>CM053576.1:59569796-59662065 GCA_028646485.1 Cryptoprocta ferox | reverse complement strand
TTTCAGTGTATTATTTTGGAACACAATTGGTCATTAACAGTAAATTAAACATAATTTTCAAACTATATGATAGCAGTCATCTACCCACATGGGACAACTATTTTGGTGATTTTGTTAACGCCAAGTTCATGCAATCAAGGACCAGGTAACACCAAATAAAGGTCATTGTTGATGAATTATATAGTTCAATTCTAGAATTATAATAATAACTTCATAAAAATAAGTCATAAGGGAATGTATGTATATAGTTGTTTCTGACTATATTTAATATATATAAATATATTTTTTTCTGGCTATATTTTGTGTGTATGTAAAGACAACAGACAGCTATTGTAACAATTTTCTTTTACTGTAACTTCCTAGCATTACTTATATTTACTTAATATAGGGTGATTATATCATAAAGTAGTTTCTCAATTTCAGTTACTACATGAATATGCACAGGTTTATTCATATTTAGATGACTGTATTATGGTTTGTTATTAATCATCATCACAAAAGACAACATACAAAAGCCAACTTGAGGGTTTAGACATGGTTGTTAATGTTCCAAAATATTTCCTCAAATAGGACAAATAGCTGATTGACCCCAGGAAATCTAATCTCATTGTGTCAAGCTGAAGTAAGTGAAAGTAGACTGTGCATTGAAAATGCTGTGAGATTATAGAGAAGAACAAGTCAAATTATTTTCATAATTTCCCAACATTACAAGAGAACTCACCACCACCTGGAAGCTAGTAATCAGAAATAAGAGAATTATTTTTAAGCAAATTTCCTACCAATTAGTCACATGAATTCTCTTCTCCAGTCCCACTGGTGTGCTCACTATGGAACCCCTCCCACCCTCTCTCATCTCTGACCATGGCAGCCTCAAGAATCTTGGTCTCTTTCCTGAACTTACAGTAGTAATGTTTCTGTGCCATGCAATTTAATACCTAATTATATACTGATTTGTGTTAGTCTTTAATTGTGTTAGGTGTGTTATATATTCTTTTGTCAAATAGATTGTAGTCCCTGAGGCTAGGACCATATGTCAATGTTTTTCAAGCTAAACATGGTAGGCACTAAGTAATGTCTTATAGGTAAATCTAAAAATAGTCTTTGGTTTCATACAACTATGCCTAGAATATTCAAACCAAAAAAACTTCGTGTGTGGGGGGGGTAGAAAGGACACTCACTGGGCACTGATGTTTTCAAATTCATTCAGATCCTCTGGTTATAGTGAACATAAATTTACTCTAGTTGGCTTAGCTAGAGAGATACCTATTATAAGCAGACAGGATGATTTCATGGAACCCAACTGCAGATTGGTGATTAAGATTGAACTTGGGGGTGGCTGGGTGGCTCAGTCGGTTTAAGTGTCTGACTTTGGCTTAGGTCATGATCTCGCGGTTCATGGGTTCGAGCCCCGCATCGGGCTCTGTGCTGACAGCTAGCTCAGAGTCCGGAGCCTGTCTTCAGATTCTGTGTCTCCCTCTCTCTTGTCCCTCCCATGGATTCTCATACTCTCTCTCTCTCTCTCTCTCTCCCTCCCTCCCTCCACTCCTCCCTCTCTCTCAAAAATAAAAAAAAAGATTGAACTTGGGAATTAGAAGGTCAGAAACCAGGCAGTGTCTTTTTCTGAACAGGAACATGTTTTCTCTTTTTTCCATTTCTCCATCTAGCTGCTTCTATCTCACTGTGTAGGTGGAAGCCAGTCTCCCTTGTCTGCCTGTGTCTTGGCATGTGGCTTCTCCACCATCAACCTTCCATAGTCTTACAAGTTCAGGACCCTTGGGTAACTGACACAGCCTTCACATTCCATTTCCAAATTTCTGACAGAAAAATACAGTCTGACCCTGTAATGGGTCAGATAGTATCCCCTGGCCCAATCAGCTGCCACCTGGATAGCAAGGAATCATGTGATTTGACATTTATTCTCAGCAGGGATGTGGGAACAACTTTCAAAGAAGAAGAAAGACAGAAGGCAGGCAACTTGATTGGTGCAAAAACTACAGTTTAAATCCACAAGAAATCGCAACAAAAGTTTTATAGTCTTCCTAGTGCCTAACTCCCTTCTCCTGAGAATTACCTAACCCTGTGGGGTGGGGCCCCAATGAACACATTTGCACTAAAGGACACTATCCTTCTGGTCAGCTGACCAAACCAGGGCGATCACTCTTCCCAAGCCAAGTCAAACTGGTTTTCTCCTGAGAAGTTTGGTTTGAGGCCAAGAAACTGCCCCTCAGGCTAAGCTGGTTTTTTGAGAGGAAAGGCTGTGGACTCAATTTCTTTAGGATGATCTTTCCCCTTTCCATACTCAGGAAAGAGAAGAATGAAGCAGATATCCTTAGGAAGCAGGACTGAGACAAGGGAACAAGACCTGCCTGATTCTTCAAGGCTGGAACAATTTCCGCTTCCAGAAACCCACTTGAATTCTACCCTTGTGTTCTGTGAGGCATCTCCATGTTATTTTTATTTATTTATTTATTTATTTTGCTTGCATTAGCTTGAGTTGGTTTCTGTTATTTGCAACCAAAATAGCTGTAACCGAGACATTCAGATTAAAAGTAAGAGTCATTCCTATACTTGACCATTGAGACAAGTCAGTCATGTTAAGATGCCAATATTTTGTTGCCATGAAAAGTTTCTAAATTTATCTTGTAGACTCACATATCTGTGTGGCTATAGTGTACATCTGTTGGTGACTCATGAGGATTAAATACTATGGGAGGCTGATTCTCAGTTGGGTGCTGTAAGATTTCTTGAAAGAGAACAATTTATGAAGGAAAACTGGCCTTGAAAGTTTTTATCATTTACTGTATGTCTGTTATTATATAACTGATGCTTATTACCATTTTCAAAGCACAATTACACACATTCCCTTATTTGACATTCCCAGTCTTCCTCTGAGGAAATATCACTACTATCTCATAAATGAAAAAACTGAGGCACAAAGACATCAAGTGATTTGTTCAGTATCATTAATCTAGGAAGGATACAACACAAGCTCAAAACTGGTGATCTTTACATACTTTTGATCCACATTTGGTCTTCTTACAACCAGGGTATATACGTATGCATGTATGTGTGTACACATATATGTATATATGGGTGTTTGTTTGTAAATATATGTGTGTGTATGCATGCATGTATAAAAACTTTCTTTCTTATTGAAGTGTTAAATAGATACAGAAAAGCACACAAATCATAACTGTCGAGCTCAGTGAATTATCACAAAGTGCACACACCATGTAATCACTGATGGGGCATGAAAGTGGATATGACCAACACTTCCTTCTACCCCCTCCCAATCACGATTCCCTCTGTCTTCCCAAAAGAAATCAGTCTCTTGACTTTTAACACTATGCCTATTTTCAAACTTTCTATAAAGGAAATTGGGCAGTATGGACACTTTTGTGTTCAACGTTTTTTACTCATGTGAGATTCATCTACTTGTTGTATGTAACTGTAGTTCATACATTTCTATTCTTATATAATATTTCATTTTATGAATATACCATAATATATGTATCTCTCCTATTATCTACAGATATTTGGATTGTTTTTAGTTTAGGGCTATCATGGATGCTGCTGTTATTGCATTCATGAGCATATCTTTTGGTGTGCCACATGCATGCCCTATTGAGTAAATACCTAGGAATAAAATTGCTAGGTCAAAAGTTCAAATTTAATGGCGACTGCAAGGCAGTTTTCCAATGTGGGTGTATCAACTTACACTTCCACACCACTGATAGAGGAAAATTTTGGTTGTTCCATATTCTCATTGACACTTGTTATTTTCTACTTTTAATTTAAGCATTCTGGTGGGGTGCCTGGCTGGCTCAGTCAGTGGAGCAAACAACTCTTGATCTTGGGGTCATGAGTTCAAGCCCCACATTGGATGGAGAGATTATTTAAAAATAAAATCTTAAAAAAAAACACATTCTGGTGTGTATAGTATATATCATTGTGATTTAAATTTGTTTTTCCCTGGTAACTAATGCGCTTGAGCAGATTTTTATGTTTACTGGCCACTGGAATATCTTCTACTGTGAAAGGCCAATTCAAGTTTTTGCCCATTTTTCTATTGATTTGTAAGAATTCTTTATGTGTTCTGAGAAACATGCATTATTGTCAGTAATATGGATTGCAAATATCTTTTTCCCCCCTGTGGTTTGCATTTTCAACCTTAATTTTTTTTTAATTTATTTAAATAATCTCTACACCCCTCATGGGGCTCAAACTCATGACCCTGAGATCAAGAGTCCCATGCTCTTCCGACTGAGCCAGCCAGGTGCCCCTCAATCTTGAATTTTTGACATGAAAGAAATCATAGCATCTTATTTGCACTTCTCTACTTCATTAAAAAAGGTAATGATTTTGGGGTACCTGGGTGGTTCAGTTGGTTTGAGCATCTGACTCTTGATTTTGGCTCAAGTCATCATCTAGCAGTTCACGGGTTTAAGCCCCGCATTGGGCTGCATGCTGACAACTCGTAGCCTGCTTGGGATTCTCTCTCTCCCTCTCTCTCTCTCTGCCCCTCCCCCACTCATCCCCCCCCCATCAGAATAAATAAGCAAAAAAAATTTTTAAAAAGGTAATGATTTCAATTATTTAGGATAAAATCCAACCAAACAAGCTGTTCAAATGGCACTTCTCTCTCCATTTTGGCTAGGCCCCCAAGCTAAAACCAACACAATGGTTGATCAGCAGTCCCTAGTTACTCTGGACCTGCTAAGAGTGTATAAACATTTCTGGCTTTCATGAACTCACCATAGACCTTGAAAGTATAAGGAGGTTGATGTAGGAAAGATGGAAGAGTGAAGATTTCTTTGGATGTGTTTTCTCCTCCCTTCACCTTCCCACGGGGTCAGGGAGGCGTGTGCCCTGACTTAACCTCAAACCAAATGAGAAGAGCCTCAAGACCTCCCAGAATTTGTTCCCTGGAATTTCAGGAAGAAGGACTTGGGTCCGATCCTCAACAAGTGTGAAGGTTGCAGAGTATGTCTGGAGCCTCACCTGCTGGTGGGACACATCGAGTAGAAACTGGACTTTCACTTACAGGAGGCGAAGAGGAATAGGTCTCAGGGAACCCAGTGGAATCCATAAAAACCACTGGGCCGGCATCATCCGAAAAGGAACCTCGTCTCTTTGCCCTGCAATGGGGAAAGGAGCCACCAGCAGCTCAGGTTTGAGGGAGTTATTAAACACTGACAGCCAGAGACATGTTTTCTGCATCAGGGAGCTACAGTCGATCTGTGGAGGGGGAGGGGGGCACTTCTGAGAAAAAGGCTGGAGAAAAAGAGTCAGCCTTGGAGAGTCTTCATCCCCAGAGGCACCGATGGCAGATGACACAGCACCCGGCATACAAGATGGTTTCCCTTTTCCCCTAATCCTCTTTTCCCCCTGGCGTAGGGTGGAGAGGTCAGCCCTAAACCACAGGGGAAACAGTGAGGGAGGAGAGGAGCCTCTGAAAAGGCACCTCCCCCACTCAGGTTCTGAGGCCTGAAGCAGGCCTGAGCTGGGGAGGCAGAGGAAGTTTAGCTCTGAACATGTTTGGAATTTTGAAATTGCCCTTGATGAGACTGGGGTTATGTGATTATAAGCCTGGACGGGAATCTTCTCCAAATGCTCTCCTCCCCTGTTTCTATTCTGATGCTTAATTCGTCTACTGAGTTTTCAGCTTGTTACTAAAGTATTCACCTCTAGAAATTCGATTTGATTCTTTATCAATTTGCTTAACCATTTTGTGTGTGTGTGGTCTTTTTGTTCCTCACTCAGATTTTGGAGCCACTTTTTTTTACTTCTTTAAATACATTGCGGAGAGTGCTTTTCTGTGGGTCTGATGGTTGTTGTCATCTCTGAAATCTTTGCAGATCTGTTTTTTTCTGTTTTGTTTCTCTAGCTCTTGCTCCGAGTGCCTTATTTCCTTGTGTTGTTAGAGTGTCTAAACTATGAGCTGACTCGCTGGCCTTGGCGTTTTATCTGTGGAATTTCTCTGAGGTCCAGGTTGAAACCGTAGACCTCCTGCCTGTTGCCTGGGGGAACTACCAGCCTGAGAGGACTTCAAGTTCAATGGTCATTTGAGGTTTCAAACCTCACTGGGAACATACTTTGGGATTGAAAATCCACTTGAGGCCAGTTTGTGCTATGATTGCTCAGGAGAGATTTTCCTAGGGTATTGTCCTCAACCAGGGACAAGTTCAAGACAGGCCAGTATCCTGCTGTCTACTTCTGAGCAGTAAGTGTGTTTCTCTTTGGGATCTCTACGGTCCCAACTTTATCCAGATCTTCTAGTACGTGCTCGACTAGGGTAGGTGCTAGGCATTATTTCCTGTCCCCCGAACTCTGCCACCATCCAAGTGGAATCCTACAGTCACCAAAGCTCTTCAGAAACCTGAAAGCTAAGCCAGCTTTGGTGCTTACTTCACTTCCGAGAATCCCTGCTTCCACTTCATTTTTGGCTTTGGTAGTTTTCTTTCTTTAATGCCAGTCAGCATCACATTTAAAATATGGTTTTCAGGGGCACCTGGGTGGCTTGATCGGTTGAGCATCTAACTCTTGATTTCTGCTCAGGTCATGATCCCAGGGTTGTGGGATTGAGCCCTGTGTTGGGCTCCATGCTCGGCATGGAGTCTGCTTGGGATTTTCTCTCTCTCTCCCCACCCCACCCCCGCTGCCCATCTGCCCTGCTCATGAATTCTCTCTCTCTCTCTAAAAATTAAAAAAAAATTAATATTGTTTTCAATAATTTATTCCAGGTGAAAACTCAAACTCAAGTGGGGGTTTACCAAACTTCTTAGAGCCTTCCATTTGCTCAACAAACCTATATTACTTTCCTCCTGGGCACACATACATCTGGAAATCTGGACAAGACCCCTCTATGTTTTTTAAAAAAATTTTTTGATGTTTATTTATTATTGAGAGACAGAGAGAGACAGAGCATGAGCATGGGAGGGGCAGAGAGAGGAGGAGACACAGAATCTGAAGCAGGCTCCAGGCTCTGAGCCATGGGCACAGAGCCCAACGTGGAACTAGAACTCCAAACTGTGAGATCATGACTTGAGCTGAAGTCAGATGCTTAACTGACTGAGCCACTCAGGCGCCCCATGATCCCTCTATGTTTGAAAGAGATGAGAGGACTTTTTGTTATCTCAGAGTAACTGGATATATGACTGAGTTTTCCCCCAGTCAGGGCTGCTTAACTGAAACTGGTGATGACAAATGGATCTATTTTTTTTATATTTATTTATTTTTGAGAGACAGAGAGTGGAGGAAGGGCAGAGCGAGAAGGAGACACAGAATCTGAAGCAAGCTCCAGGCTCTGAGCCAACATCCAGCACAGAGCCCGATGTGGGGCTTGAACCCACGAACAGTGAGATCATGACTTGAGCCGAAGTCAGATCCTTAACCGACTGAGCCACCCAGGTGCCCCATATTTTTTTTTTTAAAGTAGGCTCCATGCCCAGCTTGGGGCTCAAACTCACAATGCTGAGATCAAGAGTCACATTCTCTACAGACTGAGCCAGCCAGGCACCCCTAGGGCAACCTACTTTCATTCATTCATTCATAGCTCTGGATGCCTTTAACATTTCTAAAGAAACATTAAGAATGTGGTAGTACTTCATTGGGGCACCTAACTGGCTGTCTGTGGAACATCTGGGGGGTCTTGAGTTCGAGCCCCATGTTAGGCGGAGGGATTACTTAAAAAAAAAAAAAGTGGTAGCAGGGCCTCTAAGCTATTGAAGTAATCCTCAGAGGAGTGAGTTTGAGGCCTCAGTGAAATGGAGCACTCGTTGACATATATTTAATACAAGTGAAAGCTTGCTGGTCCAGTACAAACCAGCCAAAACCAACAGAGATCCACAATCAGGCTGTGGATGTTTAGTGACTGCAACTTCTCTAGTATATACAGTCTTGGCTTTGCAGGCCCCCCCCCCCCAAGTGGGGGGTTAGCAAACCTCCCACAGCCTCTGGGGGGGAGAGACTGGTTGGTGCTTACCAAAGCTGTGTCACTTTGCTCCTGGACCACATACTTCCTAGCCTCTCTTACAGATAGGTGTTGTCTAAGTTTTTGGCCAATGGAATGTGGAGAATATGTAGCATCTTCAGCCTGGCCTCTAAAAGTCTCCTGCCTAGTGACTGGTGAGCTACAACTATTGGCTAGATGTTCTTGCCTCTGCTTCACCCTAGTGGAGGTGAGTCTATGTTGATTCTTTCTATCTGCTGAGCCTCTTTGCTCAACCAGACCATCAGCCAGGAAGGTTGATGTGGTGAAGATATAGGACTTATGAACACTGAGTAACAGAGAATTTAAGTGGCCCATTTGCTCTGCTGATACCTTATCTTAACTCTGGTTATCTGCCTCATTCTCCTTCCTCTTGCTGTAGTGTTTAAAATTGACTAAATAACCCATGTAACTTGAAAACCAAAACCAAAACCAAAACCAAAACCAAAACCTACGTGATCTTCCTCTTTTGCCTTAGAAGCAAAGGCTGTAAGGCTCCGGAAGATGGCAGACCAGGGGATGGAAGAAAGTCGAGAATCTGAGTTACCAAAATGGAAGGCCATTCATTAAAGGCTAATTGGTATTTGACTGAGAAAGAAATTAAATTGTATTAGGACATTGCGATTTTAGAGTTTCTCTGTTATTACAGCTATTATATTAACAAATATAACCCAGGGCACTCTGAAAGTTCAGCAAAAACCTAATGTGGTTGTAGACCCTGCGTTAACAACCCAGGTCATCTGGATCTAGCAACTAGGACTTGGATACACTGCTTTACTCTGTCACCATTTCCACCTTGCTACATTGTCCACAGGGTTGTGATAATGACTGAGTATCACAAACACATTGTTTCACTGCAACGAGGTAACAATGAGAAGTCCATGGGTGTGTGTATCATTTATCTATGAGGCCAAGAAGGGACTGAGCTAAGCAAGCCTGGCCAGGGTCCACCAGTTACACATACTGATAAAAACTGTCTTTCTACATGTAACCTGAATAACTCTGGAGGTCCCATGTGGAAGGGCATTTGTGCAGTGTATCAATCCCATTCAAAAACAACACTCTTGGGGCACCTGGCTAGCTTGGTTTGAGGAGTATGCAACTCTTGACGTCAGGGTTAAATAAACTTCAAAATACAACACGCTGACTCTAGAAACACTGAAGATCATTTTGATCTTTATCCCAGTGAAGTAGGAATTTTACATAATATTTTCTCACATTGAATGGGTCAGGGTACCTGGTGGAAAATAACAGAAGCAAATCCTGGCTAACTCAAGCAAAGAAACAAACATACAAAAAATCTGAATTATAGGGGCGCCTGGGTGGCTCAGTCGGTTGGGCATCTGACTCTTGATTTCAGCTCAGGTCATGATCCCAGCATCCTGGGATTGAGCCTTGTGTTGGGCTCCATACTGAGTGTGGAGCCTGCTTAAGATTCTCTCTCTCTCTCTCTCTCTCTCTCTCTCTCTCTCTCTCTCTCTCCTTCTGCCCCCCTCTCCTGATCACGTGCTCTCTCTAAAAAATAAAAAAAACACAAAAACAAAAACACAAATCAAAAATCAAACCAACAAAAAATCCGTAAATTATAAATGATAGCTTACATACTCAAAATTAAAAAAATCTGGTGAACCACACTCAGTAAATTGGCAAGAAGGGTGCCTGGGTGGCTCAGCTGGCTAAGTGTCTGACTCCTCGTTTCAAAAAAAATTTTTTAATGTTTATTTATTTTTGAGAGAGAGAAAAAGAAAGAGAGAGAGAGAGACAGACTGTGAGCAGGGGAGGAGCAGAGAGAAGGAGACACAGAATCCAAAGAAGACTCCAGGCTCCAAGCTGTTAACACAGAACCCAACACAGGGCTCGTACTCATGGACTGCAAGATCATGACCTGAGCCAAAGTCGGATGCTCAACTGACTGAGCCACCCAGGCACCCCCTGACTCTGATTTTTGTCATGATCTCACAATTCATGGGTTCAAGCCCCATGTGTGGAGCCAGCTTGGGATTCTCTCTCTGCCTCTCCTCCCCTCCAAAAATAAATAAAACTTTAAAAAATATATAAACTGGCAAGAACTACAGAAAGTTACATTAATGAGAACTCCAAAACCACAGCATAGGCTACATGTCTTAAAAGTATCATTCTTCGGATTACTTTTCTTTTTTTAATTATAAATCCAGTATAGTTGAAGTACAGTGTTATATTTGGGTTAGTATTTGTTAATATAATAGCTATAGTAACAGAGAAACTCTAAAATCTCAAGGTCCTAATACAATTTAATTTCTCAAATACCAATTAGCCTTTAACAAATGGTTTTCCATTTGGTAACTCAGATTCTCGACTTTCTTCCATCCCCTTGTCTGCCATCTTCGGGAGCCTTACAGCCTTTGCTTCTAAGGCAAAAGAGGAAGATCATGCAGGTTCTGGTTTTGGTTTTCAAATTACATGGCTTATTGAGTCAATTTTAAACACTACAGCAAGAGGAAGGAGAATGAGGCAGATAACCAGAATTAAGATAAGGTATCAGCAGCATGTATAATAAATGTACACTACAGTGATTCAACAATTCTATACATTACTCAGTGCTCATCAAGATGAGTGTACTCCTGGGGTGCCTGGGTGGCTCAGTCGGTTAAACATCTGACTTGGGCTCAGGTCATGATCTCACGGTTCGTGGGTTTGAGCCCCGTGACCTGCTCTGTGCTGACACCTCAGAGCCTGGAGCCTGCTTCGGATTCTGTGTCTCCCTCTCTATCTGCCCCTGCCCTGCTCCTGCTCTGCCTCTCCCTGTCTGAATAAATAAACATTAAAAAAAATTTTTAAGATGAGTATACTCTTAATCCCCTTCAACTGTTTCACACATGGAACCCCCCCCCACCCCCGGATTACATATTAACTAAAAAAGAGAAAAGCTGCTTCTACAAAGGAGAAATCTGGCAGACACCACTTTAACTAAGTGATCTAACGTAATATCACCAATAATGGGTCAAACTGACATTACCTGTCTTCTGAAGTGATAAAATGGAAGGATACAGCATCACCTATGTATTTAGCCTGAAACGAATCTGGGGGAATAATCAGGTAATTCTAGATTATGGGACATTCTACAAGACAACTTGCTTAAATCTTCAAAACTATTACTATTTTTAAGTAGGTTCCATATCCAATGTGGAACCCTAAAATTATTATTATTGCTTTTATTGTTGTTGTTATTGTTATTTTAAGTAAGCTCTATGCCCAATGTGGGGCTTGACCTCACTACCCCGAGATCAAGAGTCAGATGCTCCTGAGTGAGCCAGCCAGGTGCTTTATCTTCAAAATTATTAATGTCATAAAAGACCAAAGAATGCAAGGGACTTTTCCAAATTAGATTAGAGACACATGAACATTGATTAAATCCTAGTTTGGGAAAGAAAAAACCAAAACTGTTTTAAAGGGCATTTGGGGAATATTTTAAAAAATCTGAATATGTATTAGATAATACAGTATATGTTACATTTCTGGAGTGAGATAATAATATTGTAGTTATACAGCAGAATGTCCTCGTTCTTAGAAAATACATACTAGGTATTTAGGGGTAAAATTTCGTGGCATTTATAACTTATTTCAAGTGATTTAGCAAAAATTAAATATAAGGAGGTAGGTAGTAGGTAGGTAGACAGACACAGACAGAGCAAGCAAATGTCTCCAAAGTGAATAGGTGAATCTAGGTAAAGGGTATATGGGTATTCATCGTAATATTTTTTCAAACGTTTTGTAGGTTTAACACTTTCAAAACAAAAGGTTTGGGAAATCTCAGAAATTTTGTCATGCTTCTGAATTGTGCCTAGGACTTTACACTGAAGGTGTGGCCAATAAATTATACAGGAATGGGTCTGTGGGCAACCACCATGTTGCATGCTCATGTCAGACTCTGACAAAACTCATGTGCTTCTCGTAGGTATGGTATAATTCACTACAAAGTTTTAAAAATGAGAGAGGGAAAGAAAATCACCAAAAGTCACACAGCTTACCAGTAGCAGAACTAGGATATACACTCATGTTCACACTTTTTTCCCCTCTTTGGACAGCCAAAAGTCCAGAGTCTTGTTACACTCCGAAATCAAGCAATCTACTCCTCAGTTTTGTAGAGGCCAATCTTGAAAATCATTTTTAAATCATTTCCAAGGGCTAAAGATAGTTACAGAATAAAAGGGAAAGAATGCTTTCAAAATACAGCTTTATTAACCCAAGCTTGAGAGTACATTTGGGATTTATAAGAGGATTTGAAGAATTTAATAAAACAGTTATTTAAAAACAAGAGAACAAGAGGCTCTTTGATATGGATTTAACAAGAATTTTAGGAACAATTGGGAAAGACTCACTTCCAGGTAGTCTAATTAACGTGTCGGATTTGTTGGGGAGAAATGAAATGCTAAAGTGGAGAAATATTCTGAAAAATTATGTTTTAGAAAAGTCACTAAGTCTTACAGTAATGGACCTTTGTATTTCTCCCTGTCTTTCAAACTTCTGTTCCCAGACCTGCTCTTGTTTCTTTTTGTCAGTACCCTTATCTGCTACCTTTCCTTTAACCAAGAGCTCAATGTAAATTCTCTCCTAAAATCTGGATCTCTGGTCTTAGCCTCTTGCCAGGCCCCACAGGACATTTTCAACTGCTTCTAGAATTGTGTGAAAGTATCCATCCAGCTAACATCTCGCGTTCAAAATAAATTCTTTATGCTCCCTTAAAATTTGGCCCTCCTTCTGATTTCCTTGTTCCTGACATCATCACCTTCCCAGGTACCTGCTTCACACCTTGAATTTTCTTTTAATCTTTATTTGTTTTTGAGAGGGAAAGACAGAGTGCGAGCAGGGGTGGAACAGAGAGGGAGGGAGACACAGGCACTCGGCTCTGAGCTGTCAGTGCAGAACCTGACGTGGGGCTCAAACTCACAAACCTCGAGTTCTTGACCTGAGCTGAAGTCAGGCACTTAACTCACTGAACAACCTTGGATTTTTTTTTTAAATCACACCTTCTCCTCTGCGCTATAGGTGTAGTCCTGTTCAAAATTCTCTGTACTCTACTTCCACAGAACCACTTGTATCTGCCCCAGTCTTTCCCTTCATGTTATCTATTCTAATCACCTCTAAGCCAGATTGCTCAAGCAGCATACTACTGACAATTTGGACAGGATAATTTCATTGTTGTAGGGTTTGTCCTGGGCATTGAAGAATGTTTAGCAACATCCCTGGTGTCTACCAACTAGGTGCCAGTAACACTCCCTCAGTTATGAAAACGGAGTGTGTCTCGAAACATTTATTGTCAAATGTCCCCCGAGGGATGAAATCACCCCTAGTTAGAACCACTGCGATCACTGCTATAAATGATTGCCACAGATTTCTATCAGAAACATCTTCTGGGGTGCCTGGGTGGCTCAGTCCGTTGAGCATCTGACTCTTGATTTTGGCTCAGCTCTTGATCTAGTGGTTTGTGAGTTCGAACCCCATGTAGGGCTCTGTGCCATGTAGGGCTCTGTGCTGACAGCACGGAGCCTGCTTAGGATACTTTCTCTCCCTCTCTCTCCCTTTCTTGCTCATGCTCTCTCTCAAAATAAATAAATAAACATTTTTTAAAAACCTTAAAAAAAAAAAAGAAACATCTTCCCTTCTACTAGGAGATGATATTCTAGACATTGCTACTGGTTTACTCTTCTTACGGTTTAGCTCTGATCATACTATTTCCCTGCCCATAAATTTTCAGTGGTTCCCTACTGCCTACGAAGTAATGCACAAAGTCCTCAGCTTAGCCTTTAAGCCACCCTACCATATGGCCCTAACATAGGTCTCAATTAGATTTCTCACTGTTACTCTCTATATTCCTTGTTTCAGCTTTGTGACCTCTGATACATTGCTTATAAGATTGATTCGTTCAGTCCCTCCATGGTTTCTCTCCGCTCCCGTGAGTAACTTGGCTCCGGGGGGCTCCGCTCGCCTGCCCGCACGCCGCCCGCCACCTGGGACCGCACCGCCTGCCTCTGCCGCCAGCAGACCCCTTCCGACGGCCCTCGCTGCGCAGGCCGGGACGCCTCTGGCCCCTCCGCCCCCGCCGCGGAAAGTTAAGTTTGAAGAGGGGGGAAGAGGGAAACATGGACGTGAAGAGGAGGATCCACCTGGAGCTGAGGAACCGGACTCCGGCAGCTGTTCGAGAGCTTGTTCTGGACAATTGCAAATCAAATGATGGGAAAATTGAGGGCTTAACAGCTGAATTTGTGAACTTAGAGTTCCTCAGTTTAATAAATGTAGGCTTGATTTCAGTTTCAAATCTTCCCAAACTACCTAAATTGAAAAAGCTTGAGCTCAGTGACAATAGAATCTTTGGAGGTCTGGACATGTTAGCAGAAAAACTTCCAAATCTCACACATCTAAACTTAAGTGGAAATAAGCTGAAAGATATCAGCACCTTGGAACCTTTGAAAAAGTTGGAATACCTGAAAAGCCTGGATCTCTTTAACTGTGAGGTTACCGAGAGAGTGTCTTCAAGCGCCTGCCTCAGTTGACCTACCTGGATGGCTATGACGGAGAGGATCGGGAAGCCCCTGACTCAGATGCTAAGGTGGATGGTGTGGATGAAGAAGAGGAGGATGAAGAAGGAGAAGATGAGGAGGAGAGGAGGATGAGGATGGTGAGAAGGAAGAGTTTGATGATGAAGACGATGAAGATGAAGACGAAGATGTAGAAGGGGAAGATGATGAAGATGAAGTCAGTGGGGAGCAAGAAGAATTTGGACATGATGGAGAAGTTGATGAAGATGAAGACGATGAGGATGAAGATGAAGATGAAGAGGAGGAAGAAAGTGGGAAAGATGAAAAGAGGAAGAGAGAAATAGACGATGAAGGAGAAGATGATTAAGACCCCAAATAACTTGCAAAAAAAGAACTGTTCAGTATTGGTTGGACTGCTCATATGGATTTGGTAGCTGTTTAAAAAAAAAGGTAGCTGTGATACAAACCCCAGGACACCCACCCACCCAAAGAGCCAAAGAATAGTTATTGTGACATCCCACCTTCCTCCATTTAGTCCCTCTTGGAAATTCACCACCAAGCTTGGGGACTTCACCCCAACAAAATTGTAAGCGTTTGTTAGGTTTTCGTGTAAGACTCTTGCTGTAGCGTGGAGAGCTGTGATTGGTGAGTCAACCGTCTGTGGCTACCAGTTACACCGAGACTGTAACAGCATTTTTACTTTCTATACAACAAAGAAGCTTTGTAAATAAAATCTTAACATTTTGAAAAAAAAAAAAAGATTTATTCGTTCATTCAACAAACTTTTATTCATTCAACAAACCTTTACTGAACAACTATTAAGTATTAAGTGCTATGTTGGGCCCTGAAGCTATAAAGTGAGATACCGCCCATCCCTCACAGAATCTAGCATAGAGACCGGAGATTAACAATGGTCTGGACGTCAGTTGTTTTGGCCTGCCTACCATTCCGTGCTACTTCTTGCAGCAACACAGCCTCCCTTTATTGTGGGGACCCTTTCCATGAGATTCAGATAGGGCTGATTCATCATTCACCATTTTGGAGATGAGGAAACTGAGGCTTAGAAAATCTGATAAGGAAATTCAGACTTGGGGGAAGTTCAGTGTAATTTCCAGTTGACTGGTTCAAGGTCACAGTGCTAGGGAATCACAGAGCCAGAACTTGAAGGCAAGCATTTGAACTCCAGAGTCCATATTCTTGACCATCATGCTGCACTGATTCTCAATTAAAGAAATCAGAGGATTCATGTCAAGACTGAAATCTACCAGGCATCAATATCTCAGCTGCCAGAAGGCTCAGCCCATGCTTGAGCTGGGGAAATGTAATTAAAAACAAAATCTCCTCTCAACCCAGAAAAGCTCTCCACAAAAATAGAAAAAAAGAGAGAAACTTTAAATTTGAATAAACAATAAATCAGAATCTGGTGTGCAACACAGGTAACCCACTACAGGGATGGCAAAGACAGAAAGGAATCTCCCTCTTGTGTATAGCTAAGTGGGTATAACCCCTTCACTATTATGAGGTAGGTTTTGCAATTTGGAGTCAGTGACAAGTTAGCCCCCTCTCCTTCCAGGTAACAGGGAGATTGAGTTTTATCTTCCTTGGGGATAAGGAAACATTTCCGAATTGTGAGATTGACCAAGGGCTTGGTTAGCCGTTAAAAAGAGTTACAGACTGGGGAGCCTGGGCGGCTCAGTCAGTTAAGCATCTGACTCTTGATTTCGACTCAGGTTGTGATCTTACAGTTCGTGGGTTCAAGCCCTTCATCAGGCTCTGTGCTGACAGCATGGAGCCTGCTTGGGATTCTCTCTGCCCCTTTCCTGCTCACTGTTTCTCTTTCAAAATAAATAAATAAACATTTTTGGGGAAAAAGATTTACATACATTTGAAAAGCACAGAGAAAGAAATTCAGAAAGAAAAAGGAGAAGGGGAAAGTCTCCTTCCTCAGTTTTTGTTGAGGGGGGAGAAAATTTGTATTTAACCTCACACTTTCTAGTATTTAAGATCAGTCAATATTCTCAGATGGCCTTTATGTACTATATTTTTACTCCCTTTACTTATACTTAATTTTATGTTGTTTGAACATTTTTTGAAGTGATTTTCTTGGACCGATATGAACTCCTTTTCTATTAACTCACAATTTTTTTTTTTGCCAAGAAGAGGAATTCAATAAATCTTGTGAAATGATCGACAGCTTTTATCTCCAAGGACTTGCGAGCAACTGTGAAGCTGTTGAGGTTTGTCCATCCCCCACCGAACCAGCATCAGGAAGGAGCTAGGCATCAGGGCCTAAAGAGAATAGATGAATCTGCCCTCTCAGAGGTTGTGCACAATCATGTCCCAAAGAAATATGGAGTAGAGGATATACTCAAGTCTATTTTAATACCAGCTCTCAAGTTTTATAGGTAAACCTTAAAAATAATGCTTAGAATTTATCAATCCAACTACTGCTTTCTTTTTATAGTCAACTCTACTCTTTTTTTTTCTTTTTAAAGTAATTTCTATACCCAATATGGGGCTTGAACTCACAACCCCGAGATCAAGAGCTACACGCTCTCCTGACTGAGCCAGCCAGGCACCCCAGTTAGCACTACTCTTAAGGTAAGTATAAATGTATCTGTTCAATGCTGTCCTTGGGACTAATAACTGACCAAAAACAGCATTCGCCCTGAACAAATGAATGAAAAGTCATTTCCAAGGGTTACTAACACACAATTTAACAAGTAAAACATGAGACCTAGGACAGAGACTTGAGATACTAACATTTAACCTTTGTTAATAGATAAATTGAGGCGCATTACATTTTTTTAAAATTACTTCGATTAAAATCAGGCAGCATCAAACTGGAAGGGGTTAAGAGAGTTCCACCAATTGGGGCTCCAGGAGAGACTTTCATAGAGAAAAGAGAGAAGCAAACTAAGGAAATTATTGACTGACTATAGCTTAGAACTAGATGGCTGTTTGCGACTGGTTGTCCTTAGGTTTCCATTTCTTACCTTTGAGGCATTTACAGATTTAGATTTTGTTTGTTTACATAATGCCACTAAGGCATTACAACCACCTCAATCTAATGGCCTCCTTGCTTAATTAATGTAACACCTTTTAGGGTAACCTTGAGGCTGGCATTTGACTGGAGTTTAGTGGTCTCGTCTGAAAACTCTTTTTTTTATTTATTTAATTTTTTTAAAATGTTTATTTTTGAGACAGAGAGATCCACAGACACAGAGTGTGAGTGGGGGAGGGGCAGAGAGAGGGAGACAGAGAATCCGAAGCAGGCTCCAGACTCTGAGCTATCAGCACAGAGCCCGACACAGGGATCGAACTCACCAACCGTGAGATGATGACCTGAGCCAAAGTTGGACGCTTCACTGACTGAGCCACCCAGGCACCCCTCATCTGAAAACTCTTAAGAGAGTCCCAGACTCCTGTGTTAAAATGCAAACATTTCTAGCAAGGGAACTCACGTTGAGCCTTTACCAATGTAGTCTTCCTTAACTTTTTGCTGTCAATTAATAGCTTTAAAGAGCTGAAAGGTCCTCACGTGACTTGAGAGTGTGGGGTGGTTGTGGTAAATCAGTGATTCTGAAGGAGAAATAGCTACCCGAAAGGAAAAATAGGCTGCCTACCAGGGACAAATTGCAGTAATCTGTTCTGTTGAGGGTCTGACCTAAGAGAAAAAGTAGTCTGAACCAGGCAGTGTGTCTAGAGTTAGTGCTAGACCAAATTTTTATGAGAATGGAACTTGTTTTCCTCACTTCTTGGGGCCTCCATATTGATTTTTCCCTCCCTTCAAAGCCCCAGAGCCCTCAAATGGCTTCTCCCCAGCCTGCTACCCTGGCTGATTCCAGTCCAGAGCCTTGCAAGACCTAATTCTCCCACCTTCCCACCTGCCAACTTTGCACCTTCCTCACATCATAGCATAACTATCTATTTACTCAGGGATCTGATAAATCAGGAGCCTGACGGATCCTTTAGATGGTCAAGATTTAGTTTTATGCATTTATGTTTTTCTAGCACCTAACACACGGAGGCTGTGCAGGGGTGATGTTGGCTATGTTGATATAGATTAATGGAAGATAGTAGGTTAAAGTGTTTCCCTATTGAAAGCCAATATTTTGGAAGAAGGTAGGCCTTCCATTCTTCATGTCTCCTTTTCAGGACTCCATCCCCCATTGTTCTGGGGCTGGAGGTGACTTGGTCACTGCCTGGATGTGAGTAATAAAAAAGGGAAAGACAGTAGGCTCCTGCCCCACCCCACCCCCAGGCTCCCCATATGGCAGGGGGAGGGGAAGTTGGGTAGGAAGGCTCGTGAAATAACGAAACCTGAATTGCTCTAGAGATCAGAGCATGGTCAAGTACTCTCTGTAACCTGATTCCAGCAATCAGTTTTAATTTAGCCATATTACCGTAAATTTATTAAAAGGAACCGAAATCTTCACATCGGTGCTTACTTACACTCAACCAGAATTTGACCCATGATACTCTTAGTAAAAGGAATTTAAATGGTTATGTTGAAAATGTACTTACATCTACTTATCCAGAATTTGACCCATAATACTCTCACTGCTCTTGTATCTCACAGAATGTCCTAGATATACTGTGATCTTATTTCTAATAGCTGAATAAACTAATCCCCGTAAAGCCGCATGAGTACTTCACCGTGATGTAGTACAAGAATTAGGATGTTCTCAGGAGGCAACCGCAATAAGCTACCTGCTGAGTCACTGAGCTGATCTATTTTTAATCCAATGAGCAAAACTTCTATTTGGTATGACCTTATCCGAATATCTTCCGTAGAGCTTGTAAAAACTACACCACTTAAAAAAAAATTTGAGGAAATGTTCATTTTCATTACTCCCTGACAAAATAATTATGCTGCTTGTTCAGTTGGGCATAAATCTTTTAACTAGAAATCAAATAAATATTGCCTTAATAAAGACAGACTGGAAGCCAGGTTGTAAAAACAAAACAAAACAAAATGAAAAAGGCTCAGTAAAACTAAGTGTCTGTTTTTCTTTGAGAATTTATCTTTATAGTAATAATTACTGGAAATGCATTAGTCACGGTGAAAATTATATTCTTATTTTACATATACTTCTCCACTCGTACAGGAAAATGAAAATGACTAAGGTCACCACGTGATACCGCTTTTGATAGTCTTAAATTAGATGAACAAGTGGTTTTGTTATTGACAGAAAATGTTCCATCGAAAGTTTGAAACTCCTGCTGAAAAAGGAACCCAGAGTGTTTGTAAAAACCACTGCTAAATGGAAATACTACCTAGGGAAAAAAATCTTGTAATTGGGTACCATTTGTTAGTGATTTCCTTTTCAATTTCCACAAAAAATAATTTGATGCTAATTGTTTGGAGAGGTTGAGAGAGGGGTCAATGTCCGGTGTTAATTTTCTCTGGGTAAGAAAATCATGCACATAATACTTTTAGATCAAGGAGAAAGCCTCGTTATAAAATCATGCAGGATGAGAGGACATTAGTTTTATCAGATCTGAGAGTTTGGGGCCTATGGAAATAGGATTCACTGTTGAATCACTATTTTAGATGAATTTCTTTTAATAGGCTTCAGTAAATTCACCTAATCATTAAATATCTTGTAGCTGAGAAACACAACCTTCCTGGTCGTAGTCTGTGAGGTCTGGTTCTAGGAACCCTATTTACATTTGTGAGTCACATCTACCAGCAGTATCTTTAGCTTTCTGATTCTCTAGAGTTAAGGCTAGTCTTAAAACTATGGGCAATAATTTCTCAGGAAGGTAGAAAACGCTCCACGTAGTTAATTAAGGCTAATGATAGAGGGGAAAGAAGACTAACAATGGGAAAATCTTTTGAATTTCTTTCACCTTCCAAATTCACAGTGCACATTTGTGAAGTCAAACCCAATTCAAAATTACCATTGAAAGTTACTTTTACCATTCACTGTAGATATTGCAAGTTGCCTATCCCAAGTAGACTTTTCCCTTCTTCCTTCCTAATGGAAATATAATTTGTTTACAGTGGCTGAGTACCCAATTAAAAACATTCACTTCTCCATTCATCTTCGAAGCTAGGGGTGGCCAGGCAACCCAGGACTGGCAAATGAAATATAAGTGATTTCTACTAGATGGGAGTTTTCCAGAGAAGCTATCATTTTCCTGAGTCCAAGACACATTATCTTTAGAGGCTGCTGTTTTCCTGATTCAAAGAGGTCAGACTCTGCTGAGTAAGGACTACTGTCGTCTCCTTTCCCTTTCCCCCATTCTTCCTACCTAGAACATGAATTTGATGCCTTGGAGGTAGACTATCCATCTTGTAACCACTGAGGACAAAATCCTGTCCTACCGTGTACAGAGGAACTTGCAGACATCTTCGGGCAACCGCATCAGCCTGGAACGTCGGCTTCTATGATTGCCAAGTCAAATACAGGTCACTATTTAAGTGTGTGCATGAGACACCTCACACTGGAAAACACTTCATTATCCATCTGAAAGTCAAATTTAACCAGATATGCTGTATTTTTGTGTGACAGCCCTACCTGCTTCTAGACCTCTTGCTCTTTGAAAACATTAAAATCCTATTTGGTTAATAGTCAAAGCTCTACTACATGTGGCTGAAGTCATGCCCTAACTAAGTCACGTTTAAGAAATAGTTATTTGTAAAAGAATGAAAGAAAGAAAGAGAAAGAGAAAAAGAAAAAAAAAGTTACTTATTTTGTATTAATTTAGACTTTTTCTTAGAGTCCTAATTTTAGATTTTAACTATTTGGAATTATGAGCTGCATAATATCTTAGAAAATACAGTATAGGGGCACCTGGGTGGCTCAGTCAGTTAGGCGTTCTGCTTCAGCTCAGGTCATGATCTCACAGTTCGTGGGTTTGAGCCCTGCATCAGGCTCTGTGCTGACAGCTCAGAGCCTGGAGCCTGCTTTGGATTCTGTGTCTCCCTCTCTCTCTGACCCTCCCCTGCTCACTCTCTCTCTCAAAATAAAATAAAGACAAAAAAATTAAAAAGAAAAAGAAAATACAATACATACACAGTAATTGTTAAGTTAACTAAAGAAGGAGGCCATTACACTACAGTGGTTCTAATGCTTTATGTGGCATTATGTAAACAAACCAAAACCCAAGCCTATAAATGCGGCAGGTTAAGAAATCAAAACCTAAGGGCAACCAATCACTAACAGCCAACAAGTCTTTCCCAAATAAGGAAGCTGCTTAAGCTATAGCTGATCAAATAACATTGTGGTCTTACTTCCACCTCTTCTCTATAAAACTTTTTTCATTAGGGGCGCCTGGGTGGGTTGGTCGGGTGAGCATCTGACTTCGACTCAGGTCATGATCTTGCAGTTTGTGGGTTCAAGCCCTGTGTCAGGCTCTGTGCTGACAGCTCAGAGTCTGGAGCCTGCTTTGGATTCTGTGTCTCCCATTCTCTCTGCCTCTCCCCCATTTGCACTCTGTCTCCATCTCTCTCTCAAAAATGAATTAATATTAAAAAAATTTTTTTCCCCTAGCTCTTGTCAGTGGAGCACTTTCTGGTTTGGCATTCCTGATTGATTTTAACTCAAATAAGTTCTTAAAATTTTCACTCTGCCTCAATTTACCTTTCAACAGTTTAAATGATTGGATATTTATTCTATCAGTAATTGGCTCTTGAAACTTAATAGCATTAATAAACAGAATTCAAATTTGTTTGGCCATATGATTTACCGATTACACACACACGCTTACACACACAGAGTAAAACCTTGGAGATATACACACATACACACGCACAGTAAATATATGTGAGATAGAGAGGTATGGACAGAGCTTCCTAGAGACTTGGAAAGTAAAGAGTGTAAATCTCATCTTTGCTTGGGGTCTGGGGTTTTTATAGGTTGTTGTAGTCTTGTGCATGTGTCCTCTAAGACATCCAGAAACTGGTCAGAACAAGGACAGGGCCAGGTGTCTTTTGTAAGTCATTCATTCCCTGAAGTCAGGGGTCTTGGCATCAAGGTGTCTGGTGCCAGTGGTCATGGAGAATGTTTATGACCACCCCACCTGGTCACTCCTTAGATGCTATCTTTTGTGCTGGAAGACGGAAGGCTCCTAAGATGGCATCGCCTCAGAGTTCCTAACGAGGAGGTCATACGCTATTCGTAGTACAAGGCTCATGTGGAGTGGGGCAGGGGTGCAGGTCCTAGAAAGAATAGAAGCCAGAAAAGGAGCAAAGGAAAAAATGACTTTTTAAATGGGGTCCCTTCAGTTTCCCTGTCTCAAGATTTGTCTGAGTAATGTCTGTGACACCTTTTTTTAATTTAATTTTTTGTTTTTTTGTTTTTTTAAGTGAGCTCCATACCCACCTTGGGGCTTGAACTCATGACCTCGAGATCAAGAGTCCTCCAGATCAAAAGTAGCTTGTTCTACCAACTGAGCCAGCCAGTGCCCCCCCCCCCCCCGTATGTGATATCTACATAGCATCTCTTACTCAGGACCAAGCATCTGCTTT
Source organism: Cryptoprocta ferox (assembly GCA_028646485.1). Lineage (NCBI taxonomy): Eukaryota > Metazoa > Chordata > Mammalia > Carnivora > Eupleridae > Cryptoprocta > Cryptoprocta ferox. Next base: position 59,639,081 of record CM053576.1, on the reverse strand, counting down.
GCTAACTGTGGGGGATGCCCACCACTTACATCTATGCTATGAGGATGGTGTGACCTCCATGTGAATGGAGTCTCCTGAAGCTGTGCAAGGAAGCATCACTGTCAATCATTCTATGTCATGCCAGGGCTTGCAAGCCCAGGGTCTGATTAATCTAACAGCAGTTTATAGAGTTGTAATAAATATAAAGCAGCAATAAATCTGTCATTTTCACAAGTATTCCAGTTATACTGTCTGTTCTCTTGTTCTCCAGTTTTTTTTTTTTAAGATTTTATTTTTAAGTCATCTCTACACCCAACGTGGAGCTTGAACCCACAACCCTGAGATCAAGAGTCGCATTCACTGACTGAGCCGGGCAGACCCCCCCTGTTGTCCAGTCTTAAATAGCTCCCCCAATTTTATGAACCAGCTACAGGTTTAAGTTGTCTTTTGCAGCTATTTATATCACACTGTGTAAAATAAAACTCATTCATAAAATGAAGATGATAATAAACCTTGTCCTAGTTATCTAAAAATAATTTCCTATCTGCGAAATGGGGCTAATAACACCTACCCTATTGATTTCACAGTGCTGGTCTGAGCATCAGACTGGTTACTATACAAAAACAGATTTTGTTTTAAGTATTACACAAATCAGAGGCATCCCCATAGTTCTGCATAGCACTGCCTAGCACTGGAACCAAATCATTTGTGAGAAGAGCAACAAGATGTCCACTAAAATATGTTTGGCCATGAGGAGATATGATATATACTAGCCCGTAGAGCCACCAAAATGTTTGTGCTACATTATGTGTTTTCTATTCTTGGGGAATAGCTATGTTTAAAGGAGTTGGCAAAGTCTATGCAACTGGAGTGACTACTTGTAAGCCTGCCCATGGTTTAGTGTTTAAAGCAAGAAGGTGAATTATATTTCTCTTCTTACTCTGCTCAGTTTCCCATTCCCTTCCACAAAGGGTCACATTGTTCAAAGCAGAATTGTAGATAGAGCACTTTTCTTGTAGATACTTTCTTTTTACCTCTTAGGCTGACTCCAGGTTGAATTCACCTGGTATGATCATTAGAATTTTCTTCTCAGAAGTGAAAGGGGTATTGTACTACTGTTCTGGGGATGAAATGCTCTCCACTGAAGGAACCAGAAACCTGGGTTCTTGTCCCAGCTTTTGTGTGACTTTAGGTCAATACCTCTCTTTTCGGGTCTTCAGTCTCCTCCACTACCAAATCATTGCTCTTATAGTTTTTGTTATGGTTAAATTTTTTCTATAATGTAATTAATTGGGGGGAGAGCTTTACTGAGATATAATTAACATACCATACAATTCACCCATCTAGAGGGTACAATTCAATGGTTTTTAGTATATTCACAGTATATTCACATCATCCCAGTCACTTTTAGAACATTTTCATTACTCAAGAAGAAACCCCTTATACTTTAGCTATCAACCCACTACTTCTGCATTCCTCACTGCCCCCTACCTCTCCCACCCCCACCCATCAAGTAATTGCTAATTAACTTTCTGTCTCTACAGATTTCCCTATTCTGGACTTTAGTGTAAGTGGAATTATCTAATATGTGCTCCTTTATGATTGGCTTCTTTCAGTGAGCTAATATAGTCAAGGCTCATCCACGTTATGGAACGTACCAGTTCTTTATTCCTTTTTTAAGGCCAAATAATATTCCATTGCATGGATATTGCTACATTTTGTTTATTCATTTGTCTGTTGATGGATATTTGAGTTGGTTGCACTTTTTTTTTTTGCTATTCTGAATAATGCTGCTATGAACATTCATATACAGGTTTCTATGTGGACATATATTTTCTTTTCCTTTTAAAAAAATTTTTAACATTTATTCATTTTTGAGAGAGAGATAGAGTGCTAGTGGGGAGGAGGGGCAGAGAGAGAGGGAGACACAGAATCCGAAGCAGGCTCCAGGCTCCGAGCTGTCAGCACAGAGCCCAACGCGCGGGGCTCAAACCCACGAGTGATGAGATTGTAACGTGAGCTGAAGTCAGATGCTCAACCGATTGAGCCACCCAGGTGCCCCTGGACATATATTTTCAATTTTCTTGGGTATATATCTAGATTCAGAATTGCTGGATTATACCTTGATTCTGTTTAATTGTTTGAGGAACTGCTAAACTGTTTTCCAAAGCAGTTGAACAATTTTATATTCTCACAAGCTGTATATAAGAATTCTGATTTCTCCTCATCCTCACCTACACTTGTTATTATCTGCCTTTTTGATTTCTAGCCATTTAGTGGGTGTGAAGTGATATCTCATCATGGGTTTGATTTGTATATTCCTGATGACTAACAATGTTGAGCATCTTTTCATATACTTATTAGCCATTTGTTTTGTTTTGTTTTTTACTTATTAACCATTTATATATATTCTTTGGAGAGAGGTCTATTCAGATCTTCTTCCATAAATGTTTTTTTTTTTTTTTTTAAGTAGGCTTCATGCCCAGCGTGGAGCCCAACATGGAGCTGAACTCACAACCCTGAGACCAAGACCTGAGTTGAGGTAAAGAGTTGAATGCTTTGGAGCACCTGCATGGCTTAGTTGGTTTAGTGTCCTACTTTGGCTCAGCTCATGATCTCATGGTACCTGAGTTCGAGCCTACCATTGGGCTCTCTTCTGTCAGCGCAGAGCCCGCTTTGGATCATCTGTCCTCCTCTCTGCACCTCCTCCACTCACACTCTTTCTCTCAAAAGTAAATAAACATGAAAAAAGAAAAAAGAATTGGATGCTTAACTGACTGAGCCACCCAGGTGTCCCTGTGATCATTTTTTAGAAGATAAATAACGAGAGAAGAAAACTATCTCACTAATAGACTTTCTAATACTCGAAAACAAAAATATAAATAAGCTAACAATAGAATCTCTAAACTTTTGACCCTAAGTTTGTTTTTAAGCACATTTATTGGAAAAGCTAAATTAATACAAAATCCTTTTGTTTTCTCATCTGTGATTTTTATAATAGTGACTCTATTAAAGGGGCATATATAATAATCAGTGATCTACTCCAATACTCTGTTTCAGATATCCAAGATTCTTTATGAGGAAATATGGTTAATTTTTGTGATGGTGGTTCTCAAATATGGTCTGCCTCCCCTGTCACCAAAAGCCTTTCAAGAGGTCCATGAGGTCAAAACCATTTTCCTAATAATATTAAGATATTATTTGCCTTTTTCATTATGTTGACATTTGCACTGATGGTACAGAAGCAATGGTGGGTAAAAATGCTGGTGCCTTAGCACAAATGAAAGCAGTTGTACCAAACTGTATTAATAACCATTATATTATTCACTGCTAAGCACTAGCAGTAAATATGTAAATTAAATTTAAGATGCCAGTCTCACATAAGAATGCCCTTGGTGAAAGAGTAAAAATTCTTAATTTTATTAAATCTTGACTCGAGTACATACATTTGTTTTCCTGTACATGTATTTTTATTTATTTATTTTTGTGAGAGAGAGTGCAAGCACGGGGGAGGGGAGAGTGCAGAGTGAGGGGGGAGAGAGAGAGAGCACATGCAAGTGAGTGTGAGTAGGGGAGGGACAGAGGGAGAATCCTAAGCAGGCTCCACTCTCAGCAAAGAGCCTGACTTGGAGCTTGATCCCACAACCCTGAGATCATGACCTGAGCCAACATCAAGTCAGACATGCAACTGACTAAGCCAGCTAGGCGCCCCTGAGTACATGTATTCTTAATACTGTGTGTGATGAAATGGGAAGTGCATATGAAGCCCTTGTGCTTCGTACTTAAATAGGGGGATATCTTGAGGAATACACTTGTTCTTTGAATTGCAAAAGAACCAACTGCTTTTTTCATGGGGCTCTATTTTGACTTATAAGAATAACTGGTAGACAAATTATAGTATTCAAACTTGGGTATTTGGCAGACATTTTCTCAAAAATGAACAAAGTAGGCCTGTCATTTTAGGGACAACAATTGAAAGTATTTGTTGCCAGTGATAGAATTTGAGCTTTCACATGAATATTAGAATTTTAGAAACCTTCTATCTGCCACTGTGAACTTGACAGCTTCCTGGTATTTAAAGACCTTTCCAGTGACATCAGTGTTGATATTAATGAATGTGGTTTTGGGGGGTTTTGTATAATGTTATATGTCAGCATTTGGAAGATATATATAACTCTCTGAACCAATATTTTCTGAATGAAAATGCATTATGCACAGGTAAAATATCCATTCAAAGGATGAGATAGGCAAAATAATTTTTTTCATTTTTCTAACATTTATTTATTTATGAGAGAGAGAGAGAGAGAGAGAGCTAGAGCACGAGCAGGGAAGGGGCAGAGAGAGAGGGAGACATAGAATCTGAGGAAGGCTCCAGGCTCTGAGCTGTTAGTACGGAGCCTGATGCAGGGCTTGAATTCATGAACCAAGAGATCGTGACCTGAGCCAAAGTCAGACACTTAAACTGACTGAGTTGCCCAGGTGCCCCATGATTTTAATATAACAGAGTATGAAAAGGTCAGATCTCAGATTGCAACTAACCTTTAAGAAACTGCAAATTGTGAAGTTTTGGTGTAATATCAAAGAAGGCTATCCATAATCATCCGAAAAGACTATGAAAATCCTCCTCTTTTTCCAATTGCCTATGTGAGGACAGATTTAAAAAAAATTTTTTTTTAACATTTATTCATTTTTGAGAGAGAAACAGAGCATGAGTGGGGGAGGGGCAGACATAGAGGGAGACACAGAATCAGAAACAGGCTGCAGGCTCCGAGCTGTCAACACAGAGCCCGAAATGGGGCTCGAACTCATGGACCACGAGATCATGACCTGAGCTGAAGTCAGTCACTTAACCAGCTGAGCCACCCAGACGCCCCAGGCCAGATTTTTTTTTAAATTATTTTTCTAAGTAAGCTCGAGCCCCAACGTGGGGGTCAAAATCACAACCCTAAGATCAAGAGTCACATGCTCTACTGTCTGAGCTAGCCAGACACTCCTTTAACATGACCTTTTTAGTATATCTATATTTTTTTCTCTTGTATTTACCTTTTGGTTTTTTTTATTGGTAAACTCTACTCCCAATGTGAGACTTGAACTCACGACTCCAAGATCAAGTCATATGTTCTACACACTGAGCCAGCCAGGCACCCCTGTGTGAAGCTAGATTTTCTTCATGTGTTTGAACCCAAACATTTCACAGCCAACTGAATGCAGAAGCAGATCTTAGAATCTGTCTTCTATTAAGCATGACATTATGAAGATTAGTAAAACAACAATAACCACAGCAAAACTCATGCCATTCTTCTCTCCAAAAATTGTTTGTGCTTTGGAAATAATTATTTTTCATAAAATCATATTATTTTTGTTAACATATAATAGATTTATTATTATTTTAAATGAATGATTACGTATCTAAAATTTTTCAGTTTTAATTTCTAAGTTTGTCCTTAGTAGCTTAGAATAGATCTAAACCACCATGGTTCTGAAGTCTTTTATCTTCACTAACATACCATAAACCCCTAAGTAATGGTGGCTGGGAATTATGAGGCAAGGATGTCATCTTAGTTTGTGCTGTATCCCCGGCACTCCACACAGAGCCTGAGTATTTACTTGGCAAATACATTGCTGAATTGAATTGATTGGAATTACAGCATTGATCCTCAGCTCACATTGTGTTTTCTCATGTATTGGCGTACATAATTTTTCACAGCAAGGATTTTAATTTGTTTCTAAACTAACACAATCACTCTTTTTTAAAAAAAATTTATGCTTATTTATTTTTGAGAGAGAGAGAGAGAGAGAGAGAGAGAGAGAGAGTGGGGGAGGGGCACAAGGAGAAGGAAACAGAGAATCCAAAACAGGCTCCATGCTCCGAGCTGTCAGCACAGCCCTGTCGACGCAGGGCTCGAACCCATGAACCGTGAGATCATGACCTGAGCTGAAGTCAGACGCTTAACCAACTGAGCCACCCAAGTACCCCTAACACAATCACTCTTGAAAGGCATCAAAGAGAAAACTTGACTCAACCACCACATGGTGGACATAAAGGGAAGAAAGTAAATCACAAATCCAACTCTGAAGTTCACAGATTAAACAATTGTTTTGCTTAAAAATGGCAATGGCTGTAAGGGCTACTTCAAAAAGATTAGAATCAGGTTGGCTAGTTTCAAATTTTGGCTCCATTATTTGCCATCTGTGGAATCTTGGGAAAGTCTTTAACTCATCAATGCCTCAGTCTTCTCATCTGCAAAATGGGATAGTAACATTCCCCTTTTTGTAGGGTTATTTTGAGAATATAATGAGTTATATACTCAATTAGAGTTATATTTATTAGAACAATGAATTTAGAACAGTGCTTGGCATTTATTTCCTCAATACATTTTCTAGAACAGTCTAGAGGTTCCCACCTCCCAGCACCTATCCAGGTATTCTGAAGGATAAGAGGAATAATATCTTGGTAACTTGTAAGTCATTCAGAGACTGTGATGTTCTGCAGATCACATCCACACACATCCACATATACATCTACACATGTCAACATATATAAACATAAATTCATATGTTCATAAATACTCCTTTATTCCTGTTCCCAGGAAAACTGTATTAGTCAGGATAAGGTATGGTGTGCTGTGCTAACAAAATAAATCCTGGATTCTCAGTGACTTTTGAGGCTGAATGTGTCCCTGCAAAATGCATATATTGAAGTCCTAATGCCCAGTATCTTTGTATGTACCATATTTAGAGGTTTGTAAAGAAGTGACTAAGTTAAAGTGAGGCCATTAGGGTGGGGCCCTACTCCAATATGACAAGTGTCCTCATAAGAAGAGGAAGAGATACCAGATACCAGGAAGAGACATCATATTCCCACATGAAGAAAAGGCCATGAGTAAACACAGAAAGAAGGTGGCAATCTGCAAACTAAGAAAAGAGGCCTCAGGAGACATCAAACCTGTCAGATATCTTAGCGTAGACTTCTAGCCTCCAGAACTACAAGAAAATGTATCTGTGTCGGTTAAGCCACCCAGTATGTGGAATTTTGTTATGACAGCATTCCCAAACTCGCAAACTAATATAGTGACTTAACCTCACAAAAAGTTACTTCCTTTTTTTTTTAAAGATTTTTTTTTATAGTAGGCTCTCTGCCCAACGTGGGGCTTGAACTCACAACTCTGAGATTGAGAGTCAGATATTCTACCCACTGAGTCACCCAAGACTGTATTTTTAAGTAATCTCTACCCCCAACATGGGACTCAAACCCATAATCCTGAGATTAAGACTTGCACACTCCACCGACTGAGCCAGCCAGGTGTCCTGAAAAAGCTATTTTTTACTCAAAGTCCAAAGAAGGAGGGTGCTGGGTGGCTCAGTAGGTTAAATGTCCAACCCTTGATTTCCGCTCAGATCATGATCTCACTGTTTGTGAGATCGAGCCCTACATCCGGCTCTGTGCTGACAGCATGGAGCCTGCTTGGGATTCTCTCTCTCCCTCTCTCTCTGCCCCTCCCCTGCTCACATACTTTCTCTCTCACATACATACAGTAAATAAATAAACTTTAAACAAACAAACAGGGGTGCCTGGGTGGCTCAGTTGGTTAAGTATCCAACTTCAGCTCAGGTCATGATCTCACGGTTCATGGGTTCAAGCCCTGCATTGGGCTCTAGGCTGACAGCTCAGAGCCTGGAGCCTGGTTTGGATTCTGTGTGTCTGTCTGCCTCTCTCTCTCTCTCTCTCTCTCTCAAAAGTAAATAAACATTAAAAAATCTTAAACAAGCAAAGTCCAAAGAAGGTGGGTGAAGCTCTCCCCCATTTGGTGACTTAGGGATCTAGGCTCCATCTCTTGTGACATTACCATCTCAGTATGTGGTTCCTTCCCCCACTACTCCCAACCTCAGAGCAGAAAGGTCACACAATGTATCACTTCTGCTTGGTCTCCTGCAAATAACTAGTCACATGGGCCTAACCTGACAACAAAGGAGTTGGGAAGTTTAAGAAAGCAAATGGAGGGGCGCCTGGGTGTCTCAGTTGGTTAAGTGTCTGACTCTTCATCTTGGCTCAGGTCATGATCTCACAGTTCGTGAGTTCAAGCCCCACGTAGGGCTCTGTGCTGTCAGTGTGGAGCCTGCTTGGGACTCTCCCGTCTCTTTGCTCCTCCTTCTCTCTTTCACCCTCTCTCTCTCTGTCTCTCAAAATAAATAAATAAACTTGAAAAACAAAAAGAAAGCAAATGGAATAGTGGATGAACTCTTCCCCTGATACAAAAATAACTTCAAAAACTTGGTTCCAACGAATAAGTGTAGTTTGCTTGTTACCCAGATTGTCTCTTAGTAAGAGTAATAACAGACTTAGTTATCCCTTTGTGGAAGGCAGGACTTTATTAGTATTTAATTGCAAACAAATGGGAATTCTTCCCATTGTTTAAAAAATGCATGCTGACTTCTTCCCTCCTGTTACTTTTAGCCCTCTTGAGATTTCTTTTATGGTTTTGCTTTCATCCTTGAGCATGGAATGACTTTACACTTCTGTTAGAATATAATTTCCAGTGAAAATAAACTGTTGAGCAATCTTAGGAAAACATTGGGGAAAACTGAAAAACTTATTACTTGAACCATATCTATTCCAGAACACTTTCTGTATCAAATCCTAACTCTACAGAGTATCCCTTCAGACTCTCCCTCAGGGCGCCTGGCTGGCTCAGTCAGCCAAGCGGGAGCGTGTGACTCTTGATCTCGGGGTTGTAAGTTCAAGCCCCATGTTGGGTGTAGAGATTACTTAAAAATAAAATATAAAAAAAGAAAAATAAAAAAGATCCTCCCTGAGTAATCATCCCTTCTACCCCCACACACACATCTAGCTTATTGTCTTTTTTTTTTTTTTAAACAGGGGGTTTTGCTCCCACCAAAGCGATTTTCAATGTAAAATAAATTAATAACCATTGATTGGGATGCTATACCATTTGTTTTTAGCTACTTGGTAAATTATTAGCAATAATAATAGTATTCTAGATTTTATTAAATACTATTTATATCTTAAATGCTGCAGTTTTTTCTTTATTTTTGAGAAAGAGAGATTGAGATTGAGAGTGGGGGAGAGGGGCAGAGGGAGAGAGAGAATCCTAAGCAGGCTCCATGCTCAGCTCAGAGCCCAATGTGGGGCTTGATCCCATAACCCTAGGATCGTGACCTGAGCCAAAATCAAGAGTCCAACATTCAACCGACTGAGCCACCCAGGCGCCCCTAAATGCTATAGTTTTCTTATTGCCAGATAATAGATGCTCATCTTAGCTTTTATCCATGACCCTCCTGCTTGGGAGGGATTCACATCCTGGATAATTCAACTCTATCTTATTTACTAGTGAAAAACTGCAGACCACATAAATTTCTAGTAGTAACGGCATACATAGCCAAGTAGGCTATAAAATACTGACATTATATAGCTAATGAAAATGCCAGCAAGGGGACTCTATCAACATATTAAATAGATATAATGTCAATACTATGTAGTTTATTGACTGCATACTGTATGTATGGTGCTAAGTGATTTTATATCTATTACCTTATTTAATTCAAGCCATAGTCCTATTAAATAGGTTAAATTATCATACCCAGTTTACAGATAAAGAAACAAGAAGTAACATGCCTAAGTTCAAACAGCCAGAAAATGGTACTGAACCCAGGACTGACAGACTCAACCCCAATATTATTCTCTCCTACAAGTATAAGAAATAATGTAAAGTTTGAAAGACTAGTTGATAAAAAAAAAAAAACACTAAATGTGTACAGTGATTGCTACCAATTTAGCTCAAACGTGTATCTACTCAAAAAGATTGAAAATATATTTTTAAGTTAAAAAATTGGGGGAAGTACAGAAAAATATGAAACAGGAAAAAAAATCCTAGCCAGTATTCTATCATCCTAAATCAAGAAGCTAATAACTTGGTGTATTTCCTTCCTATTTATATCTTCCATGTAGTTTTGCATACACAATTTTCCCTCCAGCATTGTTTCCATTTATCATTACCACAGAAGCCTTTCTCCATGAAAAACTTCAAGACAGCTTCAAGTTTTGTAAGTTAGTATTAGTTTGTATTGGTTAGGATTCACTTCAGCTGTGAATGAAGGAAAGCCAAACAACAGTGGATTAAAGTTTGTGTCTCAAATAAACATGGACAATTTGGGGCTGGTATGGTGGTGTCATGGGATAATCAGAAACCAGACTCCTGGACTTTTGCTGCTATTCTAGCCTCAATATACAGCTTCTGCACCATGGCCCAGGATGATGGCTGTTGCTCCAACTATCACGATCCCAGTCCATTGGCCAAAAGAAGAAAATGGAGAGAGATAGTAGCCTCCCTCTCTTTAACGATCTTCTCTGGAATTTTCTCATGCTATACTCATTCCATTAGTCAGAGCTTGGGCAGGATCGCTTTTAATAGTGAAAGAGGCTGGAAATGTAATCTTTTTTCCAAGAGGCCATGTACATGGCTTACAATTAGGAGTTCCACCACTGTGGAATAGGGAGACGTGAATTCCGGAAAACAACTAACAATCTCCTTGCAGCTGAGGTCTTGGGTTTTCTATAAAAATTAAAAAGTTGATTTATTAGTTTATAATCCTTAATATGTTATAAGCTCTTTTGAAACACTATTTCTTGAATAAGAAGGCACTATTCTATGTATATTTTTTGCTTTCCTCTTCCATCCCCAATATTTAATAAAATACTTGACATACAGTAGTAACTCTGTAACAGTCTAAGCTCCTTTCTAATGATAAATGAGAAAGAATAAGCATTTTTCACCATCTGCCATGTTTTACACACTTTATTTCATTAGATTCTTTTTCCCCTCCATGAGTAGATACATTATTTCCTTGGCATACATAAAAGACTTTTCTGACTCACGTAATGAGAAATTAAGCAGCCTGCTTGAAATCACACACCTGGTACTTGGCAGAGTTGAGGTTTGAGCCCAGGACTGTCTAACTCTCAGATCAATCCATCTTTTCCAGAACACAGTGTGTCAGATCAGGAAGAAGTGAAAAGTTCAGAGGAGCGGTATTTTCATCTCTAAAACTACAATTTACCATATACGACTCTCAGAAAATAGCAAGAGTCCCTCAGTTTAAGAACTCCTTTTCATTTTTAAGTCTTATATCAGATTATGGTTTTCCTAAATATCCGAAAAGTGTGCCTATGTTGGTTTGTTCACACATTCACAAGTACTTATTAGAGACTTCTACATTCCCAGCACTCTGCCAGTCTCAAGGGGTTGGGGCAGGGGTGGACAGATATGAAAGAAACAGCCCCTATTTGTGAACAGCTTACTTTGCCTTAAAGGCAATGCAGCCTAGGGGAGTCAGGGCAGGCTTCCTAAAGGGGATTCTTAAAGAGCTTTCAGAACAATTCTAGAAACACAGTCCAAATTCAGTGAGGCAAAGAAGTGTGTCTGTGCAGGGTGTGGAGCACCAAAATACGAAGAAAAGAGAATGTGGGACATTGCAGAAGTAGTTTGGAAGGGTACCTGGCTGGGTTTAGTCGGTTGAGTGTCCAACTTTGGCTCAGGTCATGACCTCATGGTTCATGGGTTCTAGCCCCATATTGAGGACTCTGTGCTGACAGCTCAGAGCCTGGATCCCGCTTCAGATTCTGTGTCTCCCTCTCCCTCTGCCTCTCCCCAGCTCATGCTCTGTCTCTCTGTCACTCTCAAAAATAAATAAAAACATTAAAAAATTTTTTTAAAAACAGTCATTTGGAAAGGCTACTGGCATCTACCAGACTGCTATGTTGCCTAAGAATCATCCCAAAACTTAACAGTGCAGGTTTCTGGCCCCATCTCCCACAATTTTTGATTCTGTAGAGCTCAGACAGGACCCAGGAAACTGTAATTTTAGTAAGCAGTGATTTTCTTAGGGATGGTCTAAGGACTACACTTTGAGAAGCACTGAAAGTAAAGAAAGAGGGTCCAGGTGGAGACAAGGCTGGTGAAGTAGGTAAAGGCACAACCAGGCTGACTCAAGAGTGTGAAGTGTCCTCTGATGTCAGTAAGACAGAGGATTTTAAGTGAAAGAGAACTGGATTGATGTTTTAGAAAAATCATTCCAGATCTGGTTTACAAGAGAGAAAGGCTGGAATACTGGGGACCCTAACCAAGGCAGTGAGGAGAAAGGCAGAGAAATGAGAATGGTGTTTATGTACGTATTAAGTAATCTCTACACCCAACATGGGGCTCGAACTCATGACCCCGAGATCAAGAGACAGATGCTCTACTGACTGAGCCAGCTGGGCACCTTGAGAAGTGTTTTGAATAAATATGTTGTTTTTATTTATTATTTTTTTTAAATTTAAGTAGGTCTCACACCTAGCACATAGCTCATTGTGGGACTTGAACTCATGACCCTGAGATCAAGACCTGAGCTGAGATCAAGATTCAGGCACTTAACCAACTGAGCCATGCAGGTACCCCCAAAATATATTTTTATTTTCTTTTTAGAGAGAGAGAGAGAAAGAGAGAGAGAGAATCTTAAGCAGCCTCCACACTCAGCCCAGAGCCCAATGTGCAGTTTGATCTCATGACCCTGGGATCATGACCTGAGCCGAAGTCAAGAGTCTGATGTTTAACCAACTGAGCTACCTACAAGCCACCAAAAGATATTTTGAAGGTAGACTATCCCAGATTTGGACTTGAATGTGGTGGTGAGTGCAGTGCTGAGCAGGAGGACTTGAGGATACTTTCAGAATTACTACAAAACTGGAAAAGGGGCAGATACATCAATCTAAAAATAAAGGGGCATTGTAGCATACAAGAGGCCAGTAAAACTATTGTAAATTTTAAAATGTTAGTAAATTTTAAAATCTTTGTTTATCTGAAAAATCTTTTCAAAACCTGCGTTTGATTTAGTTTCTGAACTTTATCAAATAAAATCACCATTAAGATTCATGAGAGTTTCTGAAAACTGGGCATTCGAACCTCAGGTTAAACATTGGTCCCAAGCAAAACTTCTTTTTCTGGGACTGTCTGATCACTGTTTCTGGCACCACGGAAGAATGAAGGAGAAATTAATTCTTAGCTCAGGAGCAGCCCCTCCGACACTTTCTTTCAGAATTACGTGAACACGTTGCCACCTTGTTATGGAATCAGTCTACAGGTATGTAAAACATGTTGAATGCTTTTCGAATTTAAATTATTTGTGTTAGTGGGTGATGCATAAAGGTAAGAGGATAAACTCCACTCATATTAAAAATACATGTGCATTAAGGAATTTCTCAGAAATTAAGAATGTTGCGTCTAGAGGCTAGTAAGACTGTTTTCACATGTTTACCTAAGGAAAGAATGTTGTACTCTGTAAGCCAGGCCTCGTCACCCTGCCATGGCCATAGCCTCAGCAGCACACAGGGGCAGGGTGAAGCCACGGTTATGGAGTAATAACTGGCACTAAGAATAAAACCAACTAATAACTGGAACGGTCTCAATTATACCTTTCTGAGTCAGACCAGTCATTCTGGTTTGCCCATTAGGTAGTGATAGTACCCTGATCAGGCTGGCACTCACAGGAGATCGGCAACTTTGATCTTAGCAACTGAATGTTGTCTCAGTCTTATTTACTGAGAGAAAACGATAGCTCCATTTGCTCCTTCTCAAGAACATTTCATTTGCTTTTGTTGATAGAAAATTATCAAAACCCTGGTTTGCCTACCACCTCCTCTGACACCCCCATATTCTTAGAAGGAGAAACTGTAAAGAACTGATTCTTTCCATCATGGAACTTACCATCAAGGAGCATAAGGAAGGTCAAGTACACAAAGTGCCAGGCAATATGTCACATCTAGCTCCAGAATGATAGAAATGAAGTCCTATAGGATTAGAGAGGAGATAAAGATCACTCTGGGGTAATCAGAAGTTTTCACAGAGAATTAGAACTGAGTTGTGAAATATACAACTCCTCCTTAATTGAATTCAGGTATCTATTTATACTAGTATTCTTTTTTTTTAAATTTATTTATTTTTGAAAGAGAGGGAGAGAGTGTGTGCATGAGCAGGGAAGGGGCAGAGAAAGAGGGAGAGAGAGCATCCTAAGCAGGCCCCGTGCCAGCAGCATGGAGCCCTATGTGGAGCTGGAACTCATGAACCATAAGATCATGACATGAGCCAAAATCAAGAGTCAGATGCTTAACTGAGCCACCCAGGCACCTCATTTATATTAGTTTTCTACTGCTATGTAACAAGTCACCATGAACTTAGTAGCTCAAAACAATATTCATTTATTAGCTCATAGTTTTGTAGGTCAAAAGTCTGGGTAGCCTTTCTGGGCTCTCCACTTAGAGTTTCACAAGGCCAAAATCAAAGTGGTGGCCAGACTGAGCTCTTTTCTGGAGGCTCTCTGAAAAAATCTCTCTCTTCATTTGGGTTATTGGTAGAATCTGGTACCTTATGGCTGAGGTCCCCATTTTCTTGCTGGTTGTCATTGGGGGACACTCTCTGCTTCTAAAGTTTATTTCTTTGAGAGAGAGAGGGCACAAGCAGGTGAAGGGCAGAGAGAAGAAGAGACAGAATCCCAAGTAGGCTCTGCGCCATCAGTGCACAACATCTCGAACCCATAAACCATGAGATCATGACCTAAGCAGAGATTAAGAGTCGGATGCTTAACTGACTGAGCCACCCAGGCGCCCCCCCCACCTTTTTTTAAAAGTTTATTTATTTATTTTGAGAAAGAGCACAAGCAGGTGAGGGTACACTCTCTGCCTTTAGAAGCTACCCACATTCCTTCTCACATGGCCTCTTCTTTCATCTTCAAAATGAACAACGGCACACAGAGTCCCTCACTTTCACTCTCTCTATTTCTTCTGCTACCGGCCAGAGAAAAAGCCGGACTTGTAAGGGGCTCTCCATATCTTCAGGTCAACTAACTTGAGATTGTAATTATATTTGCAAAATCTCTTCACAGCATTACTATATTAGTTTTGACTGAATAACCAGGGGACAGGAATCTTGGAGGCTATCTTTAGAATTCTGCCTACCATGTGATTATTCTCTAAACCTGCCCTAAGGTTTTTATCAATCAGCTTATTAGTTCGATCATCTATTGGCCACTTATTAAGTGCATTGTACCAGTCACCATCATGCTAAATGGGATCTTAATTTTAGTCTGAAATATTTTTCAGGCGCTTCAAAACTTGAAGTCTACTCTGGGCTTGAAAAAAAAAGTCAAATATTTCCAATAAACAAATTTTATCTATCTATCTATCTATCTATCATCTATCTCCATATCCAATGTGGGGCTTGAACTCACAACCCCGAGATCAAGAGTCACATTCCCTACCAACTGAGCCAGGCAGGTGCCCCTAAATATAACCAATTTAAATGGTATTTCAAAATGTTTCAATAAAGAGGTGTGCTAGCCCAACGTAGGGAGATTTTTAATCTACACGCTACTTTCTACCTCATTCCTCATTTCCACCCAGACAGCACAAGGTTAACTCCCTTTTTCTCCCGTCCTTTCTCCCTCCCTCCCTTGTCCTGCTCATGGAGAGTCACCACCATCACGAATCACTGTTATCTACTTCTTCATTCACGATGATCTCCTCTCTGATCTTCACATGTGCTTCGTTCTCTTTCCCTTCAGGAACTTTCATGCGTGTAATGCTTTCCCAATCATTATGCCTCTCAACACTTTGCCCACACTTCAAGACTTGGCTCAAACCCTGCTTTCTCCATGCCTTCTGACTTTACCTATACTTTTTTCTGCGTAATCCATTTGGCAGTCGACAGTATCATTGTGCTGCATCACTTCTATTTCGATCTTAATTCCATATTTTTATATAATATAAAAAATTTTTAAATCACATTATCTTTTTTTATATTACCCCAAAGTATTTAGCACGAGAAAGACATTGAAAAAAATTTGCTGGTGTGATAAAATTGCTCTGGTTGAAAACTTCTGACAGCTTCCCATGATTTACTGTTATTAATATTATTTATATAGTCACATTTCTTAAATATTCTTTAAAAAATTAATCAGAGTTCTGACAAATAAGCAATATATAATCACCTGATCATGGTCCCATGTTTTCCATTTATGACTAGGCTTCTTTCTGAAAAATTTTTAAATTTTTTTATGTTCTTATTTTATTTTTGAGAGAGAAAGAGACAGAGAATGGGCAGGGGGTGAGGGCAGAGAGAGAGGGAGACACAGAATCTGAAGCAGGCTCCAGGCTCTGAGCTGTCAGCACAGAGCCTGATGCAGGGCTTGAACTGACGAACTGTGAGATCATGACCTGAGCAGAAGTCGGGCACTTAACTGACTGAGCCACCCAAGCGCCCCTTCTATCTGAAATTTTTAAGGGTATACGTGGTCAGGTATTGACATTACCAAGCAAGTAATTTTAAAATGTTCTGGAGCTAGAGGCACTCTTAATAGTAACGGTCTAACTTAGATATTTTTGATGGTTCGCTTTCTTTCTTTCCATTTATGTGTCGAAGACAGTAGCTGCCCACCAAAATCTTCCTCATCTGTATCAATACAGTTGTGGAGGGAAACATCTGCTCAGCCTAGAACTACATTTCCCACCAGCCTCAGAAGCCATACGTGACCACGTGACAGATCTTTGCCAATAAAACGTGAAGGGAACCGATTTGTGCCAGTCCTGAGGGTAGCTCTTTAAGATGTTCACTCTTACTTTCCCCTTCCTCTAATTGGACACAAAGAGACAGAGGCCCTAAGGAAGTGAAATCTCAGGGAGAGGAGTGTTTCCTCAGGTGGAAGAAAGCTGTTGATGTCTTGGACTATTCGCCCTGTTTCATGAGTGATAAATGGTGTTGGATTTCAGCCATTATATCTTGGAGCCCATTTGTTTCAGCAATTTGGCCTGGTACAAATTCATTTAGTCCAAATTCCTAGCTAGTACAGTTCAGTTTTGTATTTTGTGTCAAGAATCTACTAGGTATGTAGTGTGGCTCCCATACATACACTTATTTAGAAATCATGCATAAGAGGCGAGATCTTAGTAAGTGCTGAGGAAAATGCCACCCAGCTCTGCTTCTGAGGAATAGCTGTTTTCATCTCTATGAGAAGAAATAATCTTAAGAAACTATTTATAGTAACTGAAAGCAGAACTTCTAGTTAGCAACCCCCCTGAGGCAATGTGGTTTGGGTTCATCTGTTTGCGGCTTATGGTCAAGGAGCCTTGCTGGATGGCCCATCTCTGCTTCACCAGAAAAAGTAGAAAGAAGCTAAATTCTATTCTACCTACGCCTAGAACAATGTCCCGTGATGTCAATCTCCTTGAATCTGAATTCTTCTCAGATGTTATATCTTCCAGGGAGATTACCTGACCACCACACTCTCCCCACTATGGGCAGGATAATATGTCCATTCTCAAAGTATCCCCAGGACTCATTGTAAATCTCTGTCACTGTTTTCACCACACTAAAGCCTCTGCCACCTCACCCCCTACTCCAGTATGTCAGCTTCATGAATGCAGGGACAATGTCTTCTTCATCTTTGTGGTCCCTCTGCCTAGTATAGTGCCTGGTAGAGAGATGTTTCACCAATGATGGCTGAATGTATGGATCCTTGAATTTAAGGCCCTCATGGGATGGTATTTTTCTGCTTACTTCTATAGGAGACAACTTCATCATAGTCATCACTGACATCAATTTCCAGCCCCTCCAAATCTTTTTAAATTATTTGGTACCATGTCTCATTACTTTATACTGGTCACCATGCCTCATTACCACTGGCTTTTCTAACATCAGCCAGACCTATGTGCCTTCTTGAGATACATATTTGACAAAGATATATATTATATTATATCATATATATGACAAAGATATATATATATCTTGATTATTAATTTTTAATATTCTCAAAGCTTTACTACATTGGACACATTGTGTCAAGAGATAGGACCGAGGAGTAAAGAGAGACCTGGACCACAATTCAGGAAACACCGCGTCTCTTTATCTCTTGTGGCTTCAGTAAAATAACCCCCCCCAAAAAAGGCCACCATAAAATGATAGTGAATTAGAAAAGAGTAAGCTCTAGAATTATTCTTCGGACAAAATGCTACCCAGAAATAATAATAAGTTTTAAAAGAGATGAAAGTAGAGCTTGGTATGGGGCTTCTGAGAAGCAGAGTTGCAAACCACAAGCCTGGATCATCTCAAAAAACCCTTTCACCTGTAAAAGCCTGTGGTTCTATGTAAATTAATTGCTCTGCTTTTTTTATATATAAATGATATGATCTTTGGTACCTTCAAATCTGTCTAATAATGAACGGCACTGCGTACTAGCTGTATCTGATAAAATTATCTCCTGCTGACATAGCATTTTACAGGGGCATTTATAGAGGTGGTGGGCACTGTGGTTACCAGCATGGACTTTAGAGTAAGACTATTCAAGCCGAATTCAAATCCGGACACTTCCATGAACTAGCAATGACTAGGGCAAATTACTTAATCTCTCTAAGTCTCAGTTTCCCCACCTGTAAATGAGCAAAAAAATGCCTGCATTACTGGCTGTCGGAAGGATGACGTGGGATATAGTACAGAGAGCATTCAACGCAGTGCCTGGCATGTGGGACATTCTCTATGGAAATTCGCTGTAGTTAATTTCTCATTCTTCATTTCACTTAATCCTCACAATACAAGACAAGTCTTACTATTATCCTTATTTACAGAAAAAGTCGAGACTCAAAGAAATGGAATGACTTGCCAAAACTCACCCCACAAGGGCAGAACCAGGTGCTCTTTCCACTGCCCTGCTCAGAGTCTGAGAGACGGAGCTAAGATAAGCTCGGGGAGGGGGAAATGAATGGGGAGGGCAGAGGTCGGAAGCCACAGGAACAAAGCCTGCTGACCACACGGATGGGCCCCCACAAGGTAAGCGAGGGGAGGAGGATTCCAGAGACAAATGTGACTAACTGGTAATAGTGTGTGAGACTGAGACACTACCTGAGCATGGCACAAGCCAGGATGTCACGGTAACCTCTCCACCCATGCAACGTCCAAGTCCATGGCAGAAGTGGGGCTTCTCCTCAGCCCACCTGCTTTTGTGCCTAGCAGGTGTGCCCACTGATCATTTGCTAAGTGGCCTGGGTAAGAAGGGTTCTCTTTGTATTCCCCCTCCCTTAATTTAGAAGACCTCCCTTGTCCTTGAAATCATGAGGAATTAAGGGCTTTTCTTCTTCCTTCCTCAACGCAGAGGGAAGAATCCTCCCTGACAATTCAGTTTTGTATAAAGTAGTTCATTGATCCTGGAAATTACTCCATTTACCGTACTTTAAACAGCAGCTCTACCTACCTTTCTTCCCTCATCCTTCAGCTCTCTACACCGAAGTCCTGGTGCCTGATTTAGTCCACCGTCATAATTTCTACCCTCAGCAAGCTGATATCATCGCAAGCAAGCACAGCCCCAGGCTACTCAAAGAGAAGGAGGCAGAGACCCAGGAAAGAAAATTAAGGAGCTTATTCATCCCCCCACCACCCTGTCCTCTCTCTTACTTAATGTCCTGCTGCATTACGGAGCCTGCTCCTTTACAAGAATATCTGTGGTTCAGAGTACATTGTAGAGACACAGACTGAAATCCCCTTATTGCTACAGTATATTTCAATATATATAAAGCAGGAGAGGAAATGCAAGAATTGGTTTTCTATTTGACTGGTTTCCATTTTAGAGAAAATTACAAACATAAAGGACCAGAAGGGTTAAATAATCACAGAACAGCCTGTCCTCATTACTTGTGTGAAATCCCCACTGCATCGAAGGGACAGCATGTTAAATCAATAGAGACTCGAGCTGTTAATTTCCAAAAAGGAAGAGATGATTGAACAAAAATAGTCTACGCTGAGTCTCTGCCCACAGGGAACGGGAGACCCTTTATTTCCAGGTCTTTCTACAGTTAGGTACCTTCCAGGATCACGAACCACTTTATGAAATGTCCTGCTTTGGGCAGGGAGGGAATACTTTGTGGACACAAGAGCTTTAGTTTTGCACAGCACTGAGTTCACAGCAAGGTGGAAGGAGGTGTAGGTTTGTAAATAGGTGTATGAAGGTGATGAAGGTGGGCTGAGGCTGGAGAGGTGGGGACACATTAAGACCGGTAACAGGTTAACCTTCATTACTCTTTTATTTCAACTACTCTCCCCCCGCTGGGCTATGCCTCTGCAGTTAAAGTCCAGGGAAGGAGATCTTGCTTTGACTTCTTACTGATCCATGGCCCTCTCTTTTTATTTTATTTTTTTTTCAAGGCAGAGGCTGAGAAAGAGGCTGTTTGCATTGCATGCAACCCTTGATCAATGATTTTCTATCAGGTTGGCATGATCAAATACTTGTAGGGTCTAGGGAGGACCAGCGTGATAAAATAAAGGACAGCTTTTACTAGACGTCATTCTGTGATGTCACTTCTTGGTGGGGCCATTTCTTGTGAACTGTAATAGGTGCCATCCTCCTGATGACCTTTTACGTATACAGATTGTAGAAATCCACAGAGTAGAGAACTAGGCATGTTTCAAATAAATGTCAGCTGATTGTAATTTCTTAATGAGTTCCTCTCTTACTTTTTTTCTCATTCTTGGCCATGACCTCTTCAAACTTAGACTCTGCTGCAGCTGGCTGGGGCTTCATTTCTTATCCAAAAAAAATTCCTTACATTCTTAGAATGGCCATGAACTCTACACTGCCATCTCTGAGCTGCTCCCTAGGAGAAGTGAAAGGCAGCTCCCCAACGGCTTCCTCCTCTGCCGTTGGAGGGGATATGAAGGAAAAGAAGGTGTTCCACCCTGTCACCTCCCAAAGACCTCCTTCCTCCCAAAGAGCAGCTGGTTTCCTTAGGGGAGGGGCTGGAGAGGCAGGATGGGGTTTTGAGATCAGGAGACATGTGTCCATTAGCCTCATTTCTCCTACCCTTGTCTTTCCCTGTTCCCTGCCGTCTGGTCTGTGAATGGGCCAGCTCTAAGGCTAAGCTAGTCCCAACCAGGGCAGGTAAGAGAGTAGCAGCTGGTCCTCACCATGCATTTCTTCAGTTACACCCAGGGGACACTCTGGGGGCCTAGAGGCAAACTCAGTCCCTACTGGTCTAGGAAGTGTGGCACTCCCTCCCCTCTATGGACTAAGCTGTCTTTGTTTTATTTTATTTTTATTTGTGTGTGCATATGTGTGTGTGTGAGAGTGAGAGAGAGAGAGAGAGAGAGAGAGAGAATCTTAAGCAGGTTCCACATGGAGCCCGATGTGGGGTTTGATCCTATGACCCTGGGATCATGACCTGAGCCAAAATCAAGTGTTGGATGCTCAACTGACTGAGCCACCCAGGCACCCCTGGGCTGTCTTCATTTTAGAGTAGTGATTCTCAGCCCTGCCAACACATGAATTTTCTGAAGAGCTTTTAAGGATTCCCAGTCCTGGGTCTACCTTAGAGTACTTGAAGCCAAACCTCTGGAAGTGGGGACCAGTGAGTTTTCAAAGCCCCAGAGTGAGGGTGAGAATGTGTTTCCTACTGTCTCATGCCAGCTTATGGTACTTGGCAAGACATGGCAAGACTCTTTGAGCCGGGCCTTCAGCAATGGCCCTGTCATAGTCAAATGCTGCATGCAATCTCATGGAGACCTCCTGCATTCACTGTTGATCTTCCTTGTCTTGCTCTCCATCAGCCTGCATGTTGCCTCACTACTACTCACTTAGCTTTTTCTCTCAAGATGGCAACTGGCCTTAATTCTACTCAGCTAGCCATCTCTCTGCATAGATGGCAAAGGCCACAGGGACCCACATAGATCACTCTCACAATCTCACAACTGACGATGAGCCTATAAGTTTATTTAGAGCTTCTCTTCCTACCCTCCTTTCACCCGAAATTTATTGAGCATCTATGATGTGTCAGGCTCAATGCCAAGTTCTTTGTAAGTTTAATTCTCACAACTGCTTAGAAAGAAGTGTTCTTATGGCACAGTTAATGACACAGAGATTCTGAGATGATAAAAATCTTGGCCTGGGTGTCTTACCCCAGATTTGGTTTTCAAACACAGGTCTGGCTGACTCCAAAGCCCATGGTCTCCCCAATGCTGCACTGTTGCTCAGTGATAAAGACCTGATTTCTCCCTGGAAGTGTTCACAGTCTGGTTAGGAAGATACACACAGGAGATAAGCAGGAGGAAGAGGGAGACTGGGCTGTGGGAGCAAGTGGAGAAGCACTTACCCAGAGAAGGAGTCCTCAAGAAGATGATACTTTTTTTGTTTTTAAGGTTTATTTATTTTTGAGAGAGAGATGGAGTGCGAGTGTGAGAGGGGCAGAGAAAGAGGGAGACACAGAATCCGAAACAGCCTCCAGGTTCTGAGCTGTCCGCACAGAGCCCAACACGGGGCTCAAACTCGTTGACTGTGAAATCACAACCTGAGCCGAAGTCGGATGTTTAACCAACTGAGCCACCCAGGAGCCCTTGAGAAGATGCTATTTTGAATTGAATCTCAAGAGATGAGCAAAAGTTGTTCGGATGAAGAAAATGAGAACTTCATGTACACAGTTGTGGAGTCCAGAGAAATCAGAGCTTCCTCACGGACCTCCAAGAAGTTCAGTGTGGCTGGGAGATGACGTGGAGGGAGGGGCAGGAGGTGATGATGGACAGCAAGTGGGGCAGGTCATGAGCCTTTCGGTCACTCTAATAGGTCTTGCACTTTATCCTGGGGACAGTGGGCACCAGCTGAAGGATTTTAAGCAAAAGAGAGATAAAATGAAAGTTGCATTTAGAAGAAAGCATTGGCAAAGAACGTTCATGCCTAGAGATAGGCAGAACAGATAAGAGGCTGCAGTGCAAATTCTAGTGAGAGGTGATGGTGACCAGAACCAAGACCAGTGAAATGGTGAGGAGGGGAGAAAATGAGGAGCTATTTAGAAGGCAGATGCAACTGAATTTGAAAAAAAAACTAAATATAGTGGGTGAGAAGGAGGAGTTGAGTGTAAGTGCTCTCCTTGGACAAAGAACACAGGAAGAGGAGCAGGTTGGGGAAAGCTAGTAAGTTTCTTTCTACATTTAAGTGTAGGGGTCCACTGGGCAGCTGGATATAAAGGTCTGAAGTTCAGGAAAGGGGTACAGACTGGAGATCCAACATAGGAAGTAATTGGGGCATCTGGGTGGCTCAGTCGGTTAAGCATTGGCTCTTGGTTTCAGCTCAGGTCATGATCTCACGGTTCATGAGTTCCAACCCTGTGTCCAGCTCCGTGCAGATCATGCAGAGCCTGCTTGGAATTTTCTCTCTCTCTCTCTCTCTCTCTCTCTCTCTCTCTGCCCCTCCCTGCTTGCATGCTCTCTCTCATTCTCTCTCTCAAAATAAATAAACTAAAAAAAATAAAATAGGAAGTCATCAAAACTGTCCCTGACTCCAAAGATGTAATAAGGTGTCCAGAGAGAGTGGGCATGATGAGAAGAGCTGTGTCAGCAATGGTCACTAGAAGGGAGCCCACCTTCCCTCTAGAACTCGAGAATTATTCTGACCTCCAGCCTACTTACGTCAGGTCCTGATACGTGCCCTGCTTCTCACCGATTTCTTTCCTCAAAAGAAAACATACTCTTCTCTGTGCCCTCATCCATTTGCTGGTACCCTTCATGAATGAATGCTCACCTCTTCTAGGACCACAACCCCACTGGATCCAAACCCTACATTATTGCTGCTGCCTGGACTCTCTCCCTGTCATCTACCAGATGACAAAGAGGACCCTGTAGTACCACTCCATTCCCAGCCTTTCTTTTCTCTTTGGGCCCTGTGTCTGAAATAGACCAAACACCACTGTAGGACCAGCTTCTGAAATCAGGTTAGTTCCTATGCCCTAAGTTGGGAAGGGTCCTCCCTGTTTCCTCTTCCTCCCCGGTGGCCCAGGGCTGTGGCCTGATCCAGTGTGCCTCGCTTCACAGCCCACAGAACAGGCATGAGGGCCCCTGAAGGTGCTGAGACTGAGGCCGATGAAGAAGCCTGGGATGGGGTGGCGGTTCTCCTGTCTATCCCGCCACACGGAGGAGAAAGGGGAGAGGAAACAGCAGAGGCTGACAGCATGGAAAAGTGGAACACCAGAATTTGCTCCCCAGGGAGACTGGCTGTGGAATACCTTAAATTAGAAGTCTTAAAAAATGTGTTAGGGATCCCTGTTGCCCTGGTTGGCTTTGGGTGTGGTTCTTTCCAAAGGAGAATGATTGGTGGAGTTTTTCCAGCCCTGTAATTCTACTTGTGATGAGGTGGAATTAAAGCTGAAATGTGAGTTCATAAATTGCCTAGTTGGTGAATAATAGAGTTTAAATCTCCTCCAAAAAAAAAAAAAAGCTAAATACGAAATCATATTAAAATTCATAGCCATCTGCCTACAACGATCTGATTTAAAAAGTGAGCACAATTAATTTTTAATCCGAGGTCAGTTTCCCATCCCCACCTGTCTCTCTCCTCACCACCTCCCCCATCAGACAGTCCATGTGTGCTCAGAGAACTCGAGACCATTTTAAATATTAACTGGAGCCACACATACCTAGGAAGATGAATCCACACACACATCTTCTCCTCTTCCATCTATTATTACTAGCATAGCTGCTCACATAGCCCTAAACGTAGTTCTGGTTAAAAATAAATTCTGTAAACTAGGAATGTGGGGTGTGTTTGCCTCCATAAAAATCCCTTTGTTCTCTGTTGAGAAATGAGCAGAGATGCAGACGTAGAAAGCAGGGCTGTATTTCAGGAAAAGATCCTTGGCCAGTGTTTCAGTGTCCATCTTTCTGGTAGCAGTAGGGGTCACCGAGTCTGGGGAGAGATCTGGATACTTCCAGGCTTTACGGCATAGACCGTTTGACTTCCTTCCCCAGCTGCTCCGTTTGGATGGGAAGAGATTCCATAAGAGAGGGTACAGGAATAGGCAGAAGCAGGGCAGGCTAAATAAAGCCAGTTATCACCAGGAAACTGACATGATCAAGCATCCTCCAAAAGCAGGCAGGCCAGGGCTGAATCAGCAAAGTCCGGAAGCTGCTTGCAGCATCTTGAGAGGCCAGCACACGTTGGGAGAAGAGCTCTTCTGACGGAGATCCTCTGCTGAATGAGGCCTTTCCTCTGGATGAATTGAACCATGCAAATTTTTAATGAGATTTTCTCTCCTCAACATCGGAGTCCTCATTTCCTATGACAGACCCCCTCACCCTTGGGGGCAGGAACACCAGGACTCCACGTACTGGCAACAGCAGCGATCCTTGTAGAGAAACACGAGGGCAAGGAATCCTGGGGGTATGGCAGACCATGTTCGGTGAAAGCAGAAACCAGAGAGGGTTGCTATTCACTTGACACCATTCTAAGCAAACCCTTGGATTGCTCACGGTCCAAGATCATTAGTGAGGTAACAAAGGTCGTGGACCCAAAGGGCAGCAACAGTATAAACCCAAAAGGAGAAAACAGAAGTCCTAGAGACAACAGTGAATGCTGCCATGTGTTTTTAGTTTTTAGAAGCTACTGTATGTGTGATCACCTGTGCTGGAGCCAGTATGGGCCCCTAAGACCTTCTGAAGAAACCAGTGTTGGCTGTTTAATAACTGATCTCAGATGTGTGACTGGGGAGACTGTAGTGTAGAGGCCCTCTAGCAAGAAGCCACAGAAGGTTAGCTGGAGCTAGGTTCTTTTTTTTTTTTTTAAGTGAACTCTATGCCCAACGAGGGGCTTAACTTCACAATCCCGAGATCAACAGTCGAGTGCTCTACCGACTGAGCTGGCCAGGCACCCCAGGAGCTAGGTTCTTAAATGGAGATGAAAAGCTGTGATTGAAGAATGACCCATTTGGGGAAAATAAAGCTGATGATGGGAAATGGGCTGCATCTTAGGTTAGAGTCTCTTTTTACTACGTCCTGAGGTAGAGGGCATTTGGGGGCTGAAAACTCAGAATGTCAGCTAAATTTGGCCTCTGCAAAGAGAAATTAGGTCACAAGTGCAATACTTTTGACCAAAGGTACTGCAAAGAAAGGAATCTAAAGTAGTTACCAGTGAACAAACAAGGCAATTATCAATATCAGGAAAAGCAAAAAGTAACAAAGAAAAATAATAGTATACTACAATGCCCTGCTTTCCTTGCATGTATATAATGATGTAAACACCAAACAGTAATCTAACCAATAATTATAATATGATGATGTAGGGAGGACTAGTGAGGGGATGGCTAAAAAGAGCACTAAATCCTCATTTACCAATACAGGAAGATAATACACCTAAATTGCTGAACCAAAAGAGAATAGCACATGTGGATTATTTAAAATATGGCAGTGCTCTGGGCACCTGGGTGGCTCAGTCAGTTAAGCATCTGACTTGATCTCAGCTCAGGTCTTGATCTCAAAGTCATGAGTCCAAGCCTCGGGTTGGGCTTCATGCTGGGTGTGAAGCCTACTTAAATAAACAAACAAACAAACAAACAAATAAATAAATAAATGTGTAAATGTGTAAATGGCAAAAAACCCCACCAAGATTTGGTGGGAATGAGGAAGGCAACTGCTGAAGTTCATCGGACTTTTAATATTATTTGGCTTTTTCAATTATGTGCACATGTTCATGAAAACAATTTTTAAATGGTCTTTATCCAAAAGGACAAGACAGAACATAACATCTTTACAGTTAAAAGTATGTTGAAAAGACAAATTAACTTCAGGTTCCAAATACCCTGGATAACAGAGGACAGTTAGGAAGCAAGAATAAGGCCTAAATCTCCCTTAGTTGATTTAGGCACAGTTTGTTAACAGTTGAGTTTAATAAAAAGAGTCCTTAGTTCATAGCTAGATCTTACATAATTTTATTTATTATTATTATTATTGCTATTTTAACATTTATTTATTTATTTTGAGAGAGAGTGTGTGAACGTGCAGGGGAGGGACAGAGAGAGAGGGAGAGAGAGCATCCTAAGCAGGCTCTGCTCTGTCAGCACAGAGCCCAGTGCAGGGCTCGGACTCATGAACCATAAGATTGTGATTTGAGCCAAAATTGAGTTGGATGTTTAACTGACTAAGCCATCCAGGCACCCCTAGATCTTGCATAATTTTAAAACTTGCTATTGTTTATGTAGTGTTTATAAGAGAATTAATTATAACTTCCCTTAAAAGGAGGTAGTTTGGGGACATACCCAGTGGATCATACTCTGTATATCTAGGTCTTTAATTGTCCATGTATGAAGACTGCCTAACCAGGGGCCTGTGCATTCATAAAAATCATTGTTATTCATCAAGTACCAGCTACCTGAAGAGCTAGCATACTGATCAGGAGGAATTAATCATCTTCCATTAAGACTTGAGACTCTGATTGTCAAAGATTTAATCTATTTCTTTATTTCTAGCTCTCTTTCAGAAATGTGCAATGTAAAGGAACCTGCCAAAATACGTCTTTTGTTGGCAGGTAACACGATTTAAGCAAACTTGCTGTGACCTTGAATGGATGACTAGGGTTGAGTGGACCTTCACCTTTTAATCCAGGGTTCCTCAACCTCAGTGCTATTAACGTTTTGGGTCAGATGATTCTCTTTTGCGGGGTTCTAAACTGTGTATTTTAGATGTTTAATAGTGTCCCTGGCCTCACACACCAGACGCCAGTGGCATCCCTCCTCCCTGGTCGTGACAACCAAAAAATGTCTTCAGTAGCTCATCAAAGATAGATTAGGCTTAGTCTATATTACTAACTCTGGAGCACAGAACATCTAAACAGTGATTAAAATTTATTATACCATTCTGCATCTGATAACTGAGACATGTTAAGTGAGAAGTTTCTCCTGAAAGTATAATTAGGCTATGTAAATTGCCTAAGTATTTTTAAATCTAGAATAAAATTGAAAACGAAAAGAATCTCATCATGACATTCTGACACACTGGTTAGATCTTTCTCCAGGGAGGAGAATCTTGCTCCCAACATCCTTATAATCTCCCCCTCAACTGAGCTTGCTTCAGCTTTCAAGAAACCTAGAGCAGAACCCATAAGGGGTTTGAGTGGGCAAAAGGCACTCCAGTAAGGATTCCCTGGCCAGAGTGAGGAGGACTGGGACATAAAAAGCTGCTTCATCATCAAAGCCTCCTCCTCCTCAAGAGAAGGCTTTCATGAGAACTCAGGCTCATTGTGTGAAAATTCAGATGACTGAACTATAATTAGCTCGATTAGTCAACATTTTAATTCATAGGATTCTGGCTTTGATGTGCTCCTTTCTCACAGAATCAAAGCTAATAATTCTGGAATCATAATTGGGAGCTGAGTGCCAGCTTGAAGCTTGGGGAGCTCCCTCACCTTCTTGGCAAGCCCCGCTTCTAAGACTGATGCTGGCCATGAATGAACCCAGCCCAGGTACCTCCACCTTGCCCTTTGGCTCCTTGCTTCAGAGGACATTTCCTGAGCATCTTCTTTCTGTGAGCCAAGATCTCCAGGATTTAGGTTCTAAATTTGCCGTGGTTGGCATTAAACTATGATGTCAGTACTTCCAAAGCCTGACTACCTAATAGGTGCTCCATAAACTTCTTCTTCTTCTTTTTTTTTTTTTTTGGATGTTGCTAAACAAATAGTGGAGCAGATCATTGGTTGGTTGTTTATCCAGTAGCCATTCTTCCTGCCTCAGGAATAAAACCTGACTGAAACAACCAATTGGGATCGGCAGTGATTGTCTTCTTGTTCAAATATAACCACATGAGGGGCGCCTGGGTGGCTCAGTTGGCTAAGCGTCCAACTCTTGATTTCAGCTCAGGTCATGATTTCATGGTTTCATGGGATCGAGCCCCATGTCAGGCTTGGCACTGACAGCGTACAGCCTGCTTGGGATTCTCTCTCTCCCTCTCTCTCTTCCCCTTCCCTGCTGGTGCATGTGCTCTCTCTCACTCTTTCAAAACAAATAAATAAACTTAAAAAAAAAAGAAAATATAACCACACAAGATAATTCTGGTTGATGAGATAGGATAAGTATTCTGGGTGGATTTCAGAAAAATTTCCTTGCTTAAAAAGGCATACACAGGAAGAGACAGTCCTCTCTTGCTATTGGATGTGCTTGTGTTTCCAAGTGACATCTAGAATCAAGGGCCCACCATCTTGAAACCATGAGGAAGACTACCAGGGAATGAAACAGACAGGCTGAGGATGCAGGTCAGAGAGATGGAAGACTACGTGGCCTCTAGGACATTGTTAAGCTACAGATCCGCCATCCCTGAAGCCACCTCCGGATTTCTTAAGCAGATGACACATTTCCCTTACTGTTAGGCTCAGCTGGCTTTTCTGTGCTTATAGTTGAAAGCCTCCTAACTGATATAAGTGATTCACCAGATATTTTTTTTTTTGTAAGAAGGGATTTAGGTAAAAGGCTAGCCTAGTAGGAACTTTATTTTATCAGCCACTGTTTACTGAGCACCAACCATGTACATGGCCGGAATCATGTGAACTCTAATCCTCACGATAACTCCAAGAGGTGATTTTTATTATTTGCATTTCAGAGATGAGGCTCTGAGAGCATAGGTAAACTCACACACAAACCATCCAGTTACTATGCAATCCAGAGATGAAGGGCAGCATCTGACTGCTGTGAGCTCCCACGGCTACAGTGTGGGACAGCTCGTCCCTGCACCAGGTCCAATGCTTCCCCTTGGCCACGCTCCCCTCTCCAGCGCCATCAGGCTCGTGCTTCCAGTGGTCCGCAAAGACGCAAGTTTTCTCACATTTCCTCAGGCACTGCAAAGAACTGATAAATGAGCTAATCTCTACACACTATACACCCAAGGACTCTCGCTGAGAAGGCTTGCTGGCCTGGGATGCTGACAAAACTGGAGAGGCAGCAGGAGGTCCAGGCCTCCTGGATCCAGCACATCCACGGAAACAGAGGCAGGAAGATGCGTCAACACAAAGAGTGTTGTTCCAATGGGCCAAATGCGGCTGAGAGGCTGAAAAAGTCGAAAGGTGACCAGCCGATGAAGCCAATGTGGAGCTTATTGGTGAGAAGTGTGGTTTAGGGGAGCAATGTGGGCCTGAAATGCCCATTTCAGTCTATGGAGGAGAGAACAGGAGGGGAGGAAGGGTCTCCAGGCAACTCTTGGAAGAAATTTTTGCTGTGAATGGGATCAGAGAGCTGGAAGAGGATGTGAAATCAAAGAAGAATTTAAGATAAGAGATATCAGGGCATCTTTGTCTGCTGATGAGACTATTCCTTTCCAGAGGAAGAAACTGACAATGCGGGAGAGTGAAGCAATATCTACACAAGGGGAGCCTTTAGGAAGGGGAGAGGTAGGGGGAACTTGGTTCTCCCAGAGTGAGAGCTTTCTGGCAACTTCTCTTACTCTGGTCTTCTAACGGACATCTGCTCTGTGTGCCCTCAAGAAGCAGCCTAATCCAGGACAGGGCCAAGAGGTACTGGAAGGATTCCATGCCTCCCTCAGCTTTCCATGCTGGCCTCGGGTCCCAAGCTGTGGCAATCTGCTGCATGGTTTGCTTTCTGATTTCCCAGGGCATCCTCCCCCAAGGGCTGGGGCAGGTGAATCTGACCCGCATTTTTCAAAGGTCGAGAATTTTCCAAGGTCTGATCTCCCTCAGCAATGTAACCCTTACTATGTGCCAGACATTGCATTTATCGACTCATTTACTGTTATCATTCAACCTTCCGGGTGAAGAAGCTAGGCATGGAAATGTTAAATGAACTGGCAGAGGTCACACATCTGGTAAGTGGAGGAACTGGGATTTGAACCCATGCCACACGGCTGTGGGAGCCCACCTCCTCCATTCCCCACCCCCGCCCTTTTCTGTTTCTTCCCTTCAGCCCTTCTCCTGGAAGACCTAGGATCCATTCAACCAGCAGAACCCTTGTAGCTTGTCTTGACGCAGAAGGCCCTAAGCCTGGGGGGTCAGACTCACTCTGCAGTGCCAGGCCCCCCTCCACACCGCCCCCCTCCACACCGCCCCCCTCCCCTAACACACACGCAGAGATCATCCTGAAGCCCTTCAAATGAGAGGTCATTCTGATTCACCTGTGACTGGTCCTGAACCCATGAGGAATGCTGCCCACACAGGGGAGGAAGACTCAGAGCTGCTGCTTTCCTGCCTTCCTATTTATATCAGGCCAGACCTGGGCAGGAAACAGATGGCACACTCAAATTGGGTAATTTGAAGAAAGTTGAATAAAGGGGCCATTTACAAAGGTGTGGGCAGGATGTAGGGAAACCACAGAGGCAGTGCAATAAGTAACAGCTACTTGACCACCCCTAGGCCTGAAGGGGCGAGGGGAGGTGCAGTCACCAAAACCTGGAGAGTGCACCCTGTGTGCTCAGAGCCACCTGACAAGGGCTGTGGCCACAAGAAAAGGAAGGCAGCCAGCCTGGGGGTGCCCCCACCCAGGTCTCCCTCCTGGTTTTCCCTCCCTCTGATCTTCCACCTGGGACACCCACTGGCCAGGGCAAACAGAAGTACCTAGCCCACTAACCAACTTCTTATTGGAGGCAGTGGCAAAGAGTGGGGCTCCTCAGCCAGGCTCCCTGACTTCACGTGCCACCTGCCTCTTACTTGCCAAGTGGCTCTGGGCAAGTTACTTAACCTCTCTATACATCAGTTTGCTCCTCTGTAAAGTGGGGATTATAACCCCAACCTCACAAAGTTATAGTGAGCATTAATGCTTAATTTATCTCACTCAGAGATAATATAAGTAAAGCACTTAGCATACAGTAGGTACTCAATAAATGCTGGTTCCTTTCTTCTCTCAACTCCTACAGGCAAAACGTGTGGGGAAAAGGCCCTATACTTTGTGGCAGTATTAGACGACGCACTCCATAAACAGGGCTCAGTTGATGGTTGAAGGGCCCTTCTGCTCCTTGGAGGCTTCAGATCATCCTTCAAGTGACCTGTCTGGTATGTCCTTGGAGCCTGCAGCAGTTACCGTGGCTTAAAAAGTTCTTGTTGAGAGGGCTGGCATGGTTCTATCTCCTTTCACGGGTGGTTGCAAGGTTACTAAAGTATTTGCCTTATAATTTATTCATTCGTATGTTTGTTTTATGCTGTTGTCCGTATTTGTTTTATAGTTAATAATTAGAAAGTTCTTGAAAATCTTTTTAAAATTTCATATAACCATACAAAAATTGTCATTATTTGCTTTCTCTCCATTTGCTCTTCCCTGTGATTAGGATGGATCTGAGTTATCACCAGGTTCGTGACAAAAGGCAGTTAAAAAGGCAGTTTCACAAGTGATAAGTGGATCTGGGGCTGCTTATTTCTTTCTATTCATGTATTACTTCCTATTCACAGATGCAAGAAACTGAAGCTGGGTCTAAAGCTTGTCCTACAGTAAGCAGCTATAGGGAATGCTCCCTACTCCTGAAATTTCTTTGGAGAACTCCATGGCTCTTGGTGACTGGCTCCAAATCCTTGCTTTTCGATGCACCATTTGACCCTGAGCAAATGTCTTTCTGTTTCCTCTTTCCACCTCCATCGGTCTCCTTAGATCCCCTGAGTGCTTGGAGTGCAGGGTTCCTGTTCTCCACTAAACAGCTCTGCCATTGTCGTCGGGCCCTGTCCCCAACCCATTCTTGAGTAGACACCAAAGTGGAGGTACGCTTTTCCAAATTATTTACCTGCCGCTCTCCTCTTCTATTGCAATCTCTTTCAACCCCTCTTCCATAATGTGCTTTCCAAAAGGAGCCCAAATCCCCTCGGACTATAAACGCAAAGTTCTGCAGTGGCAGTGACCGTGACTTTTCATGTTCTTGCAACCTATTAGTGCCTGTCTGAGGCTATCTGATCTGACACAGATCAGGAGCTCAAGAAGTGGTCGTGGAATCGAACTGAATTGAGTTTTCCTTCCTTTCCTGCCTATGTGAAAGCCATCTATTTCTCCAGGCCAGTGTGATCACGTCACTGGACTGCGCGTGACTTGGGGGAGAAGACTTTGCCCTCTCTGGGAGGTGGTTTATACAGGCAGCAGTGGCAGGAGTGCTAAAAGACTGAGATGGAAGGTGCACACAGAAGAACAGGCACTTACAAAACTTTGAGGCTCATTTATTTTTAACATTATAGATTTTCTCTTTCTTTCCCTTAGCATAAGATGTGTCTACCCTCTTCTTGTAAAGGATTGCGTAACTGAAGAACTCTATTTGTTTATTTTGCCTCTTGCACAGTCATTGGCAAACTCCCTGCCTTCCATCCCCTACCCACCAAAGCTGTCCAAGAGAGAGCACAAACTCCAGGGCTTTTGATGTTTTCACTTGTGCTCAAACTACCCAGGCCTGGAGATGAGACAGTAAGCTTGACCAGTTAGCTCCTCTGGGACTCACCTGTCCTCATCAGTAGCTGGGTAGTGTGGGAGTAATAAATAAAGAGTAATAAATAAGTGAGTGGTGCTTCTTGTTTTTTTAGCGTGAAAAGTTCCAGCCTGTGAAATGTGTGATTTATGAGACGTTCAGGTCCAATTCCTGGGTGAGGGCATATGAGGCAGGGACCCCTTGAGCCCCTGAGTTTCAAGGTGTCTCCCCACAAGGAGTCAGGACACAGATTGGCCAAATCAGCTGTTTTCCTTATTCCTCCAAGTTCCAAAGTCCAAACGTTTTCCTGCTGAGTAATTATTTTATAAAGTGGAAAGGGAAGTAAAAAGGCAGACTCCTTCTGCGGACTCTCAGCCGGCTTTGGCGGTGTCTCCCAGACACCCCTGTTGTATCTGGCCTCCCCCCCGCCCCCCCAGTTCATGTCACCCTTGTTCGGGCTCCACAACTAAAGTGACCCTGAATCAAGCCCGAATCACATACCAACGAAAAACTTTCCTAAAGATGAAATTCCGAGTGTTTACAAATAAATACTCCTCGCAGCAAAATTTCATTGTCAAGAAGGACATCGCGCTTGTCCAGACGCCCACATGAAGGGCCTTTTGCCAAAACGAATGGGAAATCATTGGCCCAATTAACATCCTGTGATCTTAGATCTAAAAATGACCCGGAGTCGGGTAAACAAGGTGACGTAAGCTGCAGTGCAGGGAGTGGCTCTCTACTGCCACCTGGAGGAGAGCGTTTGCAATGGCGCGGAGGCTCTGGGCGGCGGGCAAGCGGACCTCTGCTCCCTGTTAGGACCTGGGTTACAGCGGGTAAGAGCTGAGCAGCGCCGGGGAGGGGAAGAAAAACAGGGAGGACCCCAAACAAAGAACAAGGACCCTCCTCCGCGACCTCAGCTAGAGGAAAAAGAGGCCGGGCCGTTGGACGTTGTGGCTCTGACCCTTGCTGGCGTCCTCCTTTGGGAACATTCCTTTTATAAAAGGACTCGGGCACCATGAACTGTCGCTGGAAAAAATCATGGATAAAACTAATGGGACAGGATCTCTAACGCTGGAGACCCCGGATAAGGACAGTTGGCAGTTTCTGAAAGGAAAATCAGTGGCGCGGCTGTGCTAATTTAAACACAGGGCCACCAGATTTTCTGTCTTACTCTGGGCTTGGCAATGACTTAAGTGGGGGAGGGAATGCCGGAGTGTAACAGTCCTAATTTACTTTCTTGTCAGGCTGATGTGAGAATGAGGCTGCAGAGCTTTCTGCATTACACAACCGGCATGCTGGGAGATGCCCCAGAAATATGCTGGGGGCTAGGAGAAGGTCAAAGCTGAGGAGGTTATTACTTTACCCCCTGTAGATGATCCACAAAAGGAAAACAAGGAGTTGATTTTTAGCTTGATAAAAACAAAAACAAAACAAAACCCACTTTACTTTTGGGTTAGACGGGTTTTGCTTTGTCGAAAACTACCTCAAGTTCTCAGTGGCTGGGGACAACAAGCATTTATTTTTTTGCTAATGGGTCTGCAAGTCAGCCTTGGCTGAGCTCAGCTGGCCTCCAGGCTTAGGGTCAGATGCGGCTTCCACGTGGTTCAATTTCCTGACCCAGGATGAAAGGACAAAGACTACCTGAGGCATGCACTTCTGCAGAGGGTGTGCCCCTTTCAAGAGGCCAAGTCAAAATAGACTAACACAATTGAAGTGCAACCCGTCAGCTAATATTACATTGGGTAGGGCCAGTCTAATCAGTGGGGGTGGGGGCAGGGGTAGGGGGAGTGGGTTTTACTCTGCTTGCCACAGTGAGCTGATCTAGACAGGGACTTAACTAGTGGGTCACTGTCTGCTCACTGCAGACCATCTGCTGCTTGTGGAAGAATTGCAAAGTGAGGATGGCCTAGATGATCATTATACAGTATCAGTGGTCCTCAATATGAATTCAGCTTTGCCTAATAGAAAACTTTTTTAAAGTTGATTATTATTATTTAGTAATCTCTACACCCAACAGTGTGGCTCAAACTTACAACCCCAAGATCAAGAGTCACGTGCTCTACGGACTGAGCCAGCCAGGCACCCTGCCTAATAGACACTTCTAATTTCCTTTTTATTCATTATGTGCTTATAATGGACAAAGGACACAATACCCTTGTCTATGTCTTCTTTGTGACATTCTGTCTCATGACAGGTTTACGCAAAACTCCTTGTGCCACAGAGGCGGAGTTAGCTATGCAGATATCACCTGTGGAATGAAAACGACAGGAAGAGATTCTTTGAGGAGGCAGCGTGGTGTGCTGAGAAGAGGACTATAGACTTGAGAATCAAGAGACCTGGATTTCTAGTCCTGATTCTGCCAGTGTTGGAATTTGGAAGGGTCAGCAGGAACCAGAAACCGGGTGTCTTTCAAGTCTTGCTGAGAAGCTTGCACTTTATCCTGTGCGCTGGGGCACAACAGGGTCAGATCAGAGGTTTTGTGTGTTCTTTTTTTTTTTTTTCCAGCCTTTTTGGCAACAGTGTGGAGGGTGGATTGAAGGTGAAAAATTGGATTGGAGACGAGGAGATGAGCTAGGATAGAGTCCAGGTGAAAGGTAATGAGGGCATAGACCAGGAAGGAAGCCCTGGAGATGGAAAAAAAGGATGAATAAAGAGCCTTTAGAAGCAGAACGGAAGGAAGAACTTAAGGACAGTCAATTATGAGGAGAAGGAGAAAGAAAAGGGCAAGAGGGAGTCAAAGAGGAATCCAGGGACCAGAGTGTATCACCTAAACCACGTTACATGTGGTTTCCTGAAGTCTTTCTTACAGCTGTGTACATGTATGATGCATGGGCTGGCAGGCTTTGTAAAATGTATTTCTTTCCAGAACTTGTCCAAAAAATGACACAAAATGGACCATATCCGTGTTTCTCAAACTTTAGCCATTCGCAAGCCTCATTCACAATCTTTGCCGTATTCAAACATCTGCCCATTAATACTCAGTATTGTTCTTTCTTAGTTTTTTCAACGATTTTATTTTTAAGTAATCTCTACACTCAGTGTGGTGCTTGACCTCACAACCCCACGATCAAGAGTCCCACGCTCCACTGACGGAGCCAGCCAGGTTCCCCTTGTATTGATCTTTAAATGAAGTCATCTTTTTTTAAATCTCTAAACACTGCAGGCTCATCCTTATAAACCACAGATGTGAGATCATGACTTTGTTGTGCCAGTTATGTGTTTATCCATAATGAGACAGACACGAGGCCATTAAAATTTTAAATGTGTCTGTCTACTACCTAAAAGTATAATTTCTCATGGCCATAGTTATATGCAGGCCAGACTTAGGGAACCCCTGACCCAGGCAATAGCTAAAGCCACTAGGATTATACATATTTGCTTTCTCTGCCCTCCTCTTAGTTTCCATTCAGATTGTATCGGCATCCAGTCCTGGACGACAAGTCTGATCTTTGCATCCACTGTCGGTAAGGCCTTGCCCTACAGGCAATGACCTTTAGCAGAGCTGGGCTAGAGGTTGTCATCCAAACAAATGGAGGCTGACCTGGAATGTCTCTTTAACTCAGCGTCTCACATCCTGAGCCTCTGAAAGCCACGGCAAAGAGCAGCCAAGCCAAATGAGCCGAGTCCCTGCCGTATTCTGCAGACAGGAGTGCAAACAGGGCCTTGGGGTCCCCCTTTACTTCTCAAGCATTCTCCCTGATGTTCTTCCAGAAACTGCACATACAGATCTGAATGTGGAGGGCAGCAACTTCTTCCGTTCACGTTTGATGTATAAAGATCTCTAGAGACCGTTTTCAAGGTAAGGTTGACTCAATTCTGCACGAATGGGTTGGCTGCCGTAAGGCAGGTCACTGAACTTCTCTGAGCCTCAGTTTCCCTCAGTAAAATGGGGGCTTGGGCTGCTGATCTGGAGAGTGTCTCCCTTTAACATTGTAACTATGCCCAACAGTGTGGGGACACTGTGCTGCTTCTTTGAACTCCTTATTCAAGTCATTGTCCATTTCTTACAGGGTTGTTTGTTACTATGTATAAAATTTATTATGGTCATTGTTTGTGTTTTATGCATACTTTATCTTAGCGCTTTGTCATTAATATTGCAAAATTTCTGGGGCACATGGGTGGCTCAGCCAATTAAGTGTCTCACTTCGGGTCAGGGCATCATCTCATGGTTCATGAGTTCAAGCCCTGCATCGGACTCTCTGCTGTCAGCACAGAGCCCGCCCCAGACCCTCTGTCCCCCTCTCTCTCTGCCCCTTCCCCACTTGTGCTCTCCCTCTGTCTCTCTCAACATAAATAAATAAAAACTTTAAAATTTTGTGAAATATTGCAAAATTTTCCCTACTATTATTTCAACCTTGTTTCTGTGGGATAAGGAGACATTTTTATTTTTCTGTGGAGATGTTTTAAGTTCAAAAGAAAAAATCTTTTCTTTGAGAATATCTACTTAAAAAGAACTTCCTTACTCTAAGATTATAAATACACTCAATTTATCTTCTGGAATTTTAATAGATTCATCTTTTAAAATGGATTTGATATGAAAAGTGAGATAGAGATTTTATTTTTCTTTATTTTCTTTTTCACATAGGTACCCTGTTTATTGAATAATCTCTCTCAGATTTGAAAATGTGATCTTTATGAAATTTTTAAAAATCATGTTATATACTTGTAGTAGTAAAAGTTATTATCAATTTTACTATAGCATATTTTAACTGTCATACTACAGTGAAATTACTATTTTTATCTTATATCTTAAGACCATAGCAACAATATTTATTTCCAACCTTACTACAGCCACTTTAATGCATTTAAAAACCTACCATAAATGGTCACTATAATGACTGTTAATTTATAAAAGCTCTCAGAAGGAGCAGACTTCCCTTTTCCATCATGGTAATTAGTAATGGTAATCATAGCAATTAGTAGAAGTCAAATATGAATCATAATTGTAAAGAACTCAGTTGCTGTGATTTAGGGGAAAGTAGGACTTAGACCTAGTTAGGTGATTCCAGAGACCAGGGTTCCCAGGCAAACTAGGAAGTTAGAGATGTTTTCTCCCCAGGGTGCCCCCTCCCTGCTCCAAGTACCCACTGTTCTCCCCTTCTCTCTACCTCACTTCTCTTAGCATCTACTCTCAGATCTTCATTCACACTGAGGTGTTGATGACTGGTTACTGTCCAACACAGCTATTCTCATTATAGTGTGAGGGATGTGGAAATTAACTTGTTACTAATAATAGAATGCTGAAGTTTCAAATACTTTACTTTTTAATAAATCTGAGTTGACTCAGTGTTTCCTCTGAAATGAATTACCCTGATCTTATTTGCAAACTTCTTTTGAGAGAGAGAGAGAGAGAGAGAGGGAGAGAGGGAGAGAGGTGTGCTGGTAATTGTCTGTAACCTCTTTCTCACAGTCCTTTGGGAGATAACAATGTCCCATTCATTGACAAGGCCACTTCAAACTGCCACTGAGTTGGGCTTATATGGTTGCTTTCATTTTCTCTTTAGTGTTTTCCACGGATAAGTTTTTAATAATGTCACCGAATCTGTATTGCAAGTGAGGAAGAATGATGCCAGAAACATATCTGTTAGTAAAATTACAAAAATTATGATTACTTAATGAAAAACAGATAAAGTGAGGACACAATGTACACTACTATTATTCACCCTGGGTGCTCAGTAAATATTTGTTAAGTGAATGAATATTTAAAACTCACTAAAATCTGTGTTTATGTGGTTAACAAATGAAATAGGGTTTGTTTATACTTTTCTGAGATATTTACTCATTTTTTCTACCCACTTTTAATATCATTTGCGATATAAAAACAATAGTATGAAACATGTTTTTCAAAATGAAGTTTAATATTCCTTTAAATGTTATTTTCCTATATTTTTCGTCATAAAAATCATCTATTTTAGCATAAAAGTCTGAGTGATGGAATAAGATATGGAAGACAAGAGCATGGTAATGTTTGGGGGTATAAACATGTGTTAGCTGGCCTCTAAATTTCGTCTAGAATCTTTGGCCTCTGGAATATCTTGCCTTAACCATGTAAAAACACTTTTATAAATACCTCTGTACTTTTGAAATATTTTCAACAGTGTTTGCTTTATTTATTTGCCCACTCCCTGGAAGCTATTTTGTTTATTAAGTTAAACTAAACTGGGAACTCTGATAGGATTAAGTCTGTGCCGTCCGAAGGGAGGAAAAAGTTTGAGAAAGAAAAATTTGAGAACTGGGACTATATGCTAATGTTCCCAACGTTACACACACACACACACACACACACACACAGAGCACTTCAAAGCCTTAAACTAGAGGGAAGAGGCCCCAAGAGTAAAATAGAGGCATGAGCCAACACGGAGGACCTCTGAAACCAGCCCATGGGCAGCCATGCGCACCCCCTCTTCCACATACAGAGTCAGCCCTGCTTGTCTTTGTGTTCCATGTGTCATTCCTGATTGCAGGAAGGAAAATGGAGCTGGGACCACTACCGGGAGCCACCGACCAGAAGTGCTGCTTCTACCAGTTGGGCAGAATATAAACAACCCTTCCTCCCCCAGCTTGCCATCAAAAAGGAGGATAATTGAGGTGTCCTTGGTTTGCAAGAGGTGACAAGCATTCACCCCAGGGTCCCTTCCAGGGGACTCAGTGACTTGGGATTTCAGTTCCTACTCCCCAAGCAGTTTTCTCAGCACAAAAGGTTTTCAGTTCTTTTAAATTCATCTAAGGACACAAACTACGCAGCACAGTCAGGATATAAGCCATGTGAGCAACAAATAACAAAGCATAATTGCATCTAGTGGGCATAGAGTATCAGTGACTTCATGTTGGCTAAATATAGGCGAACACTTGGTGTGTTGTGCATGCCAGGGAGAACCATGATGCAATTACCCCCTCCCCTCGATGGAGGGGGAGGACCAGGATCAGAAGGCAAGAATGAGATTGCCTAATAAACGGTCACTTGTGATGGTCCCCAACTCCACTTGTGTCCAAGGTTTGTACACACACACACACACACACACACACACATTAAAACAAAGCAAACATTACTAGATGGCTTTAAACAAAACAACATAAATACTCAGCTTCTGACCATGGTTAAAAACAAGTGCTTTATTTTAAAATTTAATTGTTTCCATTTTCTTTTTAATATTTATTATATAAGAAATTCACATCCATCTTAGAAAATTTAGAAGTAAGAATAACTACTAATTCTTACTGAGCACTTAACAGGTGCCAGGCACTCCCTGCTATAGATCCTTTCCTTCATCAACTCACTGAATGCTGACAATAACTTTCTGAGCTAGGGACAATGATTATTCCTGTTTCACAACTGAAGAAGAACAAGGGATGAATTCAGTAACTGGTTCAAGGCTCACCTAGTTAGAAAAGTGAAGACTGGGAATTGAACCCAAGTGTGCCCAATAGCAAATTTCATGTTCTTAAACTCTAGGTCAGTGCCCCTTAATAGATATATACCATGAGTCACATACATAATGTAGAATTTTGTAGTCATGACATTAAAAGAAGTAAAAAGAAACAAGTGAGATTACTTTTGATAATGTTTTATTTAGTTCAGTGTATCCAAAATCCAATCATTTCAATATTTAATATAAAAAGTAACTAAATGAGATATTTCACATTCTTCTTTTCATACTAAGCCTTAAAAACTCAGTGTGTATTTTACACTTACTTTTCAATTAGGACTAGACAAATTACAAGAGCTCTACAGACACATGTACCTGATGGCTGCTGGATTAGACAGTGCAGATATAGAACATTTCCAACATGGCAGACAGTTCCATTGACCAGTGCTGTGCTGGATTATATTGACAGCCAAAAAGAAAAAAGTCACCTATAAACTCCCCATATGTTTCAATGTATCATATCCTTCCTGTGTTTTCTTTATGTATTTA
Organism: Cryptoprocta ferox; assembly: GCA_028646485.1. Classification (NCBI taxonomy): domain Eukaryota; kingdom Metazoa; phylum Chordata; class Mammalia; order Carnivora; family Eupleridae; genus Cryptoprocta; species Cryptoprocta ferox. The sequence continues at coordinate 59,597,971 of CM053576.1, read as the reverse complement.
TATGAATAAATATGTTTTCCAATAGATGAAGGTCATACTCTAAATATAGTTTTAATCAATTTATCTCTTTTTTTTTCCAATTTATCTCTTTAATGAAAGTGTGCACCCCTCCCATAGTCTTGCCTCCCTGTATATATGTGAGGCAGTTCTGATGTGCTGAAAACAGCATGGGACTTGGGGGAGTCCGAGAACTCCATCATTTTCCATCTGTGGGTCATTAGACAAACCATTCTCCAACCCTTGGTTATCTCATGTGAGAGTTAAACAGGATAATGTATGTGAAAAGTGCTTTATAAATGAAGGTTTATTATTTTATTATTATTATTATTATTGCTTTAAATTTATTTTTAAGTAAAGCCCTAAACCCAATATGGGGCTTGAACTCGTGACCCTAAGATCAAGAGACACAGCCTAAGCCAGGCTGGCACCCCAATGAAGCCTCTTTAGAGGCACAACTAATTCTTCTTATAACATTTTTTATAGTGTGTGTGTATATGTGAGATTAGACTACAGAAATTTCAATGATCAAGCCAAAGGGTCCAGTTTTGCACTCCCAACCCAGGCAGAGCTTTTGTTGGTCAGTGATAACTGTGACATTTCCCCAAAGTAAGTGAAATTTCTGTTGCTCTTTCCATCACTCTTTGCAGATGAATTTTGAGATGTTCTTTTCTCCAAGCCTGGCAGAAGTTGCTGCATGAGGAAGAAGTCTGATATCGGGAACAATCTATATTGCTCCTCCACTATGGTTTGACGTGGTTTACTGCCTAGAGGAAGAAAGCTCCACAGGTCACCAAGGGAAGCACAGCATAGGCCCAAAATGAGAAGAGTATTTAGGGGCAACTTGAAGCTACCATGGCTCCTTGCTCTCCTTAAGACTGTGAGCAGATTTTAACTACAAGGGAAGAAACCAGTCATGATTCTCCACCTCCAGAGCTGGATGGACAGCAGCACACACTCTCCAATCAACAAGGAATCTACAGGGGCGCCTGGGTTAATCAGAAGATTAAGTGATCAACTCTTGATCTCAGGTCAAATCTTGATCTCAGGGTCATGAGCTCCATGCTGGGTGTGAAGCCTACTTAAAAAAAAAAAAAAGGAAAAAAATCCTAAAAAACAAGGAACCTATGAAAATCTGAATTTTCACTGGGTCAGGTGAAATGAATTTGGTGGGGTTCAAGATATGCTACCCCCAAATATGGCACTTTGGTACTCTGAATATTTTAAGGTGAAGGATTTTGAGAAAACAGCAGAAGAAGACAGGTCTTTGTGATCTTTCTCTTCCCAACTCCCCTGAGGCAGGTCAGAAGATCCTCATGTGAGGTACCCTTCCTATACCTGGAGGAAAGTGGTGTTTTTATATCCTAAGATACAGAGATGCAGAGAGGAACATGAATGAACAGGCCTTACTAAGTTTCCCCTAGCTTATTACCTTTAGCTCATCCCCTTTTTTTCCCATCATGTTTTTCCACACTTCTCGCTTTTCATCAAACCTCATATAAAAATGATAAGATTTAACAACCATCTTGTTTTTTGTGTGTTTTTTTGTCTTCAAGTTTATTTATTTTGAGAGAGAGGGTGCATACATGTAAGTGGGGTGGTGGAGGGCAGAGAGAGAGGAAGAAAGAGAATCCCCAGCAGGCTCCACACTGTCCATGCAGAACCTGATGTGGGGCTAGAACTCAAGAACCGTGAGATCATGACCTGAGCCATAATCAAAAGTCGGGCACTCAACCGACCAAGCCACCCAGGCACTGCAACAACCTCTTTGGATCTTTATTTCCTTATGAAAGGCTCTCATATCACATAAAACTTATACTAAATGTGTATGTTTTTATCTTATTAATATGCCTTTTGTTTCAAACACCCAGCTGAAAACCTAGAAGGGTAGAAGGAACAATATTTTTTTCCTTCTCTACATGTTGTCAGAGCAATAAGGCCCTGCCGATTTTATATAGATACTTGAGTGGACAAATTACTGTGGTTTCCAAGGTAGATTCCCAGCAACATTACCAAAAAGAAGATAAGCATAGGCTTCTAGACAATGAGGAAAGCCTTAGATAATAGCTTGGCATCATTAGGTGTAGGAATACAAAATATCTAGTTCCCTATAATGCTAAATAAAATAAGTCAGTCAGAGAAATGCAAATACCATACTATTCACTCATATATGGGATTTAAGAAATGAAACAATGAACAAAGAAAAAAAAAGACACAAACCCAAAAACAGACTCTTAACTATAGAGAACAAACTGATGGTTTCCAGAAGGGAGGTGGGTGGTGGGATGGGTGATATGGATGAAGGAGATTAAAGAGTACACTTATCGTGATGAGTACTGAGTAATATTCAGTATTGCTGAATCTCTATATTGTACACCTGAAACTAATATAACACTGTATGTTAACTATACTGAAATTAAAATAAAAATATCCAGCTCCCAACAAGGTAAAATTCACAATACCTAGAATCCAATCAAAGATTTCTAGGCACAGAAAAAAGCAGGAAAACACAATCCATAAAAAGGAGAATAATCAATCAAAATTTATCTAGACTGACACAGATGTTAGAATTACCAGAGAAGGACACCAAAGCAGTTTTAACTGTATTCTACATAATCTAAAAGTTGTGGGGTGCCTGGGTGGCTCAGTCAGTTAAACTTCCGACTTTGGCTCAGGTCATGATCTCGCAGTCTGGTCCATGAGTTTGAGCCCCGCATCGGCCTCTGTGCTGACAGCTCAGAGCCTGGAGCCTCCTTCGAATTCTGTGTCTCCCTCTCTCTCTGCTCCTCCCCTGCTTGTGCTCTGTCTCTCTCTGTCTCTCAAAACTGAATAAACATTAAAAAAAAGAATTAAAAAAAAGTTGTGTGAAGAAATAGAAGATATAAAAAAGACACAAATTAAACATCTATGGAATGAAAACTACATTATCTGAGATGAAAAAATACACTGGATAGGAAAAATGGCAGATTGTTAGATATCACAGAAGAAAATATTAGTGAATTTGAAGATATAGCTTAAAAAAACAACAACAACAACAATACAAAGTACCTATCCAAAAAAAAAAAAAAAAAGAGAGAGAGAGAGAGAGAGAAAGCATGAAAATAAATAAGAGCATCAGTGAGCTTTGGGGTAACTTTGAGCAACATAATAAATGTATAATTGCAGTCTCTGAAAGGGGGCATGGGGGCACAAGAAATCTATTTGAAGAAATAATAACTGAAAACCTTTCAATTTGATGAAGATTATAAACCCAAAGATCCAACAAAAAACTCAATAAACCCCAAATACAAGAAACATGAAGAAAAATACCTCTAGAATGTTTCAAGTAGAATAAATATGCATTATTTACTCTATACATGTAAGACTGGACATGAATTTAAAATTAAAAAAAAAATATGTCCTCTGCTAGCACAAAAAAAGCTTAAAGTGCCCTTGACTGTCTTCATGGGTATTATGGAAGACTCAAGAAAATGCACAACAATTTCTGTCCTCAAGTAGGTATCAGCCACCTGGGTGTACTAACGTAGGAAACACTATTCCTTAATTCCACAATATCCATGCTGGCACACCCCTACTTGTGTCCAAATATCCACCTCTTTCTCACATGACTCCAGAAGGAAAGACCCTATCCACAGACCTGGGAATACATGAGGGTCCGGTTCCCTTTGACAGTAATTGACATGGGGGTGGCTATCTGACCCATTTCTGGCAAAGAGCTGGTGGGAAAAATGCTGGAGGATTACTGAGAAGGATTCTTTGCTTCTAAGGAACGTAAGAGGAAGAGACAATCTCTTCTTCCTTTGGATGCTGAAGTGCCTGACGCCTGGAACTTCTGCGCACTCATTTTGTGACTAAGCGGGGCCAGTCTGAGGTCAGCGTCAACATCCTGAGGATGACAGAACAGTGGAAAGAATTTGGATCTTTGACGATGTTATTGAGCTGCTGAATTAAGCAACTCTGAAGCTCCTGTATGAGTGAACTTTTTCTTGTATGACATAATAACATTTCCTATTGTTTAAACTAATTTGAATTAAGTTTTGTGTTCCTTGTAGCTCCAAATATTCTATTAGCAGTAACTAAATATTTACATAACTAATTCTACCACTTTGGGCAGATAACTCTAGGGCTTGCGTTTCTCCTATGGAAAGTGAAGAAGGTGGACAAAACAAATTCTACGGTCCCGATTAGTCTAGGCAGTCAATAATAACTGTTGTGTGTGATTCAGAAAATAGGTGCTCCATGACTCAGCATTCATCTCCTAGGGATACACCCGAGAGAAATGAGTACATCTATCCACCAAAAGACATATACGAGTATGTGTATAGAAGTGTTATTCATTGTAGACCAAATCTGGAAACAGAGAAACAGAATGAATAGGACATATATCTATAACTATATATCTATAAAGAAATTTAAGAAATTGGCTCATGCAGTTATGGAGGCGAGGATCTCTGAAATCTATACAGCAGGTCAGCAGGCTAGAAACTCAGGAGTTAATGCTGCAGTCTTTTTTTTTTTTTTTTTTTTAATGTTTATGTTTGAGAGAGAGAGCGAGTGTGAACAGGGGCAGGGCAGAAAGAGGGAGACACAGAAGCTGAAGCAAGCTCCAGGCTCTGAGCTGTCAACACAGAACCAGATGCAGGGCTTGAACTCATGAGCCATGAGATGATGACTTGAGTTGAAATCAGACGCTTAACCGACAAGCTACCCAGGAGCCCCAATGCTGCAGTCTTGAAGCAGAATTTCTTCTCTGGGAAACCTTGGTCTTTGTTCTTAAGGCCTTTAACTGATTGGAAGGCCCCACCCACATTATCAAAGGTAATCTCCTTTACTTCAGTTCAACTGGTTGTAGATGCTATCACATGTACAAAATGTCTTCACAGCCACACCCAGATTAGTGTTTGGTTAAATAATGGGTACTATAGCCTAAACAAGTTGATGCAAAAAGCTAACCATTGCAAGCCCAAAGTCCATCTGCAGAAGAGTGGATCAATTATGGTATATTCATACAAAGGAATACTACATAGCAACAAAAAGAATAAAATGGCAATAAACAACAGTGTGGATGAATATCATAGACAAATATCATAGAATGAAGAAGCCAGATACAAAACTACATACTAGGTGATCCATTCATAAACATTTTAACAGGCAAAATTCACAGATGGTAAAGAAGGCTAATGGTGTGTATGGACTGGGAAGGGGCACAAGGAAATATTCTGAGTGCTAGAAATAGTTGATATCTTGATCTGATGCCTTTATAGGTAATATATATATATATATAAATTCATCGAGATATACACTAAAATTTATTATACTTTAACACTTAAAAATTTTTTTAATGTTCATTTATTTTTGAGAGAGAGACAGACAGAGCATGAATGGGGGAGGAGCAGAGAGAGAGAGGGAGACATAGAATCTGAAGCAGGCTGCAGGCTCCAGCCTCTGAGCTGTCAGCATAGAGAAGAACACAGGGCCCGAACCCATGAGCTGTGAGATCATGACCTGAGCAGAATTTGGACGCTTAACTGACTGAGGCACCCAGGCACCTCCATATACTTTAACACTTAAAAACAATAGTCTATCAAAAAGATTTCAAGGAAAAAAGTGCTATTGGAATTTAGAGTAGGGGAGACCATTCTGATCTAAGAGGACAAGGGAAGTCTTCATGGAGACTGTGGACCTGATCTGGCCTTGGACGGGTAAGTGGAGTCTGAGAGACAAAGAGAAGTAAACAAAGTTATGGAAGAGGTTGAATGCATAAGACATGGTCAAGGGATGATGATTTTTTTTCACTTAAAAATTCCTCTTTTACCCAGAAAACACAGTGAAATACAGTACATCAGAAGCAATGTAGAGTAGCAGTTACAAGAATAGGCTTTGGGGTCATGATACTTGTGGATTTGAATCCTGGCTGTGAGGCTTTCTGGTTTGAATGAGTGCTTTGGACCTCCTTTCTCATCTCTGAAATACAACTCATGCATCCCTCACATGGTGTGGGGAGAATTAAACAGAATAGTATGCATGACATTCTTATCACAGTGCTGTGTACATAGAGTTAAGCCCTCAATAAATGAGAGCCATTGCTACTACTACTATGTCTATAATTTCCAGTCTGGGCCATCTGGTCACCTTCACTTGAGGGTGGTACTGCTCAAGGGAAATGGAATGGCCTAAGGATCACTTTGACTTCTTTCAAGCTTTCAAATCTATGCCTAATAACACCCAAATGACCGAATCAGAGCAAACGAATGACTGAGGTTTACCCTTCCAAACTATCTTGATATCATTTTCACACACACACACACACACACACACACACACACACAGTCTAGTCCTTGGTCTTTCCTAACTATACTCCTTGATCATGCCAGCATACATCTCTGTTCCGGATAGGACAGCTCATGCTCCAAATGATCTTACATGTCAGTAGTTAATTGATTAAAACATTCAACCCAGCTTTGTTGCTGAGCCTGGGGCTACCAGTCCTCCCAGACCCCTCTTAAGGGGGTACTCTCTCCATATTGACCCTTGCTCTGCCCTCCAGTGATGGACGCAAGACAAAGACAGGCAGTGCGTATCAGCACTGCACTTTCATTCTGGCCTCGCCTCTGAGCAACTATTACCCACCGCTCATTCCACCACCAAAACAATGATCACCTATAGTATGTATTACCTGTATGTGTCTGCCTTCCCCAGCAGAGTGTGAAAACTGGATGCAACATGAACACATTAGAAGGCACTCAACAATTTAGGGTAAAAACAAACCAACCTATGGGGCTCCTGGATGACTCAGTCGGTTGAGCGTCAGGCTTTGGCTCATGTCATGATCTTGCGGTTCGTGGGTCCGAGTCCCGTGTCAGGCTCTGTGCTGACAGCTTAGAGCCTGCAGCCTGTCTTCAGATTCTGTGTCTCCCTCTCTCTCTGACCCTCCCCTGCTCACGTTGTCTCTCTCTCTCGGGAAAAAAAAAAAAAAAAACCTAAACAAATATGGCCAAAGAGACCCTTCTCAGGGAGGAGGTAGAAATTGCAATGAGAGAAATAAAGGCCACCAGAATGGGGACACTTCAGAGCAGTGCAGAGGCAGGTGTGCGGAGGCAAAGGATGGGGCCTGGGCCCTGATTGCTGCGTGCTCCATTTCCTGTGTGACAGGCCCCCTCTAACCTGGTCCAACCTGATGTAACCCCCGCCTTCCTACCCCAGGGGTGGGGGGTGGAAATGTATTTCTCATTTCAAATGTACTTGTTATAATCTTTGCCTCAAGAGGCAAAAGAAAATTGTAGCCAAGCCTACGCACCAATGAGCAATCTTGTGACAGAAAACCTCAAACAACTCTTTTGTACTTTGGATTTGGATCCACTGTAAAACTTTCTGCTAGAAGCCAATATTGACTTCTCTCACCACCATCCAGGTCAATGAAGCTTAATGGATCTTGATGTGACCTGCTCTTTCTCCAGTCCTTTTATTCTACACTGCCCACCACACCCATGCATATGCATTCAGCCCCTTCCCAGCTAATTAATTAGAGTGTTTCCCCCTGTCCTTTGAAACACAGATGGTAACACTCAGATGTCAATCTGGGGGCCTTGTTGTTCTTGCCGTCATGGTAACGTCTGCTTTTGGCAGGCTCTAGGGGCACTTGGCAGAAGCTCCCATGTTGCTTCAGTTCCAGGTAGATCATGTGGTTTGCTTAAGGCAGCCTCTGGGCGCTGGTAAAAGGGACAGGAGGAAGTCTCTAGGCTTGTACCCTCCGGCCTGGAGAGCGAACGGTCAAGTTGCCCTGCACTGATCTCACATTGTTCTCCTTCTGCGGATGTATTCCTCCCACTCTATGATCTAGAAATCAGCACCCAATCATCCTGAAAATGCCCCGTACCATGCCCTTTACCTGTGTAATCTTCTTTGTTCTTCTGGACAGATCTATAACACGGTATTACTACAACAATCTCCGTTACTGACAAGAGAGTGAACCTTGGAGAGGTTAGGTAATTTACCCAAATCCACACCAAGAGTACCTTGCTGGGTGAGATGAAACTAGCTCTGCCTGACTGCTAAACCCTTGCTCTTAACCTCTGTGTCGTATGGCCTATGCCATGTTGCTTCTCATGTTAGTTGGGTTCTTATGAGTCTTAGTTTAAAGATGAGGAAAACTGAGACTCAGAGAAGGTAAATAACTTATCCAGGTTCATCCAGCTAATAAGAGGTGACACCAGGGTTCAATCCCTGATCCAGGTGTCTGCAGTACCTAGCCGTTGTTGACATAGTATCTTTTGTTTGTGCCTTTGCTGATGCTAGTCCCACCCTTGCCTCCACTTCCCCCCTCTAGTCCTCTCAGCTTTTAGCAAAACATGTCCCTCCCTCCCACCCTCTAGTCCTCTCAGCTTTTAGCAAAACATGTCCCTCCCTCCCACCCTTGACTCCTGTCTTCTCTGCCTAGGTAAAATACTCTCATTCTGGCCCTACTCAAGTTCTGTCTCCTCCAGGAAACTCTCCAGAAGAGAGCTCCTAAAGTTCTACTTGTCTCAGCCATCCATTTGTCAGGCTTCAACATCACTGTCCCCCGCCATGTGCATTTATTGCCATGAGCATCAGTAGTGGAGACACCTGAATTCCTGAGCTGGACCACATGCTCCTTGGTCTTGTACTTCTTTGCACCTCTCACTGCCTACTGTGTCTGGCACTCAGGACAAATGAGCATCTGAGGATGGTTAGTTGAAATAGTGTCAGCAAGTCTAGCAAGTATTTATTTAATGTCCACCCTGCGCCAGGCCCTCTCACACATGTCGCCTCACTTAAGTCTATTTAAACTGCTCCTACATGCTCATTGGCTTCTCTCATGACACAGTGCACAGGATGATGGCTTCTGCATCCTTATGGGGCAAAAACCGGTCTACCTGATTCTTATGAAAAACAAAAACAAAAGAACACTTTCCCTGAGTTTCAGAAGCAGGCAGCTACTTACACATTGATGCTTAAAGAGGAGTTAGACAAGATACCTTCCTTCCAAAATGTCCACCCCATTGATGGCCATTATGCCATCATAGCTTCATTCTCTTAGACAAAAATTTTATTTCTCCTCTGAGGTTCCTTCTAAAATAAAATGCACCCTGTCCCTGTCTCCCCCATGAGCATTAAGACTTATCAGCAGCCATAACAACTGGGAATGAGGAGGAATGGGACACAGGACAAGTACCTGAGAGAAGGGAAAACAGTCCAATTCCTTAACATGGATCAAGATACCCATCGGGATCTGGTCCCTGCCTGCCTCCCCAAATTTTTCTCTTATCACCTTGCCTTTGTAATTTTCCAATCCTGACACACCCAACATCTTTTGTAACCTTCATCATTCCCTGCTCTCTTCTGCTTTCTGGTTTTTCAACATACTGTGCCCACTCCTTTGGCTGCCTGACTCCTATGCATCCTCCAAATTACAGTCAGACATCACTTCCTCCAGGAGGCCTTTCCTACTTATCTCAGTCTGGGTTTGATGCCCCTGCCAGTATCCCCACGGCTCCCTGTGTTTTCCTCATCATAGCACATAATGCACTATATTATATGAGCATTTATTATCCATATACATGGTTGACTGTGAGCTCCAAGGCTCAGGTTCCGTGTTGGACTTTTCACTATCCCAGCACCGGACACTGCCTGGCACATTGTAGTTACTCAAGGAACACCCATTGAATGAATCAATAAGCTGGGCCTGAATGGACAGAGGGGAGTACTGGTGACAGATTTCACCTCCCTCATATGCTGTCAAGAACCTGCATTGCCAGAGCTCCATGTAGTTTTCCTAACTCCAGAGAAGCCCCTCCTAAAAAGCATACTATAGATCACAAAGGATTCTGAGAATGTGAATAGTTCTGTACAGCCCATTCCCAAGCCTTGATGTACAACTTGGAGCACATGTCATTTTTTTTTTTATGGTAAACAATGTGCCAATGTTCTTGGAAGTCTATGTGCCCACCTCAGAAGGTTTAGACATCACCACAGACACCAATACCATATGAGCATGATTAGGGTTTCCAGGGTCCTTGGGAAAATTATTAAGGTGATCTTGGAGCCAAAGGTCAGATTCCCAATTGTACAAAGACTGGAAGACAAAGACTGTCTTTTAATCCCTGAGACAAGTGCCTAAGAGAAGCCAAGAACTCTGTCTAATTCAGGAGAGTAATGGAGACAAGGCACTCTGCCTTGAGTAATGTAGGCAGCGCAGGTCATGCTATGCTTAATAGCTTCCAGGGAGGCATGCTCCAGGTCTCTGGGGAGAGGAAGAGAGGAACTTAAAAGAGCAGAGTTCATTTGAAGAGTTGAAAGAGATATAATTACAAGAAGCCAAGCCTTCCAAGGTTAACTGAAAGGCTCACTCAAGGAACACTTCTTTCCATTTGAGGTAATAATCATGGTAATAGTCACAGCTGGCCATTTTTGAGAGCTTACAAAGCGCTCACTCCTGTTTTTGGTGCTGTACAAGTACTACCCAACTAATCCTCACCATGCTCTGTAATGAGATAGGTCCTATTCTTACTCCCGTTTCACAAATGAGGACCCTGAGGCCCAGATGTGACTAACCCAGGATTGCACCAGTAAATGGAGGAGAAGGAGTTTGAATCCATACCTTCTGGCTTCAGAGCCCACAGTCTTGGCTGAGATCCTTGGCAGGAGTGGAGGGCACCGGTCATCAGTGCAGACAATGGAAACAACAACCCAGCAGGACTAAGGCTGGCTGGAGGGTGTTCCCACATTGTATTCTCCAATGCAGTACTCATTAGTGTCTTCTGTGCTGCGTGTCTGACACTGGGTAAGGTGTTGGGCACATGGGGGTAAGTAGAACCCCATCCTGTCCTTGAGGCTCTCAGGCCCTATAATGGCTGAGATGTAGGGGTCAAGATGGGGAAGCCCCCTGCCTGGGGTAAATGATGGAGAGAGGAGGCATTCACCCAGCTCTGGAAGAGTGGGAGCTGTGATTCTGGCTTTATCTTTTTGCCTCCCAGTTCTGTCCAAGAAATACCTAAAAACCAGGACAGTGTTTCACTTACCTTCATGTTCTCAAGTGCCAACACGATGAATGGCACATAGTAGTTGTACAATAAATGTAGATGGAATAAATGAATGAGTTAACTGATTTCACAGAATTGATTGTAAAGAACTCTAATTTGGGAGCAAAAGCAGGCAAACCAAACTTTTAGGAGAACCAGGTAGACATAAAACCAGAATGGGTGATGCAGAATACGGAGGAAAAAGAAAAACCCTCCACATGCAACTCTGCAAAGCAAGTCTGCTGGAAGTCTCTGCTCTCTGCCCTGTCCCTCTTTGTTTTCTAGAAGGGCTGAGGGCAGAGAGTAGTTATTCCCTATAGGGTCCTCGATGGTGCTGCCTTTGTATCTGGAACCTGGGCAGGAAGGCTGCTTTCCAGAGAAAGTTAGCAGAACCTGGAATCAAGTAACATACATCACTCCAGAAAGCACTCCAAACACCACAGATTTCATGGCGACCGGCAGCTCCTGGAACTCCAGCAGCCAGCCAGCAGAGTGGGACCTGCGTCATTTTATCACCCTTCCCAGGTCACCTCTGGGCCTCCACAGATTATTCTCAAGGTGGAGTGGCGAAAGCCCAGTGTCAAGTTCTCTGCTTTTAATGTCACCTTACCACCAGTACCATGTAAGGGACTATGAAAGATCTTTTTTTAACTTACTTATTATCATTATCTCAAAAATTAAAAATCTAAACTAAAACGAAAAATAAAAAGTAAAAACCTAAATATCTAACAAATGAAGACCAGTTAAATAAATTATAGTGTGTCCATGGAATGAGATGTTTAGCAGCCATTATTTTTAAGTTTACTTATTTATTTTGAGAGAAAAAAGTGCGAGTGGGGGAGGGGCAGAGAGAAGAGAGAGCAGGAATCCCAAGTAGGCTCCATGCTGCCAGCACAGAGCCCAATGCCCAGCTCCAACCCATGAACCGAACCATGAGATCGTGAGCTGAGCCAAAGTCAGATGCTTAACTGACTGAGCCACCAGGCACTCCGATATTGAGCAGCCATTTAAAAGAGTATAGATTTTAGGGGCACCTGGCTGGCTCAGTCGGTTAAGTGTCCGACTCGTGACTTCAGTTCAGGTCACGATCTCATGGTTAGTGCATTCGAGCCCTGCATCGGGCTCTGCACTGACAGCATGAAGACTGCTTGGGGTTCTGTCTCCCTCTCTCTCTGCCCTTCCCCCTGTTTCCCTCTCTCTCTCTCTCAAAATAAATTTTTTTTAAAAAAAGGTGTAGATTGTAGTCTTGGTGGGAAAGCGAACTGGTATAGCCACTGTGGAAAACAGTATGGTGGTTCCTCAAAAAGTGAAAAATATAATTATCCTGCAATCCAGTAATCATACTACTGGGTATTTACCCGAAGAATACAAAAACACTAATTCGAAGGGATACATGCACCCCAATGTTTACAGTAGAATAGGTAAAGAAGATGTCATATATGTATATATACAAATACACTGGAATATTACTCAGCCATAGAAAGAATGAATTTGCCATTTGCAATGATGTGGATGGAGCTAGAGAGAATAATGCTAAGCAAAATAAGTCATTCAGAGAAAGACAAATACCGCATGATTTCACTCATATGTGGAATTTAAGAAGCAAAACAAATGAACATGGGTTGGGGGGTGGGAAAGACAGGCAAACCAAGAAACAGACTCTTAACTATAGAGAACAAACTAATGGTTCCCAGAGGGGAGGTGGGTGGCGGATGGGTTAAACAGGTGATGGGGATTAAGAAGTGCAGTTGTGATGAGCACCAGGTGATGTATGGACGTGTGGCATCACTAAATTCCACTCCTGGAACTACTATTGCATTGCATGTTAACTATGTTAACTAGCTGGAATTAAAAAAAAAAAAAAAACTTGGAAAAAAAATAAAATGGTGTCGATTTTTATTGACATGAAATTTTATTTAAGACGTATTAATAAGTGGGAAAATAAGTTATGAACAGCTTGTAGATATATATGTATATGTGCATAGCTATCTACACAGGGGGAAAAAAGCCGGGGCAGTTGTACATCAGAATGGTAAATGTTGGTTATTTCAGGCGGCATCCTCATGGATAATTTTTATTTTGGTTTCTATCTCTATTCTTAGTTTGCATACAATGAGCAATCAATGAGCAATCATAAAAGGTCTGAGTGAGTCTCTGGGATGATGTTAAAAGCAGAGAGTTTAACCCTGGGGTTTCATCAGCCCCTCCCTACCTTGCAAATAATCTGAAAGGCCCAAGATGATCTGGAATGGGTGACAAGGTCACATCAGGTCACATGCTGCTGATTGGATGTTGGAGTGGCAGGAAGCTGACAACTGAAGTAAAATCTGCAGTGCTTGGGAGGTTTTGGGGACAATAACATAGTTCTGATGGCAGGTGTTGCTAATTCTCTCCTTTCTGCTGTGGTTTCCCGAGTCAATGGCGACACCATCAGGTGAATGTACTTGGGACTCGGAGGCGAACGCTCTTCCAGAAGGCAGAGATGGTCCAGGTCAATTCTGATAACCCTCTAGCACCTGCCAGTTTTATTTCCTCTCCAGTCTTTTCTCAATTCAGTCAGGGGTGAGCCTGGGCTGGGAACAGATCACTTTACTTACCATTATTTCATCGTCTGCATTTACCTCCTGCCCAAGAGGCCAGCTCACTTTTCCACTGTAAATTATTTATATAGAAAGGCTCAGAAAAGATCCTTGATCTTCTCCTCCCAATTCCTCCGGGGTCTTGCCTCCAGCATTTTAACTTTCTCCCTCTATTGTCCTCCTGGACATCCTCCCTAGCTCTGGTATCTGTCTTTCCACTACATTTAGGACTGAAGTTCAGGGGACATGGAGAAGTGAGTATATAAGTTCCCGAAGAACAAACCCTTTGGCAATTTAGTAACACGAAGCCTCCCCTCTCTGGCCAGGATTAGAATGGCCTCCATAGTCATGCTGAGCTGCTCCATCAGAGAGAAGGAGAGGGGAGCTCTTCCCTACTCAGCGCTTTTTCATACATGCCAACAAGTATCTCCATACCTGTGTACGCAGAGGAATATACCACATCCAGAAGTGACATGTACGTATACACGCATGGTCCGTATACACATCCTCAGACACATTTGACAGATCTCAACATGTTTTTCTCCTAGGTATCCACACCTATTAGTATATACACGTAGAAAACACACAGGCGTTTGTTTATACAGGCATCGGAGCACACACAAAACATGCAGACACACACAGCCACAACTGTGCATTCTTACACGTGCAGACGTCGATACTCACACGTATTTAACCACGCAGACGTGAGCACACACAAATCTACTCCAGGCAAAGAAGAGCATTGACAGATCCTCCCTAGACATAGACCATTATCACTCACCCCGAAGCTGGGATTGCTTTGTTTCGTAGGAAGTTTTTGTACAAAGTTGGCTGTGCCTTTGACAATGAGTGCGGCCCTCTGGTGCCTCCTGCTCCCCAGCCAGCTTTCTCCTCCCTGCCCCTTTGCCGCCCCACTTTTCATCCATTGCTGTGCCTGGCCAAGGGGAATGCTAATCGCCATGACAGGAACTGTTTCCACCTGTTTACATCCTGCTCGCCTCCCCTTCATGCCATTTTAGACCCTGCCAAGCACCGGAGGAGGCCCGCTGTGCAGGCCATGGCGAGGGGGGTAAGGAATGAGCGGGAGGACAGTTGGAGTGTGAAAAGGACCCGTCGCTAAGTGACTCCCCATTCCAACAGCCACACACAAGATGCACATAATTGCTTTTAGCACAGTGGGATGGATAGAGATACAAAAGGTCAAATCAAGGATTTGTCCCATAATATCTTTGCTAAGCAGCAGCGTCAGATGTTGGAAAAGCATATTCATGAATTGAGTTGCCAGAATGTGGGGCAGGCTTTTCAGAGGCGGCTGTGTGTTCCCTCTTTGAGGTGTGCCTGCCGTGGTGATTGGATTCACACGGAGCAAGTGACTTCTCAATGCTCAACAAAGCTCTGCCTGTGAATTGGACTAAATAGACGACTTGGCAGGCAGCTGAGATAACTATGCTAAGTGAATTTCAGAGTGGCCCCCACTCTCCTTATGCCCAAGTCTATTGGAAAATGCAGGATAAAGGCCAAACTCCTGAGCATGACACTGAAGGCCCTCCACCTATCTTTCCAGGCACTCTCCAACAGGAATGTTCGATGGTCACCCCACTGGGCCCTTCTCCAATCTCTGAATACATGGGAGCCCTGCTGCTTTGGGGACCCTGCCCATGGCCTTCCCCAGAGTGCAATGTTGCCCCCTTACCCATTCAAATCTTCTTTGTTTTTCAGGCTTGACTCAAGTCCCAATTCCACCAGTTCTATCCTTGTTGCCCACCCACACATGACCGTGACCTTCTTGGAAGGAGGAGGGCAGCAGGGTATTAGAGAAAGAACATGGTTCCGGACCCTGTGGTCTGACTTAAATGCAAGTAAGCTCACTAGCTCCCTGGGGCTGGTATGTTGAGGACAGTCTGTGAGGCAGGGAGCTAGCAGGAGCAGAAGGCAGTTTGGAAGTTATTGTGATCATGAGGTGTGGGGGGGTGGATGATTTGAACCAGGGAAACTGCAGTGGGGATGGTGAACAGAGGTTAGATCCTCTTAGATTTTGAAAGTAGACTTGAAAGGTATTGCCCAAGGACTGGTTGTTGGATATTAAAAGAAAAAAAAAAGTTAAAGATGATTACAAGACTTTTGGCCTAAGTATTAACTGGCATGAGGCAAGAGGAAACTTGGATGGTGGATATTAAAAGTCTAGTTTTGGGCACACTTAAGGGCCTATTACACATCCAAATAGAGATGCCAAAACTGAGAAGGACAAGTAGTAAGACGGAAGAAAACCAGGAGAGGGTGGGATCCTGGAAGAAAGTCTTTCAAGGAGGAATCCATGATTGGTCATGTCCAAATTGAGCTAATCGGCCTAGTAAGATAAGGACAAAAACGACCTTTGGATTTGCTATGGTGGAGGCAAATGTGGTTTTGTGAAGTAGTGGAGACAAAAGCCCAAACCTGAGAGGTTTCAAGAGGGAATAGTGAATTTTTGAGAAGTTTTGCAATAAAGGGAAGTAAATCAATGAGGTAGAGTAAGGGGATCAAAAGACAAATTTTGGGGTGGCTCAGTCGGTTGAATGTCCAATTTCGGCTCAGGTCATGATCTTGTGGTTTGTGAGTTCAAGCCTTGCATTGGGCCCGCTGCTGTCAGCACAGAGCCTGCTTCAGATCCTGTTTCCTTGTCTCTCTGCCCCTCCCCCATTGTACTCTCTCTCTTTCAAAAATAAACAAACATTAAAAAAGAAAGATTGATTTTTCTATGGGAAAAAAAATACTGTCTTCAAGACACATTTGCCCACACCTTCCACTCCCTTCTGTTCTTCTCATCCAGAGACAGGAAGTGTTTCAAGGTTGTTCCAGAATAAGGCACACAGTTGAGTTCTCGGCGACTGAAGGAATCCCCACCCCAAGTTTCTCTGAAAACCGGGGAGCTCCTTCTTATTTTAAGCCCTTTCCTGTTACTCTGACCACATCCACCTCTCACCCTCCTAACATCATGGCCAATTTGTCATTCTTTTCCAGATTTCTCATCTTCACCCAGGAAAGCAGGGGGACCTTTTTCAGGAGAGTCATAGACTTTCCAGTAAGTAGTACTGGCAAATCAGTTTTTCCTCGCAACCTAAAAAGATATATAAATAATTTTAAAATGTAATGTTCTTCTCTGTAGGAAAAAAATATATATACCTGGCACATCAACTGCAGAGATGTTAAGTGTATTTTCAGTTTTTGGAAAATACACTGTGTGTCAGGTACATAATTTCGTTAGCCTATTGTGTGCAGCGAGCTATTGTTAAGGGGTCCGTCATGTCTCCATTATTCCCAACCCCCATTGGGGTTTAATCATATTCAGTGCTATTTGCAACTATAGTTTCCCATTTCAAATGACATTAGGCTAAAATGAAGCGTATAACTTATACTTTGAGATTTAATATGCAACACTTTCCATCAGCATATTATGCTGGTTAAGTTGCTTCTGAGCAACGTAAAGGGAAAATAAAATAAAATATCCAACTTAGTATGAGAACCTGAGAACCATTCATTTTGTAATTTTCCTGAAGGTCATCTCCAGTAGGGAAATAACTGGGAGGGCCACTTATCTTTCATTGGCTGTGTGGCTGAAATCCTGTCAGTCTCATACCAGTGTTTGTGAAAAGGTCAGTTGCCCCTCTCCAGGCAATGAGCTTGGTGGTTGTTGTTTTTTTAAGATTTTATTTTATTTTTAACCGTATTATTATTATTTTATTGTTAAGAAAGCCACTTCTATGACCATCACGAAGCCCAGGCTGGGTTAACAGTAATGAGTACTGGAGGTAATTACACCAGATTCTGGTCTTTCTGGTTATAAGCATTGTCTTTTCTCTCTACCTTGGCTGAAAACCCAGACTCATGAGACCTCAGTCCCTGTCTCCCTATTCTTGGAAGATGCCAAAGCCAACTATGTAGGGGGCTTTTTCAGAGGAGAAGATGACTTTGTCTTCCCAGAAGGTAAACCCTCCACTTTGCTTTTTGAGGCAGAGGGCAACCCCAAACCACAGACAGGCTGGGACCTGCGCAGGCCTCAGTGGTTAAAAATTTTAACTTTAAGTAATCTCTGCACCCGACGTGGGGCTCAAACTCACAATGCCAAGATCAAGAGTCACATGTTCCAGTGAGTGAGCTAGCCAGGCACCCCAAGGCAGTGAGTATGTTTGAAATGATGACTTGGAGTTGGCTCCTGGGATCCCTGTAGTCTCTGACTTCACATAGAGCTGCCAGTTAGAATTGCACAGGTTGGGAATGGTGCTTTCTGGAGTTGTGCAAGTGCACAACTTACATAACTATGGTCCTGCTTCAGGGAGGACCTGAAGAGAATGGCAGAATACCAATACTTGAAGTTTCTTCAACAGTAGTCCTGCATTTATGGACACTGAGTCCCTCTCTGCTCCGTTCCAATGGAGAGGGCTGAGGGCACTAAATGTGCCACTGCCACCATACCATTCAAAAATGTCCCACATGTCACATTGACTGTTGGGTCTGCAACCATGATGCATCAAAAAATGTCCCACAACACAACTGTGAGTTTACTCTACTCCTATGTGCTCAGAAAAAAATGACTCCTAGGTCCCTATACAAAAAGAACAATAACCCCATGGGAGCCAGAGAATTCATGTCCTGCACACCCCTGGCTAAGGCTGAACTGCTAGCTCCCACTGCTTAAGAAGCATCACAACACCCACGCATTCAGGAGCTCCTACTCTCACTTCTCTTTTCCTCCTCCATGGGCTCCCTGGGTTTTTCCTATACTTCTGCCCTCCGCAGAATGCCAGTTTCGTTGTAGAGAGCACTCAGTTCCTTGAGGTCCTTGAGGAGGTTCTGGGTCTGTCAAAGAGAAACATCTATAACGTAATGGCTTTTCTCTTATTAATCTTATATTAAAGATTAATATATTAATAGATTAATAGATTAAAGTTATATCTTACAAAAGGGTCTTACAAAAGACCCTTATTATAGACTGAATATGTGTGTGTTCCCCAAATGCAAATGTTGAAACCTTAAAGCCCAATGTTAGGGTATTTAAATGTGGGGCCTTTGAGGGGTAATTATGGTAGATTAGGTCATGAGGGTGGGACTCCATGATGGAATTGACATCCTTATAAGAAGAGTAAGAGACTTGAGATCCATCTCTCCCTCCCTGCCATGTAAAGATACAGGGAGAAGGTGACCATCTATAAACCAGCAAGCAGGTCCTTGCCAAGAACCCAACCATGCTGGCACCCTGACTTTGGATTTCTAGTCTCCAGGACTGTGAGAAATATGTGTTGTTTAAGCCACCCAATCTATGGCATTTTGTTACAGAAGCCCAAGCTAAGACAACCCTCTCCCAAGAAGACTGAGGAGGAAGGAAAATCCCATTCTAACCTGGAAAGTTCTTTCTTCCTTTGATCTGAATCTGATTTTTGCAGGTTTAGGTCCAGTTTTGTCCTGAGGAACAATACCTATGTGACTCATACCTCTCCTGCCTTCAGGCTTCACCTTCTGATGCTCATCGTCATGGTTCTCTTCAGCATTTTCTTCTGAGAGCTGATTTTCCCTAGTTATTCCTCTGTATGCCCTCGTTTTCATATGCTTCACCATCATAGTTAGCTTGTCACCCACAGAGCATGTTGATGTCCTTTATAAAACTCAGGGCCCAGAAATCACCACCCCCCTAGACACGGTTACCTGGGAGCGGTCTCTATTTATTTTCATTTGCATGTGAGAATTTTATTTCACACAAATAAGTTAGGGGGATATTTAAAGTACTTCAAGGATTGGCTTTTAAACAATAGACTAGATTGGTACATTGGCAAAAAAAAAAAAAAAAAAAAAAAAAAAGCCTGGATTTGAGCTATTACTCTATGGGATGTGTTTTTAAGCCACCCACATGGTTATACTGGGTAATACCTACTAGAAGATCTCAGCAGTCCTGTGACCTGAGGCATGTCCTTTCCCTCATTTTGCATCTCAATAACCCCATCAGGGAAAAAATGATATCTAAGCTTTTCGTGATTCACTCTTCTTTCTTGGTGGCCCAAATGTGACCCAAGGTTGAAGTGCAACCACCCAGCTCTGTTGCCCTCAGACACATGGTTAGAGCTCCAGCCCAGATTGTCCTCCATCTATCTCTACATGGAGTGAGGAATGTGGTGAGGCATGGTGGGTAAGTGCAGGGCAGTGGGGGGCTAATCCTGAGCCCAGGACCAAGAGACCAAGGTTTATTCTTAGCTCCCTCATCTCAGCCAGACTAAGTTGGAAATTAGGGCAGAGAAAAAAGGCCCTTTCCCCCCACTTCCCTTCTTGTATGTCTGTGCCAAGGCAGGAGGCACTCTTTCTAGATGATGGTCTCCCTTCTATGTGTGCTTCTATTGGGGCATCTCTCTCTTCTCCCCAGTGATGTCTACTGGCATTTAGGGGAGGAGAGGGAAGGTCTCCAGCAGTGTAAGGAAGGGATGGCCTCACTCTGCCACAGTCAGCTGTGGTCACTTGCCCAGGAGAGCTACATCTCAGTCTGAGCTTCCTCCATCCATCCCGGCCCCTCCTCCCATAATGTGACCCAGAATTTCCACGTTATAGAGTGAATTACCTGCAGTCAGTCCTCACAAGACTCAACCCTAACACTTCCATGTGACTCCAGTAGGAGGGAGGTACTGCCTTGTTTTACACAGCCCACCCCTCAATGGTCTCTGACCCCAAGGTGTTTTGTGTCCACTGAGCTGACTTTCCTTCAGCATTTCAGCTTCTCATTGACACTTCCACAGCCAGCCCCGTTCCCTGCCTCCTTCTCTCCCAAGTCCTTGGCCCCCAGATCGGGAGCCTTTCCCGAATCTTCTCCAGTCTAATCTAATCTCTGACAAGCAGCCTATTCTGCTGCTTTCTCTCTCTGACAGACTTGACTGGTCTTGATGCATCAAGCTTTGGGCCTCAGAGGCCGTGCTGACCTGTTTGGGAAGCTCAGCTCTTGTGGTGTCCAGGAACCCCCTCTCCTGAGGGCTGTATCAACCAGTTCTTCACCACAGTGGATGATGGGTTTTTCTAAAAAGGACCTGGGAGGGCAGCCCACATGGTGACTAAGACTGTCAACATCTCTCCTCTCTTAGGAGGCCTTTCTTTCTCTCTCCCTTCTGCCCACCAGGCAAGGGCCAGGGGCCAGGGGCCAGGGGCCAGAGGTGGGACGGAAACCTCACCTGCTATCACATCAATTGGGTAACGGGTCTTTAGACACTGGACATGCTGACAAAAGGGGCAAAACATTACGTATCAAATCATGTTTGTTATATTTTAATCACATCGTATCTGTACTCATTTGCTAGGGCTGCCATAAGAAAACCCCACTGAGTGGTTGGCTTAAATAGCAGGAATTTATTTGCTCATGGTTCTAGATACAGGGAGTTCAAGATCAAGGTGCCAGCAGATTTTGTTTCCTCTGAGGCCTCTCTCCTTGGCTTGCAGGTGGCCACGTTTTTACTGCCTCTTCACATGGTCGTCCTTTCACGCACCCCTGGTGTCTCCCTGTGTGCCCAAATCTCCTCTTCCAATGAGGACACCAGTCAGATGGGATTAGGGCCCACCCTACCAACCTTAATTACCTCTATAAAGACCATATCTCTGGGGCTCCTAGGTGGCTCAGTGGGTTAAGCGTCCAACTTCAGCTCAGGTCATGAGCTTGTGGTTTGTGAGTTCGAGCCCCATGTTGGGCTCTGTGCTGACAGCTCAGAGCCTGAAGCCTCCTTCAGATTCTGTGTCTCCCCCTCTCTCTGCTCCTCCCTGGCCCACATTCTGTCTCTGTCTCTCAATAATAAATGAAAATGTTACAAAAATTAAAAAAATGAAGACCCTATCTCCAAATGTCGCCACATTCTGAGGTACTGGGACAGTGGGAGGCCTTCAGTGTGTGAATTTGCTGGGGGTGGGGCACAATTCATCCCATAACAATATTTTTCCCCAATCCTATCATCGATTTGTGCTGAGGTCATAGCAAAAAGAACAATCTCAAATTGCAGGGAGGGAGGTTTCAGCTAGGTGTAAGGAAGGTAATATAGGTAATATATGTAATATATGTAATATGTAAGCATATTCCAAATTGAGATCCTGGGGTGGAATCTCACCTGAGGTGAGGAGAAAGGAATAAAGGTGAAGGCAGGCATCCCAGAAAATACACATTCCCATCCATTTGGGACTCTTTCTAGGAGGCTAAACGAAATGATTTTTTCCAGTCTCGACATTCATTCATTCAGTCATTCATTTAGCAAACACCCACTGAGCCCTCACCACGTGCCAGACACCAAGAATCCAGAACTAAACCCATGAAGGTTCTTGCCCGTCACAAAGGACTTCTGTATCTTGATATCTAAACCCCAGATGAGATGGGATGAGGACAGGAGCAGGCAAAAGAAGTGTCAAGAAGACCATGAGGCTTGAATGTTAATGAAACCACAGACCTCAGCCCAGGGTCAGCACAAGCTTGGGTAATTCCTTGCTGGCACTCAGCAGTCCCCATACTCAGGGCAGGACCCTCTATTTGACAGAATCTTGCAAAAAGCATAACCTCCCTGGGTTTGGGAGCCTGAAGGACCCTGCACCTTGAGCCAGCCAGAGGGAAGCTGGAAACATTCCTAAGCCCCACACTCAGGGCAGGCAGGTAGGAGAGGGGCATGACTGGCACTACAGTGGAGTTACCATAGCCACAAGCCATGAGGTTTGGGATCCAATGAGCCCTGACCTTGATCCAACTATAGCCGCAATCAGGCAGGCATTTCCAAGCCAGACACCTCCTCCCCTTGCTTCTCACCAAAACTTAGTCACACCCTCCCCGGGGAGTCCACCAGATGTCCCTGGGATCTGCGAGAGTGTGTGGCAGCTGGAAGCAGAGGAAGGACTAACAGTGCTGGATACTTCGATGTACAAGGGCTCAGACACCTCTATCTAGAAGGTAAGCCTGCCATCTAGTGTCCACATCTGAGAGGCGCAGGGGCAAACAGGCTCTCCTTGCCCTGTTGGCAGGGCTCAGCCTGTGGAAAACCACTTTGCTTTCAGAGTGGATTTGATTTTTTGGAAACAGAAAAAGTCATTCTAAGCTAAATGGTTATTAGTGGGAGTACAAAGAAATAACAGATTTTCCTCTGTGGTTTGTAACCATCTAAAGGCAAGTGATCATTTTGAAGAATGTATATACTCTCAAGACCCAATTAGTGTCTTGAGATTAAAAGTCTCATTGTTTTATTTATTATTATTTTTAATGTTTTATTATTTATTTTTGAGAGAGAGAGGATGTGCGAGCACACACACAGGCAGGGGAAGAGCAAAGAGAGGGGGACAGAGGATTCTAAGTGGGCTCCAGGCTGACACCAGTGAGCCCCATATGGGATGCTCAACCAACTGAGTCACCCAGGCACCCCAAAAATCTCATTATTTTAAAGCCAACAATGTATGCCATGGAATCCTACTAAAGTACTTTTTATAGAGAATTTAAAATACATTTCCCCCCAGAAATGAGTGTTGGTGTGGCTTTTTCCATTCAGGACCATCTTTCATAAGAAAATAAGAATGGTTCCTTTGATTTATTCAGCTGCTGAGAAGGGAGTCATCCATACAGCCTGACAGAACCCAGTCTTCCTTCGGGTGCTGGTCCCTCAGAACTGTGTATTGAACCCAGAAATTGGGTCTTGTTTGTCATGGAGCTTTCTTCAGATCCAGGAAAGGGCTAATGGGGGAACACTAGGCAGCATTTCAGTTCTATTCTTGTTTCTCAAAGAAAGCCCAAGCCAGGGTCTAAAGTCCATCTGAGAACACAGAGGGGTGTGCTAGAAGCCCAGAGCATCAGAGACTCAGACATTTGGTCTCTGGGGTCAGTGAATGGTAGATACTTCCCTGAAAAGCAGGAGGATCAGAGCCTCAGACCGAGCTCAAATGAGGTGGGAGAAGCTAAAGAAAATCCTCCCCAACTCTTAAATACTGAGAACAAACTAAGGGTTGATGGGAGGTGGGGGAGAGGGGAAAATGGGTGATGGGCATGGAGGAGGGCACTTGTTGGGATAAGCACTGGGTGTTATATGGAAACCAACTTGACAATAAACTATATTAAAAAAAAGAAATCCTGGTATGTGCAAAAAACAAGAAGAAAAAAAAGAAATTTAGAGAAAAACAGAGAAGATAGTAGAAAGAGTTCCCATTTGCCTGACACTCAGTTTATCCTGTGATTAGTATCTTGTAGTAGTATGCAAATTTTTCATAATAAATCATTGATACATTATCATTAAAGAAAGAAAGAAACAAAGAAACAAAGAAAGAAAGAAAGAAAGTCCTCCCCAAACCAGCAACCCCCCTGAACAGCCCTGAGCTCCCTGGGTCTTGGGGAAAGGCCCTTCCTGCAACACTTAGAGCCCTCTTTTCCTGAAGCAAAAGGTAGACCTCCCTCCTAGGATACTTCCTAACTTCAACATTATCTGAGTACAAAGGGTCACTTCAGTTGGAACAAGCCTGGGATTTAAGCTGGGCCATTAGGTGGTGAGGAGGGTGAATGAATCTTTTTTAATATGGAACAAAGTCAGGAAAAGAGGGACCTCACTTGGCCCTGAGTGCCTGGCAACTCATTTATTCCCCGGATCAGCAGTATTCTGGAGCTGGACGAGTCCCAGCTCATAAATACAGAAGAAATAAAAAAAAAGTTTTCAAAAATCACTAATACTCCAAGTGAAATAATGGACCTAGGTAACAACCATCAGCAAATGCTAAAATCTTTAGGTGAAAGATTAATGGGGAACTCTATGATGTCAGGGGCTGACATCACCTAAACCTACTGATCAATGTTGGCAGCGTTAAAAGTGAGACATCCAGATATTACACGCCTCATAGTAACAGCACCGCCCTATGAAGTTGTTGGTGCCTAAAAATATTGCTCTTGAATCTAACTGGGGCCCTAAATATAACTCCCAGTTTACAGGGAGTATGGAGGATAGAGGTACATGTTACCTAACTCCACAAGAAAACAGTCCAATACAAGGGGCGCCTGGGTGGCTCAGTCAGTTAAGTGTCCGACTTTGGCTCAGGTCATGATCTTGCAGTTCATGGGTTTGAGACTCATGTTGGGCTCTGTGCTGAGAGCTCAGAGCCTGGCGCCTGCTTTGGATTCTGTGTCTCCCTCTCTTTCTCCCCCTCCCCTGCTCGCTCGCTCTCTCTCTCTCTCAATAATAAACATAAAAAATTTTAAAAAGAATAGGAAACAATCAAACAAAGAACACAAGACATTATACAGAACAAATGATCTGGTTCCTCTTCAAATCAATGGCCAGGTGGACTGCCTCAGAATAAGAGACACAACCATATGCAATATGGGGATTTTGAAAAAAATCAACTGTAAACATGGTATCTGAGATAATAAAGAAATTTGAATATGGATTGGATTTAGATGATATTGAGGAATTACTGTTAATTTTATTAGGTAAATAATGACATTGTGAGGTGTAAAAACGTCTCAGCTAGAGACAGTTGAAATGTTTCAGGTGAAATGACAAGCTATCTAATATTTGTTTAAAATACACTAAGCAGGGGGGCACCTGCGTGTCCAACTCTTGATTTCTGTTCAGGTCATGATCCCAGGGTTGTGGGATCAAGCCCGGCATCAGGCTCTGTGCTGAGTGTGGAGTCTGCTTAAGATTCTCTCTCTCTCTCCCTCTCCCTGTCCCTCTCCCCTGTTGGAGCTCTCTCTTTCTCTCTAAAATAAAATAAAATAAAATAAAATAAAATAAAATAAAATAAAATAAAATAAAATAAATAAAAATAAAGTACACTCGCAGGAAAAAAAAGGGAAATACAGATGAAATAAGGTTGGCAAAATGCTGACAATTATTGAAGCTGAGTGATGGATACTGGAAGGTCCTTTTATTCTAATTTTGAGTATGTTTTGAAATTACCATGATAAATACACACACACACACACACACACACACACACACACACACACTGTGGTGCCCTTGACTCTCATGCAGATCTCAGTTTGTATCATATTATGTAAAACTCAGCCCCAGTCTGAGGTCTGGGGAGAACAGGAAGACTCACATGGAAGAGGCAAAAAATACCCCTGGGCAAGTTTGGGAGACTTCCTTCAATCATTCTGGATTTAAAAAGACAACTAAAAACAGTGAGATAGCACAATACACCTATTAGAATGGCCAAAATCCAGAACACTGACAACACCAAATGCAAAATCCTACAGCTACTCTGTATGATAATATAATGATGGATACGTGTCATTACACATTTGCCCAAATCTACAGAATGTATAAAACCAAGAATGAACCCTAATGTAAACTATGGACTTTGAGTGGTAACGATGTATCAGTGTAGACTCATCAATTGTAACAAATGTACCACTCTGGTTGGGGAAGTTGACATTGGGGGAGTCTATCCACCTGGGAAGGCAGAAGGGCAGTATATGGGAAATCTATGTATCTTCCTATTGATTTTGTGGCAAACCTAAAAACAGATCTAAAAAACAAAATCTGTTTAAAAGAAGTCAGGGGTGCCTGGCCAGCTTAGTCAGTAGAGCATGCAACTCTTGATCTCAGGGTTGTGAGTTCAAGCCCCACATTGAGCATGGAGCCTATTTAAAATATAAAAAATAGGGGTGCCTGGGTGGCTCAGTTAGTTGAGCTTCCAACTCCTGATTTTGGCAGGTCATAAACTCATGGTCATGAGATAGAGCCCCACATGGGTTCTGCACTAGGCATGAAGCCTGTTTGAGATTCTCTTTTCTGCTCCCTCTGCCCCTTCTGTGTGTGTGTATGCTCTCTCTCTCAAAAAAAGAAGAAGTAAAAAATGTAAAAAGACAATTGAAATGATCTTTTAAAAGCTACTCTACAGGTGCCTGGGTGGCTCAGTCAGTTAAGCGTCTGACTCTTGATCTCAACTCAGGGTTGTGAGTTCAAGCCCAGCATTGGGCTCCATGCTGGGTGTGGAGCCTACTTTAAAAAAAAAAAAAAAAAAGCTACTCTACAGTCTCCAAAATGGACAGAATGGGATAAAATGGACTTTTCTGTGAGAAGAATCTAAAAGGTTACTTCTTGGCAATACTGGGAACTGACTACTAACTAAGCCAAAATAACCAGCATCTCTCACAGACACATGTACGAAGACACTTTCAAGGCACACATTGAGTCAGAACACAGAGGAGCAGACAAAGATGTGTGCTGACACACCCAGGAAGGTACGCACAGACTACACACAGGTAAACAGACCCCAGCGCAGACTCCAGCACAGCCACCCATGTGTACAAATGTCCAAATACCCACATGGCATGAGTATACACCTGCTTCCCAGACACTGCTGAAATATGAATCCAGAGACAAACAGATGAATTTTATAGTACTGAACATTAACACATGGCTAGACAGAGGAAGAAGGTTTGGCAAATAAAAACAAAACTCTCAAACATCCACCCTAGTACTACTGGAACATCTCGATTAAACCGAGGGCAAGTTTAAAGTTGTGTCTCAACAACAAAAAATGTTCATTGTAAAAAGACAGCATATGATCTTGTTGTACTTAATTCTTCTCACACCTACACATTCCCTCTAGGAAACTTCATCTAAACTAAAGCCTCATTCAGTGCGTAGATACCAACCACTCCCAATTCTCAGTCACTAGCTCCCTCCTCTTTCCTAAGATGCAGACATGTATGTCCAACTGCTTATTGAATAGTTCCTCTAGGAGGTTGTATTGTAGCTAAGGTACAGACTAAGCTTATTTCTCTCTCCTGTAGCAATTCAGAGGTAGTTGGCCTAGGGCAAGTTACATGGCACTGGAATCTTCAACATTTTCATTTCTGAGCCCAAGCTGGCTTCTCTAGTGCTGGTTATTTTTTCTGCCAAAGGAGTTAAGAGGCAGGAGAGTTCACACCCAATCCTTCTAGAGCAAGCAAGATACACGTCACTTCTTCTCACATCCCATAGGCTGGAATATGGTCACATGGCTACTTTCTCCAAGGGAAGCCGGGAAGTAAAATCTTTAGCTGAATGCCAATGTGCCAGCTGCCACTATCCTTACAGAAGGGCAGAAAGGTACTGGAAGATAATTGGAACTCAGTTATAGCCCTCAGATACTTCAAACTCAATATAAATAAGTGTAACCTCGTCATATTCTTTGCCTCTGTTCCCAACTGTGAGTCCTCCAATTCCCACATTAACAAATGACCTTCCACTTACCCAGCCCCCCAAGTAGGTTTTCTGGATTAATTAATTAATTAAATATTAAATATTGAATTTGAATTCTAGATAAACAAATAATCATTTTTTAGTATCAATATGTCCCATATATTGTGTATATTTTTATTTGCTAAATCTAACAACCTTATACCTAAGCCAGAAGCCTTGGAGCCATTCTGAATTCCTCCCTCCTTTTCCACTTTCAATCGCCTTCTGAGTCCTGCTGATACTTTGCTATAATATTTCTCATTCTGTCCCCTCTTCTCCATCTCCACTGTGACTTCTTTGGTTTAGGCCATCATCTTCTCTCTCAAAGACTCCTGTAAATTGCCTCCCACTTGGCCTTCCTGTTTCCAGCCTTGCTC
>CM053576.1:59439903-59563394 GCA_028646485.1 Cryptoprocta ferox | reverse complement strand
GAATACTGAAAACAAACTGAGGGGGGAAGGGGAAGGGGGAAAGGTAATGGGGGGTGATGGTCTTGGTGGAGGTCACTTGTGGGGAAGAGCACTGGGTGTTATATGGAAACCAACCTGACAATAAACTATAAAGTTTAAAAATAATAATAATAAAAAAATAAATAAAGAGAAAAAAAAAAGAAAAAGAACCATCTACAGGAAAAAAAAATAGCATTTTGTAAAGTGGGGTTGGCAGGAGGCAGCATAGTGCATGGTTAAAACCCAGACACTGGAGTTGGACAGACCCAAGTTCAAATCTGTCAGGCAAGTTATTTCCTATCACTAAGTGGTCAGTATACTTGGCTGTGGCATGGGGATAGTAGGGGTATTTACCTCCTAGGCTTGCTCTATCAATTAAATAAGGTAATGCCTGGCTCTGTCAGCTCTTGTTAATATATATATCCCAACAGAAGGACTAATATTTTGTCAACAGGTAAAGAATTGGTCACTTTGTGCTCAACTGCTCCACTCATTCAGAGAGGCCTGGGTGCCTCTAGGTTGCAGTAGAAAAAGCACTGGAATAGGAATCAACATCTGTGGGTTTGGGAGCACCCTTCGTGTGTAATTGAGGAATTAGCTTATGAACACATAGGATGTATTTACCAAGATTACCACACCTCTGTGTCCAGTTTTCTTGTCTGTGAAAAACAAAAGCAGCAGCACACCTTTCCTGCTTGTCTCAGGGTGATGCTCATGTACATATGATTGTCTTAAAATAGAAAGACCTTTTGCTTTTTTAGACATAATTCTATTGAAAACTTAATAGTCCAGGTAGTGTACTAGGTCTTATATGCTAGGCCTTATTTTAATCCTCACTGTGAGATGGATATTATTATACCTATTTTAGGGATGAGGAAACTGAGGCTCAGAGAGTCTAGATATTGCTAATTTCACCCCAAGTTCTCACATCTAATAAGCGATAGAGCCAAGAATCAACTCTACATCTGTCTGACTCCAAAGGTCCTAGAACCACTGTGCTTTAAAATAAAAACCATTAAGGGGCGCCTGGATGGCTCAGTCAGTTAAGCGTCTGACTTCGGCTCAGGTCATAATCTCACTGTTGGCGGGTTTGAGCCCTGTGTTGGGCTCTGTGCTGACAGCTCAGAGCCTGGAGCCTGCTTCCGATTCTGTGTCTCCCTCTCTCTGCCCCCTCCCCCCACTCATGCTCTGTCTCTCTCTCAAAAATAAACAAACATTAAAGAAATAAAATAAAAACCATTAAAATACATTATAAGTTCAAAATTAGTATTGGCCACATACAATTTCTCCACCAGCTTCTACAGACATCCTTTTGAAAAGGATCCCTAACTTGGACAGCATCCACCAGTTAAATGAATGAAGATGAAAGCATTGTGCAGAAAACAGAATGACCAACACAGGATCCAGCCTTTTAACTGGATGATGACTTATGGATACTGGCTGGTTGCTTAATGTTCCCTGGGACCTATGTGTTTGCTGTGATTATTATTATGACTAGCATAAGCTTGAGGGCACCCACTCAGACAAAGTCATAATCTATTGGTAACTGATCTCTACCTCCTGAGAGTTTCTGGATAGCAAATTGATGTATACAGCAAGCGGCTTCACATACTGAAGTAGAGCAAGGTCTGTCAGAGAGGGAAAATCCATATTAATGATATGCTATAAAACACTTTTTGTTAGTTACATATATTCCTTTACTTTCATTTCCCAAGAATAGCTCAGCTGTCAAAGCATTTCCAGGATTTCCATAGATTCGGCAAATACTGTGCGATCGAATTATTGCTCTGAGAGAAGCTGCAATTAAAACACATTAATCATTGTAACAAAGGATCCTTATTGAGGCTGACAAAGATGGTGAAATCTGATGAATAATTAGTCTGGTTAATCTTTTAAAAGTGAATTAAACTGCTAACAAGTTAAATCACTGTGATTTTCAAAATAAGCCTCCAGGGTGAGCAGAGAATGGGAATATTATCTTCATTTTTAAAAGATATTTTCTCCCTCTTATCTCTTGGCTTGCGCTGGAGGCCCTGGTTTACAATAGGGGAGCCCTTCGGAGCAGTTGGGGAGAACGAGGCTGGTCAAGGTGTGAGGGCGTGTTTTTCATTTATCCTCCCAGTGATTTCTTAATATATTTAAGGTGAACAGTGGATAGAAAAAGAACCATGGATGACCTTTAAATCTGATCCAGAACTAACACGGCACCTGCTCGCCAGCCATTGTCAAGGACCCGAAGTAGGTCTATCAAGCGGTTCTGATTTCATCCCCATGGTAAGCCAACCAGCCATGACAATGGGTGATTCTATAATTTCCTCTTTTGCCCTTCTCTCCAGTCAGATGGCTTATTCTTCCAGACAACACCTCTTCTCTTTGCATTTCAATTACTCTGGAAGGTTTGCCATGCTCTGAAATAAACAGAGATGGGCAGATACAAACTGGCAAGCCATGAGAAATGGACAGAAGGGGACGATAATCATTTGGGCTAAAGTCTTGACTTTGGCTGAGTCTCCACAATTTGGGGGAGTTTTAGGGTATGCTATACTGTGTTGTCCAGACCCCCTTCAGGAAGGAAGGACTTAGTCCCCCAGCAGCTGGGAGAGCTACTAGAATTTGGCCCTTAGCTGTCAGCCTCAAAAACCGCCCCTCCTCAACAAGGCCACACTTCCTCCCATGGTTGGCTGCCATCCACTTACTAATCAATGTTAGGGTACAAAGACTGGACCAATTTGGGCCATGTGAGGGCCATCCTGCTGCCAGAGTTCCCTATGGGGTTGGCTAACGCCTTTGTTGGGATAGCATCACAGCCCAATTTCTCTCTTACCCAATCTTCATTTCTTCTCCTCTCATAGGTATCAAACCCAAGAGCACGCCCTAATAAATAAACTGACTGCTAAACCCCACCTTGGAATCTGCTTCCTGGTGGCCCCAACCTATGACACTTGTGAGGTGGAGGTTTCTAATGACTATTGATCCTATAAGAGCAGATGGGAAAAACGGATCAGCAGAGCTCCCGGCTCAGAGGGGTGGAGAAACTATTTTCTGGCTCCATATCGCTCCTACAGCAATTGTATTCCTGCCAGCAGACGCCCCAGGAGATAGCAAGCATCATCTAAAGAAGAGAGGGATAATTGCTGTCACAGATGAAAGGCTTATAGCTTTAAAAAGATGGATCGTAAACAAATTCTTTATTACAGGTTAGTTACTTCTCTGTGATTGTTTCCTCATTTGCAAAGTGGAAAGGTACAATTGGCCTCACAAACTTACTGGTTACATGAGACAGTGAAGGTCAGCTGCCCTACCCCAAGTCTCCCCAAGGGTTTATTTCTCTTCTACACCCACCATCTTCCTCACCTTGTTTTTCAGATTCCAGGAAAATCACTGCTTTTCTTTTTTTCTGCTTGATTTCATCTACCCGGGGTTGGGGTGCTTGGGGATTTCATTTCAGGTTGAAGGTGTTTGGGAGGGTGCTTAGCCACCCATCCTGTCCATCATGGCCATGCTTACATGTCTACACATGTCAGTTCCAGTGGGGGTCAGGGACACCACACAGTAACTCCCTGGGAACTGACAACCTCTTCTACTTAGAGGACACAGAGGACAAGTCAACAATGCTGAAGTGTGATTGTTTTCAGTTTAAATCTGGTTCTCGGTTTCATGTGTGGTGGCCATTTCTCCCCCACTAAACTGTAAGTTCTGTGAAAGCAGGTCACATGTCATCTCTTGTAACCCAGAGACTTTAGCTTGGAGGAAGTGTTTTTGTTTTGTTTTATTTTGTTTTTTTGTTTTTTTGCCAGATTACTTGGGGTCTTGACAAACAAACTGCTCAGAGAATAAGCAATACCCATACAATCTAATATGTTCTGGGATCTTCCCAATCACTCTGTGGCAATTTCCAAGCCATTTTAGTTACTTTTTAATCTTCTGGTGATGCCCTTGCCTCAGGACATTGTGACAGAAAGCCAAGTTTAAATGCTCTTGCCATGAATCAGACCCATTTCTGTCTTAGGCTTGAACCTAGAGAATCTTAACAAAATTGTAAAGCATCAAGGGAAAGTTTGGGAAGCAAGCTACAACTGGACCTCAGAGAAAAGTAAAGCAGAATTGAGGTCATTTGGCCCGGGATAAGGGAAGTTCTGTTCACTCCCTTCCAATGCAAAAAGTCTTTTATGAAGAAAATGTTTTTTGACTTTCCATAGGAGCAAACAAGATTAAAATGGGAAGGACTTTGCTAGGATTACCAATACCGAACATTGAAATCTTTAGAGAGATTAAGTCAGACGTGTATGTGTATGTGTGTGTGTGTGCATTCTCTTTTTTATTTTCAGAATTGCTTTTTAAATATTATTTTGTCTTATAGCTGTGTAACATACTTAGATGACTTCAAAGTCAAAGCCACAGAACAATGTGTATTTAGAGAATTCTAACTATCCCTAATCCTCCTACTCTAGTCCCTCCCCCTCTCACAGGAAGTATTTGCATATTTTTACTCTGTTTTGGCCTATATTCCTTAAAAAAAAACCTCTTTATTCCTTTTTACTATCTATTTCTCTTCAGTCATTCATCTATTGTGTTTATTCTTTTTTAAAAGTTTTTATTTATTTATTTTGAGAGAGGGAGGGAGCAAGGGAGAGAAAGGATGCCAGGTAGGCTCCATGCGGTCGGCGCAGAGCCCGACTTGGGGCTTGATCTCATGAATGGGTGAGATCATCATGACCTGAGCAGAAATCAAGAGTCAGATGTTCAACTGACTGAGCCACCCAGGTGCCCCTGTGCTTATTCTCTTTTGAGATCTCCTAATTTAGTCTTCATTTCTGAAATAAATCTTTTCCTTTATTTCAAATTCTTTCCTGGGTCTATCACCTCATTTCTGAATTTTTCTCATTTGAAGTTGCCATTCTTTTATCTCTTCTTTCATTTTCTCAATTTTAAAATCTTCTTTGAAATATTAGGATATAGTTTTCATATGTTTCATGAGCATATTTTTCTAAGTAGTTTTAATTTGGGAGCAAAAATGTTTCCTTGACGCCCTAACTTCAGGGACCTACATCTTTACTCCTTTCTGTATGCCTCCACCCATCACCAGGCTTAGGAACTGATTTTCAGGATTCCACGGATCTTGTGCCACCAACTGCTGTCTCTTCTCGTTTTCTGTACTTTTTTTTTTTTTTTTACTTTTTATTTACTTGAGAGAGACAGAAAGTGAGCAGGCGAGGGGCAGAGAGACAGTAACGCAGAATTTGAAGCAGGCTCCAGGCTCCAGAGCTAGATGTGGGACTTGAACTCACAAACTGGGAGATCGTGACCTGTGCCAAAGTCGGATACTTAACTGACTGAGACACCCAGGCGCCCCTGTTTTTCTCTACTTTTAACCTTTTTCTCCCTACTGGAACTTTTCCTTCAGCATATAAATATATTTGTATCTACCTATCTTGAAAAACTAAGACAAACTGCTCTCTTCCCATCTTATATCTCTCTTTAGCCACCTTCTTCTCTAATTCTTCTTTTTTTTTAATTATAGGCACTTTATTTATTTATTCATTCATTTTAATGTTTATTTATCTTTGAGAGAGAGAGAGAAACAGAGTGTGAGTGGGGGAGAGGCAGAGAGGGAAGGAGACACAGAATCTGAAGCAGACTCCAGGCTCTGAGCTGTCAGCACAGACCGCAAGGTAAGGCTCAAACCCACAAACCGTGACATTATGACCTGTCGGATGTTCAACTGACTGAGCTATCCAAGTGCCCCTTCTCTAATTCTTTTCTTAGCCAACCTTTTGTGAGGTCCATTGGCATTACTTCATTTCCCACTCCCTCCCCAACCTTGCTGTCAACCCATGGCGTCTAGCCCAGGGCTACACACCTCTGCTGAGACTGCTGCCAAGGTCCCCACTGACTTCTTTGTTGCTAAATCCAATGACCATTTTTCAGTTTTTGTCTTATGTGACTTCTTTCTACTCTTGGACACCACTCGTCACTTCCTCTTTCTTGAACTGCTCTCTTTTGCTAGTTCTCTTTCTCTGGTTTCTCCTTCTTTAGCCAACCACATACATTTGCTTCTGGGGGGGTTCTGTCCTTGGCCCTTGTCTCTTCCTATTTTGCCCACTCTTCCTAGGTCATCTCATTCACCCCCTCGATTTCCACTACTACTCAAATGTTAATAATTTCCTATTTACTTATTTACTCACACTCCACTGTATTTGAAAATGAACCTAAGATATGTCACTAAAATATCCATGGAAAAGATTAACAGAAAATCTAGGCAAAAGGGTGTGGGGTAGGGGAAGCAAAGTAGAACACAAAATTTGGCTCTAAGATTTCCCATGATCGGTGCAAAAAGGAAAACAGAATAATGCATATGTTTTACTGTGTTCCTGAAATAAAAGTAAACAATTTGCTCCATAGAAGCACAACATCTATGGTTTTGAGATATAAGCATTTTGTCCCATGGGTCCTCATAAGGGGGACCCTGCACTGTCTTATAGAGCATCTCACATTGTATCAGTGAATACAACAATGTTTTTCCACAGGTTGTTTTTTAAAAAAATAATGCCCCTCAATATTGATGAATTAGATTTTTTAATGTTTGTTTATTTTTGAGGGAGCACAAATGGGGGAGGAGAAGAAAGAGGGGGACAGAAGATCCAGAGTGGGCTCTGCGCTGACAGCAGCGAGTCCAAACATGACCTGAGCCGAAGTTGGATGCTCAACTGACAGAGCCACCCAGGTGTCCCAATGCTGCAGTCTTGAAGCAGAATTTCTTTTCTGGGAAACCTCGGTTTTTGTTCTTAAGACCTTCAACTGATTGGAAGGCCCCACCCACATTATCAAAGGTAATCTCCTTTACTTCAATTCAACTGGTTGTAGATGCTATCACATGTACAAAGTATCTTCATAGCAACACCTAGATTAGTGGTTCATTAAATAACTGGGTCAATATTTTTCTCACTAATTTTTTTTAAATTTTTAATGTTTATTTATTTTTGAGAGAGAAGGCGGGGGAGGGGGGGCAGAGAGAGAGGGAGACACAGAATCCGAAGCAGGCTCCAAGCTCTGAGCTGTCAGCACAGAGCCTGATGGGGGCTGGAAGTCACCAACTGCAAGATCATGACCTGAGCCGAAATCCAACACTTAACTGACCGAGCCGCCTAGGTGCCCCTCTTCATGGTTTTATATTTTGAAATTAGAAAGTTCAAAATTTTCTCTATTGCAGATAATAGTTTTAAAACTTCACCCATTTTCCTCTATCACTTTTTATGGATTTGTGTTTTTATGGTTAAATCTTTGACTCATCAGAATTTTATCTTGATAGGAGCACCTGGATGGCTCAGTCGGCTAAGCATCTGACTTCAGCTCAGGTCATGATCTCATGACTTATGGATTTGAGCCCTGCATCAGGCTCTCTGCTGTCAGCAGGGAGCCTGCTTCGGTTCCTATCTCCCTTTCTCTCTGCCCCTCCCCAGCTCGTGCCTTCTGTCTCAAAAATAAATAAAAACATCAAAAAATTTTTTAAAAATAATTTTATCTTGATAGAGTGACCCAGCTTTATTCTTTTCCCCATCCACTAGACAGGTACCCTTAAGCCACTTATTAAATCATCTAACATAAAAAGCTGCCCTTCTAGGAGTGCCTGGGTGGCTCAGTCAGTTAAGCATAAGACTTCAGTTCAGATCATGGTCTTACAGTTTGTGAGTTCAAGCCCCAGGTCTGGCTCTGTGCTAACAGCTCAGAGCCTGGAGCCTGCTTCAAATTCTGTGTTTCCCTCTCTCTCTGCCCTTCCCCTGCTCATGTTCTGTCTCTCTCTCTTTCAAAAATAAATAAACATTAAAAATTTTTTTAAAAGGCTGCCCTTCTAAAGAAAAGGAAGAGATTGATATTTCCCAGACTCCCCCAATGGTAAGACTCTCGTAAGGCACATATTAAAATATGAGTTCCCAGGCTCCTCCCTGAGAAACTCTAATTAGGAGGGGCAGAAGTTTATATATTTTTAACAAGTACCCTCAGATGATTCTTATCATCTGGGAAGTCTGGCAAACCCCAGAGTAGACTGTTCTCCGGATCTAAATAGACAGGACCACTCCATCAGAGACTGGATCTTGGACATTTCTTGAGAGGTCTGAGAATTTGCATTTTCTCATAAATTCCTGGAGCCGAGGAGTTAAATCTAAACCTGTATTTCTGATTAGTCTTCTACTAATTCTCCATATCCCCTGTCTCTGCTTGATTTTTCTCCCTAGAAACTATCACTATCTGGCATATTATTTACTTGTTTGTCAATAAAGATAGGAATTTTATTTTGCTCCTGGCTACGTCATCATTAGGACCGTGAGTGATATACAGCTGATGTAAAACAATAGTTGTCTAATGAATTAATGTTTCTCCAGTTCAGAGCTCTCTTCTGAGATCCTGATTCTATTATCCATGGCCCAGTAGATACTTCCACTTGAAAGCCCCACGGGAACTTTAAACTTATATTATCTGAGATTGAGCTCATCATTTCTCCCACCTCAACCCAAACTGCTAGTGTTCCCTGGCTTGGAGAATAGCCTCACCAACAACTCTCCTACTTAAGGAGAAGGCACCACTGAGACCCCCTCCTCTATATCCTACCAGCCACTAAGCCTTGGTAATCCTACTTCTCATCTTCTCTCAAGTCTGTATTCACCTCTAGTGCCTTTGTTCAACTACCATTATCTTTTGCCTGAATTATTGCAAAAGTCTCAATGTCTTCTCCAATAAGTACAGATTTCTAAAATACAAATCTGTAATCCTAGCTTAAAATCTTTCAATGGTTCTGCCTTGTTTTGAGACATGGTTTAATTGTCTTAACTTGACTAGCTAGGCCCTTTGTGACCAACCTCTGTCATCTACTTCCTCATCCCCTTCAACCTTTGATCTAACAAAATGAACTATTCCTTCTCAACAGACAAGCAGTGGTGAAGCAAGAGTGGATGGCGAGAGCAGTCTGTTCTCGGTGGAGACAGCAATGGGCTGTCTGATGCATCATCTATAGGGAATATTTTTGTTTAAACTGGTGTTGTTTGAAAACCAATTTTGCAGGAAAAAATTGGAAAAAAAATAAATACTGAGGAAAAACTCCCTTCTACCCTTTTAGGTTCTACAGCTGGGGCCAATAATTAAATTTACATAAGACAGTTTAAGAAGAGAAAAGCATACACATCTTATTTAATATTTTCATGTGCACATAGGGGATTGTATATGGAAAATGAAGACCCAAGGAAGCAGTTAAGACTGAGAGCTTATATACTTTTCTTTTTAAAAAAAATTATAAATTTGTGGAGAGGTGACAAAACAAAGGGGTTTGGGCTAGGGGACAGTGAATTGTAGGACAATGCCTGGGAAATACACGAAGGACACTGATGGAAGATCAGTTACTTTTGGTTTGTTTGCACAAACTCATTATGGCACTAATTCCCAGTCTCCTGTGATAAAAATGTTCTTCTCTTCCTCATTAGGGAAGAGGAAATTTTACTGACCTGATTTAGGTAGAAAGGGAGAAGTCAGAGAGCCCTTCCTGTACCTGCTGCTCCTTAAGTGCCTTCAGCACAAAATAAGTCAAACCAGCATACTGTGGGGTGGCATGTTCTGAACCCCTTCAGTATGCTGGCAATTCTAGATGATGACAGTGAGAAGAAGAAAAGAAAGGCAGCTTCTAATCTCCAGAAACAGATCTAATGCAGTTGGTTCAATGTATTACCAACTGATCTGATAAAGCTATGCTATATTGTTCTCCTGCTGGACAAAAACATGCTGCAGAGTATCCACTTCAGACATGGTCACCCAATCCCATATGGCTCCCTCTCTTGGCTAATATGACTAGCCACTTTACCAATTACAGCTTTAGCTTTGACTTAGTACCCACTTCCCTCATGATAAGATTTATGGAGATGTCCAATTCAGAGTGAGCCCTTCTTTCCTTAGAAAGCTCTTCTTTCTTCCCCCAAATCACCCAACTAAAGCCCAAATCCAAATATCCTCTTATTGAGACATCCCATAGTTCTCCATAGTGTGCATTGTCCCTCGCTGCAGCAATAAACATAACTTATTCCACTACATGTGTGTCCCTGTTTGTGTCTGGGTGAAGGGCGTTGATACAATGCAGAATCTCTTTTCTAGATCTAACTTCTGAACAATTGCTATGGTTATTGCTGAGCTTCAATGACATACATGTAGCCTTCGAAATAGACCATGTTTATTACTCGTGACTTCTGCCTAGATTGCATTTCATCCTTCTCTTAACAGGCAACCTCTACTCATCCTCAGGCCTTAGCTAAATTGATACTTCTGAAAAACCACCTTTAAAGCTTCCCTCATCAGAGCCCCCTCTGGACATACGCATATTTCTTTTTTGATATTGCCAATGCTTGTTAGCTATTTATTACCATGGCTAGCTTGTGAGCAGCATAAGCATATGGCTTGTATTCCTCTTGCTGGCTCAATAAGTGTTTGTTAAGTGCATTAAATAATGAATCCCCTCCCACACCACCAAAAGAAACAGGGCCCGAGCTAAAGAGCAAGTCTTTTGGTAGAATTCCCAAAGCAGGAAGTTTCTAAATAGACAGTTTTCTAGAAGGAATTCTCATAGCAAACTTGTGAGAATCAAAAGAACATGCTTTGATTTTATCTTCCCTCGATTCTTCCAATCCGTTTCTCTCCACCCTTTAACATCACAGAAGTGTCCCAAGAAAATTCAATGTAAAGATAAGGAAAGTAAAAATCCACTATAGATGTCTAAAAACAAACAGAATATCAAGAAGAATAGGGATTGGCTGGGGGTGGGGTGGGGTGTGGTAGTAGACCAGATGTGGGAAATGTCATCCACCCTAAAGTAAACTTGTGAAGAGCAAGCACTTCCCTTCTTAACCCTCAACCCTGCCAGGTACCAAGTTTTCAGAATTAGGAGGACTGAAGGGGCAAAACGCTTAGGGCTTCAAAGGCTGAGGCAAACCTCAAAGAATGAAAATAAGACTGCCTTCTGGGATGGGGGATCAAAAAGTCTTCAGTTCTCTTGAGGATCCACTGGTAGCTTGGGTCAGCAGGTAAGAGGAAGCCAGGCATCCTGGCTGAGACATGTTTTGAGTTCTCTTTGTCTTTAGCATTTTAACATGAGGATTCAGAGTGACAAACACTCACTCATGTGCCCAAGAGCCCTTGTGTCACATGTTTATGGATGACACCCAATCCACAGGATGGCTTACTTGGGACACTGCAGTGCAGCAGCCTGACCATCAGAGTTGTCTCAGGAAGATAAAATGATACAAATATCCAGTGTTGATATTAATGTCTGGTGTGGACACTTCAGTCTCTTCTCTGACAGAGAAACACAGAATTCCACACACAGAATCACTATACCGATTAACATGTATGTTTTGAGGCAGAAAAAGATTCCCTACATTATAGCAGAACTGAGAACTTACATGACAGGCTGAACCCTGGTACAAATTAAACAAATGAGTAACAAACCCTTGCAGAGAGGAGCTTATAATGGAAACACTGACGGGATATAATTATGATCTGCATTTTGATCACTATGTTCTATTGAAGACACCTCCAGTATACAGTAGTTATGTAAAATACTCATACACTGTTGTCAAGTGGTGTTTTAGAAAAGCATTAGGGTAAAGTTAATTTTTCTGAGCCTCGAAAACCACAATGATGATTAAGTGAAGAAGCCAACACTGCACTCTCTTTGCTACAAAGGAATTCAAGGGAGGTGAGAGGAGGGGGTGACTTGTGGCAATCCCTCAGGTCCTATCTGTTTTACCTTTACTTCTAAGTGATTCTCAGCCTTCATAGTTTATGCTAAAGGTCTAATTGAAGGACTGATACACAAGTATATCCTGACCAACAGAATTTTAACTCAGTAATGATTATGTGGTACATACAACATAAGTCACAATCACTACTCTCAAGGAATGTACAAACTAGCGGAGGAGAGATAATCCAAATACACAAAGTACCAATATATGCAAAGCTACACATTGTAGGTGGTGTTGAGACTTAAGACACCTTATTTAGTTAGGGAATTAGAACAAACCTAGGAAAACAAAGGGCTTACAAGATGGGTAAAATCTTCAAGAAGAGACAAAGTGAGGCGTGTTTGCGCATGTCTGGCACAGGAAACAGTGACAACTATGGTTCAGAGGCCCAAAAGGTCTAAATGGGCAAAGCACTAGACAAAGAGAAGCAGAACCCTCCAATGGGTGATATAGGCACTAGTATGAGGTCAGCCTGGAATAGATCCATGCCAAAGATTTAGAAGAATAACACTGCATTTTCTACTGAAGGTTTGTCATCAGAAAGTAGTTCATCACAGTTATGTAAATGTCTCCAAAAAGAGAAAAAAAAAAACCCAAAAAACAAAAAGACAAAACAAACAAAAAGGTAATATCCCTCAGTAACAGAATTGTCCCCCTTTTTAAAAAAGATGTGCTGTAAATACTTTTTATAGATTCTAAATCCCTTTACAATTCTCTTTCTATCCTTTTTCTCTCTCTCTGAAGCAAAGAATAGCATTCCATCCTGAGATGTCATTTAGGCTCAACCTCAAGCCAAGCCTGATCGAGTTTGCATATGAGGATTAAGAAAGTGGAAAAAACTCAAAATACACCCTTACAATTAGGCCACCCAAACTCTGCAGATTTTTGTCCTTTTCTGTCTTGGGCCTTAGGAAGAGGCAAGCTGGGGGGGGGGGGGCTCAGACTAGGGGTAATTGGCTGGTCTTAGGGTGCTCAATATAATAGATAATTGAGTTCTATGGCAGGGAAAGTTGAGAATGGGAGAAGTAACACTTTAATATCTCATGACACCTTAAAATCATCTAATTTATTCTTCTAGGGTCCTCATTTTCCATAAAAGGAGTTCTAATTTTCTGAAAGCTTTGAGTTTTCTCTATGAGTGAGTGTATGCATGCACATATGCACACATCTGCACACCAAGTCTCTGAAGAGAATACATTCGGGGCTCTCTTGCCCCTGATTGGAATCCAAAGAAAGAGAAATTTGGTAGGAAAACTAGTCTTTGAAATTCACTAAAAGATTCCATTCCACTGGTTTGGTGTGACAGATCTATTATATTAAGTCTAAATTCCTTTGCCCGTGGATGCAGCCTGTGGCCGTGGCATCGCTGTCCATGGTGCTGACACATCTCTGTGTGCTAAATAGACATGATTCTTTCTCTTAACTCTGAGACAATGAAGATGGTGAATTAAAGTCCTTGTGAGCATTTATGCCACAATGGCCAGAGTTGGTATGTAGTCGGTTTTCTATCTGAAAAATAAATTTAATTTTTACTATACTGCAGAACTAAATTATCATTTACCTATCCCAATATATACAGAAAATTCACATACAGTGAGTTCTATCATGTGTCAGTTAATTACAAAATTTCCCCCTGAAATGCACGCAGTCTGTCTGTCCCTCCTTTCCCACATCTCTCTACATATGACTCTATCTGGCTCTGAAATTACTCTACAATCTGATCATAATACCTGCACATCCCTATCTCCTACTTTCAGCAATAGCAAGAGCAATGGTCTCCTCACTCATCATGCACCACTGTCATTCCCTTCTATTCTTAGCTCATTCTGGTTCCCAGACTGTAATTCCTCTCACCCATTATGATCTTCCTTTCTACTCCTAAAAACCCTACCCAGATTTCAAGTTCCAGCTCCTACCCTGCCTCCTCAGTGAAAACTTCCTTGATAACCCAAGTACTTTTAGTTGTTCCTCCTCCCCATATTCCTTTAGAATTTATTATTTGACAAATGTGACATTTCATCTTGGACCATAGTAAATTTGGAAGGGAATCTCAACTTTAATTCCGTGCCACTGTAGTACAATTGAAAGGGCATGTGTTTTAGTATCAGACAATTCTCAATTTCAATTCTAGCTCCTCCATCGCCTAGCTAAGTGACATACTTAGTCTTTCAGAGCCTCACTTCTCTAACTCTGAAGAACGATCTTCACCTATTTATAGGTAAATAGGTATATAGGTATCTTTATCCTACATAAAGCTCTCTTCTTCTTCCCCACTGTAATCTTCATACCACCTACCACAAGTTAAACACATTGTAAATGTGGCTGTACTGAAATGCATACAAAATTCAGCTTGTTTACTCAACATTGCTGTATGATCCACCTGCAAAAGCTCACCATCTCTGATCAAGCAAATTTTGAGCAGAGAAGTGTCCACAAAGCCTGAGAGTGCAAACATAAGAGAGACCATTTGGAGAAGATGTTGAAATAGTTGGCTCTTGAAATGGTTATTAGGATGACTAATTTTATGTGTCAATTTGACTGGGCTAAGGATGTTCAGATAGCCGGTAAAACATTTCTGGATGTGTCTGTGTGGGTATTTTCCAAAGAGGTTAGCATTTCAATCAGTAGACTGAGTAAAGAAATTAGAGCCCACCAATGTGGGCACCATTCAATCCATTGAGGGCCTAAATAGAACAGAAAGGTAGAAGAAGGGTGCATTTGCTCTCTACCTGAGCTGGGACATCCACCTTCTCTTGTCCTTGGATATCAGAGCTCTTAGTTCTTAAGCCTTTGGATTTGGACCAAGACTTACCACCAGCCCCCTGACTCTTGGGTCTTTAGACTGAGGTTAGGATTGGCTTCCATGGGGCGCCTGGGTGGCTCAGTTGGTTAAGCGGCTGACTTCGGCTCAGGTCATGATCTCATGGTTTGTGAGTCTGAGCCCCGCGTCGGGCTCTGTGCTGACAGCTCGGAGCCTGGAGCCTGCTTTGGATTCTGTGTCTCCTTCTCTCTCTGCCCTCCCCCTGCTCACGCTCTGTCTCTCTGTCTCTCAAAAATAAATAAACATTAAAAAAAAGTATTGGCTTCCCTAGTTCTCATTCCTTCATATTCAGACTGAATTAAACTACTGGTTTTATGGGTTCTCCAGCTTACAGACAACAGTTTGTGGGACTACTGAACCTCTGCTATCCCATAAGCCAATTCCTATAAGAAATCTCCTCTTACATATATCTGTACGTATGTACCTATGTACTAACTACTGATCAATATATCATTGGCTCAGTTTCTCTGAAGAACCTTGACTAATACAGTCATGTTCTCAGTCAAGGTCTGATGAATGAGTGCAAATACTGTGAAGCCATTCACAGACATGGGCACTGGCAAAGAACACAAGTGGATGTGGAACTCTGACTCCTGAACAACCTGTTCCCCAAACTCTTTAAAATTCAAAGTACAATGTTGGAGAAATTTCCACTCTCTACAGCATGCCAAATTTTGACATTTTCCCCACTGACATTTTTTATTTTCTATTATCAGAAAGGGCAGAATTTCTTCTGAAAAGGAGAAGAAAAAGAAGATACACAGAATATCGGTTTTAAGTGTTATTTTTGTTCTTGAAAAGGCTTCTCATAGACTTTAAAAGAAAGCTTTTTTCCTTCAGAGATTTATTTTGATAGAATTATCTGAGCCTTGTCAGGGAGAACAAAATTTTGTGAGCCTACCATACCAGTAAAATGCCAAATTACATGCTGTAAGTTTTTTGTTTTATTATCTCTGGGTCCAGTCAAAGAGAGAAAAGATTTTGAATCCAGAACTATTAGCATTTGGAAACAAAAGAGTCTTCACTGCAGTCGTTCCCCCAGGGCTCATTTCCTCAGCCCTATGGGCTCCATCATTCAGGTGGGAAGATGCTGTACCTCCTCCACCCCCACTCCACCATGCACTTCTCTTTTGGAGATCCAAGGAGTTTACAAACAGGATCAGTTTCCTCAGCAACCTCTTTCAAAAGCTTAAAGCCAGCTTTATAATGAACTCCAGGATGTCAGTGCACACATACTCACATACACCCTAAAAAGTAACATTTTATTGAGGGCATGAAGTCCTCACTGGTCCATCTGGTCACAGAGATGTGCCATTATGCAACAGAAAGAGTTTAAACTTTAAAACAAGACACACTTGAATGTGAATCCCATTTCTGTCACTGTTCAGCTATCACTATTTGGCTCTGCTACTTTGGGCAAACACCTAACTTCTCTGAGCCTCAGTTTCTTCCTTTGTGAAGAGGAGATAATAATATTTACATTGAGGGGATATGGTTGGAAAATTACCTATGTAAAATACCTAACACACTGGCTTACCTGTAGTAGGAGCTCAATAAGTGATACACTGTTATTATAAGTGAAACCTGGAACTATAATACTTGAGAGACAAACTTTAGGTGTTGGGGACACCACAGGAAGGGTACTGGGGTGGAAAGAGGCACCAAGAGGGAGCAAGTTGGTGGGGCTGGAGAAAGGAGTAGGGGTCACATCCCACAGGATCTCATGCAACCATCGTGAGGATGTTGGATTTTTGTTCTAAGTGTGACGGAAAAGCCATAAAAGGTTTTGGCCAGGGGAACAAAATGATTACATTTGTTTTAAAAATATGACTTTGGCTGCTGTGTCGAAAATATACTGCAGTTGAACAGTCAGGAGGCTATTCTAATGGTCTACGTGAGAGCTGATGGTAGAGGGAGATGATGACGTGGGTCACAAGAAGTGATCTTAAGTGCAATATGCCTTGATGGTGGAGTTGACAGGCTCATTGATGGATGCATGGAGAAGGGAGGAAAAAAACCCTGACTTTCAGGTTTTGCTTACAGGAATTCGGAGAATGGAATAGCCATGAATGAGACAGGGAAGAC
This sequence comes from Cryptoprocta ferox, assembly GCA_028646485.1. NCBI lineage: Eukaryota > Metazoa > Chordata > Mammalia > Carnivora > Eupleridae > Cryptoprocta > Cryptoprocta ferox. Next base: position 59,546,693 of record CM053576.1, on the reverse strand, counting down.
TGGGAGGAAAAGTTAGGTTCGGAGATTTCTAGTAGACATCCAAGTGGGAATGGGGAATTGGAGACTGGACTTCGGAGGAGACGGGAATTTGGGTGTCATCATCATAAAGATGGTATATAAAGCCACGAGACTAGAGGAGATTGCCAAGGCAGAGGGAGAAGGAATCCAAGGACCGGGGCCATGTTACTACAATGTTTGGAGGCTGAAAAAAGGAGAAAATCCAGTAAAATAGACTTGGGAGGACTATTCAGCTCTGGATTTGGCAACATTAAGTATTGGTAAGCAAAATGGTGGGGACAAAAGCCTGACTGAATGGAAACTGATGAAGACCAGTAGAGACAACTCTATCAGGAATTTTACTGTAAAGAGGAAAAAATCCAGGGAGTTGCTGGAAGGAGAAATAGAGCCTGAAGGATTTTTTAAAGATGGAAAATACATTAGAATGGGTGCTGATGGGAATCATTTAGCAGACAGGGCAACTTAAAAAGGAAAAAAGAAGGCAGAATGTTAGGAGTGAGGCCCTTGAGGAGATAAGAGGAGATGAGATCTGAATATAAGTGGGAGGATTAACCTTAGACACAATGGATCATAAGAGGAAAGAAGGCCAGGTTTATGGGCACAGATGCAGGAGGCTGGTAGAATAATTGTCTTGTATGTCCCATAGGCCTGGGCCAGGGCACATTACCGGAGAGTATTCTATATTGGAAAGGGTGGTGTTCTATTATACCAACAGATTTCACAGCACAATATAGGGAAAGTTAATTCTGTATTTTTCTCCTGGTTCCCTCCCATCGACCCCTCCTGCTGTCTCTGAGGCTTTTCTAAGCAGACTCCAGCATGGACACTGCATGCTAATGAGACAATACTTGGTCCAATCCCAGACACTTGTTTCTGAATAATTAATCTGGCACTTTACCAGTGCCTACGAGCCTTGGTTTTTCTGATGATTAAATAAAAGGCCAAGGCTCTTAACAACCGTCAACTAGCTCTTCGGTATGGTTTGGCTTCATGTCGTATTAACACACTGGGAAGTCTGGACAGATCTGATGAAAGGAGAACACCCTCCTCCTTTTGGCTCTCCACCGAACTATAGCTCAGACAGCAGGGGTCCAGCTTAGTCACTCCGGGGAGATGAAGGAGGATAGGATGTCCTGACAATTCTGACCCCTCACACCCATTTCAAGCATCACCTGGGACCCTCTGGCTTTTCTGAGTCCCTTCCAACCATTCAAGTGCCTTGTTTTGTTTGGTTTCTGACAATTCTCATGTCTCCCTCTTCTCCATCCGACAGTCTTATATTTCTCCTGAATGCAAACATGATCAACATCAGCTTGAGTTCCCCAGACTGTATGACTCGAGCCCTAAATTCAAAATAAGAGAGTCTCCTTCCTACTGAGAATTAAACAAAACCCAAACCAAAATAACAGGTTTCTCTGAGCTCATGTTTGAAAATGCCAAGCAGAAGCCCCACCTTTTAGACAAGCTTTGAGACTTCTTTGATGATGACTGAAAGAAAGAAGAGAATGAGGATCGGTTAGCTACGGGTATTTGTGAAGCCCTGCCAGCACTGCAGAGCTTTCTGAATTCACAAGGGGCATCAGGGGCACTGAGATGGCACAGATTGTTGTGGCAGAAGCAACTGGAAAATGTCCTGAGACTGAAACACAGACAGATTAACATCACCCTGGTGGACACTAATGACTTGCACTTTGAAATGCCAGAGGCTCATACTGCCAGTTAAGACAAGGAAAAAACACATTTCTAGTCTCCAAAGACCTTAGATCTTTCCAAACTCTGCAGGCAAATGCGGCCATCATGAATTTCTGCAGCTGGGCAGACCCTTCGTGCCGCTAGGGGAATCATTGCCAGAGTTGCTATGGGCAGTGTAGTCAGTAAAGCTGAATAAAACAATCACTGAAAACCTCCCAGAGGTTAAGTTAGTAATGATTCAATTTATAATGCAATGTACTCAAACCCACAGCCTTTCCAAATACCAAGCTTATTTTAGCAGGACTAGGTAAACCATTCTTTCCCCTGAACGCTCACAAGCTCAACAAATGGGTTTCCAAACAACTTTTATGATTTACCATTGACAGATAATTAGAATGTCTTTTCAATCACTAGCATCTGGATCAAGTAATTTTGTCCCAGCATGGGCATTTCTAGGAAGCAAGGAAAAGTCAAAGAGGAAAGAGCTTGCTGGACGCATGCTCAAAAGCAAAAAATTTCAAGAACTGCTCTCAGCTGCAGGAAAGGAATGTTCCCACACCAATTTGATTAGCAAAAGAAATGTGGGCTTTGAGTGGTGAGTACCAACAAAAGGATATCTGATGTGACCGAAGGAAGGGAATATCTGGTTGAACATCTAAAACTGCAAAAGGGCAGGAACTGATAAAAAATGTAATGTCAATCTCAAGAGTTCAGTGCTAAATGTATGTAAAATTCACAAATAAGTAGGTTGCTAAAGTCAGTTTACCACTTCCAAATCTGGTCAACAAATAATGGTGCACCATGCCAGGTGCTACAAGCAAGGGGAGACAAAACTTGGCCTCAGTTCATAGTCAATTCTTTTTTTTTTTTTTAAAGTAGGCTCCACGATCAACATGAGGCTTGAATGCATTACCCTGAGATCAAGAGTGGCATGCTCTATTGACTGAGCTAGCCAGGCACCCCACTTAGTCAATTTTTGATAGGGTTGAAAAGACAAGACTAACAGCACAAAGAGGGATAGAATTCGATGTCAAATTGTATGATGCTGATTTTAAGTATAAGAAGTTCAGGGGCATCTGGTGCTTCAGTTGGTTAAGAGTCCAACTCTTGATTTCAGCTCAGGTCACGATCTCACGGTCAGGAGACTAAGCCCCGCATCTGGCTGTGTGCTGGGCTTGGAGCCTGCTTCTCCCTCTCCCTCTGCTCCTCCTCCTGCTTGCACGCGCGCATGTGAGAGCACTCTCTCTCTCTCTCTCTCTCTCTCTCTCTCAAAAAAAAAAAAGTTCAGAAATGAGAAAAACTAGTGTTCGCTGGGGTGAAGTGTTCCTGGGAGGCAGAAAACCCCAAATGAATCCAAACAGGTCTCGCCCTGGCCTGCCTACAATCGTCAATCACCATTACTGCTGTGCCATTATTGCTGCAAAGGCATTACTTTAAAACAGTACAGGACAGAGATGTCTGGGTGGCTCAGTCAGCTAAGCGTCTGACTTCACCTCAGGTCATGATCTCCTGGTTCATAGGTTCAAACCCCGCTTTGGCTCTGTTCTGACAGCTCGGATCTTGGAGCCTGCTTTGGATTCTGTGGCTCCCTCTCTCTCTGCTCCTCCCCCATTCATGCTCTGTCTCTCTCTCCTTCAAAAATAAATAAAAAACATTTTTAAAAATTTAAAAAAAAAACAGTACAGGATAGTGGTTAAATAACTGGCTTTGGAATCAACGTGCCTGGGTTTCAACCCTGGCTCAACCACTGACTACCTGTGGGATTTTAGGCAACTTAGACTTTCTGTGCCTCCATTTCATTTTTTTAAAATTTATTTTTATTTGAGAGAGAGAGAGAGAGAGAGAGAGAGAAAGCATGAACAAGCGAGAGAGGCAGAGGTAGATAGATAGAGAAAGGGAGGGAGAGAGAGAGAGAGAGAGAGAGAGAATTTCAGGCAGGCACCATGCCCAGCGTGGAGCCCCATGTGGGGCTCTATCCCACCACCCTGGGAATCATGACCTGAGCCAAAATCAAGAGTCAAACGTTCAACCAACTGAGCCACCTAGGCACCCCTCCTCAGTTTTAAAATGTAGTGAATAATAGAATCCACCTGATAGAACCATCATGAATGTTAAGTGAGTTAATTGATGTAATTCACTCAACACATTTATGGTTTGGTGTGCATCAAAATCACCTGGAAAGTTTATGTAAAACATTTATGTCATGGGATCTGTAGAAGTTGAAGAAATCACGCCCCCTAGAGCACCTAATATATTTGAGGAGATGGTGGTAGCACGTAGTGTAGAATTTAATTAAGACTTTCTTTGAAAGTCTTACTTCCAGGTCACTTGGTCAGCAGGCCATTCCACCTTTGTGCTAGGGTAGGTAGTTCTCAGCCTCTTGCACTATTTTGCTGTGAAATACTTTTGGGTGTGTTTCTTTGTTTCTTTTTTTTTTTTTTAAGTTTATTTTGAGAGAGAGAGAGAGAGAGAGAGAGAGAGAGAGAGAGAGAGAGAGAGAATCCCAAGCAGGCTCCATGATGTGAGGCTCCACTCAGGGCTTGATCTCAGGAACGCTGAGATCATGACCTGAGCTGAAAACCAAGAGTTGGATGCTTAAAATGATTGAGCCACACAGGTGCCCCAGTGTGTTAGCTTCAATTTGGAGTATATCTGATTTAAGAGAAAAAAATGCAAGGGCACCTGGTAGTCAGTTAAACCTCTGACTTTGGCTCAGGTCATGACCTCATAGTTCATGGGTTGAAGTCCCATGTAGGGCTCTCTGCTGTCAGCACAGAGCCCACTTTGGATACTCTGTCTCCCTCTCTCTCTGCCCCTCCCCTGCTCTTGCTCTCTCTCTCAAAAGTAAATAAACATTTTGAAAAACAAATAATAAAAGAAAAGAAAAAATGTAGTCACCCTTGTTTCCTTTTTTTGAGACTCTGGAGGATAGCTTGGTTATCTTTCACTCTTTCGGCATTTTCAGTGTTATTATTTTCTTTTAAAAAAGTGTGATGGGTTACAATCAACAAAATGATAAAAGAAATGATGGGAACACGGAGAATGAATTAAAACATTTAAATAATAACAAAAAAAAACCCCAACGCTTATTGATGTTTAAAGAAAGAATGCCATTAAAGGGTGGAACCTAAAACGAGGGCGAATAGGGATCCTATCTGAAGTCAATATTAAGCAGGGCCTGTTTCTAGTGCAATAGCAAACCCCTCAGATTAGCTGTAGTACAAAGGTGATTTGTTAGCTCAAATAACTGGCAAGTCCAGCGGTAAATTTGTCTTCAAGCAAAAGTGGATACAAAAACACCAATGAAGTACTTCATCAGGCCTTTCTCCAGTCCTTGACTCTGCTTCTCCACATGTTCTTATTCTCAACCAAATGCTGGTGACTTCATGGGGCAGGAAGAATGGCCACCATTAATTATTGATTCACATCTTCAGGGCTGATGACTCTAGGATGAGACCTCTCTCCTACCAGCCACAGTGAGTAAAATCCAATGAATTACACGAATTGCCTTAGTTTGGATCCCCAAAAATCACTCTAGCCAAAAAGATGGGATTGTCTCAGAGGCTAGGCCTGGGTCACATGCTGATCCCGGTGATTAGAAGTTGGGGGGGGGGGCATGGTATCAGAAATCAAAAGTATGGGGGCACCTGGGTGGCTCCATCGGTTAAGTGTCCGACTCTTGATCTCAGCTCTGGCCTTGATCTCAGGATTGTGAGTTCAGGTCCCAAGTTGGGCTCTGTGCTAGGCATGAAGCCTATTTTAAAAAAAAGAAGAAAAAAATCAAAAGTATGTATGTAGGGGAAACACTGTAGAACAAATCAAAATGCTGACTAAAAAAACCGTCCCAACATGCCTTATAAACACATATCTGTCTTCCCATATATAATTTACAGTGTTTTAATCTAACATAATTCAACTGTCCCGCACCTGCCTGAAAACACACCACTCACTCACATATCATTTCTATATCCTGTTCTGTGTACCATATTTCCAGGCCATTTGCATTGCTCCCAAACAGGCCTGGAAACAGGCCTGGGCAGCCAGGAACAAGAACTATATCAGTGTCTTTGCAACTTAATGCAATGGAAAATCCAAATGCCTTTTTTAAATATCTTTTTATTTTTGAGAGAAAGAGAGAGAGAGAGTGTGTGTAGGGGAGAGGCAGAGAGAGAGGGAGACAGAGGATCTGAAGTGGGCTTTGCGCTGACAGCAGAGAGCCTGATGCGGACTCCCCAGAAAATGCATATACTCTTTACTGAGCCCAAGTAAATGCTATTAATCTCCCTCTCCAAATTAAACTGAAATGATCAGAAAGCAAGTTGCATAAAAGTGTCCAACTTATTTTTTTAAGTTTTATTTAAATAATCTCTACATCCAATATGGAGCTCGAAGTCATGACCCCGAGATCAAGAGTGGCACACTCTTCTGTATGAGCCAGCCAGGTGCCCCCAGAGTGTCCAACTATAAAAGGTAAATTATTTTTCAACCCTTAGAGACACACACATTAAAACAAACTCATTATCTATTGCCCCAAGAAAATTAAATACATTTTCTAGTTCCTTAATAATGAAACAAAGAATACACTTCAATTAGCCAAGCAATTTAGAAAACCTATGCCACATTTTAGGAATTAACAATGACTGTTAATTGGGGCTTCTGAGTGACTCAGTCGGTTAAGTGTCTGATTCTTGATTTTACCTCAGGTCACGATCTCACGGCTGTGAGATTGAGCCCTACATTGGGCTCTGCAATGAGCATGGGGCCTAAGATTCTCTCTCTCCCTCCCTTTGGTCCTCCCCACTCACACTCTTTCTCTTTCTCTCTCAAAACAAAACAAAACAAAACAACTTCCTGAGGTCTATGTTCAGCTGTTACAAGGATCATAACTGTGTTCTGTCTTGAAGGGACTCAGTTTATAGTACACTGAAACGCCAATTATGTTTGACTACTTTTCTGTATTGATTTATCTAGATACTATCTGCCCTGTGGGAAACACATAAACTTTCAGCCTTCACACGTGGTAACACTGGGAAAATATCAGCAACAACCCCTTGTTGCCGGTGCTGGTTACTTTCTCGTAGTGAGTGACCCTGCATCTGTCTTCCTGGTTTTTTGTGTGCTTATGAAGGAATTGCTGTTGGACAGAAGTGTTGCTGAAGGGTGTAACAATGACAGATTGGACCTCCACTTATAATGAGAATCTGGGGGCTGCATGCAAATAAAGGTTTGAGCAGAGTAGTTTTTGAATAATTGAGAATTACACACATGAATACATTTGGATGTGAAAAATGTAGTCACAGATGGAGGAAGCCCTTGATTCATCACATGCCTTAAGAGAAAATACAATCATAACTGAACATTAAATCAGCTGCTTAAAATATGTTAAGGCTTTTAAGCAAAATAGGCTTTTAAACTCAAGGCAATCACTTGGTCCTTTGCTCACACTATTTTGAATGTATTTGTGTGAAAACTGGAGGAGACTCCAAAAAGGTCAACAAACAATTGTCAATTATCAGTACTATTTTCTGATTCTTTGTAATTCATCATAAGTTGTTGTGAGGGCAAAAAGAAAAAAAAAGTTAATTGGCCAAAATAAAATGAGATTAACGTCCACTGCCTTGTAAGTTTTCCACTTAGGGTGTTGAGTACCATACTTTCAGCCCAAATTTTGAAGATAAATGTTTCTTTAACACACACACACACACACACACACGCACCACTTTGGTCTTAAATGAAAATCTCTGTGGTAGATTGTAATGGCTACAGTCTCAGATATTTCATATTACGGGTAAAATGATTTAGCAACAATGGCAAGTTTTGTTTTTTCCTCCAAATGTTTATTTATTTTTGAGACAGCGTGAGCAAGGGAGGGACAGAGGATCCAACACGGGCTCTGTGCTGACAGCAGTGAGTCCGATGTGGAGCTTGAACTCATGAACTGCAAGATCATGACCTGAGCCGAAGTTGGATGTTCAACCAACTGAGCCACCCAGGTGCCACAAAAACAGCAAGTTTTGATGTCAGAGCAAACTATGTGCTGGAGAAGTCAATCGCCGCTATGAACAGGTCTCCAGCTCTCACAGGTACATTTGCCTGTCAGGTGCTGTTTACTTTGCATTTATATTGATATGATTGAATAAAGTGTCTTTCAAACTTCTAGTCATGCTATATTAGTGAGCAGTGAAATCAAGATACAACCAGCATTTAAGATTTTTCTTTAGGAACATTCATTAACATAGAAAAGTAGAGGGAATAAATTAAAATGAACTCCCATACACCCATCACCCATATTCAATGATTATCAGGATATTATCACATATTTTCTTACATAACCACATAGCCCACTGTCACACCTAAAAAAGTTAGCAATAATTCCTGGTATTGTGCAATATACTTCAAATGTCTAAATAATGTTTTCTTGAACTGGTTTGTTTGCAGTAGGATCAATCAGCATTTTTTAAAAAGGTGAAACAGAAGAAAATGGATTCATGAATATCCAAGTGCATCACATGTAGTAAGGCTCATTATTGTTTTATGACATTTCTTTTTGTATGTGTGTATTTGTGTCATTTGTAAAAGGTATTTCCTTACTATTGGGCCCAGTCACAGAAGTGTGAAAGCCACAGATTTAGTGGTCCTCTCCACTGCAGATTTTGGTGTCCAATACTTTCTGCAGTTTAAGGAAGGATGTATGTATGGGAAGCTCTGTGTCTTTGCTCCTGCTATTCCCTCTGCCTAGAACTCCCCTCATCACCATGTCTACTGTTTCATACTTTCCCCAGCCTCCAAGAGCTGAAGTGTCATTCCTATCAGGGAGCCTTTTTCTGTTCTCCTGCCCAGCTGTCACTTGGTTTGCCTCTTCTTTTTTGCACTCATCACACTGCCTTTGGTAGTGGTTATCTGGCTATGATATGTGTTTTATCCTACCGTATAAATTAAGCTCGTTAACGTGTATGACACAGAACGTCTTTGCCTTAAGATGTTACTTGCTCTGTGCTTTGTTAACACGAAGCACTTAACAACTGAATAAACTGAGTTAGGAGTTTGAGACATGAGCTATAGGTTATTAGGCAGTGTCAAAAAATCAGACCCCAAGGAGAGACCGGTGCAGAGCCCAAATTTATGAGGTTTAGAGTAGATCATGAAAAGCAACTACAACAATAGTAGCTACATCATTCTTCAGAGCTTCCTATATGCCTGCCACTAGAAGAACTTCACTTATTTTATCTAATATTCCCTCAAAATTCTGGAAGGGTATCAGCAGCATTACACGTAAGAAACCAAGCAGCTGGGGGGACTGGTGGCTCAGTCACTTAAGCACTGGACTTTGGCTCAGGTCATGATTTCACAGTTCCAACTCCCATGGGGTGAGCTCGAGCCCCGCTTTGGGTGAGCATGAGCCCCCCCATCAGGTAGGCTTGAACCCCGCTTCTGGGGAGTACGAGCCTCCCCCTTTGGGTGAGCCCTGCTTCTCTCTCTTTTCCTCTCTCTCCTCTTCTCTGCCCCTCATGGGATTCTCTTTCTCTGCCCCTCAGTCACTTGTGCCCTCTCTCTCTCAAAACAAACAAACAAAAGAAACCAAGCAGTTAAGTACTTTTGCAAAGTCTAGCATCTAAGCTGTCCCTCCAATAAGATTCTAGTCGGAGGCTATTCCATTCACTGGGATAGGGACTCTCAAGTTTTAATCAACATTTGAATCCATTTCATAGTTCAGAATAAACTAAGGGAGAAACCAAGGATGATCAACTTCAACTTCTCTTCCCCTTTGCCACAGCTTCCGGAGTCTAAGGAATTTGGAGAAGAATTAGGGGAAGTCTGAACTGAAAAACTAGCAAACACTGCTCTCCCTCTTACACATTACACATCAGATCATTTTTGATTCACCTTTTAAATCTTCTCTTCCCTCAGTCTCTCACATTTTAATCAGTGCCATCTCCATCTCTCTAATTGCCAGGCTCCAAATTTTGGAGACGTCTTTGACTGATTTACTGATCCACCAGTAAATTCTCTCTGTCCTACTATTTAAATAAAGGAAGAACCTGACCGTTCCCCATCATCTCACCTGCTACCACCCCCTAGTTCAAGCACTACTAACGCGAGTCTGGATTATTGCAAGAGCCTCCTGACTGGTCTCCCTACTTTTATTTACTTTTATCCCCTTAAAATCACCTCTCCAAACAGCAACCAGAGTATTCCATTAAAAATGCAAATAGAGAGTCTCTTGGTGGCTCAGGTCATGATCATGGTGAGATTGAGCTTCATATCAGGCTGGGTGCAAACAGTGCAGAGCCTGCTTGGGCTTCTCTCTCTCTCCTTCTCTCTCCCTGTCCCTCCCCTGCTCTCTCAAAACAAATATTTAAAAAATGTTTTAAATAAATAAATAAATAAATAATGCAAATGGATTCATATCACAGCAAAACACCAAGCTTTCTAATGGTTTCCCATCTTTTTCTGAATAAAAATCAAAGTCCTTAGAACAGCCTATAATATCCGGCATAATTGGGCCCCCAACTACCTCGGACCTCCAGGCCCACCCTCCCTCCCCTCCCTGACTTTCCTCTAATCCACATGGTCCTCCCTAGTGTCTTTTAAGGGGCTAAATATGCCACCTTCAATTTCTTTATACTGATTTATTTTAACATTTATTTATTTTTGAATGAGAGAGAGAGAGTGAGAGACCCCGAGAGCGGGTGGGGGAAGGGCAGAGAGAGAGAGAGGGAGACACACAGAATCTGAAGCAGGCTCCGGGCTCTAAACTGTCAGCACCTAGGCCGATGCAGGGCTCGAACCCACAAACCATGTGATCATGACCTGAGCCGAGGTGGAGGCTCAACCGACTGAGCCCCTATACTGATTTATTTTTACATGGAGGTTCTTATCTATCTTCCCAAACTAAGCTTTGGAGCTCTTAGTTAGAGTTCAGACTTGGCCTGTTTTGTTCCCTGCTGATTTCCCTTTTCAAAACAGTGACTGGGCCCTGGATAGCTGTTCAATAAATCAGTGTTGAGTGAGTGAATTATACTACTAATGCCTAGTAGTATAACCCAGAGTAAATCATGTCACCTTTCTTGGATCTCATTTTCCTCATCTCTCAAAGGAGAGATAAACTAGATAATCTCAAAACGCTCATTTTCTCAGTAAATATTTAATGCTATCTACTGTGTGACTGGCACTGCGTAGGTGTTTCACCTACGAGGAAAGGTCACAGTCCCTGCTGTCAAGGAGCTGGACGTTGAGTGGGACAACCCGCCACACGAGGAAATTACCATGGAGGGCTTCCAGCGAAAACTTCTGAGTGTTCACCTGGGGATGGGAAGAATACAGTTACGTGAAGACGGAGAGGGGAAGCCTGTTCCTGGCTTCCCACGTGTACAAAGGGGAACCCTTCCAGACTAAACCTTGTAAAGGCTAGGACCTCCTGTTTAATCCCCAGATTTGGCTCCAGACTCTTAATCTCATCGTTATTTTACCTCCGATACTGGTGCATTTACTGAACGAAGAAGCGGAGTGGGAGTTGGGGTAGATAGGGAGTTCAGTTCCAGCTTTAAAACTATCCGACCTTGATCAACGCCCCCTGTTTCATAAAGCGAGGCACTGCTAATGGACTTAGGCTTGGACCTGCCTATCCTTTAACCCTGTCCTCAAACGCCATTAACACAAATCTCATCCTGTTACCCTTGGAGGCCCTTAGCGTAGTGCAAAGGTCCTCAACGTTTTTTCCGTCTCGCGTGTCTCAGAGCTTTCCTAACAATATGTTCCCATCGGCGCCGCAACCTCGGCGCCGAACCAGGACCGCTGAACGCCTGCGCGACATCCGCGCACGCCCGCGAGTCGTCCCACACTCTGGAACTTTCACAGTCGGCTCTTCTCTAGAGTTCCCGGGTGTCCTTGCTAGTTGGCCCCCGCAAGCCCCTGCGCTAACCTGGGAGGAGTCGACCTCTTCTGACTCTACCAACTGAAACGCGCAGGGGTGGAGGCACTGAGCATGCTAGGATGAAGGCTAGAAAACGAAAAGAGAACCTCCCTCGAATAATTATTCAAGTCACACACTGTTATTAACACATCGCACAGGGCTCATTTGTCCTTAGAGAAATAGGTTTGTCCACCTTCCAAGCTAAAACAACCCGTGGCTCCCCCTACGTCTGGCGCGCCCGGCCTTTGGTCTCTTCCGCGCCGGGCGACCCCGCGATCACGTGCTCCCCCAGTCCTCTCGCAGAGCGTGCGTCCTGCGGTGGGGACGGCCGAGCCATGGCAGCCTTGCTGAGACCGGCCCGCTGGCTCCTCAGCACCAGGGCGGTCCCGCGCCTCCCGCTCTCCCTGCGCCTCCTGGCAGGCGGCCCGAGCCGGCTGCACGCCGCCCCTTTTCAGCCCGCCGCCCGCTCCGGGCCGGTCGCCGGGTGAGTGTGTCCATGCTCTGCCCCCACTCGCCTGCAGCGCGGGCGTCCCCCGGGGTCGTGACGCTGGCGGGAGCTGGGCCCGACTGTCCCGCTCCGTGCCTTCTTCGCCGCTGTAAGGGCCGAGCGTCCCGGGGCTTTAGACCCCTCTCCTCCCAACCCAGCGTGGGGGGTTTACTGGGGACAGGGTCGGTCGACTTCGGAAGGTCATGGCCGTGTGTAGGGTTTGCTTCCGGCATGGATTATGCTCTCGCCTAGGACTGGATCTTCTGCCTTCGGGCTACCAGCGGTCTGTGAAGCTGGGGGCCGAGGGGTGGGTTTTCAACGCGGCGTCTGGGATCGGGTATTACTCTTCTCCTTGGGATTGACCGGCTCGGGTGCTGTCCCACGTGGGAACATTATCGGTGATCACTAACTAGGACGTATATTTCGAGAGGTTTATTTTGGGGGGACGGGAGGAATAGGTTGGGAACTCGGGGTGCGCTAGGGATCATTTAGAGAGGAACGTTTAATTATCAGCTTGGACTTTTGCCTGCATTTTCTGGAGTGGAGTTTTCCTCTCGATATTTACAGGGGTGTGATATGGGTTGGGCGTTGTCACAGTAGGGCTCTGTAAGTGTCCGTGAGTGAATAACTGAACACGTCCAAGGGAAGTTAAATTCCCAGTGGGTGTCAGTGTGTGAACAGATGCTCTCTGATGGATTGAAGTTTATCAGGAGATAGGTCAGGCATAGACTTGGAAGTGGGGGGATAAGGAATTTTGATGAAAAAGTGTTAAGAGTGGTATTCTGTCCACCTAAGAAGGGGAGATGGGCACTGAGGTTTTAGAAGAGGAGAAAAAGTGATTTTGAGACACTGTTTATAGATAAAAGTACTTTGGGAGACAACAGGACTAAGAGCTTAGGATTTGCTATCGGACAAGTTAGTCAACATTTCTAGAACTGTTTCCTTAGACGAGTGATAATAACATTGGTAGTACTGCATGAGGTTATCTATAAAAAGCACTTAACATAGGGGCTGGTACTTAGGGCTTTATTAGTTATTACAATAGTAATAACTATGATTACATGGATCTTTGTGGAGCAGCCTGGAAACCTACTCTCTGCATAAAATTATATGGAGGAAACATTTTATGACTTAACAGCTCAGTTACAGATCTTTGGAGTGTAGCCTGCTTGTAACTTATGGCCTGCCTGGGTTTTTCTCCTTAGGCCTGGAACAGCTGACTTCCAGGAGCCATGCCTCTGCTTCCGCAGAAATGCATTTCTTTGCTTTTAAACACTTTATTTTGAGTAAGTTGTGCCTATTACTCTTACTTCTTAAATCCTTAACTATCCCTGTGAGGCCAGAGGAGGGTCGATGTTATCTTTCATCTTCACTGTTGCATTTGAGGACAATAGAGAGAACACAGTCTAGTAGAAAGAGTATTGGTCTCGGTGGTCATCAGACCTGGATTCCATTTACTTGCTACATAATCTTACCTAACCTCTCCGATCCTCAATTTCATGATCTGTAAAGGTAACAAGATTTTTCTCCGTTTTTTTGCAAAGTTGATTTCTTGTCATTCAGGATTCAACTTAAAACACTGTTTCTTCAGAGAAGCCTCACCTCAACATTCACTCTAAAAAACTATCCTATTTTTGTATTGTTGTGGTGCCTCTGACTTGTCTGATATTTATCTACTTTATGTTTGTTTCCTTAGTGGAGAAAGTGAATTGCATAAGAGCAGGACTTTGTCTGCATGGAGTGCTCAGCTCATAGCAAGCAATAAAGAAGTATTCCCTTTTTCTCTTGCATTCTGAACTATCCTTTTATACAGTCTCTCGTCCCACAGCCTGTAAGCATGCCCAGATCTTTCCCATCTGAAAAACAAAACCTTTCCTAGAACTCTGGACTTACCTCTAGATGCTTACCAGTTTCCCTTCCCTGTTTGTATTCCTGTCTCCTTTATTTCCTCACTTTGTGTTCACTCTTCCACCCACTGCAGTCACACTACTGGTAAAAGCCATCATTGTCTCGCTTATTAATTTTTTAGTATATATTTTTAAATGATAAAACTCATGTGCCTTGAGCAATTGCAAAATACAGAGGGAATAGTTATAAATTAAAAGTCTCCGTTAGGCGCCTGGCTCAGTCGGTGGAGTGTGGGGCTCTTGATCTTAGGGTTGTGAGTTTGAGCTTCACGTTGGGTATAGAGATTACTTAAAAACAAAATCTTAAAAAAAATTATCCTTAATTCTGTCACCCAGAGAGAGCCATTGAGATACATATGTCCTTTGTGTATGGATATTTGCATGTATGTATGTATGTATAATCATTTATGTGTAGATGAAAGTTTATTTCACTTATTTTTTTTTCTCCAGGGACTTCTTAATTACCAAACCCACTTTTAAGGCCTTTAGCTCTGGCATATTACCTTGTCTCCCATTTTACCCTTCGTGAGACCTTTTGCGTAAGTCTTTCATGATTCTGTTCTCTTTAGGATTTTTCTTACCTGCTTTGTTGCTCCTTTTTCTTCAGTTCATCTCTTAAATGCTGATGTGTTGGGGGGGGTTTGCATCAGCTCCTACCTACCTATCTGATCATGACATTATTTCTTTTCGTGGATATAGACCCTTTACTAGACCCCTCCAGTGGTTGAACTAGTGGTGCTTCAAACCCATTACATTTTAAGTTGGACTCATCTTTCCTCTCAAATCTGTTCCTTGTATAATCCCTGTTCTAGTGAACGTTGCCATTTCTGTCTGCTTCCTAGAGATTTTTCATTCTTATTTCATTGACGCCTTCCTGACCCGACTCACCCCCATGTATTGATTATACAAATGATTAAGTTCTGTTAGATTTATTTCACCTGGAATGAATCTCCTCTTCCTCCAACCCTCACGTTATTCTCTCGACTCTCTGATACCGTGATCATGTCATTTTCCTACTTACAATTAGTCACTGTGGAGGCTTCCATTAGTTCCAGGATAAGGTGTTTCATGATCTGGAAATGCCTCTGGGGCCTCGCTTTTGATGAGTTCCTCTCCGTGGCATCCTATAGTCCAGCCATACCATACTATCATACGAAAGCAGAGCTTTTTCATGAGCATAAGAATTCCTTGTGGGGGGGCACCTGGGCGGCTCAGTTGGTCGAGCATCCGACTTTGGCTCAGGTCATGATCTCACAGTTTGTGAGTTCAAGGCCCACATCAGGCTCTGTGTGGACAGTTCAGCGCCTGGAGCCTGCTTCAGATTCTGTGTCTTCCTCTCTCTCTCTGCCCTCCCCCCGCTCGTGCTTTCCCTCTCTATATAAAAAAATAAACATAAAAAAAAAAAAAGAATTCCTGTGGGGATCTTGTTAAAATGTAGATTCTGATTTTGTAGGTCTAGGAAGGGGGCTGAGATTCTGCATTTCTGACAAACCCACAGATTATAAAGGTACCGTTGTCAATCTATTGACCAGCAAGTCTCTGAGGGGCCATGTTGCACAACTCTGCCTTTGAATGTGGTGTTCACTCTTGGAACGTGTCTCCCCGTCTTTCTACTCAGGTATTCCATTCCTTTAGTCTGTTAAATCTTGACTACTTTTCCTGTTTGACCACTCTTCTTTTGTGCTTTCTCTCAGATCCTGAATCAATAACCACCTGTTAGCACGATTGCTTGTGTACTCACCAGCACTCCAGACCTGGCTGTAAGTTCCTTGAAGGCAGGGACTTTGTTTTATTCTTTTTGCCTCCCCTAGTGGCTGACTTTGTGGCACATAGTAGTATAGGTGCCAGATATTTGTTGAGTAAATCAGTGGAAATCTTAGACATGGGGGAAGGATTATCGTGACACGCAGAGATGTTCGAAGGGATATTTAATCCATACATGTAGTGTGGCGAACCTTCACATGTTCACCCCAATCTTGATTTCCTAGAATGTCCTGGGAAGGACAGATGAGTATTATTGAGTAAAATTATTAGAATTTATTAATTTGTTTTCAAAATTGAAGCACCGAAAAGTATATACTTTTGTATTCTTTAGTCTTGTTCTTCATTTCCCATTTCAGCACTTTTTTTCATTTTTTTTTTCATTTTTTAAATAAATGTTTTCTTAAAAACCAGCTCTTAACCTTATCCTTTTGGGGAATTTGAGGGGCAAACACTTGCTTTTCCACAGACTCTCTTTTTTCTCACACTTCTGGATCAGAAGCTGCTTATATTTTCTTCTGAGAGTTTTTTAGACTTCTGTGTTTCAGAGGAAAGATAAGCTTTAAATTAAATCAGTTTGGAAGTGGATCTAGATTGATGATTGGCTTAAAGGTGAAGAGCACATATTACCCTGTCACAGAATGATGTGACTTCTCAAGTTGGAAGTAAAGAAAACTTTCCCTTGTTTACTTCTTAGTGAGAAAAAAATCTTAGCAAATATTAAGAGTCTTGTCTGGGTCCTTTTGGGGTTTTGATTCAGCCTCTGTGTATATAAATATATCAGTTACAGAGGGCTGTGATAGGCACAAGTACAACTCATCTGTGCTGTCCATAAAAGAGGAATATAATACTGGGGCGCCTGGGTGGTTCAGTTGGTTAAGCATCCAACTCTTGATTTCAGCTCAGGTCATGATCTCACAGTTCATGAGTTTGAGCCCCGTTTTGGACTCTGCGCTGATAGTGCAGAGCTTGCTTGGGACTCTCTCTCTCTCTGCTTCTCCCCTGCTTACGCACACATGTGCACTCTCTCACAAATAAACATTAAAAAGGGGATATAATACTGTAATGTTTCAGAGAGAAGAGCAGTCACATTTGTTTATGGTAGGGGCTCACTTGACTTTAAGAGGACATAGGTAATGAGTAGTCAGAGTGTTCCAGGGGAAGGGAAGAGTAGAGAGAGAATTGTTGAGGCCATACTTTTATCCTATGTGGCTATGTGGGGTTGGATGTAGTAGAAGTTGATACTGCAAAGACCAGTTGATTTCTTGTTGCTATTAAGGTTGGTTAGAAGTTGGTCAGTTGATGGTTGAAAGCCATTGGAGAGTTTTGAGAGGTATAGGTTTTGACAAAGTTAACACAGACTACAGGAGAGATGGAGGCTAGGGATGGGTAGACCAGTAGGAACAACATCGCTGCCACAGATTTGGGCTAATAGGACCTCAGCTAGGTGGTGCAGAACTGAAAAACAAAAAACAAACACTTCCTTTCTTTCTTGAGAGATTGAGAACAGGAGATTCGTCAGCATGTGGGAGAATTAAGCAGAATAGATTTGGAGATGAGAATAAATAGTACCTTCAGATTAGATCTTTACTGTTTTCAAGCTTTGTATGAATACATCACACATGCATTTCATCTCTTGGTGTTCATATTACAAATTAGGAAAGAAGCTTAGAAGAGTGAAGGAATTTATCAATAATTTCCAGTTGGGATTTAACTACAGATGCCGTGATGTCCAGTGTTGAAATGTTTTGAGTATGTTGTGCTTTAGGTGTTTAGGTTACTTGTATACATAAATAATATGGATTACTTGTGGACATACCATTTTTTAAAAGGTGATATGATGCCTTATAAATTTAGGAATTAAAGACTATCCCAAGTGAGTAAGCATATGATATGCTCTTAGAATGTAAACTCTGGAAGGGAACTTTAGAGTAATCTTGTCCATTCAGATTCTCGCTTCACAGATTCTAAAGAGTATATCCTGTTCCATATTACATCATAGGTCCCAGGCTTCATCCCTTCCTGAGGATTGGATGAGACAAAAGAGACCTACCTTTGGACTGGAGGAGCCTAAGGTGGAAGGGACGTCTGGATAGGTGGAAAGGAATTGGATGTTTCAAGCCAGGAGACTTTTTTTTTTTTTTTTTTTTAACGTTTGTTTATTTTTGAGAGAGAAAGAGAGCGAGTGAGCACACAAGCATCCAGGTGAAGGAGGGGCAGAGAGAGGGGGGGACTGAGAATCTGAAGTGGGTTCTGAGCTGTCAGCACAGAGCTCAGTGCAGGGCTTGAACCCACAAACCATGAGATCATGACCTGAGCCAAAGTCAGATGCTTAACCAATTGAGCCATCCTGGCAGCCTAAGCCAGGAGCCATTTAAGTGTAGAAGAGTTACAAGTGGCTTTTTTAGTCTAAAATTTTGCGATTTACCATAAAGCATAAAACTGTGTTTGGGGACAGCTTAACTGGGCAAGACTTTTTGGAGAATTGAGGTTTTGCAAAATAGTTGAGTGAGGAAGTTCATTGAAATAGCTTTACAAAAGACTTTTTAAAAAATGTTTATTTAATTTTGAGAGAGAGAGAGAAAGAGACCGCATGAGCAGGGGAGGGGCAGAGAGAGAGACACAGAATCCGAAGCAGGCTCCGGGCTCCTGTCTGTCAGCACAAAGCCCGACGTGGGGCTCAAACCCATAAACCACAAGATCATGACCTGAGCTGAAGTTGGACGCTTAACTGACTGAGCCACCAGGCACCCCTGCTAATACATTTTTAAAAGAAGAAAATGCTCCAGGAAATGTGTAGTTAATATTTATTATGTTTACTCTGTCAGGTCTTTTAAGTACACTATCTTGGTTGTGGCTGAAACTTTGGGCATTTGTGTACTGCCTTTAGATTTTGTATGAAATCTGAGTATTACTGCAACCATTATTTATATTTAATATTTTTCTTTACATTGGTTTAGGTTTAAACTAGTCTTTTTATAACTTAATTTCATCTTAAGCAAAAATGTTAGTAAAATAAGGAACTTGATATGAGTTATTTTTAAATATTAAAATAGATAAAAGTACTGAAATGGAAGGAACATTTTTGTCAAAATGTTATCTAAAATCATCTTGCCTAGCAGAAGGGTGATATTTTGGGAAACACTGCATTATCTCCATTAATCTTTGGGATATCCTTGTGAGGTGAATGCTCCCAGAATTTACAGGCTGAGAGAAAGTTGGAGCAACTTGGCCAAGTCACACGTATTATAAATGGCAGAGTCTGAACTTTGGCAGGTCTGTAGAACTCAGACCTTGCTCGTAAGCTCAGAGCTCCTGTGTTTCCACGATGCCACGGAGCCTTCTCTTTTTGTCTCTAAGATTGTCCTATCCAGTGTTCATGAAAATGATATGTAATAGGGTAGGATAAAAACGGAGGATTAAGGAAGCCTTTCTAAGGCACTTTTATGTGAAATTTTCTTCATTATTTATAAGGAAGTGAGAATTAACCAATTGGTGAGACTTGTTGCTTGGAATTTGCCATTAAATCAGGTGGGGGCCTTGGTACTAGGTATTTCTTTTCCATCTCCACCACCCACTCTGGTTGTAAGCTTCCCTCAGCCTTTTACTTGGACTACTGTAATGGTTTCCTAAATGGTTTGTCTGTCTTAATTCTTTTTTTTTTTTAATTTTTAATATTTATTTTTGAGAGATACAGAGTGTGAGTGGGGGAGGGGCAGAGAGAGAGGGAGACACAGAATCCAAAGCAGGCTCCAGGTTCTGAGCTGTCCACACAGAGCCTGATGCGGGGCTGGCACTCATGACCTGTGAGATCATGACCTGGGCCGAAGTTGGACGCTTAACTGATTGAGCCACCCAGGTGCCCCTCTCTGTCTTAATTCTTGGTGCCCTCTAGTTTCTTCACCCAGGAGTTAGACTAATCTTTTCAAAACAGAAATTGATCATGCCACCGCCCCTGCTTTTAAACCTTCAATAGGTTTTTGATATATTTCTGTACCTGGCATAAAATCTGTACCAAGAATAAAATCCAGACTTTTTTATCTTAGCAATCCTTCATGATCTAGCCCAGTCTCTCTCTCCAACCTCATCCCATCTGTTGCTTATTTGCTTGGCCTGCTGACTGTTCTAGCTTGCTTGGAATAGCCCTCTCCTCTGGTCTATGGCTGCTGCTCTTCAGCCTCAGCTAAAAAATTAAAGTTACATTTTCCTTGAGCATTTTTTAAAATATTTTATTTTTTTAGTAATCTCTACAAAGTGGGGCTCGAACTCACAACACTGGGATCAAGATTTGCATGCTCTTCTCAAACTGAGCCAGCCAGGCATCCCCATTTTTCTTGAACATTTTATTCAAAATAGAACCCTGCTATTACTCTTTCATCGAAGTCTCTTATTTCCTTCATAGAGTTTACCACAGCAGTTTTTACATTTTTTGAAGTTGAATTGATTATCAGATTTATTCACTAGATAAGTAGATGGGCTGATCCTTAGCATAGTGCCTTCGACACAGAGGTACTCGGTAAATATTTTTTGAATTAATAAATAAAAGAATTTAGGTTTGTTGTGATGAAGGGTATAAACTACAGGGTATTAATGAGGGAATGACATGAAGATGGTTTTGGGGATGCTTGATCTGGCAGTTTTATTAATAAAAGCTGAAGCCCAAGAAAGTAAAGCGTTTGTTGCAAAAAATCCATGTATTCTGGGAGCACCTGGGTGGCTCAGTCAGTGGAGTTGACTCTTGATTTCAGCTCAGGTCATGATCCCAGGGTTGTGGGACCAATGTAGTGGTGGTGTAGTCAGGAGCAGTAGAGAAATTTGAAAGGAGTACCAACCACTTTTAAGAGGAGGCATCGTGTATTTTTGTCTTGTGTAGACTACTATAGAAATTGTACTCCGTGACCCTACAAAGGTAGCGTTCGTTGAAGTCATGATATAGTTTATGGTCTGGAGTACCAATCTGAATTGTCATGTGAAGTGAACAACTAGTATTTTTAGAAAACTTTTCTCTAGGGGCACTTGGGTGGCTTAGTGGGTTAAGCGTCTGACTCTTGATACTGGCTCAGGTCATGATATGGTGGCTGTGGGAACCAGCCCCGAGTCAGGCTCCTTGCTGAGCTCCATGTGGAGCCTGCTTGGGATTCTCTTTCCCTCTCTCTGCCCCTCCCCCGCACGTATGCCCTTTCTCTCTTTCTAAATAAATAAACATTTAAAACCTTTTCTCTGTTGGGGCATCTGATTGGCTCAGTCAGTAGAGCACGCGACTCTTGATCTCAGGGTCGTGAGTTCAAGCCGCACATTGGGCATGGAGCCTACCAAAAAAACAAATAAAAGGAGGCGTTATCTTTTTGAATTTTTAACATGTTAAAACTTAAATGGACTCAGTAATATATAAAATATATAAAAAGAATTATATACTGTGTGCAAGGGTGACTCAACATTTGAAAATTAATCCATGCAGTCAACTATCAACAGGCTAAAGAAAATTCAAGTGGAATAATTAAAATAGGGATTGGTAAGAACATGACATAAGTTTGAGATCCCCATTGCTACCACTTTCCATCGTGAACCCCCTTTGCAGCCACATTAGTTTCTTTGATGCCTTTCTGCCATGTTGAACTCCTTTCAGAAGGTGACTACCCAAGTACAAATCCTGGATTTGTCACTAACTAACTAGCTTTTACCGTGACTTTGGGCAAGTTGCTTCAGTTTTCTTATCTCCAAAATGAGGATTATTGTAATAATTTTTGTTATTTAGCATGCATCATTAAATGCATAATATACATTAACTACTGGTCATACCTATTCTATCACATATCTGTATCTTTTTTTTTAAATTCCGGGAGCTCCAAAGTGCTAGAAACTAAAAGAAATAAAAGAAAAAAACAAAACAAAACAAAGTGCTAGAAACTAGATTGACTCATAATAGCAATGATGAAGATAACAGGGAAGATAATGTTTTGAGAATGTGTGTGTTTGGTGTACAATTTGAAGTTTAAAAAGAATGAGTAACACTTCAATAAAAAGTTTATTTGAAAAAATAAATACCAAGACTACACAAAACATACGAAGATCTCTTAAAACTCAACAATGATAAAACTTAAAACAAAAAAGAAAAAGAAAAATGTAATGACCGAATTGCAAAATGAACAGAAGATCTGGAAGGTTCATAAAGGAAGACATATAGGAAGCAAATAAGCATATGAAAAGATGTTCAACATCATATGTCATTAGGGAATTGCAGATTCAAACAACAGTTAGATACCACTACATAACTTGTTAGAATGACTAAAATCCAAAACGTCTTCAGCACCAAATGTTGGTGAGGATGTGGGGCAATAGGGAGCTCTCATATTTAATGCTGGTGGGAATGCAAGGTGGAACAGCCATTTTGAAAGACTTTGTCAGTTTCTTACAAAGCTAAAGAAACATAAGCTTTCCCTATAATCCAGCAATCACACTCCTAGATATTTATCTAAATGAATCAAAAATTTACATCCACATGAAAGTGCACGCAAATGTGTATTGATGCTTTATTCATATTTGCCCAGATTGGAAGCAGCCAGTATGTCTGTTCTTCATTAGGTGAATGGATAAAGAAATTATGGTCAGTTTGTAAAGTGGAATATTATTCAGCACTAAGAAGAAATGTGTTAATCAAGCCACAGAAAGACATGGAGGACCCCTAAATGTATTTCGTGAGGTGAAAAAGCCAGTCTGGAAAAAGCTCCATATGGGATTCCAACTGTAAGACATTTTGGAAAAGGCAAAACTATAGAGAAGGACAAAGGTTGTTGATAGGGGTTCAGGAGGAGGAGGGAAGGGATGAATAGGCAGAGCACAGGGCATTTTTAGGGCAGTGAAACTCTTCTGTATGGTACTGTAATGCTTATCATAGATTTGTCAAAACCCATAGGTATACACACAGGGAACCCTATTGTAAACTATAGCGTTTAGTTAATGTATTGTGATTGGCTCATCATTTACAACACATGTACCACACTAATGCAAGATGTAAATAGAGGAAACTGGTGGAGGGGAAGAGGATATACAGGAACTCTGTACTCTGCACAATTTTCTATAAACCTAAAAATGCCGTGAAAAAGTGAAGTATTAGAAAAAAAGTACAGGCTTAAGAGGGGAATCTCATGGAAGCCTTATAATAATATGGTCCTTGTACCTTTTTGAAATATGGATGCTCAACTATAAAGTCATTATTTTTTTGTACTAAAGAATTGAAATAAAAACCACCATCAGTTAAAAAAAAAAATGAGAGGGGCGCCTGGGTGGCTCAGTCGGTTAAGCGTCCGACTTCGGCTCAGGTCATGATCTCACAATCCGTGGGTTCGAGCCCCGTGTCGGGCTCTGTGCTGCCAGCTTAGAGCCTGGAGCCTGCTTCAGGTTCTGTGTCTCCCTCTCTCTCTGCCCCTGTCCCGCTCACTCACTCTCACTCTCTCTCTCTCTCAAAATAAAATAAAGACGTAAAAAAAATTAAAAAAAAAAAAGAAAAACAATGCTGGATTTTGCCAGAGGAAATTCATGGATAATCTGGATAATAGTGGTGAATGCCAGAATCTCTGGAGGGAACCTAAGATGTTTAACTCCAAAATACAAAAGAGCCATTTGTGACACATTGATGAGATGAAGAAATAACTTTCACCTATGTGGTTACATCAGTTTTGGTCCTTGGATTGGAGGCAGTGCGTTCTAGCTTGTGCAAGCTTGATTGGTAGGTGTCTACGCCACATAGACTCTCCTTCACCCCTGGAGTTGTTCTTTTCTTTACTTTCAATCACAACATAACCTGTTGTCCCAGCCATGAAATTCTTGTTTCGTTCTGGGTGTGTTTCTAAGGAATTTAAAAATAAATTTTGAGCCAAATAATGTAGAAAACACTGCCATGTAGGGAGGCACTGGAGACTTCCTTTTGAAGAGTGAAGAATCCTTCGGTTAAATGTGTAACCCTTCCCTCACCCCAGTTCATTCTAATGGTAGAGTCATAGCTCAGCTTATCTAACTGAAGTCAAGTATACTGGGACACCTGGGTGGCTCAGTGAGTGTCCGACTCTTGGTCTCGGGTCAGGTTATGATCTCGGGGTTCGTGAGTTTGAGCCCCACATTGGGCTCCCGTTGATGGTGCAGAGCCCGCTTGGAATTCTGTCTCTTCTCTCTGCCCCTCCCCTGCTTGTACATGGGTACGCACGCTCTCTCTCAAAATAAATAAGTTTAAAAAAAAGTTTAAGTGAGGGAGAGTTGGCTGCATTAAAGATTTATTTGTGGAAAAATAAGCTTTAAAATGTTCAGAATTGGGGTGCCTGGGTGCCTCAGTCGGTTGTGTCCGAATTCGGTTCAGGTCATGATCTTACTGTTCATGAGTTTGAGCCCCGCGTCAGGCTGTGTGCTGAACGCTTGCTCAGAGCCTGGAGCCTGCTTCAGATTCTGTGTCTCCTCTCTCTGCCCCTCCCCGCTCATGTTCTGTCTCACTCTCTCTCTCTCAAAAATAAATAAATGTAAAAAAAATAATAAAATGTTCAGAATAACGTACTTTGTCTTCTGTCTGAATTTTATGTTTGTTTGAGCTTACATTTTAAAACTGCATTTTAGCAAAGGTTTTATTTTTGTGCTTTTTTACAGTTTATAAAGTTTGGGTTGTGTAAGAAAATATTGGCAAATATACTTCACTACAGTTTTGAAATTTCTGTATGAATCAGCTTTCATTGTTTTGAACAATATTATTTATTGTACATTCACCTGAATGACACGTTCTGGGTGATTTAAAATAATGCTATTTTGTGTTTGCCTAACAAGGGTATAGTTTAGTAACAACTGATCCAGTAGATAGGTGAATGACCAGAGAAAACCTTTGAAAATAAGGGATAAATAAGTAGGAGCGTATCTTCTGTGGTTTGTAGGTGATTATCATTTAATTAATTCAGCTCATTTAACAAATGAGCCATCTACAAATTAATCAATTAGCCATCTAAGTGTGCTGATCATTAGGTTTGTAAAGGTAAGAAGACATTGTCTTATTTAATTAGTATCCTGATTTTTTCCACTGTTTTCCAATTTGTTTACATAGGTAGAATCATTGATGGCCAGAGTGCTTGTGATTTGTCCCAGATCATAGTAGTAGAATTTCTAGCCTAGTGTCTGTTACTGCCACTGTATTTTACATAACCTTGTGGTGAAACTTTTGGTGTAGATTTCTTTAATGTAGTATCACATACTTAATCATTCAATTTGTGACTGGTTTTCCAGGTAGAGAACGTAGGTTAGGGAACCAACAGCTTTATTTTTATTTTTATTATTTAAAAAAAAACCTTTTTTTTTTAACGTTTATTCATTTTTGAGAGACAGAGAGACAGAGCATGAGGAGGGGAGGGGCAGAGAGAGAGGGAGACACAGAATCCAAGGCAGGCTCCAGGCTCTGAGCTGTCAGCACAGAGCCCAATACGGGGCTCGAACCCACAAACTGTGAGATCAAGACCTGAGCTGAAGTCGGCCAGTTAACTGACTGAGCCACCCAGGCGCCCCATCAGCTTTATCTTTAAACTCACTACTATGTGAATGTTTATTGGTAATCGGGGTAAAAATGTGCGCATGCAAGAAAAATGGGATTATCATCACGAAGGTGTCTCTGGATTAATAAGTATTTTTATATCAGACTCTGTTAATATGTACTTTGTATATATTATTTAGTTACACTTACTATCTGCCATTGGAAAGTTTAAGATATTTTGGAATAAATGTGAATCTTTGTTCATTAGAAATTTTGTGTTAAAAGCTGGTGTTTGAATGCAGAGAAAGTTTAAATTCAATTCAAAGATTCATGATAGGGTTTTCCTCACACATAAGGATTATTTTTAAATCTCATATTTGTAAATTGGGTATAGCCTATATTTCTGCAGTATGGAATGCCTCTGATTTCATGTTTTAGAGCATTTGGCTTATGTGTTAGGCCCTTTATTATTAAAATATTGAACGGTTTAAAGGTTGTTTGCTCTTTAGAAACATACATGTACTGGTCTGATCTTATCTAACTTATAAACTTTTTTACTTTCCGAAAATTAATGATGTTTAACACCAGAAATCTAGTTTTATTTTTAATGATTGCAGTTGTTAAAATAACTAGAAAAGTACTATATAATTAGTATTTTGACAGATGGAAAGCAGATATGAATTGAGCTGAAACACCGTCACTATAAAATGTTTCAAATTTATTTAGACAGATTGAAAATTCTTTTGTCCTGAATGATTCTTTAAAAAATTGCATAATTTAAACTTGGACATTAGTCTTTTAAATTCATAATGAGATTATACCTTGAAAACATTTGAAAGTTATCAGAATTTTAAATACATTTTAGATCTCTTGTCTCATTTGTAAAGGGGAGAAGAACTTTGTAGCATAAAGTGCTTCGTTTTCCTTCATTAAGCTGGTTTTACTTAAGGGAAATAAAAAACACAGACACACTTAAACCACACCATATTATTGTTTTAGTTTGAAATGATTCCATGTTGAAAGTTATCAAGACACTAGCAAGTTGTTCAAGAGATTTACTTTGCATACAATTTGTGTGCTGTGATTTTATTTAGAGTAAAAGGCAGAACTTTCTTTCCTACCATCTGATACTTCTCTGAGCAGTTCTGGTTTTGTACCAGAATTTAGGTATTTGGTAACCAATAAACTTTGTATAAATTTTGCTCAGTAAAAGAATTTATATGGATAATAAGTGAGTTTAGTTAATTGCCAATTGTGTTTCATTTTATAGAGGGCTACTGAGTCAAGCCAGGCTATACGCCATTGCTGTTGAGAAAAAGAATTATCTTCAAGAAGAGCCTGCTTATTCTCATAGAAAGAATGCCAGTCAATTTGACTGGGCTCTAATGAGACTGGATAATTCGGTCCGAAGGACTGGCCGCATCCCAAAGACTCTTCTCCAAAAAGTCTTTGATAACACCTGTCACTCAGGTATGTCAAGTTTTTCTGTAGATTTTCTTGTCTGGGGGCAAGATCGCTGTAGAACACGTTATTTGATACTTTTAATTTTGTTTGTTACTTCTGTTGATGATGATTTTATGTTATGGTTGTGATCTTTTGGTCTTTCCAACTTATCAGGGCGAAGTTTTATGTAAAACATTTGTGTTTTAGATGTTTATTCCAAAATCAGCAAATAAAAATTGTCTTTTTGCTTTCCACAGTTTATAAAAAAGTCACTTTCAGTGGCAAATTGTCTTGGAAGTTACTGTTTTTCTTGTCTTGCCTTGTATAGTGTCAATTTTACCTAAGATGCTCACATATGATAGATTTCCAGAAAGACCAGTAATCATTATTTCCTTTTCATTTTCACTTAGCTATTATAATCCATTTGAGTCACTTTGATAATCTGGTGGAAGGTTGTAGGCCCCCTTACCACCTCCCGCCCCCACAAGCCCAGCATGCAAACATGCACATAATTTTGCGTGTAGTTACAGAACATTCCCAGCTTCCTAAAGCCCATCTGTGGATTTTATTCACATTAAAAAGCTATGGAATCTAATGATGAAGGATATCAAAGAAGTACCAGTTATAATTGTGTGTATTTAAAGGCTATTGTATCATTTTCTCTTCAGAGTTGAATGACTATTACCGTAGTTAATTTTAGAATATTTTTATCACCTCAAAAAGAAATCTCCAAGCCCATAGCCATTATCCCCCAACCCCTCATCCCTTCCAGCCTTAGACAACTACTAGTGTACTTTTTGGCAGATTTCTTATTTTGGATGCTTTATATAAGTGGAATCATACAGTGAGTGGTTTGTTTTCATTTTCGTTTGGTTTTAAAGTCACCTTTCAGAGACATGTAGATAAAGGCCATGGATAAAGGGAGAAGGAAGTTTATTTTGTAATTGATTGTAAACTTGGTATTTATGTGTTTTAATTGTACTGCTCTGTACTATTTTTATAAGATACTGAGAAACTTAGCCTTTGAATTGTAGTAAGCAGTGCTTATAAATGAAGTTCTGTGTATTTTTATTTGGTGTAGAGCCTTGCAGATTACATGGATTCATAACCTTGGCTTTTTAAAAGCAGACTAAGTTTAAAAGCCTAATTTTTAGTAACACTGTAAATGTTTCTTGTGAATTTGGGTAGGGTTTTTCCAGTTTGTGGGTACTCTTAATAAAGAGCTTAGTGAGGCAGGAGATTTTTGACTCTTTACGGATTTCAGTTTAAGTTTTGGTATTTATCTGTATGATATTGCTATTGTGTTAAATGTTTCCCGTTACCTTTTTTCATAGGTAGCCCAGGTGGTAATCAAGCCTTGCTTCTCCTGCGCAGCTGTGGTTCTCTCTTGCCTGAACTACAGCTCTCAGAGAGAACTGAATTTGCTCATAGGATATGGGACAAACTTCAGAAATTGGGTATGATTGTTTAAAAATATGATGTGTATATGTAAAAAGTGTAGACATTTTTTCTTTTGGTAAATAAGAATTTCTTTACCTAAATGCTGTAATTCAATTTAATGGAAGAGCTACTTGGTAAAATTTATCTGGTGAGTTATAGTGACATCTAGGGGCATTAAGAATAAAATAATTTACGAATGTAACATTGTGTGTCAACTACACTCAAATGAAAAAGTAATTTTCATAACATTTATTACTTTTATGGTAAGTTAAAAAGAAAAAGGACAATAAAAAGGCAGTTGGTTTGTCAAAGTTGGGAATGCACATACCACTTGACCAAGTAGTTCCATTTGTTGGAGTTTAGATTACAGGGGCGCCTGGGTGTCTCAGTCGGTTAAGTGTCCGACTTCAGCTCATGTCATGATCTCACAGTTCGTGAGTTCAAGCCCCACATCAGGCTCTGTGCTGACCGCTCAGAGCCTGGAACCTGCTTAAGATTCTGTCTTCTCTCTCTGAACTTGTCTCACTTCTGCTCTGTCTCTCTGTCTCTCAAAAGTAAACAGAATGTTAAAAAAAACTATTTAAAAAAGCATTTACATCACAGATATATTCAGATGTGCAAAAGGATATCCTTTATTGTAGTTTGTTTATAATAGTTAGAAATTGGAACCAACTCTAATGTCTCTCACTGGGGATCAGATAAATTATGGACTGTCCATGAAATGGAATACTGTGCAGCTGTTATAAAAGGAGGAGTTCTTCTGTACTAATGTGGGGTGATCTCCAAAATAGAAGGAAATATTAAGGTGCAAAATGGTGTATATAGTATGCTACTATTTGAAGAAAAATGTTTATATCTGTGTATGCATATAATGTTAAAATAGTTCTGGAAGGATAATAAATACCAGATAAAAGTTTTACTCTGTACCTTTTACTGCTTTTAAAATTTTGAACCATGAACACATTATCTATTCAGAAAATAACATCATTTAAAAGACCATTAGATAAAATTCAGTGTTCATGATTTTTAAAAACCTTAACAAACAATAGAAGGATGCTTCTTTAACATTTTTAAGGTTTTGAAGAGAATAGATGAATAGTGGATTTCAGAGTGGAAAAGAGTTTTCTAGGTATTAAAGCAGCAGGAAAGTGAAGATAAAGAATTGGCTTCATAAAAACTAGAAATTTCTATAAGTTAGTAAGTGATGTAATTTAAAAATACATGTTGAACTGGGAGAAATATTTGTGAAAAAGGATATAGGTGCTTTCTTTCAGCCGTAGAGCTGCTTTTAAGCCAACCATTATTAGAGTTCAACTTGATGGGTTTTTTTAGAAGTTTTCAGACACTGTATGGTATCCTTGTTGCATAATCACATTGCAGATGTTGAATTGTAAATGGTTCCCTTTAAGGCCCTATATAAAATGTTACAATGGTTAACAGATTGGGCGCTCGGGGGCAAACTACCTACATTCAAATCTATCTATGGTCACTTACTAGCCAAGTGGCCTTGGAATTGGAAGAGTCCGTTTTCCTCATCCATAAGATGGGGATATGAGTACCTGTCTCAAAGCTATTGTGAAGAGTAACAGAGCTCCTAGGTGCAGAGCACTTAGCTCAGTTTCTGAAACATAGTAAGTACTGTATGTACACGTGCTTACTATAGTAAGCTAAAAACAAATATTAATAGATAAAAACAAATATTAATAGAATAAGGTCTCTGCTGTTTAGAATCTCAAACTGACACTAGATGCTGACCAGAGGCCTGTGTTGCTACAGGCAGTTAAGATCTGGAATTTAATTAATGCAAATTATTAAAACATTAGTACTAGATCGATATGATGACCAAGATGTCCTCAGTGGGTAGAGGAAGGCTGAATGGTAACCTTGATTGATGGGGCCTTAGGCAAGATAGAATCTAGAAGAAAACAAAAGACTTTGGGATAGGTGTAATTAACAATGGTAGACTATTCGGCAACTGGAAATGGAACCTTCAAACAAACACTGAGTAGCCTGACTAGTAAAGTTGCTAGCACAGTCCTACCTGTATAAAACAACTGCAGTCACAATCCGTCTTGGTGTGTCTGTACTGTGGCAAGGACTGCTTTCTGTTGAAAATCTTTGTCACTTTAAATACAGAGGTATTGTCAACATTTTCCAACAGGAAGGGAGTATTATGCTTCATAAGTAAGACACTTGTTAACACCTGAATAAGAAGTTACTTGTAACTATAGGAATTCACTTAATTACTGTCTTAAATGCTTAGCTTGCTCTGTTCTGACAGGATTTCTGTATATAGATGGGTCTAAGTATGGGGTGAAATGCTGAAGTTATCATTTTACCCCTTTTGTCTGTTAAATTTAAGTATGCATATTTTAGTTGTGATAAAGAATATGATTTTAGGTCCTTTTCTAAAAATTTGATTTAAATTTTATTTGTAGGTACTGTGTATGATGTAAGTCATTATAATGCTTTACTTAAAGTCTATCTTCAAAATGAGTATAAATTTTCACCAACTGACTTCTTGGCAAAGATGGAGGAAGCAAACATTCAACCAAATCGAGTAGGTAGTTCCTGTCATACATATTTATTGGTTATATTGCTTTGTTTTTTAATCCCAGGAAAAAAGTAGTATTTAAAAAATGTTAACTAGCCCGTTTCATTGACAGGTGACATACCAGAGGTTGATTGCAGCTTATTGTAATGTAGGAGACATTGAAGGCGCCAGGTATGGAGCTCTATAAATGTATGTTTAAACAAATTTGTAAGTACTGTAAACCTAGGGTATATTCATTTGTCTTTTTTTTTTCTTCTTTTAAGTTTCTTCTTAGGGAAATTATTTCAGAAGGATTTTAATTTAGCAAATTTGGTAATGTGACTCAGACAAAATATAAAAATTGTGTAAGAGAAGAAAGATAAATGAGTATTGCTATTTTAATTAAAATTTTGATTTACTGGAGCAGAGGCTTAAAATTGCTAGGTGTGTAAAGTTGGCTTCAGCCCTTTTAAATTGAATATTTCCTGAAGGAAATGTTCTTAGCCATTTGAACTGTATTCATTTGTAAAACTTGGAATATTCTATCTTGCTGATTCATATAAAATCAGTTGTGACATTTTTTTCTCTGTAAAATTAAGTACTACTTTTGGATGGAGGTTTTAGAAATAAGGAATAAATTGAAATGTATAATTCATTTTTAATTAAATGGATTTTATTAAACTTTGTAGGCTTTTTAAAGGTTAATTTAGTATAGAAGAAACAATCAGATTTTAAAAACTTACCTGCCATTTTTACCAAGAGTAGTTCACGATATATAATTTGACACAATTGATAAAATTTCAGGGAGTGAGATTTTGTGTCTATATGTTGTAAAAAGTGGCTCTGATGTATATTTCCAAGGAGTATTTTCATTTCTCTTTTATTGCAGCAAGATTCTTGGATTTATGAAAACTAAGGACCTGCCAATCACGGAGGCGGTTTTCAGTGCCCTTGTTACAGGGCATGCAAGAGCTGGGTAATGTTCAACTTAAGGTTTTGTTCCCAAGTGAGATTTAAATTACAGGAAATCATTACAGAAAATTCTTAAAACATGTTTAACCTCTCAAAAATTTTGAGTGTTTGCGGTAGAATATGTAACTTTTTAAGAACTTACTCTTAAATTTTTATCTGTTTCATAAAACTTTTATTTGAAAATATTCAATTTTAAAAATTGGGCCTGATCCAAACTAGCTGACTTTGTATTTTAATGGCTCTCTTGATGCTCTTGGAAACAGTTTTATTTTTGAAGAATAACTTACTAAATGTTATTCTTCCCTAAAAAGGTAAGTTTGAGTTATTGCATACTTGATGAAAGAGGGCACATTAAGGTCTGTGTGATTATTATGCAGTTAGGTTTCTCTTTTGGAAAAGTTACCTGTAGAAATTTGAAAGGTTTATTATTTTATTTCAGAAACCTACAACCAGTTTCATATGTATTTCTCCTTTTTGATGTCCTTTGCTAAATGGTTCATAAGAATTGTTAATTTTAATAAGTACAGGCTGATAGGTTTTAGATTGAATGATAGTATTACATTTGCCAGTATTATAATAATCTGTTCTGTTTTCTGTGAATAACTTCCAGAGATCTAAAGAATGCAGAAAATATTCTCACAGTGATGAGAGAGGCTGGAATTGAGCCTGGTCCAGACACATACCTAGCATTATTGAATGCATATGCTGAAAAGGGTGACATCGACCATGTTAAGCAGGTATGACTTATGTCATGTAAATAATATTTTAAAACTATTTGCATAAAAAATCATTTATGTGAGCTTATGTTAGGTTTTGCATGAAGCAGAAAAGTGTAGTTTATATCTGTTTTTAAAGGTATTTCTTGTAGACATTAGTATTGAAGGAGAATTTTTATGGTTTGGTACCTTGCTGTTGATCTAACAGCTATTGCTGAAATGTAATTTTTCTGTTTTATAAAATAAGTCCTAAACCTTTAGATGGTGTATGTTCCTAATTTTAAAATTTTGGTATTTTAATTTATTTGGCTGTACTTAAAAAATACTTGTTTCTAACTTGTTCTTCTAATTTCTGAAACTGTCTACAGACTCTGGAGAAGGTGGAGAAGTCTGATCTTTACCTTATGGACCGTGATTTATTGCAAATTATTTTTAGTTTCAGTAAAGCTGGGTATTCTCAATATGTCCCAGAAATTTTGGAAAAACTTACATATGAAAGAAGATATATTCCAGGTATATTTTTAAAGTTTTTAAAAATATATTTTTATGATTTTTCTAAAAATCTGAATTATTATTCTTAAATGATGGAAAGGGCATTCTCTAACAATAGGGGATTGTAGTTCATGAACACAGGACTCTTTTAAAAGTCAGATTATAAATCAAACAGCTTAAATTAATGAATACATGGGACTGTTTTGATTTGAAAGCGTTTCACTCTTATCTAGGCAGGTATATCCTTTTGCTCTTTGTTGTTCATAAGTTTGTCTTTCATAGTGGTTGCAGTGTAAAAATATTACTCAATTCAGTAACAAAATATGTCTTTCTTTTTTCCCTAGATGCAATGAACCTCGTTCTGCTTTTAGTCACTGAAAAATTGGAAGATACAGCGTTCCAAATTTTATTAGCATGTCCTATATCAAGGGAAGACAATCTGAGTGACTTTGGCAGTTTCTTTTTACGACATTGTGTCACTGTGAATACGGTATCCTGTCTGTTTTTACTTTCTCAGCAGTGTAATAGGCAGTGAAATAAGAGTCTGTAAAATAGGAGGACATGTTATGAGATTAGTCCAATTACATACAAACATTATGAAAACTTTGTTTCTGCGTTATAAGTTTATCGGGTAGAAAGAGGTGGAGAGGTTGAAATTTTTCATTCCAGGAGTGGAAGCATATTTGCAGAAGATCAAATGGTAGGGTATATGCAGACACAGCTGACGTGTGGTACCTTTCCCCCTAGCCTGCAGAGAAGCTGAAAGACTACTGCAAGCATTTAAAGGAATCCCAGATGCATACATCTCCTTTGCAGTTCACGCTCCAGTGCGCTTTACAAGCCAATAAAACTGGTACGGTATTCTCATTAAAACCGACATAAATACGTTTTGCTGAGGTAGCTTTGTAATATTCATGATATCTCTTTCAGATTTGGCAAAAGCTCTAATGAAGGCTCTGAAGGAAGAAGGTTTACCTGTCAGAACTCATTATTTCTGGCCATTGCTAGCTGGACATCAGAAGGAGAAAAATGTTCAAGGTTAGGTTTTGCCTTTTACAGATTTGTAATGGTTCAGAGATCCAGTGTTAAGTTTCTACACATGTCTAGTTGGATTCTTTGGGAAGGCAGACTTACTTCTGGGTAGTAGACCTTGCGAGAAAATTAGGGAATTTTCTTCTGATTTAAATCAGAGTCAAGAATTGGGTAAGCATTTTTAAAAAATAGTGGATTTCTTTCGTCTTAATTTCATTTCTGACTTCATCTCTGATCTTGATATTCAAACTTGAGTATAGTTTTAAACAGTTCATTATTTGTAAGTTTTTCAAAAAACTCTTTAGTTCTTGATTTTACATATACTGTTCGAAATTAATTCGTCTAGCCTTATTCAAAATAAAGTTATACATAATCAAGCTATTTTCTTTGTGGGCCAGTCTCCTTCACTGAGCTGAGTTACAATAATAGGAAAGGCAGGGAAACTTATTGCAAAATGAGTGCTTATGACCTGACAGCCTGCTGATTGAAGGACAGAAATGTTCAATCTTTCAGGTTCTTAAGTACGTTTAAGCATTTAGCATACTTTTCCCTTGTACACATGGGATGCCTATAGGATATGAATAAGAATTGAACAAATATTAAATTTTAGAGTACAGTATCTAATTCTTTGGTTTGCATTATTGGTAATTCAGAAAGAGTAGTCTCATAAAAAGATGCTTTTAACAGAAGTACTTCCCCCTTGGGGAAACAAAAAATGGTCTTTTTCATTTTATCTCGCAGTATAATGTGCTTTAGAATGAGATGCAGAGTTGTTAGTATGACATTGGGTGACAAACAGAATGCACAAACAACAAAAAAAGTGCTTTTAGCAGACTTTCATATTGCAATTTTATTTTAAATATATAGTCGTCTTCTGGTCTAAAGGAAATAGTGAAACAAGTATTCCCTAATTGTTTCTGGCTATAAAAGTCTCAAAATCCTTTTTAGAAAAAATCTTCATGAAAAGAATATGCTAGTTGATTAACTCTTTGCACATCCTCCAGTTTTGAAAGCCCCCAAGAAGTTACCTTTAACCCATATTTTTGAACGAGGGAAAGTTTACATCGTTCCATGAAAATCTTCAGGCATATTCATATGTCCATCTCTACACAGATAAAAAAAAAAAATACCCCTGTTGAAATGTTTGTTCATTAGGAAAATTTGCTTTCTTTAACCTTATCACTATCTAGACTTGAATTGGTTCCCACACTTGAACAACTTAGTAAGCATAAAAGAATTCAGGTAATTTCTTTTGGTAGTTGTAGCTCAAACTAGTAGAAAAATGGGCTTTATCTTGAATCCGTCGTCTCTTAGAAGCTTATAATTTAGATTGCAAAGGTGCCTTGTTGAAAGCTCGCTTTATATTAATGAAGTAACTGAGAGTGGCTGAGAGATTCCATGACTGACCTTGGGTTCCATACCTAGCTGTCAGTGCTGCTAGGATTAGAACCAAGGATTTCTGATCTATTTTAAACTCTTTTTAAGTACCATAACACTTCCATATTAGACATTTGTGAGTGTTATGCTGTATGTATTGTATAAAAATTCTTAGCTATTAGCTAAAAGTTAGATGCCAGTTTTTGCATTAAGGACATTTAAAAAAGTGGTATCACATTAATCAGTGATGGTTTTACCTGGAAAAACAGAAAAGCTGAGGAAGGTAACTTGAGAGTACAAGATACTGTCAGTTGTGTTACAGTTTTTAAAAACTAGTTTGTCCCTTTGCAGGAGGCCCAGACAGTTGTCCTTCATGTAGCAACATAATGGCTGTACATACTCTATATGGTTTCTTTAGGGTCAAGTAAGAAGGTCACATTTTTATTAGTGCAATGAACTTGTTCTTTGTCCAGGAAAAGTCCTATATAAACCGATAAAAA
The DNA here is from genome assembly GCA_028646485.1 of Cryptoprocta ferox. Taxonomy (NCBI): domain Eukaryota; kingdom Metazoa; phylum Chordata; class Mammalia; order Carnivora; family Eupleridae; genus Cryptoprocta; species Cryptoprocta ferox. The sequence continues at coordinate 59,510,914 of CM053576.1, read as the reverse complement.
GAACAGAAGAATAACGGCTACAGTGTTGGAAGATGTAGTGGAGCGTTTCATAAGGGATAGATAAAACCCTTCATGAAATAAAGAAAGGTATTTAGAGGTCAGATCAAACTGAAGCAAGAGTTTTCAGCAATACTGTGATCATTCATATTATTAATTGAATTCTAGAATATTTCTGTCTGCCAATTCAGCTATCACCAACCCCTAAGAAAGTTTCTCATAGTGATTTCCTTATAGCTCATCTTAATAGTATTTTTCTTTGGCACAAATGGAAAAGTCATCACTTAGGATTTTAGCAAGTTGATGAGAGGAAATAACTGAGAATGATTGAGGATTTATATCCCTGGGTATATTTAGAAAACCGAAAAATAAGAGTATAGAAGGGATAAGATATTTGAGGAATGGGCCATATGGAAGCTTGAATGCCAGTTGAGTAAAGTTGGTTGAATAGAAAATACTTTTCAAAAAATAAGAAATTGTCTCTAATACTGGGAGTGTCCTGGGTAAGAGTCTAAAATCATGTACAGTAAGTGGTCTTAGTTGGTGAAAGTTGTTCAGATAAACCATTTATCTTTCCCAAAAGTATGAACTATTTTAATTCTTACAGAGCTTTTTGAATGGAAGCTTTTTTCTGGATTCATAAACTTTGTTGTGACTATCTCTGAAAATTTTTTTTTTTTGAGAGCGCGCGCGCGCGCGCGCGCGAGAGAGAGAGAGAGAGAGAGAGAGAGAGAGAAAGAGCGTGCGCGCGTGTGCAAGAGTGAGCACATGCGCAAGTGGGGGAGGGAGAGGGGGAGAGGGAGAGAGAATCTTAAGCAGACTCCATGCCCAGCACAGAGCCCTTCTGAGGGCTCCTATCTCACAACTGAGCTGAAATCGAGAGTTGGTTGTTAACCAACTGAGCCACCAAGTGCTCCTGAAATACTTTTATTTGATTGCTTAGTCTTAGTTCGATTTTCTAAGTTCACAGGGGTTTGTAATCTGCGTTTACCTAGGTTAATATATGATTAATTTAATCTTTTTATTTAAAAGAGAAATATGAGGGGCGCCTGGGTGGCTCAGTTGCTTGGTTAAACGTCTGTCTTCGGCTCAGATCATGATCTCACGGTTTCTGGGTTCGAGCCCCACGTTGGGCTCTGTGCTGGCATCATGGAGACTGTTTGGGATTCTCACTCTTACCTTTATCTCTGGCCCTCCCCAACTTGTGCTTTTCTCTCTCTCTCAAAATAAATGAATAAGCTTAAAAAAATTTTTTTAAAGATTAAAAATAAATAGAAGAGAAATATGAAGGGCACCTGCTTGGGATTCTCACTCTCCTTCTCTTCTCCTCTACTTTCCCCCCTTTTTCTGTCTCTCAAAATACATAAATAAATATCTAAAAAATTAAAAAGAAATATGAGTTGAATTTTTTAGAAGGAGGTAAGTATGTGAGATCAATCATGTTTTTTTCCTCCTTCTTGATAAGTGTTTCTGTCCTCCCATCGGACTGTAGTTATTGAAGTGAATATCTATATCCTCCCTCAGAATGCCTGAGAGTGACTGAACTTAACTGCTCAGATGTGGACCCAGGTTTTCTTAAACCAACTTTAATTTCAATTAGAAAAATACGTAATACGTATTTTAAAAAATTTACGTATTTAAAAAAAATACGTAAATTAAAAATGCTGGCAGCACACATCCTCTAAATGAGCAGAATACACTCCTCCCCCTAATGTACCTTTTGGAAGAATAATGAGTTAAGAGAATAAAATGTATTTGAGTCATAGATATTATAGTGAAGTGTTTTGTACAGAAATAAGAATCTTCTGTTTACAGGGGTGCCTGGGTGGCTCAGGCAGTTAAGTGTCCGACTTCGGCTCAGGTCATGATCTCGCAGTTCGTGGGTTCGAGCCCCGCATCAGGTTCTGTGCTGACAGCTCAGAGCCTGGAGCCTGTTTCAGATTCTGTGTCTCCCTTTCTCTCTGCCCCTTCCGCTCTCATGCTCTGTCTCTCTGTCTCAAGAATAAACAAACAAACAAAAAAAAAAAGAATCTTCTGTTTACAATCAATTTGTCTGTTTTTAGACATCAGAAAATCAAATATATAGTTAACATTATTCTGCATTTACTCTGTATCATCTAAGGAAATTTAAAAAATTAGGGTATTTTAAGACAGCTAAAAAAATCATTATTATTATTAACATTTATTTAGTATTTTTAGGGTTTCATACATTTTTTCCTTTAATTTAAATGACCATCCTGAGAGCTAAGTGGAGAGTTTTACTATCATTCTTATGTTATAGACAAAGAACTGCTAAAAATCAGTTTTTGGTGACAGAGCAAGGACTTGATCCCAAGTTCTTCTGATTCCAGGTTAAAGTGTAGATTTTGGGGCGCCTGGGTCGCTCAGTCAGTTGAGTGTCCGGCTTCAGCTCAGGTCATGATCTCACAGTTTGTGGGTTCGATCCCCGCATCTGGCTCTGTGCTGACAGCTAGCTCAGAGCCTGGAGCCTGTCTTCGGATTCTGTGTGTCTCTCTCTCTGACCCTCTCCTGCTCACACTGCCTCTCTCTGTCTCTCAAAAATAAATAAAAACATTAAAAAAATTTAAAAAAAAGTGTAGATTTTTCCAGTTTTGTGATGTTACGAACACCTGCCAGCAATTAGGAGACTTGTTTGTTTTTTAATGTTTGTTTATTTTGAGAGAGAGAGGGCATTCGAGCTGGGGAGGGACAGAGAAAGAGGGAGAGAGAATCCCAAACAGACTCCGTGCTGTCAGCACAGAGTCCAACATGGGGTTTGAACCCACAAACCTGAGATCATGACCTGAGATGAAATAAAGAGTTGGATGCTTAACCGCCTAAGCCACCCAACTGCCCTAGGAGACTTGGTTTCTTATTCAAGATATGCCTTTGATCTTAGAGAAATCATTCACTTTAACACTTCTGTTAAAGTTTATTTGACTTCTAAAGACATTTCCATCATTATTTACATAGAGAAGTACACCACCCCCAGTAGACTGAGTTGAAAGCCTTGTTAATACAGTTGGCCCCTGAAAATACAGGTAACAGGTTTGAACTGCATAGGTTCCCTTAAACACGGATTTTTTTTAAAAAAAAAAGTACTGAAAATGTATATTCTCTTTTTTACAATTTTTTTCTTTTTTTGAGTTTATTTTTTAGTATTTAGTTTGAGAGAGAATGCGCACGTGAGTTGAGTGGGGGGTGGGGCAGAGAGAGAGAGGGAGAGCGGGAATACCAAGAAGGCTCTGCGTTGTCAGCACAGAGCTGGACACCAGGCTTGATCTTGTGAACTGTGAGAACATGTCCAGAGCCAAAATCAAGAGTTGGATGCTTAACTGACTGAGCCCTTTTTCTTTCTTTCTTTTTTTCTTTTTTGGTATTTATTTGGGGGGGAGAGAACTTATGATTTTCTTTAAGGCATTTTTTCTCTAGTTTACTTTATTGTAAGAATACAGTATATAAAACATAGCACATACAAAATATGTACTCATTGACTGTTGATGTTATTGATAAGGCTTCTGGTCCGCAGTAGGCTATTAGCAGTTGAGTTTTTAGGGAGTCAGAAGTTACGTGCAGATTTTCGCTTGCACTGGAGCCAGTGCCCCCCCGCCCCTAACCCCTGTGTTCAGGAGTCAGATCTTAACAGACTGATCAACACTAAGTTGTGATCCAGGATTCTTTCTGTTCAGTGTGTTCTCTTTTTCCTATTGTTCTCAATTTTCCTCTAGGCCTAGACCACAGGAATTTCTTCCACACCTGTGTGTAATACAGTTCTTGTTACTTTGTTTCTATCTATTCACTAGGCATGGTTCCTGGCATATTGCTATTTCTAATGTATAAGCTGAGAAATTATGGCTCAGAGAGTTGAAGTTACTTGCTCAGATTTACACTACCATTAAGTGCCAGAACAGGCTGAAAGCTCTTTAAACTTAAAGGTCTCTTTAAACTTTGAGCTTGTTTTTGTTTTGTCATTTCACTGAAGTCTTACTAGAAACTTATTTACTTTAAACCATGGTCATGAAAGCATGTTGTTCAATTGTTTTAAATTTTCTTGTAGTTCTAATTTGTAGGATATTCCCTTAGCACTTGCTACTGAATTAATAGATGAAGAAAGGAGGAATTTTTTTTTCATTTGTCATCTTATTTCCCAGTTCCTTTGCTTTTCTGCCTTCTCTTTTTAGATAAAATGATTAGTCTTTCATACATAATGATTCAGAAAGTAAATGCACTGAACTTTCTGATCTTCTGTTAATTTATTCCAAGTTCTTCATCTCTGTGCTTCTAAATGTTATCCTACAGGTATAATTGAAGTTCTCAAAGCAATGGATGAAATCGGAGTAAATCCTGATCAGGAGACCTATATAAATTATGTGTTTCCATCCTTTGATAGTGTGAGGTCAGTTCGTGGTGTTTTGCAGGTAAGTACAAGTAAGTGGTTTTAATTTCATAATTGAAAAGATTTCTTTCCTCCCTAATTGTTTAGTAGGAACCCCTAAAAATGAAAAGTCGTTAAGCTTAGTACTAAAAATGGTCATTGTTTCTATATGGTTTTCTAAAGCTTTTAAAAACACTGGTTAATGTAACATCTATAGTGATTAAACTTAAAAAACTAAAAAAGGTAAAACACGAATTTTCTTGTGTGTTGAAAGGCGATATGTCAGTATCAGGAAAAATGTAAGTAAAACAATAGGCGCTCCTTAATCGCTCTTTACAGTGTAACTGCAGTTTTCAGTTTTTGACCTACTATTACTTTTCACTTGTATTTAAATTTTCATAATACAATCTTAGTATACTTACCATACTTAGTATACTTATTCTTTTTTTAAAATAATCTTTTGTTTGACTGCAAAGCATTATTTTCCTCCCCAGTACTTCCTGTTCCCATCAGAAGAGGCAAGGCATCTGTGAAGGGGCAAATGAAATTGACTTGGATAGTGCATTGGATCAGCAAGGGCTGTACTTTGTGTTTTCAAAAAAAAAAAAAAAAAGTGCTCTACAATTCGGAACAACATGGCAGAGCACCATCTTTTTTCTTTTTTTTTAGTTTCTCTTTCTTATTTTATTATTATTTTTTAATTTATTTATTTTTTAACTTACATCCAGGTTAGTTAGCATATAGTGCAACAGTGATTTCAGAAGTAGGTTCCTTAATGTCCCTTATCCGATTAGCCCATACCCCTCCAGCAACCCTGTTTGTTCTCTGTATTTAAGAGTCTCTTATGTTTTGTCCCCCTCCCTGTTTTATATTTGCTTCCCTTATGTTCGTCTGTTTTGTATCTTAAAGTCTTCATATGAGTGAAGTTATATGATATTTGTCTTTCTCTAATTTTGCTTAGCGTAATACCCTCTAGTTCCATCCACGTAGTTGCAAATGGCAAGATTTCATTCTTTTTGATGAGCACCAAACATTTTGATAAGAAATATTTTGTTCAGAAGGTTTGTTTCCTAGGTGGCTTATTCCCATAATGCCTAGATTTTTCTAATAATTTTAGTATTCTTTCCTTTCATTGAAATAATTTTATAACTACAGTCCTTTTTCCTTCTCTTCCCTGAGTACTTAGAATATTTTGAGACTGTGCTATACATATTTTACTCTTAAAAATTTATATTTACAAAAGTCATTTCCCCATATAATCTTACTTCCCCAACCTACTTTTTTCACTTGGAACTTTCTATTACAGTATATAATTCCACCAATTATTTTTTTTATTCTTGCACACTGTTTTATTGTATGGATATACCTTAATTTATTTCTAGTTATTGCTTATTATTGATTGGTGGTTTTAAATATTGTGCTATTATACAGTGAATCAATAAATATATTGGAGTTGAATTTTGGCTGAAATACTTGTATTAAACAAATGATGGCTTTGGGACACATGATTGACCATTTGGTGTTAAATTTGATCTTTACCTCACTATATGTCCCAAAGTGTCATTTTAGATCTGTGCACTGAATTTTTATTTTGTTATGAGTGAGAAAATTGGTCTAGTGCCTTCAATAATAAACTCTTTCTAGGAGGAAGGCATAAGGGTAACACATATTTGAATTTGAAGATGAGGTATTTAATTTGGAATGTTAGAACTCCATCTTATAGTTTTTGTTAAAGTTCATTTATTCAGTTTACATATTGTTCTAGAAAATGATTTTATTTGAATGAAGGATTATCAAAGAATGTGTTGGCAAAAAGAAATGGGAAGACAGGAAATATGAATGGCATATCAACATATTTTTAAGTGAGGCATATTATCATTGAAATCTGCTTTATCCTTAGGAAAATGGATATCTACCTGAAAATAATGTATTTTCACTAGCTGAATTCAGAAGCGAAGCAGTTAATGGGAACTTACCCTATGTTTTATCATTTTGTAAGTATGCAACATTAGCCGTAAACTTAACAGGTATCGATTTCAGTTGCTGTTGAGGGCATACAGGGTAGTTCATGTCCTTGATCCCTACCTCAGGGAAGGTCAGGGTAACTTTCTGTGTTTTTTTATATGTTTTGCTTAAGTCAGATTGATAAGACAGTTTATGAGTTGAACTTATGGACAATTTGGAAGTGATTTATTTATTTTTTTTTTTTTTATTTATTTATATTTTTAAATGCAATGGTGGGGGTTAAGCAGCACAGAAAGGAGGTTTACCCCACTCTGGGTTTTTCCCCCCCCCCCCTTTTTTTTTTTTTAATGTTTATTTATTTTTGAGACGGAGACAGAGACAGAGTGTGAGCGGGGGAGGGGCAGAGACAGAGGGAAACACACAATCCGAAGCAGGCTCCAGGCTCTGAGCTAGTGGTCAGCACAGAACCCGATGTGGGGCTCAAACTCATGAACGAGATCATGACCTGAGCTGAAGTCGGATGCTCAACTGACTGAGCCACCCAGGCGTCCCAGGAGTAATTTTAAAGTTAAAAGAACCATGGAGATAATTTGGTGGTAGATTAAGACCCAGAAAACTTGGTTCTATTTATAATTAAGCCACTGATAATGGGGATAGTGTTACTTATCTGCCTTGTGTGAGTCATTGTGAAAATCATAGGAGATACTGTTTCTGAAAGTGTTTTCTAAACTGATGTGTATTATAGCCATTGTTGCATGAAGCACATCTCCCAGTCCTCATTAACCAAAACATAGCAGATGTTCACTAAACACTTATAAATGCTATGGTACTTTACAGTGTTCATCACATGTTGATAAAATTACCTGCACTGATGAATGAAGAAAGGCAGAGATGTTAAATGATTTGGTCAAAGTTAGTGAGTGAGCCAGAACCAAGATCGTCTCATCTGACGTTCTTTCACCCTACCACGTTTTAATGAATAAGACATTTCTTAAATTTTTGAAAATTTCTTAAATTTTCATTTTTGAACATATCTGTGACATTACTTGACCGTTTTTCTAATCCTTTGAAAAAGATACCTTTTAAGAAGAAAACGCACAAACATCAGTTTCTACACCCCTAAAATGTTAGAAGCCCAGCATGGATTACTGTGTATCCAGATTGCGTAGGTGAAAGCATTGTAAAAACCATATCACTGGTATTGAAAATAGTTCACCTTAATATCTTAAGGGAAAGGCAAAGTGTTCAGAATGAAAAATGGTGACTGCTGGAGGTGTAGGTATTTGAGTTTAAGGTTGGGTATTAAAGCTGGCTGCTACCTGAGGGTATTGATTTTGCCTTCTACTCAGTATAATATAAAAATGTGCCTTCCTGACAGGGCGAAAACAGCAGCATTAGCAGAGGAATCTGGGTGCACAAGCTGCCTTTTCCCTTTAGCATCCGTTGTGCTTCGTTGTCAGCTTCCTGGTTTTCAGACTTGTTTGTTGCTAAGGAAACTAGATGCTTTTTGTCAGCAGCTTTCATCTTGCTGAGATGTTTCTGGTCACTTTTTAGTGAATAAAAACTTGGCAGTATTCTGTAAAATACTAGTTTGCATAGTATAAAAATAACTTTTCAAGAGGCTATTAAATTTGATAAAGAAAAATTCCAGGAACTTCAGGAGTAAGGGGTACTTCAGGCCACTCCTGTCAGTGCCCTCCCCTCCCCGCTTTAAATTACAGGTCTTTGAAGAGCAGTTCTATAATTGCTGGTATTCCCTGTAGGCAGCTCCGAAGTAGGCACTTTTGGTTAGTACTCCAAAAGGAATGGCAGGTAGTAGAGAAGAGTGAGTGGCTTGTCTTGATCCAGTTTGTGTAGTCATAGGAAACATTTCCCCACTTGTGTTTGTAGGCATGGAAAATTAATTTGATCACGCAGTTTTATTAAAGGTTGCTGCAAAGTGTGTAGTTACGTCCTCTTTAAAACTTGTTGAGTGACTAAATGCTGCTCATGTAAAAATCAATTTTCAGATTTTTGAGTGCTGTGTAAAACCATTGAGAAATTTCTACTCCTTGTTCAAGGATATAACAGTTGATCTAAAACAATTTTCTATGTGTGTGAGTTAAATTTTAATTCATGTTTAGGAGCGATGAGCAAATACTCTTAAAATCTTCTGTGACTTTTTCCATGAGTTGTGTTTTTAAGTTAACCAGGTATCTTAATCTTCACTAAACTGTATTTATTAATTCTGTTTTCAGAATTTACCTTGACTATGAACTCCTCTCTAGTTCTGTCCATCTCGGATCGTTCAGTAGTCACATTACATGTGAAAAGATTAAGTCAGTTACTTACAACATGGCACCATTTTAATACAGTGGCAGGGAAAAATAAATTCAGGAGTTGCCTACTTTGATCTCCTCCCTTGCTAGTTATGGTAAGGGTTATATGAAGAATCAGGCCTTATGTGTTAAGGCAAATGAGGCTTACAATGTCAGCACTAAAACATACAAAGTTGTAAATTGTTAAATGACAAAATAAATAATAGAGCAAACAAATACTTAGAAAAGTGGAAGGTGAATATAAATTAGTTATCCAACAGAGGTGAAGATGTATGACTAGGTTGTCACTCTTACATGAATGAGGCTATTGATCATAATGGAAAATGGAATGACAATGTGTGAATGGCTCAACAGAACCAACTGCTACTTTGAGAAAAGAACTTTTCTCCTTTAAATTTTTTTAATGTTTGTTTATTTTTGAGAGAGAGAGAGAGAATGAGAATGAGTGGGGGAGGGGCAGAGAGTGAGGGAGACTGAGGGAGACACAGAATCCAAAGCAGGCTGCAGGCTCTGAGCTGTTAGCACAGAGCCTGACATGGGGCTCAAAGCCCCAAATCACGAGATCATGACCTGGACCAAAGTCATACGCTTAACTGACTGAGCCACCCAGGCACCCCAGAACTTTTCTCTTTTAAAGGACAGAAGTCCTGTAGAGTAGTTACAGTTTCTTCCTTCGCAGGCCCACATTGTCTAGTAATGTACTGTTTTGGCATTTGTACCGGACTGACTCTTAGTGTGCTTGTAGATTACTAATTACCGTTTATACCAGAGAATATTTATAAATTCATTAGTTGTATATATTCATGAAAATGAAATAAAAATGGTTTTATTTTTTTTATTTTTAATTTTTTATGTTTATTTATTTTTGAGAGAGAGAGAGACAGCGTGAGCAGGGGACGGACAGAGAGAGAGGGAGACACAGGATCCGAAGACAGACTCCAGGCTCAGCTAGCTGTCAGCACAGAGCCCGATGTGGGACTTGAACCCACGAACTGTGAGATCATGACTTGAGCCAAAGTCGGACGCTTAACCGACTGAGCCACCTAGACGCCCCTTTTCAATTTTTTTTTATGTCTTTATTTTATTTTGAGAGAGAGACAGAGAGTGAGCGGGGGATGGGCAGAGAGAGAGAGAGAGAAAGAGAGACACAGAATCTGAAGCAGGCTCCAGGCTCTGAGCTGTCAGCACAGAGCCTGATGCAGGGCTCGAACCCACGGACTGTGAGATCGTGACCTGAGCCGAAGTCAGACGCTTAACCGACTGAGCCACCCAGATGTCCCTAAAAATGTTTTTAAAGGGTGGCTTATGTTGCAGATATATATTACTGCATTATCTAATTAATTTTGTAGCAGAACATTTCCATTTTAAAAACAAAATTTCCAAAATGAAAATGAAAAGGTATTGCTATATAAATGTGTTTCCAAAGAAGGTGATACTTTTTAAGTTTTTTGGGTTTGGTCTGGGATTTAATGATGATCACTTTCTTTTGCAGTGGAATCAAATACATTGCCTTTCTCGTTCGCTTCTGTGAGAGGCAGCCTAATTCTAGGCTTTAGGAGGTAAGATGATTACCTTTTATAATTCTGTGCCTGGTTTCTCCTGTCTTTTTGGCCCTCTGTGTAAGGAAACCTACAGATAATTCTGGTCTTCCAAATCTTCCCATTTACTAGGTACCTGAAATAACCTTACCTGTTTTATTCTTCCTATTAAGTAGTTAACTTGAGTACAGTCAGTCTTTTATATCATCTTTTCCAGGAAATACACACATATTTGGTAAAGGTCTTGTTTCAAAGAAGAAAGCACTGTTTGAAAAAGGCAGGTTGGAGTTACAAAGTTGTATGTATGTTTGAATGGTACTTTGAATATTTAATTACAAGGTGACATTTGTCAGGATAATACTATCTTCCTCTGTGTGCTCAGGGGATGTTAATGACCTTTTTCCCCTCTCAGTGTTGTTATTTTCAAAATATTCAAACATAATGAGTAATTCTTCACTATTGTAATTACTTTACTAAAGTAATTCTTTACTATTGAAAGAACAGTAAAGGAAACACCCACATACCCTTTATATAGAGTTCCCATTTTTGATATTTTGCTATATTTGCTTTTTTAAATACTTTCTCTAACATATACACACACAAGCACGTAAGTATATATGCTTTTTTCTTTTTTGCTAAATCACTTGAAGTTGTAGACATCATGATAGTGGATCCTTCAACTTCCTCTCTTTAAGAATAAGGTTATCGTCATGGGGCGTCTGGGTAGCTCAGTCGGTTAAGCATCCGACTTTGGCACAGGTCATGATCTTGCGGTTCATGAGTTCAAGCCCTGCGCTGGGCTCTGTGCTGACAGCTCAGAGCCTGGAGCCTGCTTCGGATTCTGTGTGTCCCTCTGCTGCTCGCACTCTGTCTCTCTGTCTCTCTCTGTCTCTCTCTGCCCCTTCAAAAATAAATAAATATTGAAAAAATTAAAAAGAAAAGAATAAGGTTATCATCTATATAATCACAATACCGATATCACTCCTAAAATTTAATAATATTATAATATCATCTAATATGCATAGTTCATGTTTAGATTGTCCCTAGCTCTAAAAATTTCTTTTATAGCTGTTTCACTTTTTGATTGAGGATTCAGTAAGTGTGTGCATTGCATTGGTTGCTGCCTCTTTGTATTCTCTTAATCCAGAACAATTCCCTTCCCTTTTTTTGTCATTATGATATTAACATTTTATTTTACTTTACCTGTAGAATGTCCCTACCACATTTTATATTTTCCAATTTTGTTTCTCATAATCAGACTCAGGTTGAATATTTTTAGCAAGAATACTTGATAGGTGCTGGCATTTCTTAACTGCAGCAAGAGATAGAATGTTGGTGCCATCAGCTAAGTTTGATCACTTGGTTATGGTGGTGGCCCCCATGTCTCTCTTGCAAAGGAACCTCCCTTTGTGATTAGCGAAAGTCTGTGGGATGATGCTTTGAGACAGTGGGTCTGTCCTGTTTCGCAGAACCTTTCATTCAGTGTTTTTAGCAGTCATTGGTAATCCTTGCTGAATCAATTAATTCACAGTGGTAGTTACAAAAGGACAAGTTTCTAATTTTGTCCTTCTTTCTATATTAATGTTAATGACTTCTGATACTAATCTCAGTAATTTTTAGTCTGTTCCTCAGTGGAAACACTAGGGTTTTCTGTAGACTTGTCCAGAACTTCCCTCGCAGGCCAGGAGAGGTAGAACAGGTGGGTGGGATTCTGTGTTGCTACCCTTTCTTTAGTGCGGTTTTTCTCTTTTCAGTCATAGTTTTGAGTTAGGGTAAGAAACAAACAAACCGAGGGCTGTGCCTTTAAAAGTAAAGTTTGAAAATACAAAATACATAATTAAGTGGATAAAAATGCTAGTAGAGCCAGATATTTATAAAAAGAACCCATAAAAATCAGTAAGAACCAGGGCACCTGGGTGGCTCAGTTGGTTAAGTGTCTGACTCTTGACTGTGGCTCAGGTCACGATCTTACAGTTTTGTGAGTTTGAGCCCCGCATCTTGGGATTCTTCCTCTCTCTCTTCCCCTCCTCTGCTTGTGCTCTCTCTGTCTCTGTCAAAATAAGTAAGTAAACTTAAAATATAAGAACCCGTAATGTATTATGAAGTGAAATAGTAACATAGTTATTTGGTTGTCCTTGAAAAAGTTTGTTGTATAAACTTCCAGGCATGTTTATTTCCTTCTTTAACTTGACTGTTATGTTCTTGTAGTCCGTGTGAATGGCAGTTGTTATATTTCACGTGCCCTAGTCTTCTTAAACAAGGTACTCGGACTGTAAAGTTAGTCCAATGTGATGGAGAAAAACCAAGCTGTACGTTCCAGTCAGTCATTGGGCTGGTAGTGCCTCAATGATTGAAGTATGCAGAGCTGCTTGCCTCTACACTAAATTTGTTGTGTTCTCTGTTTCTGCTTTTTAAAAAATGTTCATTTATTTATTGGGGGGAGGGGTGCAGTGAGATTGGGCTCCATGCAGTCTCCACACTGACAGCACAGCTCAGTCTGACAAACCGTGAGATCATGACCTGAGCCGCTATCAAGTGTTGGATGTTTAACCGACTGAGCCACCCAAGAGCCTCTCTTTTTCTGCTTTTTAATTTTGTGTCATCATCTTTGCTGTTAAGAGTTTTTGCTTTGCTCTTGACATCTTTTGGTGTATTGAAGTAACTTGTGCACACTTCAGTAATTTGCTGTTTTTGATTCATTGTGGGCTGAGGAATTAGGTAAACTAGTTGTAATTTGGAAAAGTAAACAGTTCTATATAAGGGCATGTGTATGTATATTTTTGATCCTATTTTGTGACAGATTTTATGGCAGCTGTTTGGATTATTAGAACATCACCTTTGTGTTTGGTTTATTGCCCTATCTGCAGTGCTTGGATTAATACCTGGCACATGATTGAATTAATTACAGAGGCCTTATTGTCTGCCTCTTATGTTTAGGCATTCCCTTTAATCCAGCAAGTATTTATTGTGGGGATTGGAGATGCTGGTTGGTTTCCACTGAAATAGGTACATAACATATGGGAACTTGTCCTTTATTTTGAAGAACGTAGACTGATTTGTGCAGGGCGGAGGCTTGGCTGAGGCAGAGATACATTTAGAATGTATTTTAATCTCAGATATATTTCTGATTTCTAGAAATTCAATTTGGATTTTTTAAATATATCTTCCATATTTCCTTGACATGCCTATGCTTTTTTCTTCTTTCATGAATAAATGGAGTATTGTTGATAAGTGTTTTGATGTCTTTGTCTATTAATTCTGTCATTTATATCATTTCTGGTTTGTTTCTATTGGTTATTTTTTTCCCTCAGTATCCATCATACATTTCTGCTTCTTTGTAATTTCTGATTGGATGCCAGTTGTGGATTTTATTCTGTTCAATGTGGATTTTTTTTTATTCCTTTAAATATTTTTGAGCTTTTGTTCTGATGTTTTGAGTTAAGTTATTGAAACAGTTTTCTTAGTGCTTGCTTTTATGCTTTATTAGGCAGGACTAGATCAGCCTTCGGTTTAGGATTATTCCCGCTGAATTAATCCAGTTCCATTATTGGGGCAGTATTCTCGTGGGTATTTTGGCTGCTAGCCCATGTTTTGTTTTGTTTTTTTTTCTAAGTGATCTCTACACCCAGCGTGGGGCTTGAACACACAACCCCGAGATCGGGAGTCACATGCTTACTCAGCCAGCCAGGCAGCCCTAGCCCATGTATTTTTGAGATCATTGGGAATGTGAGCTATTCCACCCCCTATGTGGGTTTTGGGAATTGTCTTTTTCAGTCTCTGGAAAGGTCTTGGGTAGTTCCCTAGGCTTCAGCTTGTTGCCTCACTTGTGTGTGATCGCAAGTACTCAGCTAAAGGCTGAAGACAGGACTGCGGATCTCCAGAGCTCTTGGTCAGGGTCTCTTTGGAAGTCTACACTACAACAAGTTGCAACTAGTCCCTTCCAGGAAGGTATTTTTAAATCTGCAGGTTCTGACACTGTATTATGTTGGTGAGTTTTTCTTACTGTAGATATAGAAAAGTTTCAGGCTGTGGTAATTTGGCATTATTCATAAGAATATGTGCATATTTTTAAGCATTTGTGACCAGGTGATTTCTTATGTTCTGTCTCACCACAAAAACTATTAAATTTATAGTGTAATCAGTGTTGTTACAGTCCAGTATCTTAGGGTTAATGTAGCTTTCTGTACTTATATTTGATGTTGGATCAAATAGTATGTATATTTTAAAATCCCTTTGCAGGACATTTAATATGACAGTTAAAACAGTCACCTATCCCTTGCTTCTCCTGAATCTTGTACTCTAGCAAGTTAAGAATTGGCTGAATGAGGAGACAGTTAAGTACTTATTGGCATTCCCAGTAGAGTCCACATGAACTCTTTGCACCTGCCGGGAGGATGAACACAGAAGAGATTCACTTAGTTACTCCTTACCAAAAGTAAGGACTATGAAGGATTATTCATCGTCATTCAAAATGTAAGAAGTTCTAGAGCATTAAATGAGATACCACAGTCACTTTAACTACTAATCATAAGGGAAACTTGAATATGTGTTTCAGTATTGGAATGCAATTTTGGAATAGTTCTCTACCCTTAGCATAAACTGCTTTCTAAAAAAAAAAAAAAAAAAAATTAAAAAAAAACGACAGCAGATAAACTGCCTTCTGGTAGTAGGTCCAGGTCTTTGAGGAAGTAGTTCCTAGCATCTGTTCTGTAACCTGTTGGGCCAGATTAATTTTTTATGCTATCCCACAATGTTTTTGAAATACCAGTACTATTTTCTTCATGTATTTTGAGGGTAGTGTTTGGTGAGCTAGTATTTCTGTAAGTTGATAAGCTCAAGACATGGTCATTGATTACCAGTCAAGTATATGCCTTTCTGGGGGTGCCTTGGGTGGCTCATTTGGTTAAGATCTGACTCTTGATTTCAGCTCAGGTCATGATCCCAGGGTCATGGGATTGAGCCCCACGTCGGGCTCCGTGTTGAGCATGGAGCCTACTTGAGATTCTCTCTCTCTCCCTCACTCGCACTCTCTCTTTAAAAGAAAAAAAAGTATATGTTTTCCTAAACTTCTACAATTATAAATTGTCTGTTAACATTTGTAGGCAAAATCACCTATAGAAAACTATTTAAACCCAATACTGTTTAGGTAAGGTGAGATTATTCAAGATTATTAGGGAATTCTTCACTCTAAACTTTTTTTAAAAGTAAAAATAAGGCTATTTTTAAGACTATTTTAAAGGGCATTTTAGATTTGACTGATAAAGTTAGTAAATTCTTATGTCAGATTCAAGGCAGGCTGACATTAAGTATGAGTAAGACTTTCTTTCCTCCTAACAATAGTGCTAGCTGAACCAAGTTCAAATAAGAAAGAGGGCAGTATACATATTATATATTACTGAAAACTACCACCAGAAATATTGAGTCACTTCTAAGAGACAAAATGTCACTGAAGCTAGTTCAGAACTAGCTTGGGATATATCATATCAAAAAGATAAATGTTTCAGAATTGGCGTGCTGGTATTTAAGTCCTTTTTTGCCACAGAAACAGAGTTCTGTGATAGAAGCAGGGCTTTTCTGACCTGAAGGCAATAGTCTAAACATGGCAGGTGGGAGTTTGTTTATTCCACTGAAGCGGTGCTCCTTTCCATGTGTTGAAAAAAAAAATGAAGTCTCTGAGACTAGCCCTGTTGAATTCACCAAATTAAATGCCAGACTGTAAGGTCCTCTTTTCAGTCAGCTAGTAAGGCTCCCTCTCAGGACATCTTTGTAGGAACAGGGGAAGTACTTCATGAACTACAGTTTAAATGCTCAGAAATATTAACTCTTATTTGTGTGTGCAAAGGGCTGGGACCCAAAGATAATAGGTGATCCAAGGATGAACAGGAAACTTCATGTCACCAAGTTGTTCATAGTTAGGAGGCCAGAAAGTAAGAAAGCAACTGCAAACTGGTCTTGATCATTATGAATGTATAGAGGAGAAGGTACTAAGTCTTCTACGAAGGTTAAGGGAGGGATGAGTCTGGGTTAAGATGTGCAGAAAAGGTGCTGAGCTGAGTATTAAAGGATGGGTAAGAATTTGTCTAAGGTGAAGGAAGCGCATTCTAGACAAAAGCATTGAGGCTGATAGAACAGTGCATTTGGGGACCCAAGAGTAGATTGATAGAATGGTGGCCCAAGAAATTGTGAAATAATGGCAGGAAATAAAGCCAAAGTGGTAACCTGGGGCCCTTCATCAATGATCTCGTTCCAAGTTATGAGGTTTGGACTTTGAGTCGTGGCTTTGAGCCATTGAAAGATTTATGTAATGAAGGTAGGTGGATATTCAAAGAAGAGAGAAGAGGGTGCAGGTAAGGTATGTGATCCACAGTTGGTGGGGTCTTTTGAGTTGCCTTTTCGGGTGCCTATGGAACTTTAGGTGAAGATACTTTACTTAGCCTTTTATTAAAAAATTTTTTAGAGAGGGAGAGCACAGGGAGGATCAGAGAGAAAGGGAGAGAAAGAATTCTCATGCAGGCTCTGTGTTTAGTCTGGAGTCCGATGTGGGGCTCCATCTCATGACCCTGAGATCATGATCAGAGCTGGAATCAAAAGTCAGATCCTTAACCGACTGAGCCACTTAGGTGCCTCAGCCTTTTTTTTTTTTTTTTAAGTAATGTCTGTGCCCAACATGGGGCTCGAACTCATGACCCTGAGGTCGACAGTCGCATGCTCTGCGGACTGAGTCAGCCTTTCTCAGACTTTCTCTTTCTACTGTACTTAGCCTTTCTTAGTCTGTTTCATCTTCTGTGAAACAAAGAATTTTAAAACCTACGTGCAGGATTGTCTTAAAAATATGTAAGGTTTTTTGTAAGGTTTTTAAGTACCTTACATATACATATGTACATGTACCAGGAACCCAGTACAGAGGATTGTTTAAGTAACAGATAAGGGATTTTGAAAGGGACTGAGAAGCGTTGTGGAAAACTGGCAGAGAATGATGAACAACACAAAGCTCAAAACTTAGTCAAGGGGGATCAAAAAACGTTAGGTGAAATTTGACTTGAGATTAGTGGTTATTTTAGCAAGAGTACTTTCGGTGCAGGTTTGGGGCCAGAGGCCAGATAGCAGTGGATTATGGGGAGAACATGCAGTGAAGAAGTGTTGCCTGTTCTTGACAAACACTTAGTTTTAAAAGATTCTGTACCTTTTTTTTTTTTTTTCAACTTGTGCCATCCCTCATGAAGGTTCACATTCAAGGTAGTGCTTTTAGTCATTGTCATTGTTTTAGATATAGGTACAGTTTTGAAAGTTTATTTCCATGCCTTCCCTAGGTACTTCATGCCAGGTTTGAGGGCAGTTTAATATCTTAATATTTTTTATTTTATTCAAGCTGATGTTTGATAAGAGATATGATTGAGTAGCTTTTCTTAAAAAAGGAAGCCCAGCTTATTAATGTTGAGCGTTGGAATAGAGATGCAGCATTTAGACCAGAGATGGTGTTTGTCTTTTACTATGGAGTTTTCAAACATTTGCAAAAGTAGAACTCTCAAGTAGCCATCATCAAACAGTTAAGATTTTGGCCATCTTGTTTCATTTGTCTACCCTCTCTTTTCCCCCATGGACTGTTTAAATTACAGACCTCTTGTCATTGTACCTATAAATGCTTCAGTATACACCTCAGAACTTATTTTAAATACAGCAACATGACCACTATAATATTATCACACCTGACAAAATTAGCCGTACTTGAGAAGAGGGATTCATCAGCTTCTCAGAAGGGTCCATGATACCAAAAAAGTGACAAAACCACTGTAAGTCTTGCCACTTAATGTTGTGTGCTTTTGGGGCTTGCCTGCAGGCCTTCCCTGCTCCTCAATCCCACCCCCCCCCCCACCATCCGCACCCCACACCCGTTAGATGTGGTAGGCACCCATAGGTTAAGATTCCTCGGAATTAAATAAAAGCTGTTTCTAGCCTGGTCAAAAAAGATGTCTTTTTTTTAATATATATCAATATAGACTTTTACTGTATCTTACATTCACTGTGCAGCATTTTATTCTCGTATCTTGAGTTCTCACCCTTCTTTCAGTTAATTATTTGGCAAAATAAAAGTGTTTTTTTTTTTTTCTTTTCTTTTTGCATATGGAAATGTCAGGTAGTCCAAGGAGGCTGTGCTGTAATCAGTGGATGGGCGAGATGAAAACTCTCTTTAGGGGTGCCTGGGTGGCTCAGTTGGTTGAGTGTCCAACTTCAGCTCAGGTCATGATCTCACGGTCTGTGAGTTCGAGCCCCCTCATCGAGCTCTTTGCTCACAGCTCAGAGCCTGGAGCCTCCTTCAGATTCTGTATCTCCTTCTCTCTCTGCCCCCTCCCTCCCTCTCTCTTTCTCTCTCTCTCAAAAATAAACATTAAAAAAATTTTTTTAAAGAAAAAAAACCTCTCTTTAACGGTTGAGTGATTGTTTTCTGCTACAGCCCTGAGCTATGATTTTTAGGTCAGTTTATCATTTCTTCTGTTAACTGATTTCTCAAAGAATTTTTCCCAAATAAAAATAAACACTATACTAAACACAGGGCTTCATACGCATTTTTTTCCCCCACCTATAGATAAGAATCCATCTTTTTTTCCAAAAATTTCTTTGCATCAGTGGGAGGGATGATTTCATCATGCATGGACATGTTTGTATTTATTTACTTATTTATTACAAATTTTTTAAATGTTTACTCATTTTTTAATTAATTTTTTAAAATTTACATCCATGTTAGCATATAGTGCAACATTGATTTCAAGAGTAGATTCCTTAATGCCCATTATCCATTTAGCCCATCCCCCCTCCCACAGCCCCTCCAGTAATCCTGTTTGTTCTCCATATTTAAGAGTCTCTTATGTTTTTGTTCCCCTCCCTATTTTTGTATTATTTTTGCTTCCCTTCCCTTATGTTCATCTGTTTTGTGTCTTAAAGTCCTCATATGAGTGAAGTCATATGATACTTGTCTTTCTCTGACTGACTGATTTCGCTTAGCATGATACCCTTTAGTTCCATCCATGTAGTTGCAAATGTTATTCATTTTTGCGAGACAGAGTGTGAGTAGAGGAGGGGCAGAGAGAGAGGGAGATAGAATCCAGAGCATGTTCCAGGCTCAGAGCTGTCAGCCCAGAGCCCGACGCGGGGCTCAGACTCATGAACTGTGAGATCATAACCTGAGCCAAAGTCGGACGCTCAACCAACTGAGCCACCCAGGCGCCTCTGTAGTTTTTATTCTGAAATAATTAAGGAATCATAGGAAGTTGCAAAGATAGGACACAGAAGGCCTGTGTGCTCTCCACCTATTTGCTCCCACTGGTTACATCTTCCATAACTATAGTACATTATCAAAATACATTGGTATAATGTGTGTGTATAATTGTGACTTTTACATCACGGGTGTAGCTTTGTGTAACCATCACTGCAGTGAGGATAAAGAACTACTCCATCATCACAGTTATCCCTCCTGGCACGACCCCCCTGTAGTCCTACCCTGCCCCCAACCCCATCCCTAAGATGTGGCAACCACTAATTTGTTTTCAATTTATATAATTTTGTTATTTTGCAAAGATAATCTGAATGGGCACACGAAGTAAACTATGTTTTGAGACTGGCCTTTTTTTACTCAGCATAATGCCCCCGAAATCCATCCAAGTTTTTGGCGTGTTGGTAGTACATTCTGAAAGAAGTAATTTTTTAAGATTTTATTTTTATTTTTTAAATGTTTATTTATTTTGAGAGAGAAAGAACAGGGGAGGGTCAGAGACAGAGGGAGACAGAGAATCCCAAGCAGGCTCTGCACTGTCAGCCAGAGCCTGATGGGGGGCTCAAACTCACGAACCAAGACATCACGACTGGAGCTGAAATCAAGTCACCATCTGAGCCACCCAGGTGCCCCTTAAGATTTTAATTTTAAGTAATCTCTGTCTACACCCAGCGTGGGGCTCAAACTTACAACCCTGAGATCAAGAGTTGCATGCTCTACGGACTGAGCCACCCAGGCACCCCCATTCTGAATATGTTTTTAAAGTAAAAATAAGTGCCTTGTTAATTCACTGTACCAAAATTCAGTCCACTCAAAGCTGCCCAACCTCAGGTTTAAGAAGGTACAGGTTAAAAAGGCTTACAGATTTTGTGGGTATTTTACAATGTAAAATATATATATAGTATATATAAGTATACATAATGTATAGTAAATATATAAGTATACATAATGTATAGTAAATATATCCTGAATGTTTTAGTAAATTATATTTCCATTATAAAATTACCATTAAGGGGTGCCTTGGTGGCTCGGTTGGTTGAGTGATTCTTGAGTTTGGCTCAGGTCATGATCTTACAGTTTGTGGGTTCGAGCCCCATGTCGGGCTCTGCGCTGACCATTTGGAGCCTGCTTGGGATTCCCTCTCCCTCTCTCTGTCCCTACCCCACTTGTGCTTTCTCTTCCCAAAATAAATAAACATTAAAAAAATAAAATTACCATTAAAACAATTAGTCTTTTTAAAAGTAGATGATATATTTAAATATACGGAACTTGTAGACATTAAATTTATGAAGCTTAAAAATAGTGTAAGACCAGTGTTCACTGGTTATCCCATTTCATAAATGGCTTTTCATTTAAATAGGAAAAATTTAGGTGAGGTGTTCTTTTTGCTTTCTTTGAAGTAATTTCAGATGTATAGAAAATTGGAAGGATGGTACTAAGAATTCTTATATACCCCGTTTACTAACTTTTAGCATTTTTCTGCATTATTATTATTCACTCTATCAGTCTGGATATACACACATGCACATACATACATACAGATAATAAGATTTATGATTTTGGGGGGGCTTATTCTACAGAATAAGGGTATTCTTTTTTTCTTTTTTAAGGTGTTATTTTTAAGCTCCTACAACGAGCTTGAACGTAGAAGTTGCATGCTCTACTGACTGAACCAGCTAGGGGCCCCGCTACAGAACAAGGATATTCTTATATAACCACAGCACATCTAACAAATTTAGAAAATTTAACATTGATGGAATATTTTTGTCTAACATGGCTCTTTTTATTCTAGTATTTTATTTAGTTAGTATTTTCCCCCTCCTTTCCAGAAGCTCCTTCAGGGATGGATGTTGTCTTTTGTCTTTAATTTTCTCTAACCTGGAACACTTCTTCAACTCTTGTCTCTTAGGACATTAACATTTTTGTGGAATACAGGCCAGTTATTTTATAGAATGTTCCTTATGATGGTTCCCCGTGATTAACTAAGGTTTTACGTTCCTGCCTGGAATACCACTGGATATTCTGCCCTCAGGAAGTTAAATCTAAAAATCACACAAGGTCCCTCAGTATCTCATTAGGCTAATTTTGTTCACCTTGTGAAGATGTTGTTCATTTTCTCCATTATATGGTTTCTCTCTTTACTGTTAAAAGTAATAAGCAGTGTGTGGGCAGATGCTTCACGAGTATGCAAATATCCTGCTATTTCAAACTTGAATGCAAAGATTTAGGGATGATTCTTAATGATTCTTCAAACTAATCATTATTTTGATAGTTCAAAGTAAGAGTCAACCTTTCTAAATTATATTGTCCTGAAAATTCAACTTAACTTTGGAAGAATTTATTTACTTACTTCTTTATGGCTTTTATCTGTTTTATATGCGTTGCATATAATAATTGCTAGTGTGTTTTAACGTAAAATGTTTTTTAAGCTTCTGGATTTATTTTTAATCCTTTGCTGCCCTCTGCAGGTCTCTGGATATAAATCTTTGGAGCAAGGTAAGAACTCCTAATAATGCAATACATGAGGTGATATCTAAAAAGCTTTTAAGAGCCAAAGTTATAATAGCTTCACACATTTATGATACATTATTGTAAATTAATGAATTATAGAGTCTTGAAATTGGTAGTTTTAAAACTGTCTTCCTAGAGCTTGAAGTTGATTATCGAAGTGATCCTTGATTTAGTCCTAAATCTTCATAAGGTTTTCAACTTTTCCAAAGGACAACTGTTAACAATATTGCAGTGACATATGGCATACAGATTTAATAGTCAGTTTTTAAATTATATATACATATGTACATTTGTGTGTCTCTCTATATGATGTATAGATTAATTTTAAATTGCTAGTTTTTTTAAAAGTTAACTATTTTTATGCAAAAAGTACAGTTATCCTTATGCTGAATTCCAAGAAACATTTGTAGCTAAATAAAATTAGAATATACATCATTAACTGGAATTTCCAATTTCAATATTTTTTAAAATCTAAATTTCCTTTAATTCTATTTTAAGTATTATTTATACTGCCAGTCAAACTATACAGTCAGTTATAATTTATGATTGGGATATCTATATTTAGAAATGATTTTTTGACTAGAAAGATTTTTTTTAGTGGTTTATTCATGAAATGTGTTTTTGTTCAAAATTCAGTATCAAATGTGGCTGTCTTACATCTATTGTATGGCTATAAATTACAACTTCTGGTGGAATATATTGTCTGTCTTCTATACATGTCTGTGTTAGTGAGAAAACAGTTTGTAGGTGAGAATTGTTTCATTTTATGTTGATTTTAAGTACTTTCTACCTTAACTGTCCTTTGAATTGCCATTAACTGCAGCATGATTTACATGGTGGAGTAAAGTGGGATGTGGCCAATTTTGTCTAATTTTCTATATTAGTAAATAAATAGTAGAAGTAATTGCATTTTGAGTTGTCAACACTTGTAGTATGTGCCAGGTGGTATTTTAAGAGCAAATAAGTTCAGTCGTAGAATACCCATAAAGTAGTTCAGAATTCCTAACTCTGTCTTACTGTCTTCAGCCCAAGGATATATAGTCAAATACTGTGTCCAAAAGTTACAAGTCAGTACTGTAGGTTTTGTAATCACATTTTCACCGTGAAATATGTACTTGGATTTGCCTCTAGAATTAATGTTGAAGAATAAGGGTTGTGTATGTCTTTGAGTATTTGTGCATTCAACTGATAGGAATCCTTGAGAACAAGCACATTAGACTCTTGACCCCTTTGGTTTTAATGCCATTGAAATGACTGGGAAAATGTCATTGAAAAAAAAAACAGCTAAAAAAAATGCAGCTATTTAGGGGTCCTGGATATTTTACTTATTACTTCTGTAATACTTCGTTTAAAAGGAGGAAACTGGTCCAGTGTCAACAAGACCAAAAACAACATGATGAGAAATAGTGTTGGTTGGTAATTCCCATAAGCTCTTTGCTGTTTATAACGGTTTATTTAAAACAATATATAAACAAATCGGTTTAGAGGGTTTCTTAGTGACATTTCATGAAACATTGTAGTTTTCCTTCAGCATGGATGTGTTTTGTTTTTCTTTTTAAAGACCTATTATTTAAAAACAAAACAATCTCCTTGGCAGGTGGGGTAGTGTTGAATTACTGTGATATAGAATAATACCTTACTTTGGAGAGGTTTTATTATTTCAAGAATTCAATTTCAGATTGTATTTGTTCCTGTTTGCTTGTCTTGCCGCAATGCACGCATTTTCTGTCTTACCAGATAACAGAACTGTTGTACAAGGATGGACGTTATTGCCAGGAGCCTCCAGGACCAACGGGTAGCGTTTCATTTTCGATGATTGTAACTTATCCACAAATCCATTCTTCTGTGTAATGATGGGCTAGAAGGATTACAGCAGTAAACATTTTCTTTTTGAAAGTGAAATTTGAAAACATTTGGTTTTAAATCTTTACATTGATAACCACAACATGTTGAGATCTATGAGGTGTTTGATTTTATCATCATAATTTTTTTAAAGACAGGGTTTGAGGCTTTTTTCTTCTTAGATATTGAGGAAATGCTTCTTAACAGCACCTTCCAAAATAGGCTTACAAACCAGTATTTTAGTGTTGTTTTAATATTTTGGAGGTACAGTTAATTTTAAATTTGTAAAATAGTAAAAGAGATCTTTAGATTTATTCCTATTTAAATATAATTTATTATCCAAAATACCTTATTTTGACATTTAATGATTTTTGTTTTCCGTATAACGAAGCCTAGAATATATGGTTTTCTTTAAGAAGGTACCCTTCTTGAAAGTTCAGATTTTCTATCCTAGGTATTAACATATGGCCCTATACATTTTATGCTTGAACGCATAGGAAAATTACTGTTGTTACAAAACATCTTTGTTAATCTTGGTTTTTCATTGGCTAATAGGCAGCTCTCCACAGGATTACTGTATCTGCTTATTAAAATTATTTAACTTTCTGTACTCAACATTTAACAGCCGTTTGTAATTTTACGTGTTCCCTAAATATTGCCCACGAAAAATTAGTACAATAATGTGTACAAGGCATTTATTTATTCTTACTGCTGGTGATTTGGACAGGAAAGGGGTAAGGCCTTGGGCAGGACCACTTCTGTCACAGAGTGGTGGAAAAAAATAGATTGAAGTAAGATTCAGTACTGAAAAGCTGTCACTCGGTCTGAAAATAATTAATATTCCTTTCACTCACCAGTTAGATATGTGCTCCCAAACCACATAATCTCTATGCCTCAGTGATCATTGTTGCCATTTCAGAGCCTCTCATCAGGGTGACATCTCACACCAAAATGATTTCTTATAAATTAATCTTGATAACATGACAGTCTCAGTAATTTTAGTGGAATGCTTTCTCTTGTTTTTTTCCACAGAAGCTGTTGGCTATTTTCTTTATAACTTGATTGACAGCATGAGTGACTCAGAGGTACAGGCCAAGGAGGAGCGTTTGAGACAATACTTCCATCAGCTGAAGGAGATGGTACCATTTCATTTTTTGCTATATAATGCCTGTCCTGTCTGACATGTATCTATTAGATTTGAAATTGCTGCTTTTAAGTACAACCAGACCACTTCTCAATGACATACACGAGTTGGAGACTTAAATTATGTCTGAGATAATTTCTGTAAGACAAATTTCAGTTTGGTTGTCTAAAACTCAGGGTGTTTTTTTTCTTTTTTTCCTCATTTCCCTTTGCACAGAATGTAAAAATTCCTGAAAATATCTACAGAGGCATTCGTAATCTACTGGATAGCTACCATGTTCCTGAATTGATTAAGGTGTGTGTAAAATAGTAAACTTTTTAAAAATGCTTAATTTATATATAAAAGCATGTTAACATTTTATTTAAGTATGATGCTTTTGGACAAAAAAAGATTACTTACATGGCAACCATTGAAATCAGGCTTTGCATTGATGGTTGGTAAATATTGTTTATATATCTCAAACAATGTGTTTTAAACATTAATTATGATTAATGGAGTATGAATAGAATTTCTGGAAGATTTTGAAAAGATGAAAAAATAGTAAAATGAGCTGAAACTTCTAAAATCTGCTTTTGACATTCGCTGATATACTTTTCCATGTGTTTTCTAATTCTGATTTAAATCTCAATTTTAGGATGTTAACATGTTGGTTGAGAGAGAGAAGATAGACTCTCGAAAAGTAAGTAGGTTTTTGGAGTAGATTCCTATAACCACCACATTTAATGAGAATTCTAGTTTGTGTCCTTATAAAACCAGTGGTTCCTAACATTTTTTGTCATCAGTATGTATCTAAGAAGTTGGTAACAGCTATTCCCCATCCCAGAACAATCAGCATATCTAATAAATTTGCATATGTATCTCAGGAACTTCAAAAACTCCTGGAGTCCATCCACATCCGTATCCCCAGATTAATATCCTTGATAGCACTTACACGACATCTAGGAAAGGTCAGTTTAAAGGAAAGAGTAACAAGGGGTACCTTTTCTTTTTGTCGTAAGTTTCTTTCCTTGTCTTTTCTTTCCATTCCTGTAGACTACGCAGCTTACATCATCTGTTTTGGAGTCTACACTTGAAAAACTAAAAGCTGAAAATCAACCTATAGGAGATGTCCTAAAACAACTCATACTAGTGCTTTGTTCCGAAGAGGTAACATTTGTTTAAGTATTTCAAATATGCTATTAAGTAAAAAAAAAAAAAAAAAAAAAATTCTTTATAGATAAAAGTAAGCAAAGCCAAATATAATATTTATGATTTTCATAATTGATTATTATACATCATGTGTGAAGAGTGCAATTAAATGAAAGGTTAACTAATTTCAGCTACACCTTGAATGGCATGTTTTCGGGTTTCTGTAGTTTGTTTACAATAATCTGCAAAGTGAATGATGGTAACAGCCGTGATAGGTTTATCATACATGCCAAATGTCCTTTCAAGCCATGGCTCCGGTCTCTTATATCTAGATTGTCAAGCAACTGATACATGCAGTAGTCATTTGCAAGTCAAATATTACTAGGTTGTTAATGCAGGGATTGAAATTCCATTTTCCTGCTGGAAAAAAGCTCTTTCTGAGATAAAGGGTCTCTTGCATTTTTTCAGCAGGCGTCCAGCTGTACTTTGTGTTCATTTTAGTGAGTGTCTGCAATTTGTGGTATATCACTAGACTTTTTCAGTTTCTAGTTCAATATGATTTGGTGGTGTGCCTGTGTTTTTAGGGGGAAAAAGCATAACTGAGTTTAAGACTATAACATGGTATTGTTGAGTTGTAAAATATTTCTTCACTTGGATAGTAAAGTAGACTGTGAAGAGCTTTGCAATGATATATATTTCTGTGTGTGGAAATTGGACTGTGAGTAGGGGCTGACTTGGTACATATTTAATTTGGACATCTTTTTTACAATACAGTACCCACAAAGCTAAAACATCAGATTTGGCATATTAGCTCGTTTTGCGTGAACATGGAACAACTCTTTTAAACCCTACGTATGTATCTTGGCTGCTCTTTAAAAGGTGAATAAAAACACCAGGGAGCAAGGTGAAATTAATAACACTGGATCCATTTGTTTTTAAAGTGCTATTAACTTTTTCTACACTCTGAGTGTTACACCTAGAGATTTTTACATTTTTACTTTTATATCATTTTATATCATCTTCCTTCTTTCTTTTTTACTTCTGTCCTTTATTTTAGAACATGCAGAAAGCTCTTGAATTGAAAGCAAAATATGAATCGGACATGGTTGTTGGTGGCTATGCAGCTTTAATAAATTTGTGCTGTCGACATGATAATGCAGAAGATGCATTGAACCTGAAACAAGAATTGTGAGTACTGTGGCACTAGAACAGATCATCAGCATTTATGTGGATAGTCTTTCATGGATCATAAAATTGAATATTATTCTTATAGAATGTAATTTTTAAAACATCTTTTTTGTCAGTGGTTTTTGAAATTTCATAATATGATTCCCTTTGATTCATTATGGCTTGTTTTCAGCAAGGAATCTTTGTTTAAGTATAAGACATTCTGTTCCTGAAAGCCAAGGGTTTTTCCTCATTGATTATTCTACAACTGCATATCACAACAGGGGTGAGGGTAACTATTTTATGAGGCTTAACATTCCCCTTTCTCTTCTGTAGTGTGAACAACATTCTGTCCATTTCTCAGGTATCTTTGGTTTCCCATCCCGATAGATTGTTTTAATTAAAAATAATGTCTTTTGAGTATTTCCGTGTTTATGACAAAGTTAGAATCACCTAAAGTGCCACAAAGCAAAGAATTCCTTCATTTGTAACATTTGCAGATGCGGTGATGCAACATGCATGTAGTGTTAGGTTTTTACTTCTTTTGTCACTTTGAAAATAATTATACTTTGAATGTGAATTTGAATGTGGCTTCAAAAATAAACCTTCACAGAAATGTAGAGGCCTATGCTAATAACAGTTCAGAACAACTGATGAGTTTTTGAAGTGATAAAATGGATATTGCAGTTCTTTGCACAGTCAACTTTTAACGTAACATAAATATGCCTTTAATTTTTAGTGACCGTTTAGATCCATCTGCTGTCCTTGACACCAGCAAGTATGTAGGCCTTGTAAAAGTATTGGGAAAACATGGCAAGCTCCAAGGTAAGCCTCGGCACATAAAGGAAATAGGTGATGCAAGTATCTTGCCACTGGAATAACATGTGAATTGATATTAATGGTATATCATGTCCTGCAAAGTGCTTGAACACTTTGCATACAAATTTGCATGTGAATCCATCCAGAGCTTCGTGGACAGTGTAGGCCATTAGTTTTAATGGATTGGCAAGCTTGTCATTTACATTTGCACAGCTCAGTGCTTTTTGCATTTCTACAGCTAGTTTTTATTAGCATTGCTGTTTGGATTGAGTTTGAAGATCATGACTTATGGCACAATTTGCTTTTGTGCCTGCACTAATGGCTTTGTTTTTGCTTAAGAACGTCTGAAGGCTGAACGTAAAACCTATAAACATAACCTTTATTTAAAAATATGAATTCTCTAGCAGTCTTTTTCTTAACATTAACATTAACATTAACAAAAAACTTAACATTAACAAAAAATAGATATACTGTAATAAGTTTTCATGTAGAAGTTTGCAGGGAAAGCCTTGCTGATTACATAGCTGATATGCATACTCTGATTTTCTCGCTGTTGAGATAATACTAAACCTAATTACTTAAACTTGATCATATAGTCTTACTGTTTGCTTGTTTCTTAAATTTCTCATTGGGCTTTATTTTGAAACTTCCTTTTTAGCTTTTCTCTCCTTTTTATTTCTAGGGAAGATATTTTTTAAAAAATTTTTATAGTGAAAACTGTGTGGAGGAAATATTTGATTTGAACATTGAATTTTTGGGGGGGATATCCTTCTAACACAGAAAACTCTTTGTAAGGATTAGCCTGCTTTTTAAAAATCACTTTTTGTAAAGCGGTCAAAACATTTTGTCTGGGCAATAATTAAAAACAACATTATAAAAATGCACTTATTCCATATCCTAAAATGTTTGTTTCTGCCTTCCTAATGAAGCTTAATGAATCTAATGTATTAACATGCAGTCTTTTGGAAAGCTTTCATTGGCTCTGCTTGGCTAATTAGTATCGACATAGCAAACAGGCCCTATCGGTATCAGACCATTAGTCTGGCTGTATATACAGTGTAAACACATCTTTATTATCTGGCCTCCTGACAAGCCATCTGCTGAAGAAACAATGATGTGATTTAGCAGATGTTAGCTCTGAACGATAAAAGCCTCCATTTAGGAGGATCTTACAGCTATAGGGCAGACCGTACAGGGTTATGTGGTGCAGAGTGGGCACACAGTCCCTATCTATAATTTGTAGTCAAAGTTGCAGGGAAATGATAAAACCATGCTATTGTGGATTTATAATTGTAGTCTCGTTTAGAAATGCAAGTAGTAATTAACTTGAAATCGGCATTATACACTAGAATTTACATTCCTGCTGGGCTTGAAATGCTGTTTTAATAGCAGTTTGTTTTCCCTACATGAAATTACCTAAGGGTCTTTTGTGTTACTTCATTGTAGATGCTATTAACATTCTAAAGGAGATGAAAGAGAAGGATGTTCTTATCAGAGATGCGACAGTCTTGTCCTTTTACCACATCCTGAATGGCGCAGCTTTAAGAGGTGAAACTGAAACAGTAAAACAGTTGCACGAAGCCATCATGACTCTAGGGTTAGCGAAACCATCCAGTGCCTTAAGTTCCCCACTGGTCACTCTATATCTGGAAAAGTAAGTTAATTGAATTGTGAATTTTAAATGTTGGTGTTCAAATAATGAGTCTAATCACTTGGGGATTATGCTTTGTAAATACTCTGTGGTGTTATGGAAGCCTTGGATGTTATTTACCATAAATAAGAGGACTTTTCTAGGCTGGGTGACCTTTAAAATGACCAGCAGCCCTGTGGCCCTAAGGCTTACTTCTCAATGGATTGGCTTGTAGTGAATTTTTTTGTGGGCCATGTGATGACATCACATGAAAATTAATCTAATTTTTCCCAGTGATGAGCCTTAGAGGTGTTAATTTTTAATGTAAAAAGGAAGGATTCTCTGGGGCTTTTGATTCTGCATCACGACTGTTATTTGAGTAATAATGTAACAGCATCTCTTTGGTGCTCCTTTTCTCCATGTTGTATTTGATTTTAATAGCATGTGCCAGTACAGTTCTTCTAGCTTTGATAAATGCTAAAGAAGATGTCTCTGTGCCTTGGGGGAGAAAGATGAATTTTGTTGATAGGGTAAGATTTACTTAGTTTGAAAATTTTTACGTCTGAATCATTTGATATGCTTTCATATGCCCAATTTAAGGTACTACTTGCAATACAAATCATAAAAATCAACCGTAACTCTCTCATAACGAGTAAAACATTTTGGTAAGATCGCTATGCACCCTTTATTATATCTTCGTTTCCTTTTGTATTTGTTTAACCTTTTTTGCCTTTTTAAAAAATTTCTTAGCTCTTTCCTCTTTATCCTATTTTTCATGGTTTAATGCAGTTTTTAATTTGCCTGTTTTGTGATTGGGATTTTCTGATTTTATTTTAATTCCACTATAGTTAACATAGAGTTATATTAGTTTCGGGTGTACAATATAGTGATTCAGCAGTGCCTTATATTAGTCAGTGCTCATTGAGAAAAATGTATGGGATTTTTCTGATTTTAGTATAGATGTTGCCCTATCAATGCCAGGAAAAATAAAAGATACATCTTAATGGTTCTTGTATTCTTCCCAAATTTCTGGTAGTTTTCCTTTATTGATTAGAGGGTATAATTTAATTGAATATAATGGATGGTTTACTATTGAATTCATTTTTTTTTTTTTAAGTTTTATTTATTTAAGTAATCTCTACACCCAATGTGGGGCTCGAACTCCCGACCCCAAGATCAGGAAGCACATGCTCTTCCCACTGTGCCAGCCAGGTACCCCTAGTATTGAATTTAAAATGGGGAATAAAAATCATCTTGGCTCCATGTTAGGAAATGTAGGTATATATTTTTATATACACACAGATACATACATACGTACATACATATATATGTTTGATGAAATAATTTGTCACCCAGTCAAAAAACAGCTTATCAAGTTAGATGATTGGTCACATCTTAACCTCTACAATCTCAGCATTACATCCTTTTAAAGAAATAGTGATTCAGACAATTACTGTGTTACTGAGTTCTCATGTTCACAGCCAACTTTATATCGAAATCCTATAATTAATATGCTTCCTACTAGAATTTTTTTGATTGTTTGAGAGACCCATCTCTGCAAATTGCATATGAAGCTCTGCTTAGGGATTTGAAAGAAATGGGCCCAGTGCCCAGAAGAATTAGGCCCTCCTCCACTACTGGGCAAATATAAAATAATTAACAATGAAAACGAGGCCATGGTAGAAAAGTATCTTACAAATAGAAATACTTTGAAGACAGAGAAGACACGAAAGTTTTCTGAAAGAGGTCTGCAGATGGGACTCATGAACCAAGGAGAGCTTATCCACAGGAGAACCAAAATAGCATGGGATCTCCATGTTAACCGGGCGCGTGCTCTTTGCTTCTGATTATAGAGGATAGTCGGAGATTTGTAGATCTCCGGA
Organism: Cryptoprocta ferox; assembly: GCA_028646485.1. Classification (NCBI taxonomy): domain Eukaryota; kingdom Metazoa; phylum Chordata; class Mammalia; order Carnivora; family Eupleridae; genus Cryptoprocta; species Cryptoprocta ferox. The sequence goes on along the minus strand of CM053576.1, from coordinate 59,479,329 downwards.
AAATTTGGCTGTCCCTCTTAATTGGGCTAGAGAAATCTAAATTAGATTTTTTTGCTTTTATTTTTAGTATATTTTATTTATATTTAGTATAGTTATATACTAATATACATATATATATTTATATAAATATGAGATGTATTTAGTATATTAGTATATATATTTAGTATAAATTTGCTTTTATGATTTCTTACTACTTCAGATATTACCTACTATTTTGATTTGCCTAGTTGTGTTTGTTTGTTTGGTTTGGTTTTTTTGCTGTCTTTGCAGAGGCAGCCTCCATGACAGGATCTTGCAGTTTATCATAATAAAAAGGTTTTGTTGACTGTTTTAGATAAGTCATGAGAGTAATAAAGAGAAGATAAAGGAGATTTCATGTTCATAAAATTGCAGAAAAGAGTAGTAGTACCTCTAGTCTGGGTAAAGTTGGAGGAAAAAATTGTCTTTGAAACTTTTTTTCAGTTGTCTTTTCCATAACTGGTGGAACATAACTAATTAATTCAGAATCATGACAAGAGCAGTACAAGGATTACCTACATTAGCCTGCTAAAAAGTCCACATGTATTTGATTTGATTACATTTGTTTAATCTTCAATAATATCATGTAATTGACCTCAGCAGGTGTGAGCTCATCTAGAGAATAAGCCTTATTTATTCAGATTTGAGAGAAAATTATGAAACACATTTCAGAACATCATATAAAATCTTCATCTTTCCATTCAAAGACAAGCATAGTTTTGGAATGCCACCGCAAAGACTATAAAGAGACTATCACTTAAATATTGTAATTCTGGAACAAATCTATGAGATTGGGTTTTTTTAGAAAGATGATCTTTCAGATTCAGTAAGATCTTAATTTTGAAACTGACTTTTCCAGCATTAGATAAAACATTAGGAGAAAGTAATCCTGTGTCAGTTTGTTACTTGGAAAATGCATAAAAAGGTTTATGAGTGTGGAAAACAATACACTTTGTTTTCATTTATTTGCAAAGAGAAATACAAAGTAATAACAGGTTTGGAAAATTGTAAAGAAGTTGGTTAACTAATCTTTTTGTATTATCAAAATGATAATACTTGAATGGGAAAATAGGCAGAGTTGAACAAAACTTTTATGTGTTTCATTTACACTAGGATTATTTTATAAGCCACGTGTCTACATGTAGTCCAAATGAATGTCATTTAAAAAATTTTTGGGGTAACTACTTAAAAATTTTTTTCTTTTCATTGAAATCGTGCCTGATTCTGGAAGATGATCTCGGTCCTCCATGTTAAGGAAGAAACAAATGCTTTAAAATAGGTTAAAAGAGCTTTTGATTAGTCTTTATGCCATGGTAAAGGAAATGAAATTAATAAAATCTGGGCCATTAGGTTTAAAAGCATAAAAATTTGTATGATGTAGTTTCAGATTCACTTGTCTTACAGCTTATCAATTTGGTTTCATTGCATATGAAAAAAATATCTGAAGCTGTTTAACTGGATTATTTAGGGGAAATGATCAAAGAAGCTTTAATTTCTGCTTTCCATTAAGGACTTTTCTGTGCTGAATTGTGCTATAATCTGTATATACCCACATGCATTCATTTAAGTGAATCATGGACCTTGTATATTTAATCCTCCCAGAACTCTTGCTAAGTTAATCTTGAGTTCTTTCTTCATAAAGTTCACAATTTCTGTAAGATGAACCTGTAATAATAAAAGTTTTAAAACTCATTGCAACACTTTAGAATGTTATGTAAATGGGAAATACACTTTTTAAAATGCTGGTTATTCTGTCATATTTATTTGCTCCCCTTTAATTTTAGCATCTTCATTTGTACTGGATACTTTTATTATTTATGGGAATGCTTGCCTTCTAGAGTAAAACTCTTTATGTGCTGAAAGGAAATTAAGGAGGTTTGGCTCTTTTACTCCATTATTGCAATTAAGAATTTAGCATCATCAGTGCCAAAGGACAAAAGTGGTTCATTTGCCCTAGGGGGACAGGACAGTGATAAGATGATTTTTCGTCAAGGATCATTGGGTCATAATTAAGTTACATTCATGGCTATTGCTTTTTGAAGGATGATTGGTAAATGACAGGCTTCATGTGCTTAGTACGGACAGTGTTCAGTAGGGTTTTTTCTGCCTCTGTCAGAAAATCCTGTTGAGCCTGATAATGTAAATGTGGCATTTTATTCTGAACAAAAGAGCAGGGAAATGAGCTATCTTGTCTAATCATTCAGTTGTTTAACACCGACTTCCAGTTTAGACTCAATTGGCTGGAAAGCTCTTGACATGTGAAGTTAGTGCTGTTCGGAACGCATGTTTGAGTAAATTTTAAAGTAAGTGACAGCTAAATTGTACCTAGGGAAATTACAAAGCCTTCAACACAGTTAATTTTTTGGGGAGGATTAGTTGTAATTGCAACACCAGTCTCCTTGAAGATTCTTCATTTATAGATGATGAACAGAAAAAAAACATTTAGCTCTTTCAAAGACTGGGTCGTTTAACAGAATAATTTTTACGAGGACGATGGTTTCTCTTGAATTGATTTCTTTCCACACTGAACAACTGCTTAAGATTTATAGAATAGTTTGTTTTTAGAGTGTTGAAGTGTTTTTTCTTTCTTGTTTTAAACTTTTTTCTCCTCCAGACTCCCCTTTTCTCTAGTGATTTCCGATTTTGAGAGCTTTTCAGTCAGTAAGCCCTTTAGGTAAATTGCCACTTCACGAACACTTTATGCATAATGTCGAAGCACTTTATTCCAATTAAAAGTCAATATTTGTTCCTTTTTTGTGGTTTAAATTAAGTATACTCTCCGGGTTGGAAAGTTATTTACGATAAGTAAGGAGATTAAGTTTGAGGCTACTGATAGGTGAATAGATCTGTCACTAGTTCTAACAATATGAGATTGTAGGATGTGCATTTGTGATTTTTACAGTTATGTATAGTGAGGAATTAGACTTAAGAGTGCTTTGTTTCCTAGTTTCTTTTGGAATGTATTTTTGTGATCGGTGGATGCCTCATATGAATGTATATATGTCCAGTGTGTTTGTCTGTCAGAGACATTATAACATACTTTAATTCCATAATAATTGACCGAAACAAAAGGTGACAACAGATTTGCTATCTGAGCTTCCAGGTTGCCATTTTGGATATTCCTCCATGTAATAATGGAAAATTACAGTTTGTAGTACTTTTATGTTCGATCATGTTCCCTTAAAAAGTGAATTAGAGGTTCCAGAGTGAATTTTAATATGGGCTGAGTCCATTCACATTGATAAATAAAACTCTCTTTTAAATGTTCATATTACTTACTGGACTCAGCCTGTCTTAAATACTTGTTCTTAAAATTTAGAATTATAGAATATTCCTTTCCTCTCTTCTGCCTTATTTCATAGACTGACAGAGTTTGATAAACCTTATATTTGCATTAATGAAAAAAAGTTTTTATTTTTTATTTTTTTTAATGTTTTATTTATTTATTTACTTATTTTTTGAGAGAGAGAGAGAGTGTGTGTGTGAGCAGGGGAGGGTCAGAGAGAGAGAGGCACACATAGAATCTGAAGACAGGACCCAGGCTCTGAGCTAGCTGTCAGCATAGAGCCCTACGCAGGGCTCGAACCCACGAACCATGAGATCATGACCCGAGCCGAAGTCGGACACTTAACCGACTGAGCCACCCAGGCACCCCAATGGAAAAATGTTTTTAAATGATTGCTTATTGGCATATATAGTTTTCATTTATGAAAATTGCTTTATGAACTTCATTGAAATATTTTGGGGGAGGGTCTAGTCATTGGAAAAAAGTCAGAGTTATGGGGTTTTTTTCTTTTCTTTCTTTTTTTTTTTAAGTTTATTTAATTTGAGAGAGAAAGCCTGAGTGGGGGAGGGACAGAGAGAGGGAGACAGGCTGTCAGTGTGGAGCCTGACGTGGGGCTTGAAGCCACCTACTGTGAGATCATGACCTAAGCCGGAGTCGGAACCTTAACAGAATGAGCCATCCAGGCGCCACCCCCGTTTTTTGCTTTTTTTTTTTTTTTTTTTTTTTTTTTTTAGAGACACCAATATGTTATAGAGTTGGTTTTCTTTTAGCATTATTTGAGGTTTCCGACAGCAGTGGCTAAATTTTTATCAGGAGTGGGCTTTTAAAAATTTGTGACACAGTTGTATATAAAGCTTTCAGAGTTATGAACATATGCTGAAGTAAGCACAGAATCAAAAGTTTTGGATCCAGAATTAATGTTATAAACAAGATTTCTTTAAAGCTTTTTGTTATTTTAGAGTAGGGCTTTATATCCGTTCTAAGGTTTAAAGTATATGAAGGAAATCACAGAATCATTTGAGGTCACGGAACTTAGAAGCACACTGATAAAGTGCTGTCCCACATCTTGGGTATAAAGAAGTGCCACCTTTTTTCCTTTTCATGTTTTGCAGTTCTTAGTGATTTCATCTTGCCTAATAAAAGTAGTTAGTAAGTACTTTTACATGATGATTTTCTCTATTGGTGTGAAACATTAGAGTTGATGAATCTAGTAAGCTCAAATTCATAGTACCTCACATTAGAGAACTCGAACTGGGGGGGAACCCACAGGTCCTTGAGTGCAGCCATTGTGATAATCTGCCTTTCATCGCCGCTTCTGGAAATCACATGGCAACAGCCAAAGCTGCATGCAGTACTTATCGAGTGGGATTGAAATTCAAAAGTCCTGTTGAGTATACACCTATTTGTGTGGATGTTAGAGACTTTTTCATATGTTTCATTTCTATCACCCAAGTTTTTAAGCTTTGATAGGAAAGATTAATGGTGACATATCATATGAAAGATGGACATTTTTATGTCTTTTTAAGATGACATGATCCAACCACAAGTCAGAATGTAGATGATAGGGATTGAAAATAGCCGACTAATGATTAGTTCATTTCTCTCCCCCACCCCCAGGTCGTTACATTAGTTCATTTCTGTCATGAGTACACTTTGTAGGAAATGTTTCATTATAGATTTCTAATTCGTTTTGTTGGCAGCCTGAGAACAGTAACAGTGGTACTTAAAATTACTAACAAATATATATGAATTATTTCCAATTTGCTATTCCTGTCTTTTCTGTTGTTGTTCTGAGCATGTATAATCTTCAGAAACATGTATTTGGAGACCAAAGACTATTAACATGTCTCTTTGATTGACAGAACAATTATTCATTCATTTATTGATAGCTTTGACCTAATGTAGAGGAAATACAATTGAGACATACTATTCTAGTTTGGGAGTTGATCTGAAAAAGCAGATCGTGCTGCTTTAAAAAAAAATCAGTATGTGTGAGTTTTCCTCTTGAAAATATTTTAGAGGTTTTCCGTCAAATGGAATTGTAGAAAGCTAATAACTGAACATCTGTCTGAAGCAAGGGGAAATTCTGATTATATAAAGGTTTATATCATATTTGGTAGCTACTGTAGCATTTCTCTTGTATGACAGTAATCTAGCCTGCAACATCTTACTTGCGGTTCTGAAATTAACCTGTAATTTAGTCTTCACCCCAAATGACAAAAATTCAAATGACTCTGTGGGGTGCCAGAAGATGCACTGTAAACAGGGCTCAGGAAGGGGAGAAGGTAGAGCTCCGTCAGGATCGGCTCGCTTTCACTGTGTCAGTATTATTGCAATAAAATTAACACTTCTTTGTGGTATTTTCCTTTCAGTACAGCTTAAAATCTTAATCTAGATAAAATAGTAATTCAGGCTCGGGCAACAGAACATTTGTATATAATGGACCAAAATGTTAGGGCTTCTTCTTTTGAAAACTTGCATATGTGAGAGAAAGGCGTTTACTCCACAGAGCTTGTTAGGAACTGTCACTAACCGTGCCTGTCTGTCTATATTTCATACATTCTTTTCAGAACTCTTTAATTTCCTCTTCCAAATTGCACCACCTTATTAGGTTAAACAAACATCAGTGTTTTTAATAGAGCATAATGTATAAGGTAGTCAACTGCAAGTGGGAAGTCCAGGGACCCGAAGGCAGTGCCTTCCTGTTTACCTAGTAGCCTTAGGCTAATCATTCAATCTCTACATGCCTTAATTTCCTCATCTATTTTAAAATAGAGGAGGATGGCATGTAGAATTGGATCACACAGTTTCTACAGTTTTTCTATGGTCTTAACACATTTCTCACACTGTCATTTTCCTTTTAAAGGAAAAAGTAGTTTTTGAGGACTCACAAGGATGTATTTCCACACTTGTTTAAGAAACTCTGACTTGGGGTGCCCTGGGTGGCTCAGTCAGTTACGCGGCCAACTTTGGCTCAGGTCGTGATCTCGCAACCTGTGGGTTCAAGCCCCACATCAGGCTCTGTGCTCACAGCTCAGAGCCTGGAACCTGCCTCGGATTCTGTGTCTTCCCCTCTCACTCTCTCTGCCTCCCCTGCTCGCTTGCTCACTCGCTCTCTCTCAAAAATAAACATTAAAAAAAATTAAGAAACTCTGACTTAATGAAAAAGTCTTCTAAATTTATTACCATGAAAAAGAAGCCCTAACTTTATAATTAGAAATGTTTTTTTATTTTATTTTATTTTTAAGTAATCTCTATGCCCACTGTGAGTCTTGAACTCACAACTCTTTTTGACCAAGAGTTGCATGCTCCACTGATTGAGCCAGTCAGGTACCCCTGGAAATAAGTTTTAAAACTGTGGTCTCTACTGAGAAACCTTTTCAGGTTCTAGGGTTCTCCTAGAATTCACTGATCTTAAGAATGTCCTAGTTTTTACCTATAATAAATTTCTGTATTATGAGTCCTGAAGTTATTTCCTCCTTGTCTGGGGAGGTGGCAATATGAAAAATAGGATGATAAAGTTGTAAGTACTAAAGGGGCGCCTGACTGGCTCAGTCAGAGGTGTGTGCAACTGTTGATCTTGGGATTGTGAGTTTGAGCCCCATGTGGAGTATAGAAGTCACTTAAAAAAAGAAAAAGAAAGTACTCAAAAATTCCTTGTAGTTATTGCTGGACATTTCATAAAGTTTCCCGAATCTAGAATTATTGAGGGTCATGTACATACATAAGTAGTTGGAAAAAATATTTGATAGTTGTCCTTATTTTTAGAAATAATGTATTCTTATAGCATCTTACTATGTGAAATTAGGTTGTATTTGTAATAATCTCAGAGAATGCCTTCATTTATTTGGACTTTTTTTTTTTCCAAGAAGGCAGGACTATGTGTGTATGCATGATAGAAAATGAGAGAGAATCTAAACAGGCCACACCCAGCACAGAGCCCACTATGGGGCTAGAGCTCACAACTCTGGGATGCTTACCTAAGCGTAAATTGATTCAGGTGCTTAACTGACTGAGCCACTCCAGGCTCCCCGATTATTTGGACTTTTTTTTTTTTTTTTTTTTTTAATGTTTATTGTTGAGAGAGAGGGCAAGCAGGGGAAGGGGGGAGAGAGGGAGAGAGAGGATCTGAAGCTGGCTCTATGCTGAGAGCTGTGAGCCTGATATGGGGCTTGAGCTCATGAACTGTGAGACCACGACATGAGCTAAATTCAGACACTCAACTGACGGAGCCACCCAGGTGCCTTTGGACTTATTTTTAAGAGTGCTGTTTAGCAAGCAAAATACTATAAGATAAAGGAGAGACAACAGGGAATGTTGTCTAAACTCTGACATGATGTCTATCCTCTGAACATTTATTTATACTACATAAGGATTATTTTCTCTCTTTTTTCCCCCATTTTGGCTTTATTAAGTAAAGCTCATCATATACATTTTGACTGGTCGTTGTACATCCGGATAAATTGTATTCATTGTTCATATTTTGATGTTTCCAAGGGATGACTTAAGTGCCGCTCTTGAAGTCGCCATTGACTGCTATGAAAAGTATAAAGTCTTACCAAGGATTCACGATGTCTTATGTAAACTGATAGAGAAAGGCAAGACTGATCTAATTCAGAAAGGTTGGTCACCTCCAGTGTCTTGGTGTCGTTTTTTTTCCTCCTCTTGCTTATTTAATTTTAACGCATTGTTGTGAAGAGAAAATTTAACAGGAAGGGAGGCACGTCTAGAGAACTTTGTTACGCTTCTGAATTAAAAAGGATGACATCAGGTAGATTTTCAATGCTATAAATGTCCTTGATTGTAATAACTGTTCATTTTGCAAACTTGCCCCTCTAATTTTTTGCTCTACTTCTTGGTAATCTGCCTTTATGAGTTTTTCCCCCCTCACTCTCACCAGTTCTTGAAGCTAGTCTTAGGTACTCCCTGTCATAAATGTATACCCTTTGATAAGGAATGTGACAAGAAATAGGTTGCTACAGAATCAGTCTTTAAGTTATTCTAAATAATTTGTTTTAAAGCTTCCTTGTATTTGTCCAGAACTTCTTCAAGTGTTTCCTTATATTTTTTCTTCTGCTTTGTTTTTTTCTTTCCTTTCTAGCAATGAACTTTGTGAGCCAAGAACAAGGTGAAATGACAATGCTGTATGATCTCTTTTTCGCCTTCCTACAAACAGGAAATTACAAAGAGGCCAAGAAGATCATTGAGGTATGATTTTTAACTACAGTATTCTAATTGGACAGCTATTTAGACTCTTAATTGGAATATGTTTAAGAATTTTAACCTTTAATTACAGTTGTTCTGATTCATGTTAATATAATTCAATCCCAATAATGGGGACTGGTGGGGGGGTACTCGGCCAGCTTCTTTATTGTATGTAATTACAGTTCAGAAAAGGGAGCTTGGTTGTATATTGAATTTGTTTCCTCACTTTGTTAAATTCACTGTTATGTATCAAAATGATATTTGCATATTAAATCTTGGATTGTGGAACAATTAAATTAAACTGGCATTCCTGGGTGTAAAGTTGCTAATCCTCTTTGCCAAGGAATTCTTTGTTCTTAAAAGCAGTGGAATTTAATTTGCTGCAGACCATGCTCAGATTTATTTGTAATGCTTGTCTACAAGTTAATCAGCCAAACAAGTGCTGTCTGCAACTGTTTGGCATTTAATTTAAAATTTCTTCTTCTTTTTTTTTTTAACTGTGGTAAGCAGCTTATGGGAAATGGTAGGTGACAAACCTGGCCTATTTAGGATTAGTGTATTTTTATCTAGGCTTGATTGAAATTTTGCTTACTGAAACTGATAAGTCAAAGGGCAACTATAAAGTCTGTCCAAATTATGATTAATTTCACTATTGAACAATTCTGTTTCCTCTACATAAAACGTTCCACAGAGGCTAGGCCCATTACCTTAAGAAAAATTATTTAATGTAAAATAAAATAGACCTGTTAATATATCAGTGTATCATGTTTCTGTCAGATCATACTCTGCCATTACTCCATGTCTTTTTCCAAAAGTTCCCATGGTGGATGGGACACAAAGGTGATGTTTGGCTTTCTTGTTTGTCTATTGATGACTGTTTATCATGACATTGAAAATGTAGTTATATAACCCAGAAAATTTTTAGTTTCTCTTAATGTTTTTTCACAGAAAAGGATGAAAAGGGAAGGGTGTGATATTGATTCAGAATGTTCTTCTCTGTCTGTCTGTCTTACCACTCAGTCTGTCCTGTCGGAAGGAAGTGGTATGTGCTGTCTTGGACAGGTGCTTCTGTAGCTCAAGTAGTCCATTTGAATTTTCTAGAAAATAGTATGCATTCTTTCACTGAAAGTGCACAATGTATCTGAAAATGCGGGAAGCTCTTCAGATTCCCCTCTTCAGAAGGCTTTTGAGCTCTTCTGCCTTGTATGTATGTAGGCATCAGTATTAGCGGGGGACTGATTAGAGGAGAAATGAAGCTCAGGTCTTCAGATAATAGTGACGAGGGGCTCTACAGTAGGAAATCATGCTTGTCTCTTTATGGAATGAACAGCACATTACAGGAGGAGCCAAAGGCATAAAGAGTGAGTTCGCCTTTTGCCATCTACTTGCTAGTGTGGTAATGGACAGTTTACTAAGCCTTTTTAAGCTTCCTCATCTATAAAAGGGAATATAGTATCTTTCTTTAAGATTCAATCACATAATGTATGTAAAGCAGCTTGCATGTTTCCTGGATTATGGTAGTAATCAATAATATTAATTCTCTTTGCCCCTCAAAAGTAGGGATTGTGTTATCTTCTTTACCCCCACATAATTCACAATATGATGCTCCGCATAAAGGTACATGTTGTCACATGAATAGGCAAGAGAAAACTGCCTCTTAATTACTTTAAAGCTTTGCCAAATGCCACATCATTGAGCGTATTCATTTAGGGATGGCTGTCTATGATGACAGAATTTTCATAGTGGATGTGTACAGAATTGCTTAAAGGATAAAGAATAGCTCTCTGGAGCCCCTGCAGTGTTGTAGGGTAGGACAGCAGGTGTGTAATACATGAGAATAGACTGAAGCACAGTTTTTTTTGGTGGTTAGTTGGAACTGAATTAAAGTGGGAACTTACTTATTTTTTTTCACTATTAAAATTCAAGACCCAGGGGCCCCTGGGTGGCTCAGTCACGATTTCATGGTTAGTGAGATTGAGCCTCGCGTCAGGTTCCATGCTGACAGCAGGGAACCTGCTTAGGATTCTCTCTGTCTCTGCTTGCGTTCTCTCTCCCTCCCTCCCTCCCTCCCTCCCTCCCTCTCTCTCTCTCTCTCAAAATAAATAAACTAAAAAAAAAAAAATTCAAGGCCTGGAATTCTCTCTCGTAGTTTTCTGAGGATTATTGAAATATAAAAAAAATAAAAATTAATTATGACTGTATCAGCATATGAAAGAATATTATAAACAATGAGCCAAATTTTTGTATCATTTCCAAAAATGCAGTAGTGTCTTATGAATGGGTATATTTGCTAGGGTTGAGTTTCCAAACTTCATATTGTGAAGCTTCTTTGCATTTCAAGGACTGTGGGAGAGCAGATAAACCAGTCATGAAAATGTTCACATTAAATGAAGAAAGAAGAGACAGGATTCAGTGTGTAGTGCTGTGTATTACAGTATTCAGTGTAATAACAACTTGTGTTGTTTTCTAAATGAACTGATGTGCGTATATCATGTAGAATACATTTTAATATAGCTTTTATATTTTATTTATACCCATGGATTGTTGCAGGAGATTGGGTTTATGGTTATTTTACTTTGCTTTTCTGTATTTTCTGAGTTTTCTATAGTGAACATACATATTCTTACCCTATATGAGCCCGAGAAATGTTAACTGCTACCAAAAAAAAAGTTTGAATCATTCTGAAAGTTCAAGGGTGGAACTTACTCCCAGTGAAGGAAATTAGGCAAGACTTTCTGGAGGAAATAGAGTATGAGGTGGGGGTTGATGAATATAGTAGTACTTTAACATTTGAGAGTTTGTTGGGGCTGGAAGGCTATTTACAGGTATTAGAGGTAGAGCAAAGAAGTAGAAAGCGAAATCTCTAAATAGTTCTTTTTCCCCAGCTTTATTGAGGTATAATTGACATGTAACACTGTGTCAGTTTAAGGTGTACATTGTGTTGATTTGATTACTTGTAATTTTTAAGTTTATTTATTTAGTTTGAGAGAGAAAGTGGGGCAGAGAGAGAGACAATCCCAAGTAGGCTCCGCACCGTCAGTGCAAAGTCCGATGCAGGGCTTGAACTCACGAACTGTGAGATCATGACCTGAGCTGAAACCAGGAGTCAGACTCTGAACCTACTGAGCCACCCAGGTGCCTCTGATTGCTTACGTTTTACAAAATGATTGCTGCAGTAATGTTAGGTAGCCCCTCTATCACCTCACAAAATTATCGTTTCTTTTTTGTGATTAGAACATTAAAGATTTACTCTCAGCAACTTTCAAGTGTATATATATATTTTTTTAATTAATAACATTTTTTAAAGTTTTATTTATCTAAGTAATATCTACACCCAGCGTGGGGCTCAAACTTAAAACCCCGAGATCAAGAGTTGCACGCTCTTCTGACTGAGCCAGCCAGTCGCCACTATAATACAGTATTGTTAACTGTAATCACCACGCTGTACCTTACGTCCCCAGAACCTGTTCATCTTACAGGGGAAATTTGTACCCTTTGACCAACATCTCCCCATTTCCCCAGAGCCCCTGACAACCACTGTTCTAGGAGGTTGAGAGTATACTGTATTTGTCTTTCTCTGCCTGACTTACTTCACTTAGCGTAATGCCCTCCAGGTCTATCCTGTTTGATCAATTTCCCCTCCCTCCCTTCTTCTCTTCTTTCCTCCTCTCCTTGTTCCCTCCCTGTCTCTTCCCTCTCTCCCTTTCGCCTTTATATCATTAACAAATAATTACTGATGATATCCTGCAATCTTGTCCTAGAGAAAGACCTTGAAAAATGAGTCTTAATATAATGCAGTAGTTGCTGTAGAAAGGACCTGTTTCAGACTCGTTCTTTCTGAGGAAGTGATGTTTGGGATGAGAACTAAAGGATGAATTGGGAGCCAGGCACGTAGAGTGGAGGTAAAAACATTTCAGGTAGAGGGAACTCCCTGTGTAAAGGCACTGAGGTGGGGAAGTACTACCATCTTGTATCCTTGTTTTGTCTCTTAGGACTCTATCAGATAACACTCAAAGAGTGTCTCGTACGTTATCAAACACTTTTTAAAATAAAAAGTTTATTTGTTTATTTTGAGAGAGAGAGAGAGTGAGCACAATCAGGTGAGGGGCAGAGAGGAGTGATAGAATCTCAAGCAGGCTCTGAGCCATCAGCACAGAGCCTGATGTGGGGCTTGAACTCAGGAACTGTGAGATCATGACCTGAACTGAGATCAAGAGTCCGACGCTTAAACGACTGAGCCACCCTCAGTGCTTTTTTTTCCCCTTAAATAAAGTTTGTTTATTTTGAGGGAGAGCACAAGCAGGTGAGGGGCAGCATTATCAAACACAATAAATGGTAGTTTTATTCCCTTCTGTGTGACATTCTTCCCTGTGTTGAAGTCAGCCCTTTTGTGTCTCCTGCAGTCTCATCCTCTGCAGGCTAACTATCACCAGCTCCTCTCAGTGTTCTGGCACGTTCTGGAATGAAATTGGAGAAATGTTCACAAATTATTTTTACAAACTTATTTAATAATATCAGGTAAATATTTTGTGAACTGTATTCTGTGTTGTACTAGTGACGATGATCAATCTGACATTTTTTCCCCTGTGAATAGACTCAAACAAAATTTACTGCGCTTGTTACTGTTTAAAATATGCCAAGTCTGAAGACACACTGTTAATCCCATTACTCATTTAGTCATCCCTGTGGTTTTTCTCTACTTTATTCAGTGCCTATTTCTTTTATATATAATTGAAATAAATCGAACCCTAGCTTTACCCTACACCACTGCTTTTGCATTTCCCTGCATGAAATTAAGAACTCTTCTAAGCATTATTTTTAATGACCCCATCATTCCATTGTATGAGTGAACTAAAGTTTATTTGCCCATTTTTCTTCGGAGAAAAATTTTTACTATTAAAAGAAATCATCATAACTCCCATCTTAAGCTATAGGTGTATAGGTATATTTGATTTTCAGATTATTTACATAGGATCATTTCTTAGAAGTAGGTGAATATTATTACCATTAAGGCCCCTGCTACACAAAGACAAATTTTGTTCTGTATTTTATTTATTTATTAAAAAAATTTTTTTTAATGTTTATTTATCTTGAGAGAGAGACACGGAGTGTGAGCAGGGGAGGGGCAGAGAGAGAAGGAGACACAGGATCTGAAACAGGCTCCAGGCTCTGAGCTGTCAGCACAGAGCCCAGTGCAGAGCTTGAACCCATGGACCGTGAGCTCATGACCTGAGCCAAAGTCTGATGCTTAACTGACTGAGCCACCCAGGTGCCCTGATTCTGTCTTTATAGATGATACCTCTTTCATGGTTATCTTAGCAGACATTTGATCTAAAGCGCAGGCCTTATGATAAACTAAAGTGGTGTTTTATTTATTTATTTATTTAAATCAGGGTAATGCCCTCATAGAATGAATTTGGGAGCTTTCCTTTCTCTTCTGTTTTTTTTTTTTTTAATAATTTGAAAACAATAGGTATTTACTCTTCTTCCAGTGTTTGATAGAATTTACCGTGAAGCTATCTGGTCCTGGGAGTTCTTTGTTTACTGAATCAATTTCATCGCTAGTAATTGATCTGTTCAAATTTTCTATTTCTTCCTGATTCGGTTGTGGAAGGTTTTATGTTTCCAGGAATTTATCCATTTTTTTCTTGGTTGTCTAATTTGTTGGCATATAGTATAATGGTATTTTCTCATTTAAGAAAGGACTTTACTATGGGGCGCCTGCGTGGCTCATTCGGTTAAGCATCTGACTCCTGGTTTCAGCTCAGGTCAGGTTTGTGAATTCGAGCCCTGCATGGGGCTCTGCACTGACAGTGCAGAGCCTGCTTGGGATTCTCTGTCTCTCCCTCTCTCTGCCCCTCCCCTGCTCGTGCTCATTTGCCCCCCCACCAAGATAAATAAAATTTAAAAAAATTTTTTTAACAAAAGAAAGTACTTTATTCTTTTTTTTAACTTTTTTTTTTTAAACATTTTTTTATTTTTGAGAGGGAGAGACCGAGCACAAGTGGGGGAGGGGCAGAGAGAGAGGGAGACACAGAATCCAAAGCAGGCTCCAGGCTCTGAGCTGTCAGCACAGAGCCTGAAGTGGGGCTCGAACTCACCAACTGTGAGATCGTGACCTGAGCCAAAGTCAAACACTTAACCGACTGAGCCACCCAGGCGCCCCAGAACTTTATTCTTTCAGTCAAGTATTTTTTAAGGTACTTCAGTCACCTCCCAAGAAGGAAGTATTTCAAAGTCATTTAATAAATTTACAGTGTTTGGGGGCACCTGGATGGCTCAGTCGGTTGAGCATCAAACTTCAGCTTGGGTCTTGATCTCACCGTTTGTGAGTTTGAGCCCCGCATTGGGCTCTTTGCTGTCAGTGCATAGCCTGCTTGGGATCCTCTGCCCCCCCTCTCTCTGTCCCTCTCCCCCCAAATAAATAAACAAAAATAAATAAATAACATTGTTTGGATAATTCATTTTGTGTTATAAGACTGGACATTAAGTCCAGGGAGGGATGTTACATACAAGTATGAAAAGAGTTAAATAATGACATGAAGTATTAAATGACTACATTAAAGGTAAAGGTTTCTATAAAGAAACAGATTATTTATGTTTATTCTTAGCCCTTTGAACAAACAGTTCAGTAATCACTTACTTAGTGCCTGCCGTGTGCCAGGCCCTGCTAACTTTTCCAGGTACAAACACAAAGATCTTTGAGTAAGAGTCTGCTTTAAACTTAGCATTTCTCGGGGCACCTGGGTGGCTCAGTCGGTTAAACATCTGACTTCGGCTCAGGTCATGATCTCATGGCCTGTGGGTTCGAGCCCCGTGTGGCTCTGTGCTGACAGCTCAGAGCCTGGAGCCTGCTTCAGATTCTGTGTCTCCCTCTCTCTCTGCCCCTCCCCCACTCTTCTCTCTCTCTCTGCCTCTCTCAAAATAAAATAAAGACATTAAAAAAAAATAAACCTAGCATTTCTCATTTCCACCTTTTCCTTTGAGGTTCATACCTAGACTACAAGCTAATCTTTAGCTAACTAACATAGGCAGTATTTTTATACTTCTCAAATGATTTTCATGTACATCTTCACATAAGCCTCACAAAACAACTCCGAGAAGTAATTAGGGTAAAGAAACTAGTTCGGAGTGTCCATGTGGAGCTTGTTTAGTTAGTAGTGGCCATGGAATTTGAAATCCGGTCCTGATTTCACATTTTCTCTTGGTTCTCTTACACCAGTTCCTACCTGTGTGATCTCTCTCTCTCTCTTTAAAATTGAGATTAAATATAGCATTGCGTAAGTTTAAGGCCTACAGCATGTTAATAGGATACATTTATCTATTGCAATATGAACTCCATGGTCTCTTTACCCCTGGCTGTTACCCTTCCATCACATTGTAGCCAGAGTAAATTTGCTGTCTTCTTACGGGGCAAAACCCTCTCTTTCTATGGTTTTGTGTTTAAAACCAAAAGTTTGGGTTATAGTGATCTCCCAGTTTTTGTGACTTTTTCCTTTGTTTCTTACTAGATCATATTCAGGGTTTTATCCTAATTTGCCTTCCTTACTAAGCCAGAATGTATCTTATACATACAGAGAGATTTTTTTCTTCATTTTTTAAGATTTTATTTTTAAGGAATCCCTGCACCTCACGTGGGACTCAAACTCACAACACGGAGATCTAGAGTTGCACACTCTTCCCACTGAGCCAGCCAGGCTCCCCACAGAAGGATTTTTAGAGCTACTTTTTCCCCCTGTGACCTCACATTTCAAGAGATAGATGTCAGTTCTTAATGCCAATTCACACCTCCTCAGTAACTCCTGTAACACCTGGTTAAATGGGTCATGTTTAGTTTACCATAGTTAGTCTGCTAGTTTGACTTACTCAGCCATATTTTCCTTCCTACTCTAGGCATGGGCTTTACATTAGTCTCTGAAGATTTTAGAGAAAAGGACAAATATCAGAAGATTTAATAGGCTCCATGATACCTTTTCCTCCTTTGCTATTCTAGCTATGAAGATAAATTGTTGGGTTTTTGTTGTGTTTGTGTGTCTAGTCCCTGTCATACACTTGGTCTTCCTCCTACACTGCCTAGATGGTGTGGGGCTGGGGTAGTTGTTTGTTTTCCATTTCATATTTCTAGCACTAATGGCAGAAAAAATCAAAACAGGTAAAAACTTCTATTTGGGTCAAATTTAAGATAGTTTTCTTTGAGATCGAATTTGAAGTAGAAGAATCTTCATCTCTTTCCACTTGAAAGATAATCATTACTTGATAGATATTTTTACTAGGATGTATAGAAGCCTATTTAAGATAACAGGAAATTTACATCAGAGTAATGTAACAAAATGAAAATTATTTCTTAATTTGGATTACTACTATTCTTATATAAGTGGACTTACTACTAAATTGGAACATCACAAAGACTGTTTTGAAGCCCAGTTAACCCAGGGGAAAACAAACATGCCAGGTTTTTTATTACAGTAATTACTTTATCCTCACTGTCCACTAATTAGATTGTCGCAAAACCAGAAAAAAAAAAAAAACTGGGTAAGTTCATTGTTCTAATTAAGCATTAACTGGTTTTTGATAAGTTATATTTAACATCCCAATTAGAATTCTGTTCTCCATATTTTTATTACATTTTCTGTTTTTGCTTTCAACTTGCAGTGTTTAGAATTCAATAAGATGTTCAGAGATAAGCCAGAAATGTAGACTACTACAGAAGCCTAGGAGATTTAGTTAATCTGACCTAGATGTTCTTTTGATGATTGAGATTTATAATGTGAAAACAGTTCTCAATTTCAAAATGAAACATAGGAATATCTGCCGTATAAGCTGCCCTGCCAGTGACCGGCAGATTAATCAGCCACGAAAAGGAAGAGTTTACCATAAAAGTTGTGCTGTTTAGATCGTTTGCATTTGGATCAGTCATAACGTTGAAAGTTATAAGTGAATGAATGTAGTCCTCGCAGCTTGCCTTCTTCTAAAGAGGACTGTCCAGAATTTTTACAAGGGCTTTTTGGATACATTTGATTTCATTTGGTTGCATTTTCAGTGTAATGCATGTGAAACAAAACAGGGTAATCAGGTGAGAAAACCCTTGAGTCGAAAATTGTGTGCAAACGTAAATATTAGTGGTATTTGAGAATTTATTTAAACAAGTGATTTATTCAGCATTTCGTTTCTTGTATCCCCAAATGTGCATACTTGCGTAGTTAGAAGGAGAACACTCACACAGCTTCCTCTGTACCAGCTTTTCTGTCATTCTGCCAAAACTCTGAGGTGCTAGTGTCTGCTTCAGTTCTCAATTTAGCATTGTACAATATTATTTTAAGATTAAAAAATAATGAGGACTTAAAAATAAGAGATCAGATTTGAGGGGTACCTGGTTTAGTCAACAAAGCGGAGTGGAGAAAGCAGTAATGGTACCTCCTCTAGACTGGAGCAGCCAGGGCTAATGAGTATGTAGTTTTCTTATCATAATGCTGTGATTGAAATGTTGTATTTAATGGTGAAGCCCTCTTACAGATGATGAAAATACTATAGTTAGAGTGACAAATCCTTAGAATTACATGTGAATTGGTTTGCCTTTTATTCCAGTATCCAGAATTGTAAAATAATTGCTTTGCAGTGAGAGTTATTGACTAAACCTTAGTCATTTCTGATTGATGATATAACCTATGTCTCAGTAATTGAAGGAAATGAAGACTGTAACTAGTTTTAAGTATTTAGTTTAAGTACCTAACTCTAAACATTTAGTTTTCGATACTAGGCAGACATTTGTGGTAGTCAGTACTTTTTCATCACTAGATTTTACAAAGCACGTTAAAAGAAAAAGTAAACGCCATTGGTTTATTGTTGTGATAATGGCTTATAAGTGTGTGTAACATTAATATTTTTTGCTTCTTGAATCCATTGGGATCTCTGAAAGAAAGAGAGATAGAGTGTGTGTGTGTGTGTGTGTGTGTTTGATTTGACATCTTTGGAGTTGATTTAGTTCATCGGGTCAAGGTTTCTTTCTGAACTAAAGCTTAACCATTTTAATATTTAAAAATTTATGGAATGGAAATTGACCTGCAAAGCAACATTTTGACATAACTCGAATCTTTTAGATACTGGTTAAATATAGGTTACAATTTATGCTCTTTTAATCCTAAAAGTCTTTGATAACTATGATATTAAGTTATAGGTTTCTTTTATTACAATATATGTTTCGGAAGGAAGTGACAAATTCAGGAGAAGGAAAACTATTTGTCTTTGAAGGAAAATCAACATTTAGCTAAGGTTTACCTCACATGCTGTATGATTATTTTATTTTATAGACTCCAGGCATCAGAGCACGATCTTCAAGACTTCAGTGGTTTTGTGATAGATGTATTTCAAGTAATCAGGTGTGTGTTTATTTTCTGGTCTCAAGCACCTAAAACTGTGAGTAGAAAGCAAGTGTCCTACATGTCATATGAGCATTTGGGGGTTTTGGGAAATATGACATTATTAATGGAAGCAGTGTTTTCTTGGTTGTTTTCCAAATAAGTGGTAGCTTAATTCTTGTTCCTGAGGTGCAGGAGAATCCCTAAAAATTTTAATTGGGGCCCTGAAGATTTCCACTTGCTTTATCCTAGTTGTTGGCTTGAGCAGGCTAACCTTGTTTCCTTGGCAGTTTAAATCTGCTTCAGTTTTAGTGACCAGAGGAGTCGCTTGATGGGAGCCCAAGTGGAATTGCTACTTTACCTCTCCTCCAGTGCAGATACCCATTCATATCCTGCCAAGTAAAAGCCGGGAACATTTGGGTGGAGGAATATTCTTATGAATAAATAGAGGATGTGCTCACTCTACCCTCCACCCTGAGTATCCCTGAATTCTTCAAAATGCATCTTCATGGAGGTTCCCTCGATTAGATAGATGATTGTTCTTGACTGCAGGGTCCTTCAGCTTTTT
The DNA here is from genome assembly GCA_028646485.1 of Cryptoprocta ferox. NCBI lineage: Eukaryota > Metazoa > Chordata > Mammalia > Carnivora > Eupleridae > Cryptoprocta > Cryptoprocta ferox. Next base: position 59,459,897 of record CM053576.1, on the reverse strand, counting down.
AACCTAAATTTTTTTTAATTGTGTTAAAATACATGTAACAAAATTTATCATTTTAGCCATTTTTAAGCATTAATTACATTCACATTGTTCTGCTTGGCTCTTTAAATGTTGAAATGGAGTTAATCTGCCCTTTGGGTAAAGCTTATTCGAAGGATTATTCAACTGATATTTGCGCACTCTAAAATATATCCTTTACACAGTCTAGAACCATCTGTTAATCTTATTTTTAAGGTTGGAACTCTAGAAAAATTAGTGGAGCTAACCCAGAAGCTATTTGAATGTGATAGAGACCAGCTGTACTACAGTCTGCTAAAACTATATAGTAAGTAATCTGACTGTTCCTTATGTTTTCATACTGGCGACGTTTATTCTGTTTAAGGCAGGCGCAAGAAAGAGGAGTATCAGGAAGGTCCAGGGATTGTCAAATGTGTAATCTTCAACAGAGGCTTAAGTAGAGGTCAGATCGAATTTTATCGCAGAGTGTTACATTGTATCACTAGACCCCATTTCTGATAATCTTACTGCAGTAATGAGAAGATGAGAAGCATCTTCATCAGGGCCACAGAATTCAATGGGACTTTTTGAGGAAAGACTAATTTTTTTCTTCTTTTTATTGAAGTGCTCTAGTAGACTTACCAGTCAGTCACTTGTATAAATAGCATCATCATTGACCTGTTCATGTGTACAAGATCTTTTTCCAGAAGAATACATATTGATACACAAACTCCTTGCCAGTTTTTTAAAATGTGATTATATTGTAATATGTTTTTGACTGCTTCTATATCATAGACATTTTCTTATATTTTATTAACCTACAAATAACTTCATTGGGTGGATATACTAGATTTACCCAGCCAGTCTCCTAATGCTAGATGTTGGAATAGAATTCAGTTTCCCATGTTAGAAAATAGTGCGGCATTAACCATCTTTGTGCACACCCTTAGTTGTTTCCTTGTGCTGGATTTATATTTGTGTTCTGAAACTTTTGATCTCTTATTACCCAACGTTGCTTTATGTGTCGATTCCAGTTTATACATCTGGGAGCTTTGCAGTCTCTTTTAGGTTATTTGGGTGGAGAGGTGAACTGAACTCCCCTCCCCTCCCTTTTTTACTTCATAGGTACTTGATATAGATTATTTTCTTTTTCTCATGGGAAATTTTCCTTCACCAAACACCATAGACAGCAGTGAATAAGTTAGTTCATTTGTCTTTTTGAATTTGTATTTACTATCCTTAGAAGCTTTATCTTCTATGTTGATGGTATAAATAAGACTTGCCATAAAATTTATATTTCAGTTGTCGGCTGCATTGAAGCACACACTTAACTATGTAATTCTTAAAAGTCTCAAAATTCTTAAAATTCAAAACTTTGGTTTGAATGAATTCTGGCACATAGTACTGAGGCTGTTACTGAATATACAATTAGAAAACTTACATTTTAGGAGTTTAGTCCTCGGCAGATTATAACCTGTATTCATTCAGGTACTAATTCTTTCTCTTACCCTCCCCGCCTTTTCTTCCTTCTGTGGAACTATTTCACACTTAAATTTTAATTTTGTGCAAACTTCAAAAGAAAAAAAACCCTGAATTTATGTTTCCACACAAGTCCCAGCATTTAAAGTCGTCCCCATAGAAGACCCTAATCCCTTACTGTGTGGATGTTGAGGAGGGCCCTGCAGATAAAAAGTAGTGCCTTGTGGAAAGAGTTAGGCCTGTGACCAAGACTAGCTATACGGAGTGAGAGAACAGCTGGAAGAACGTACGAGGTACTAGCCCAGGGAAGGCAGAAGTAGCCAGCCTCACAGACTTCTTTTTCCTATGCAGATGACCTTTGCTGTTGCGTTTAAAAAAAAAAGAAAAGAAAAGAAAAGAAAAAAACAACTTCTGAGTTCATTTTAACATTTCATTTAGGGATGAGCAGTCTCTGAGGTTTATTACCATTTTTTTTCTCCTTCATCCCTTCTCTTTGCTCTGTTGGACACCTCCCTGCAGTTCTTTGCACCGTATTTTAGCCAACAGTCGGAAGAGCATGGTAATGTGAGGGTGGCCTCTTGTGAGGCTGAAAGCCGGAGGAATCATTGTAACAAAGTATACTTTTTAACCCAGTTTGTGTACTTAATACCTTTGTAGTGCTATAAATAGATCATGTGGTCGTGATAAACCTAATCCTTCTCTGTCTGAAGAATAAACCAGTGCTCTTCCTTTGTTGACCCCCCCTTTCATAAAGGGACCCCCCCCTTTATGACCACTACATAAACATGTTAAATAATTTATAAAGCACTATGGACTCAATTTATTTGCAAAGGAACATATAATATGGAATGATATATGAGATGTTGGACTTGAAAGACCCTATTTTGGATTGTGGATTTCTGAGAAAGTAATATGTTTGACCTCCTGGAACTTTTTATGAGTTGATTCTTTCTCATGGTGTAATTTTTGTCTTTGAAAGTGATTGGCCTGATTATTTTGGGGTATTTGTTGAAGAGCAATTTTGTTTTGTTTTAAAATAGTGTCCCCCGCCCACCACACACACTTGATGTTGTGAATCACAGCATACTGCAGAAAGAGGCACAAAACAATGATACACATTGCCCAGTGGTTTATGATAGCCAACAATCAGCTAACTATAATCTAGATGAAAAAATAGAAAATGAAACTATTCATACCTTTAAATACTAGTTGTACTAAACGCATTTCATTTTCTACCTCCTTTATACAGTGTGATGTCCACAGATGATCTGTTAAAAAGAATCTGTCACAATTCAGATTTTAGTTCTGTCTTTTCTAATACCCTTTCTAATGTCACCTTTCATGGTGATAGTCTTGCAAAATTAGTTCCTAAGACCTATAACAAACATGAATGAAGCAGCCCCCCATCTGCATAATGAATAATATACTATTATTTTGACGTGACAGTATTTTTACCTTCTTATTGAACATTTTCTTTATATTCTAAACATGTCCATTTCTTTTTACATACATACATATAGTTTATTATTTGTATACATTATTGGAAACCAGAACTGCTTTATGTTTGTAATTTTGTCTTAGAATTTTTACAAATCGATTTTTAAAAAGCCAACATTTACATTTAGCATTTATTCTACCTCAGGCGTTATTTGTGTGGATTTTTTTCAAGTACTTCTGGCCATTGGCATTTCTTTTCACACTGAGTGGGTTCCTCTCATTATTATACAAATAAGGCATGAGTATATCCCAAATTACTAAAGAGTCCAGCAGTACAGTAGTGTACAAAACAAAATGTGGAACTGTCATTTTGTCCACCCCGCACAGGTAACTTGTCAATTGGCCAGGCTTCCAGTTTTTTCTCTGTACATTTGTATCCATATAGTTTTTACATATACACCAATTATTTTGATTGTTTTATCCTCTACATGTTTCATACTCTACTCATACTTCATACTCTATGTTCTGTGGCTTCCTTTTGTTTTTAATATGAAATAAATTCCCAGGGAAAGATCAGTGCCTTTTCTCTCTTTAATTACCAAATTTAAGTGCCGGTGTCCTTTTTATTTTAAAAATATATTTGTGTTTGAGTTTATGCGATCATTATTCTAGGTGCTCACATTGTTCCATCCTTGACCAGTGGCAGCTCCTTTACATTGGCTCCTAGGTCATAGGACACCCCTCGGTAGTTTTGGATTATTTTCAGGCAAAACAAGACAGTCCAGGCTTGTGTGGCGTGATCCCTGTCCTAGCTCTGGGTGCCTTCTTTTAGAGTGGAAGGATGTTTAGAGACCACAGTTTGCAAATTGCCCCCTCTGATCAGTAACATGTCAAAACTTTCCGACTTAAACTAAAACCCCAAACTAGACCTTTTCTTCTCTGAGTTCAGTACCATAGCAGTTGCGCAGGCAGTCACAACTGTTGTCACACACTGGTCATATCGCCATAAATTACAATCCCACAACAGTGTGTATTCTGGTAAAATCACTAGTGGTGTGCAGAATCGTTGGTCGTATACCTTAACAGTCCTCAGAGGTTGTGTAGTGGTCAGTCCTCTCGTTCTTTAAAGAGGGTGAACCAAGAGTGCCCGGAGGGTGATGATGGGATTATAGAGGCAGAGTGTCCATTCCCTGGCCACAGCCCAGGTAACAAGTTGCTTGGTAGAAGGGATTTTAAGCCCCAGAGGGATATTATACAAGAAAGGCATGTCCTTGCTGTCTCTCTGAGTTTTTGTACACAGGTGCAAATGTTGGTACACTGACTAGTTTGTCTCAAATTTTTGTTGTGTATTTTGTGATCCAGGTATATTTCCAAGTTTTTTCCCTTTAAACAAAAAATGTATGTGTGTGTGTGTGTGTGTGTGTGTGTGTGTAAATATAAATGACTGAGTTGTTTTATGCTATAAACACTAATTTTCATGTATTTTGAAATATTTTCTTGTAAAAGTTGCTAGTCTATTTTAGTTAAAGGTGCATATCTGTAATATCTTATCCTCCCAAACTGGAAGCTTCCATATATTTGTGCTATTTTTAGAAGAAAATTGTCTTCCTATAATTCTTACCGTTGAAGGCACAGAGTTGTACATCCTCCACCCATCTTCTCTTCAGTGTTTGGAGTAGTTATGTTAGCTTAAAAATGAATCTCCATAAAAAGCACCTTAGCAGTGCTGTTTCCAGTTCCTGGAAGCCTTTCCTGACTGTGTCTTGTACAGTCCACAGTACTCTTTGGCGGGGAATGGAGGTGTTCCACCTTATCTCTTCTACAGAATTAAAGATACTGGAGCTTGGCGATTTGTTGTTATGAATTTAATTCAATTAGCCTTCTATATTCACATAATTGAAAAGTTACTGTTGAATTTTATATCACATAAGAACATTCTAATGAAGGATAAGCATAATTAGCTTATGAGAGTCTTGTTTGGAAAATAGGTTGTAAATTTAAGCATTTTGTATGCAGCTGATTTTACTATCAAAGTATGAACAAAATCATTGCAATCTGTGTATGACCTGGCGAATTTTCCTACTTAGTAACCTTTTCTTTTATTTAGGTTTCTGATGGAGCATGAATGTGTTTTGTTTTTCTTCTTTGAATTTTTTACTTTTAGGAGTCATTAGTTATCAAAAAACTTAGCTTCTCAGTTGGAAGGGTCAGGGGCAATCTAGGAAAATCCCATTTGTTTTAGTATTTTGGAATCCCTGAGAAACATTTATTTATGTTTTCTGGAACATTCTGTGCTCTGAAATAACCCCTTTCCTAATCCAGTGAAGATAGGATTGAAGATTTAAAAAACATTTTTAAAGGAATATTTCTTTGTGCTTAATAGTTGTACTGAACTTTATTAGTGCCATGATATTTTTCATATTTTGGTCCAGTTTTTCACAAGCAAAAGTTTATTATATTAAACGACTGACCTTTTCTCTTTTTAAAACCCATTAGAAGGTTTTAAAATGAAAGTCTTGATTATCAAGTTTTTGCTATTTGTGAAGACGAGATCGCCACATAAAAGGAACATATATGGAATACCACATATTCATTCAGTATGAAGGAATCGGCCTGTTTCCTTCCAGTAAATTTCCCTTGCCCTGTAATACTTCTAGCCTGATGGCATTATTTGTTGGGATGAGAAATCTGTCGCACAATGTCATAGACATCCTTCAAGTCAGCAGAAGAGGCAGAATTCTCCCACTTCAACGAAGTGAAAAGTGTTTGTTGATTTGTCCCTTTTGAAGAAAATCATACATCTGCGCACTTTCACTCACTTTAGACCTTCAGCTGTGTATTCTACTGCATACATGTACCCATCATCTTTCCAGAGTCTCACGGACATAGTTGAATTGTTACCTATTTCGGATTTTGATTTCAGCAGTGGGCAACTGGTCAGTTACTTATTTAAAAAGGTTTTCAGAGGATGGAGTAAGGGGTAGGAGGTTTGTTGTTATTTTTTTAATAGGTAAGGGCTTTCTATTGTTGAAAATTCAAAAGGTATACAGAAAGAAGTCTTCTCACCTTTGGTGCACAATCATCCTATTCCTTTCCCTGGAAGCAGTTATTTGGGGGTAATGCTTACAATTCAACATCAAATAGGGGGAAATTCTAAACATTTTTATGAATTCTAGTTAGTATGTTCATTAATTTCTGCCTAATCCAATTTTACAGAAATGAATGGTGACTGGCAAAGAGCTGATGCTGTCTGGAATAAAATGCAAGAAGAAAATATTATTCCTCGTGCAAAGACATTAAGATTATTAGCAGAAATCCTTAGAAACAATAATCAGGAGGTTCCATTTGATGTACCTGAGGTAATTTGTTTTTAACTGTAAGCATAACAGATTTTGTCGTCAGTATAACATTAGGGCATAGATGAACCTGGTTTTATACTAAAAAGATCACTGTATATACCAGTTTTTGTTTAACTGAAGAATTTTGTTTTTAAGTTGTGGTATGAGGATGAAAAGCACTCCCTGAATTCATCACCACCTTCACGTGAAGAAAAGAATATCCAGAAAAATCTGTTGAATGCCTGCCAACAAAAGAGAAGTAGAGGTAAACCTGTACATGGGGGTCTTCTTTCAAATAGCAACATGAGATCTAAGCCCATCTAACAAACTAGAAGTGCTCTAGGACAGAGATGGAACTTTTATAAATTACTTTCATTCTTTAAATGAAAAAAAGACATTTTAGGGTAGTTGGAGAAACTTAAATATCAACTGAGTAGTAGATAATAGTAAGGAATTATCTCATTTTTTTGGTTTGTGTGTTTGTTTTTTTAGTAATCTTCGTATCTAGTATGGGGCTTGAGCTCATAACCAGGAGAACAAGAGTCACATGCTCTTCTGGCTGAGCCAGCCAGGTGCCCCATCTCATATTTATTAGATATGATAGTGGTGTTACGATTTATAGGACAATGTCCTTAAAGTTTGAGATCTTTAATGAAGTATTGAGAGATGAAAAAAAAATCAAGGTATCGATAACCTGTTTTAAAATATCTAAGCCATAAGGAGCAAAGATAAAGCACATCTGGCAAAATGTTAATGATAAATGTTAGATGTAGGTGATAGGTATATGGAAGGGTCTATTATACCATTCTTTATATTTTTCTGTACATTTGAAAATTTTTATAATATATATGTAAAATATATAATATAAAATAGGCATACATTTTATCAAAAATTATACTTTGAAAATAGCATGATCATGATTTTTTTTTGGCAAATATATTTATTATATATTTTGTTTTTATCTGAAAGCAAAAATTGATTAGGGCCTTAACCACCATAATAGCATATGTTGAAATAATCAAGCACTGTTTCAAGGTTAGAGACCAGACGTGGGCTCTGTGTCTTCCTCTTCTTTTCTCTAGTGGTAAACTTCCTGACGTGGCATGTCTACCACCTTTATGACTACTTTAAAAATTTTAATTTCCTTCAGTTTTGTGTGGATTTTCAAGTATGCTCTATGATACTTAAACCGTTATGTAGATTTTTTTTTCCATTTTAGTATTGATAGTTTTGAGCTCTGTTCAATAGAAAGGAATCAACTTAGAAATTTATAATTTCCTCTTATTTCTTAATGGAAATCTTGTGACACTGACATAAAGCGTACAGGGTCATGAAGAGTAACTTTATGCTTTGTGTCATTATCCTTTGCTACATACTCACCCTATACATCCTTGAGTCCTTACCTTATTATATATGGTAAACCTAAACATAAAATTAATTATGATCATCAGTACTATTTAAATATTCCAGTGGAATTTTTATCTGACTGAAACAAATATGAAATTAGTATATAGTTACTTTTTGAAGACTCTAGAACTCTTTCGTATATTGCCTTTTTAAAAATTGTTGGCTCAGTTAGTTAAAGCATCCGACTTCAGCTCAAGTCATGATTTCGCAGTTCGTGGGTTTGAGCCCTGTGTCAGGCTCTGCTGACAGCTTGGAGCTTGGAGCCTGCTTTGGATGCTGTCTCTCCCTCACTCTCTGCCTCTCCCCCACTCGTGCTCTGTCTCTCTCAAAAATAAACATTTTTAAAAAATTACAAAAGAATTGTTTTTAAGTGAAAACTCTTAACCAGGTACTAGTATTTATTATAAACATAGAGATATGCCCCTATTCTGGTTTTAGTATGCAATTTACATTTATCATACTGATTTTATCCTGTTAATTCTTCAGAGTTTTTATTTACAAATCTCAGGATTTGAATGCTTAGCAAAATATGAATGCTTTGAAATTTGAATGCTTTGCACAAGAGCACTTTATCGAATTTCTGGTAGTTTAGCATCCTTACTGACTTTCACACCAGAAACCTGTGGTGAATGAGTGTGGCACTTTACAGTGATAACCCCTTCCTTCCTCCCTTCTTTCCTCCCTTCAACTAGTAGAGAATAATAAACAGAGCCATACCAATTTCTTACGATGACTACAGTTTTAGAAAACAATTAGTAAGATTTTCTAGATTTTTTTGTTAATCTTAAATATTTGAATTATACTTATTGTATATTTCTGTCTAGCAAACCATGCTTGTTGGGGTGGAGACAATAATTGCACTGCCTTTAACCTCTTAGCTCCCTTAAAAGGGAGCACTATGTACAGAATGACAGATTTTATCTGTTAAACCTTGGTTAAAATGCAGATATTAATGTCATACCTTTTCTCTTTTGTTTTCTCTGAGTTTAGCTTGAAAGAAGGTTTTTGACATTGTGACTTAAGTTTAAATTGAAGGCCTCATGCAAATTCCCCTAACTCAGAAATACAAGTGTAATGTCTGCTTGTTCAGAAACCTCTAATGTAGCTCCAAATGGCTTTTTTGAGCATTAATATCGTGTTCACTCCTAATTGTATGTACTGCATTTCCTTACATTGAGCTTTATACTCATAGATGTTCATACGTGGCAGTTCACTTATGCTCCATCTCTATTGTGATTTGTTTATACACACCAGAGAGTGGATTATAGTTTCAGTTGGATGTTTTATAGCCAGGCAGTTTTATTTCAGAAAAGTAAGTGACTGAAAAGTGTAGTTACTTCTCTTTTGGTAACATCTTTTCATTCACTGACAGTTATTGTGAACAAGTGAAATAAAACTGTTAATCAGTCAAACAAATGTTGCTTAGTTTACTTGTTAGATACCTGTATATTTGAAAATTGTATGTTTTTATATAAGTCCTGTCGTAGCCAAATAATTTGATCTCCTAATTTTAGAATTATAGGCTATATTCACTTTAATGCTATTGTGTTGAAATGTTAACCATTGTAACCACCCACTTATAGATTAAAGATTGCTTTAAAATGGCATCTTTTGCTCCCCTCAATCTAAATTATACCTGTGGTTTATTTGGACTTTAACACACATTTTGCGGTTTATTTTGAGACTGGTATCGTCTTTTGACAAACAAATTCAGAAGGGCTCTTTCTCATTTTTTATTGGCATGAGTATGATTTATTGACTTCAGAAAACTAGTACAAAAAGTAATTTTTAAAGGAAGTCCTTTCAGGTACCTTCCATGTGGCTTAAGTAGAGTTTCCAAAACTGAGACTTTGTGTTTACAAACATGAGAAGGGTTACGGCATCTGCTGTTTAGGTCAGTGTGTGTCTGCACAGTGGTGTGGTGGGCAAGTACTGGAACACAGAGAAATAACGTGGTTTTGGAGTCGTGTTCTAGGAGTTTTTTCCCCTCCTTTTGCCGTTTCAGAATAATGTCCTCTCGTCTTATGTTTTTTTCCTTCATAGATGCATATAGTATTTTCCAGAAAGCACAAAAGCAAAACATTGTGCTGAACAATGAAACTTATGGCAGTCTTATAAAATTACTTTTGGAGAAGGATAGCATCTTACAAGCAATGCAGGTGAAAGATGTGTAAGTATTAGTCTCTTTATTAAACTTGATTAAAAAAAAGTATCAGCTCTTAGAGTTTCTCTATTTGTAGTGGTAGCAGCCACTTACTTATCCTCAACTACACACAAAAATCCAATGAAATGGTTTTCTAATTTTATGGGTTTCTTTTTAATGTATAAAAAATAACTTTTACTGACCCTGCACAGTGCAGTACATTTTACTTGCCTAGTATAACCTCGCCACTCATTTATGGTGTTCATATACAGAAAAGGAATTTCTTTTTCTTCATCATCCTCTGTTTCTTGTTCACCAGCTAGATATGTGAACCTTTTGTGGTGGGAGGAGCCTAATATAATGAAAACACCCAAGGGCTTCAGCGTTAGGCAAGGGTACGGATCTTACTTGAAATTTCTGTTGGGGAAGTTACCTCCCATCTGTGAGCCTAATTTTTTCTTCTATGTGATGAGTGGATGACAGTAAGACTTACACTAAAGATCTCTTCTAGGTGTTGAAGAACATAGAGTAAAGTAGAGAAAATATAGGTGCTCAACACATTTTATTTATTGATTTTTTTTAAATGTTTATTTGGGGGGGGAGGGGCAGAAGGAGAGGGAGAGAGAGAATCTCTGTCAGCACAGAGCTCAATAGGGTTCTGTCTCACAAACCACGAGATCATGACCTGAACCGAAATCAAGAGTTAGAGGCTTAACCAACTGAGCCACACAGGTGTCCCCTCAACAGATTTTAAATGCCTTTTTCTCTTTCCCCTTCTGTTGTGTTTTTTGTTTGATTTTGGACTTAAAAAAAAAAATCTGTGTGGTGGTGATGGTAGGGGTTTTGTTTCTCTGGCTAGTTCCTCAGAATAAAATACTTTGTTAATCAGAACAAGAATAAAGTTTTCTTACCTGGTATGTCAGGTAATGGGCTGTGTTGTCTTATCCCCAAGGAGTTAACACGAAAAGTTGAGTTACTAACCAGAAAGGGCCTACAAAGGAATAGATCACTGTCACCTGCTCTGGAATATAGACCTGTCCTGGTGATTAGTCAGTAGCCTTATTTTCAATAGCAAAGGTCAGCCTTTTCCTAGTGTATTACAAGTTCTGAAATAATCTCTCTTGGCTCAATTTTGGCCTTCAAAAATTTTAAGTCTTAGTACTTTGGGAATATTAGAATATTGAATAGAAAGTGGATGCTTGACATTCTTGCAATTTGCTGGAAATTTTAATGCTAGTGTTATGTTAAAGTTATGTACCATAGGGCCATATTTACTGTTTATATTTCATTACATTTTGAAAAATGTATCTGACTGTAGTTGTCTGTGGAAATACGTAACATACACACGTGTACAGTATATGTATATATATACATAGTAAATATAGATGTATATATACAAGTATAATATATACTTACACACACACATGCACACCATATTATATCTATGGTTTTCATCATTTGTATGTCCTATAATCAAGGACAGTCACACTAAGACTTTTTTGAAAGTTCAGTTTTTTAATGTATTCTATATCCCATTTGTGTGTTTACTCAGTTGCTAATTAAATTACATATATCCAGAATACTTGAGACGTGCTCAATTAGTGACTTGGAAAATTTTGCATTGAACAGCCTAACGCCATCTGTAATCATTGAAGTCATCAAGGGGGGTATGGGTTTTTCCTAAAATTACTTTTCTCAGAAAATTAGTAACTAAACTGTCTATCCTGACATTGCTCATAGTAATGAAAGGCATTCTGAAGCAATAGTGAATTGGGAGGAAAGGGAGGCAGCATAAAGAGAATAACATTTTCTGTTGTTAACTGGGTGTGATTGAGGGGACAGAAGCAAAGAAGGTCTTTTTTTGTTGTTGTTTCAACTTTTTTTAAAAAAGTATTCTTGAGAAAGAGAGAGAGACAGCACATGAGCAGGGGAAGGACGGGGGAGGGGAGGGGGAGACACAGAATCCAAAGCAGGCTCCAGACTCTGAGCTGTCAGCATAAAGCCCTACATGGGTCTCGAACCTATGAACCGTGAGATCATGTCCCTAGCCAAAGTCGGACACTTTAACCAACTAAGCCAACTAGACGCCCCAAAAGTTTTTTTTTAAAGTTTTAATTCTGGGGTTGGTCACAGAGATCTCTGAAATTCCCCAAAGTACAGATTGTAATTTTTTCTCATTTTAATTGGGCTTATTCTAGAATTGCGAGCCTCACATTCTGGTAGCATAAAAGGATTTCCCACAGCCCACCCCAAAGATTGATTCAGTCCAGGGCACCTGGGTGGCTCAGTCGGTTAGGCATCCGACTTCCTCTCAGGTCATGATCTCACAATTTGTGAGTTCGAGCCCCACATCAGGCTCTGTGTGGACAGCTCAGAGTCTGGAGCCTGCTTTGGATTCTTGGTCTCCCTCTTTCTCTCTGCCCCTCCCCCTCTCATGCTCTGTTTCTGTCTCTTAAAAATAAATAAACATTTTTAAAAAATCAAAGATTGATTGACTCCATCTACCCAGCAATTATTTGGGGCCCAGAAATCTGCATTTTACTAAACACCCCAAGTGATTCAGTAATCGCATGTCATAAACATTTTGAACATATCCATTAGTAATGAATTGTACTAATACAGCACATGTTAAGTATATTATAAAACATACTCGAAAAATGGAGGGGCACCAAAATAAATAAATAAACTTAAAAAAAATAGACATTTTTCAGAGGATAAGATTTAAAAATAGAGAATTAAATGTTCTTTTGCCTCCCCCCTAGAGTGTTCATGCGGTGTGCACACCTTTCATTGAAGACCGCTCACTGGTGAGTGGTTTTTCAAATTGCAGTTGTAACCAGTAAGGGTCATGGAATGTCTTTAGTGAGACAGAACCAACATTTTGCTTAAACGAAATAGAATAGAAAATATCGAAGCACTTCATGTGGCAAACATGGTTTTGTGAGTTTTATTTAGCAAAATGTGCGCTGGTAGGTCGTGTGAAACATTTCTTACAGTGTGTGATTGTGGACCTTGATCAAACGAATGTTGTGAATGCTGCTGGGCTAGAAGATGCCTGCAAGCACAGCCCTCCTGTTACCCGTTATGTGCACAATGTGTAAAATGTATGTTGATCTTTCCCTCCTCTAGATCTTCATGAAGCCTTTCTGAACTCTGAGGGCACTTTTATCCTAGCTGTGTTACCCTTCTGGGAGGATTTTGTAGCCACCTTCCACATGTAGCTGGGTAGGCCTAAGAGAATCCTAGATGCAAAGCCTTACCATGCCTAAGCACCTAATCTGGGGATTGGATGCACATCCTTTCCCTTGAACCGAGAAAATGTTATATCGAACTCTGAAGAATTATATCTTGGGTTAGATCTACATTGGGTTATTTTGAAAATAACTCTAGCCTGGAACCTCAGAAATGGTAGTTGGAGTTGGAGTTTCTAATGAGGTCGTCACTTCTTCCAGTTTTATATCAGTGCTCTGAGTCAAAAAGAATTGTTGCTTTTTTTTAATGGCCTTTTTTATTGTAATGTCATGTGACCAAGGAGCCACTGTAGCAAGTGGCAGTGCCCCCGTGTATTTTGGCCCTGTTCCTGCCAGTCATAGATAACAATCTGTTGTTGCTTTACCTGCATGATGCCGCTTGTTCAAGTCTTCAGAGCAGTCGTTTCCTCTGTGAACTAAAGAATGCAGTCTTTGTTTTTGCTGTACCCTTGCTGTACCCTCTGATGTGTTGCGTTTATCGGACCTCTAATGCGATTTCTTCATTTTTATTAACAAGATCATTTAAACCTTCCGCACAAGTAGTGGAACCTTGAAAGTAACAGTAACAGCAGCCTTTAAAAAATTAAAGAAGCCAACTTTCTTTCATTTTTAGTTAGAATTACATTTCCTCATGGTTCAAAATAAAAATGTAGATATAATGAATTCTTTCAAGGGAGGGCAAGTGCTTATCCAAAGAGCAGTAAGAGAGATAAATTCTTGTTTTAAATCTCTGATAACACTAAGCTGTGTGTTTAGGAAATTGAGATTTCCATTCCTCCATCACAGTAGCCATATAGCCACGTGTGGCTAGTGACTCATTACCGTGGTGGACAACACGGATAAGGAATATTCCCGTCATCACAGGAAGTTTCATTTGACAGCTCTGGACTAGATTTTATTTTTATAAAAGGAAAGATCCGAAGTATAGGTCAGAAGCAAACTTCTTTTACTGTCCAACACAGAGATCTCTGCCAGTAACTTTTTGTAGGTTTTTTTTTTCCCTTTTGCCAGTTTGGAATATGTTCTGGTTGTGATTGGTCGGTTTGTACTTAATGTAAAATAGAGATGTTCGGTGTATTATAGAGCTGAGGAGAGTTTCTGTCTTCCTCTTGATCCCCACTCTTATACTTGTATAGAACAGGCAGCTTTTTGAGATTGGAAGAGATTATTGAAAGAAAATGCTCTGTGTTTTGAGGCTTTTGAAAGGTTGATAGTTCACACTTCATGTCAGTTAAAAGGGAAGTTTTGTTACTGCACGGTTTCAATGAATTTTAGGTAATATTTTCATGTAAATATGGTATAATACATGTACTAATGTTGGCTTAAGAAGTGAGCTTAATTTTAATAGTGTCTTCTGTTTATTTAATCATGCTAAAGATTGAGAAAGTAAATCCTTTATGCAGTTTTTAGTCTCATGCACGAGTTGTTGACTTAAAAGCTTTGACAGATGGGACAAAGGAAAAAAGTCAAACTGAGCAATGGGTGCTTTGGTGGGATTAAGAGGATTGGTTGGGCGGGGGCTGGGGGTGGGGTGGGTGGTGGATAAGAAAATCCTGTGCCCGGGGAATGCAGGGGTGAATCTCAGAGGCTGGAAGTGACTGAGAGGCTAGGCACGTCACTGTGTCTTTGGAGGATTTTCTTGGGATTGACGAGAATAATTTAGGAGTGACCCTGCTTTTCTCACAATCTACTCAGCTTCGATGTACACATTGGCAGGCCGAGGTTGTTGGCGGCAAGATCAGCACCAAGCTTGCTAAGGCAAATGGTGGCAATTGCTTTTGCTCCTGGTGACCTGTGGGGATTTCCTAATCAGGAGATGCACCCTCGGGGGCATTAAGGGTACTGAAATTTCATCACAGGACATGTGCAAACAGTGTAGCAGACAGAAATCATCCCGGGCTAGGGTTTTTTAATCATGTCGGTTTTAAACGATTTTTGCTCTTGAGATTTAAAAAGTTGGCGAGGGGCGGGGGGCAATTTCAAATTAAAAGGCTGGGACGAGATTGTTGAGTGAAAGTTTTAATTTTAATGTCACTATGGGTTTAGTTTTGCCGCATGCTCACCTTTAAAAACTGTATGTATCTAGATGACAGAAATTTGAAAATTAATCAACCAAATGATATGGTGTTAGTAATATGCTTTCGTTTATATTTAAAATATACAGCACTGAAAATAAATGTTCATTTTTGTTGCCGAAAGAATAGTTTTACATTTTATAATTATGGTGAATGTAAAAAAAAAAAAAAAAAAAAAAAAAAGAGGAAAAAGTATCCAGCTTAGGATACAGCCGAACAATGCAGGGCATGCAGTTATTTTAGTCATCTAATATGTCAGCATTCAAGAATCTGAACCGATTGTTTAAAAAAAATCTTGTACTTTGTTTCTTTTGTTGCTCATTTCCAACTTTGTCATCTGTCAGAATGCAAAAAAAAATTATCCTTCTATAACCATTGACAGGATAACACAAAAGCTGTCTCCAGGTCGATATTTTGCAGCAATATTTTTAACATACGAACAGTAGTTTTTATAATTTCACCTTGGTGCTCAACCATTTATTATCGTATCAGAAGCATGTCAGTAATTCCTTTCTAAATGTCTGCTTCTTTTAGCGCTGAGACCCACATCAAGGGCTTCACACTGAACGATGCTGCCAACAGCCTCCTCATCATAACGCAAGTTAGGCGGGATTATTTGAAAGGTATGTCACAATGCTTGACCTTTACGTCACATTAATGCCTCTGCAGATTTTTCTTGTAACGCCCTTCGAATACTTGGATAAAGGAGTCCATTTAGCAAATTACCTGCTTATCAAGAGCCTTTTGTGGTAGCTGAGAGACGTAAATTACTGTACATGCATTTATAATACAGCTTGAATATGAATGTACTTGTCATTTGACCACTTAGTCCAGTTTCCATTCCATTTAACACAAGATGGGTTTTCTTAAGATGAATCACAGCTCTTCAGACATGCAAAATTTGTGTTCCAGAACGAGAGAAAGTACAGGCTTTCAAGTGCGTTAAAATTCACAGCACAAGTCATTTTGCTTTGGAAATTAACATACTTTAGAGCATCTGAAACAATTCCCAGCAGTTGTTTCTTGCATATTGTGTTGGTTGTGTGTGAGATAGCAAATGAGTTAAATTGAGTGTTAAATGTGTGGGATTGTGCACCAAATGATTATAATATTGATTTTTAAAACTTAATCTAATACTTTTTCAATAGTTCATAATACCAACAGCAATAAGATACAGTGTTTGGAGTTTGGAGTTTAGCGTTTTTAAATTAACGTTAAGAAAATAACCCCAGAAAGCTGCTGAGATGACTTTCGGGAGTACTGGGAAGGGGGCCGTTTGGTAGAGTGTATTTGTGGATGGATTTGGATCTGGAGGTCTTAAGAGTGAGCTCCCAAAGAGGAAAATGATGACTCTCATAATGTAGGTAAGCGTCCTCTCTCGGGCTTTACATTTGAATTTTAGTCAGTACACTAAAACTACTAAAACCACAGTTTTGCCAGTCTAACAAAACCCACGTTGGAAATCTTTAAGGAACATTGAAAACACTTTCTCACTGTTTAGTATGGTATCTCCTTTCTTCCTCGCTCTGTAGTAATGATGTGATTCTTCACTTGCATGTTTATAAAATAATTTCCCATGCCTGAGAGAAAGTTGTTAATTGTACAGCTTTAATGTTCGCCTGTAATACTAAAATACGCTGGTCTTTAGAGGTCTTCCTCCTTGATTAGGACGGAGTATGTAAGTGATGATTTTTCTCTTTTGCACAATTTCTACCATAGCACTCCACAGGCAGGGCCAGCCCATCTAGACAGTCCTTTTAGACAGGGCTTGTTACTAAAACTTAAAAAGCTTTTATTTCATTTTCAATTTAAAAAAAAAAAAAAGGCTTTTTGTCAGGTCAATATTTAATGTAGAATGATAAACAGTTTTAAAACATTGTAAACTTGTTCCCCATATAAATATTTCTGTAGACGTGGAGATAAAGACACAGGTTTTTAATTTCAAGAGGTTAATTTTTGAGCTGAATCTGAACTGAATTTGTTTGACTACTGTCCATCACTTGTATATTAGATACCCTTTGAAAACTACAAGAAACTTTACAATGTGATTTCACATCTATTCCTCTCAGCTGTTCAGTTTAACAGGTGGTTGGCCGAGAGTGGGAACCATGACACTACTGCCTCCACCCCTCACGCAACCTCCCATGCGTCACCGTCAGCTAACCTGTTGTTAGAGTCCTGTGGTCATTGGCAAGGATGGGAATGGTATTGGTACAGTCCCCTTCTCCTTATCTTGCTCCAGGGCTGACTAGGGCTCCCAGCTTTTAAAATTCCCTTCTCTTTTTCAGGTTTCTTTTTCTCAATCCCATCTAAAGCAGAAAAATAAAGCCAGTTCAATCTTAATCTAATTTTATAAGCAGATACTGTTCTAGAAAATGAATAGCTGATTTATATGGCATCTTGGCAATATAATCAGTATTACTAGTAAATTGAGACTATGAAAAGGACTCGGGGGGAAAGTGTGGATGGGTACCATTTTGTGTGTCCCTTGGGTCCTAAACTATATGGAAGGCAAGTCCTGTTCTGGGAGTTTGGTTCTAAGGTCCCATGCTCCCTCTGGGTAGACGTAAAATGGTCTGTTGTTGCAGTCCTTCTCTCTCGCTCACACATGTACCCGTAGATGCAGGTACGGGTGTGCTGGATTCTTGGGTTGCTGTCTAGCAATATGATCTTGGGCAAATTATTTAAACTTATCTTAGTTTCTCACCTATAAAACTGGTACTTACCTCAGAAGGGTAATTGTGAGTGTAGCTGCTGACTACTGTGTCTGCGTGTAGTAAATGCTCAACACTATCGCTATCTTATTTTTGTTACTGTTTTGATCCAGTGGTGGGAAGATCCTCCCTAGCAGACTGTATTCTTGGTTAAAAGAATATATTTAAGTTGAATATCTATGTGTGACTGTCAGTTAAAGAAGATTTTATCAAGCTTGTTTCATAGATTATATTATTAAAATAATAACAACAACATTTTGTTTCCTAGAAACACATGTGTATTTACAGAATTTTAGAGAATGTGCCGTTTGAACTACCTATTCTGTTTTTCCTATTTGAGAATCACGGATTTAGATTGTACATTTGTAGTGGTTAAAAATTATTTCCTCAGTAATCAACACTGAACGTATTATTATTATTATTATTATTTTTTACCGTAGCGCTTTTAATAGACTATTTAGTTATTACCCTTTCCGTCATTGTTCTGTAAAAGATAGGTTTGTTCTCATTTGGAAGCTACTTTCAGAGTCTTCATTTTTTCTAGGTTACATTGCTTTAATTCTAAAAAGCTGTGAAGTTTTTCTTGATAGCAGTAGTGGTGATTGTTAGGCTAAGTATTAAATATTCCCCCCACCCAGTCTACCATTCTGTCTTTAATGATTTTGGCTACACTGGCACGTGAGTCAGTAAATCAGGATATTCTGTATTTATCTATAATCAAGTACTTACAAGCATGATACTTAAAAAAAAAAAAAAACCTGTGGCTATATGTATCTACTAAGTGTTCAGTCATTTAAAATGAATTTGTTAGTGTGGAAGTTGAATGTCCTAGTTTGGCTGCTTCTGTGTAATCAATCCTGTTTAGACTAGAGAGGCGTTGTTTTCAAAGAAGAATCTTTGGGATATTAGAAGATTTGGATAAGCAGGTAATCTTTGAATGTAATAAAATCTGGGAAAGTATGAATGTGGTAGAAGTTGCGGTATTTCTGGAGACTCTTTAATTTTTAAAATTATTTGTTTTTTTGAACTTGTCAATTTCCTTGAAATTGGTCACTAAATGTTATCCCTCAAGGGAACCCATATTCTGTCAATAACAATTGTGTTTTCTCTGGGATTTAAAGAAGAAATTCCTCTGGTCTCTGATGTTTTATAGATAGCCAAATAGATCATTATTTTTTTTTTTTTAGGTTTCTCATAAAGTATTAATGTTTTCTGTAATCTAGAATAAATTATTCATAGCTTTTTGTGTGTAGCCATTTGGTATTCATATCTAAAAGCTGGTTTTCAAAATGCATTAGTCAGTACGGTTCATAAAAGAAAAACTCTTTTGCCTGCTTTTCTATTGTAGAGGCTCTAAAAACGCTAAAAACAACCTTGGATCTGGAGCAAACACCTTCTAGGATAGCAGTGACCCGCCTTATTCAGGCATGTGCCTTGAAGGGTGATGTAGAAAGTATACAGGAGATTCAGAAGATGGTAAATGGACTCAAAGATTCAATTGGACTTTCAAATATGGTTTTCATCAATAACATTGCTTTGGCACAAATAAAGAAGTGAGTATTTTCAAGTTTTCTTTTCCTTCACTGGATACTGGAAGGAGCATTATCTCAAATACCACCTTTTAAAGCCTTTCTTAGGCTATTAGAAACCATATCAACGCAGAGGAAATATTGATGCCAGTTGCTGATTGTTCTCTCTTAGGGAATAATTATGTGTTACAAAATGTGTGTTAGCTTTAAATTAGACCTTAGAATGACATTTATCAAATTTTTCAAAATTGTGAAACTTTCTCCATGGTGTGCATACGTGCCAGGCCCTTTTGTGGAAACACTGATATGGATGTGAAAAACGAGTTCTTTTGATTGTCAGCAACACTGAGGGCTACACTCTGCTAGAACATTGTGAATGCAGAGGGACAAGCAAGCCTGTGAAAAATACGCATTTCTGTTTTCCCCACCGTCCTTCCCATCCATCCTGGCAACACGCACGCATAAAAGTGAGGTGTTTAGAGGTGGTTCTTTTACCATCTCTAGATTCCTCATGGAGACTTGCCACTGTAGCCGTAAAGCAGAACTTGATTCTTATTAACCTTGCTAACAAAGTATGTTGCTTATGTTAAAGATTCATGGGATGATTATGGAACTGACACTGTCCAT
>CM053576.1:59329882-59439803 GCA_028646485.1 Cryptoprocta ferox | reverse complement strand
CCCCCCCCCCCCCCCCCCCGCCGCCGCCGCCAGAACTTTGAATTTTCCCTTAATAAGAGAATGTGATTGGGGCGCCTGGGTGGCTCAGTCGGTTGAGCGTCCAACTTGAGCTCAGATCATGATCTCACGGCTCATGAGTTCAAGCCCCGCATCGGGCTCTGTGCTGACAGCTCAGAGCCTAGAGCCTGCTTTGGATTCTGTGTCTCCCTCTCTCTCTCTGCCCCTCCCCCGCTTATAGTCTCTCTCACTGTCTCTCAAAAATAAATAAGCTTTAAAAAAAAAATAAGAGAATGTGATTATTTTAGGTTAGAAGATCAAAGAAATTATCCAAGTAAGATCTGGATGAATTTTAAAATCCTACCATATTAAACACAGTTTTATATGATGTAGAGAATGTGATTTTATTCACTATTAAATAACTACCTCACTGAAACTCACCATAAGAAAAACTTACTGTAACAGGATGTTCATTTTTATTAGAGAATTCTTATGTTTTAGGTAAGAATTCCAACCTAAAGTCTATTATTTGGATTCCAACTACCATATCATGACTGTAAAGTATCAGTTAAGGAGTACCTTGACCAAAAAAGACAGTCATACAGATCATTTTTTATCATAACTTGTTAAATAGGGTCATGTAATTGATTTTTTTTAGTGTAAAAGTACTTTTTTTGAGAATTTAGTATAAATTTATTTTTCAAACATTGTATGATACCTGACAAAAACAAGTTGATGTGACTGGTTTAAAAGACATGCAGATAGACCTTCAAAGATGTCAGCAGCAGCTCAAAGAATCCTGAGGTGTTAATGCAATTATCTTCACCTCGTGCAACAGGAAGCAGTTATAGATCAGAAAGCCAAAGTTAGAGCACTTAAACAAGTTTTCATTTGATACCCAAAGAGCTGCAATATCAAATTAAATATTTAAGGTAAACTATTTTCTTAACTGTCATTAATTAGTTTTTTGATCTTGTCTCTAAGCAGTGTTTTACAATAAGCAACTGCTTTGATTATTGTAGCATGAACTGCCTAGTGATTGCTTTTGTTACCTAAATGTGGAGTTCAGCTTTGCCTAGTGATTTTTATCTGGTTAGTTGTAAATCTGTTTCCTTTTGTCCTAAAGTATTTGTGTGAACTCTTAAGTTCTCATACTAAAACTGCCTACAAGATTAATACAAAAGCAAATACTTCTTTAGTAATTTGTTTTACTTTCTTTGACAGTAATAACATAGATATTGCGATAGAAAACATTGAGAATATGCTTACTTCTGGGAATGAAACCGTGAAACCCCAGTACTTTGGCTTGACCTACTTATTCAGAAAAGTAATAGAGGAACAGTTGGAACCAGCAGTTGAAAAGAGTAAGTGAGCTGTTCTTGCTATAGAACACAGAAGCGCATTTTCTCCCTGGTGAGGCTGGACCAGATTTCTTTGGTGGGATGAGTTATACTACTTTTTAAACAGAAGGTTCTTTTTGCCTGTTATTTTTTTCAGTAAGCATCATGGCAGAGAGACTAGCCAATCAGTTTGCAGTTTACAAACCTGTCACTGATCTTTTCCTTCAGCTTCTGGATTCAGGCAAGGTGGATGATGCCAGAGCTCTCCTACAGGTAATGATTCACCACACCTGGATAGTGGGGCTTGTGGCTTATGGGAAGTAAATTGAGAAATTACTAGACCTAGGTGTAGGGTAGAATACCGGAAATGGAGCATGGTGCTGCTAGTACATTTAAATTCAGTGTGATTCCAGGTCACATGACAAGGACTGGCTTGTAAGCTGGAGGTTGCTGGTTTTAAGGATGCCAAACTGGACGAGGACTGCCCTTAGATTTAAGGGGGAGTGAGGGAAGAAGTGTGTTGCTGAATGATTTAAAGACAAATGTTTCTGTGCAGTAGGTAATGCAAAAACATTCCTTTGATTTCCTACTTTAATTTCTCCGATGCTCTAAAGACTGCATCACCATGGCAACACAGTTTGCAAACAAAAAGTAGGAAATGTTTGCTTTTCAAGTACAGCTTCTCACTTGAATACTCAAACATTCTCAGTGCCTTATTCAAGGTTTATTAAGAGTTGAATTTGCTTTCTATTCACTTGTGTGTCACAGACACATTAAATGACAAATGCAGGTCTCTGTGGCCCGCACTCGCAGTTAAATTAGCAATCTTCAGGGAGGGAGACAACTGCATTCATGCCATTTTAACAGCACTAAATATAAAGCTGTGCCAAGTGCCGACAGAACGGTGGGTGATCGGAGCTGCCACTGGCAATGTACACAAACAGGCACCGCTGGGGAGCCCTTCCCAGCAGGTGGCAGTCAAACAGTCACTATGATCCTGCCAACGGCAGTGTTTGTGTAGACTCCCTGTGTCAAATTGAGGCCTGGGACCAATTTCTGGTAGTAAATAGTATTATATTCCATTCCATTTTTACGAGCTGCGAAACATATTAAGTGGTAGATAGTGAAGGTGAACTGTACCCCTGTGCTGGAGCTCTAGTGTCAATCCCGAAAGTTCATCTCGTTGGACAACAGAACCCAAGCCATTTTTAGAAGGAGTTCTTGAGAAATTTCTGTGTGTGAACAGTGTTGCAAAAGGTGGAAATTGGCATGTGCCTCTAAGGCTTTTTTACTTTCTGTTCCTAGACAGAGTGAAATTCCAGTTAATTGGGAATGTTCTGGTTTGGTGACTTTTTTTTCTTCTCTCCCCATCCCCACCTTTTTTTTTTTTAAACAGCAAAGGCAGTTGGTCATACATAGGGATTTCAGGAATCTTTTCATGGTTTTGTCTTGCTGCCTTTAGTGTTCAAAGTTCCACCTAAAAGAAATAAACTCTAAATTCTAAAGCTTTATCTTTGTATGTACCATCTAAGTGTACCAACCAGGGGGTATGTGTCTCTAATTATACATGCGATAGTATTCATTCCGTTTTAACACACGATTTTGATAGTTCTCTAGAAAGTGGCACTTGCCGTCTTACCTGCCAGCTTATCCTGAGCCATCATCGCCCAGGCTCTTAGCGTGCACAGCAGCCAGGGGGTGGGGGGTGGGGCGCGACAGGGACCTTGCCTGTGCCCTTGGAGCCGCGCTGACACAGCCGCCTCTCCAGGGCTCTTGGTGGCAGCTGTGCGTTGAGACATCGGCCACAGTCTCTTCGCTGTCATCCCCTTTAGCAGATGGACGCTTCGGATGATAAACCCTTCACCCATCCACTACCTGCTTGTCAAACAGTAAAAGATTATTCTTCCCGTGGTAATGAATACTTTATTCACAGATGTCGAAAACATCAGTTGACAATGTAAATGCTCTGTGTCCCCAAAAGTTCTTTTTATACCATTCGTTTGAGTATTGACAGTGGTTTAAAGCTTTGAAAGAGCAGGGTGCTCTTAGAAACTTAAGAGAATGACATCTGTGATGAGTGTAAACTAAAATATTGTCTTGCCATATTTGATTTTACTATAGCATCTAAGATGGGATAGACACTTGATTTCTCTGGTCTGTCATATAAACTTTTTTTTTTTTTTGAGTTTAACTTTTGTCTCTTTCTCAAGCGCTGGCTGTCTGTTGCAATGAAAGCCTTTTATAAAATAGAGAGATTGAAATCAGTCCTTTTGTATGCATAAGTGTAGGTAATTATACTTTAAAGAGAACTTGCTTTGTACATTTTAATTTTTATAAAGAAACGAGCAGTTATCTCCCTGACACCTTATTAAATGTATAATTAACCTTATGATCCCTAGCTCACTTGTGAATGCTTGGCAGAATAATTGGAGAGGAATAGTGCTTCTTTTTTTCCTCTTTCTTTGCAGTCCTAAACCTTATTCTGTGGTTGTTGAAGCATTGGTTTAATTTTTCCCTTTTCTTTTTAAACAAACTTCATACTCGTGGTGCCAAGGACAGCACTCCACTCACAAAAGCTTGGCATAGCTGGAGTTTGTTTTCTTTCTCTTGCCTTAAAAAAATGGGTTAACAATTAGGCCTTCCTATTGGTAATGACACATTACTGTATTATTGTGAACTTTGTTAATTGGAAATATTCACCTTGGTCTCCTTGTTTATCAAAAACCTTCGCTTACTGAATAATGTTTCAATTTTTAGAGATGTGGCGCGATTGCTGAACAAACCGCGATTCTCTTGGTGTTCTGCGTTAGGAGTTCTCAGAAACCAGGAAAGGTACTGTGCGGGATTTGCTGGCCAGTCAGGGAGGCTAGAAGCCAGTCTTGTTCAAGGGCCTGAGTGTCACCGAAGAGCTTGTTGGTTCGGTACCTTAACGTGAAAACACGACAGAGACAGATATTGCTTGTCTATACTTGTTCACCTTCTTAGATACTGAGACAGAGTCAGTTCAGGCTCCTTTTGTCCTGAAAATGCAAGGCACGTTCATGCAGTGAATCCCCTGTTCATGTAGTTGTGTGTGAAGAGCCTCGGGAAAGGGCCCCTACAGGGACACCTGGCTGGCTCAGTCGATGGAACATGTGACTCTTGATCTCGGGGTTGTAAGTTTGAGCCCCACGTTGGATGTAGAGATTACTTTTAAAAAGAAGAAGAAGAAGAAGAAAGAAAGAAAGAAAGGGCCTTAGGAAGGAAGATAAAAATCCTGTTGCATACGTCACTTGGTCCATTGAACAGTGGGGAAGTGCTACGGAGGGCAAGCAAGCGTCTCTGTGCTGGTGGCTACTGCCGACCGTTTCTCAGGTCCAAGCCTTCAGGTAGATGAAGCACTTGGCTTTAAAACTGGCATGTGCCACAAATTAATGTTCTCAATTTGTATAGTTAACCTTATTTACACTAAAAAGCTGTGTGTGTGTGTGTGTGTGTGTGTGTGTGTGTAAAACAAAGCCAAGTCCTATTTTTGATGTTAAAAAAAATACATTTCCAAAAAATTTGTGTAGATCTGATTTTATCTCTAAAGCATCATAAACCTCATTGTTAGTTTATTTGGTCATGTGAAGTTTTAAACCGAGTGCCAGTTGTAATGTTTGTTTTATGCAAAACGTTTAGGTTTCTAGTGTGAGAGGTCTAGTTCTCCTTAATTTCTCTCACACTAACACACTGGTTTTGGGGTGTTTTTAATTTTACCCAATTGCACTTTTTATCTCTTACTCATATTTATTTACAGCAAACAGCTTTTCGAAAGTACTTATTACTCATTTTCCCTTCATAGAGACTTTTTTTTAAACTTGTGATTAAAACGTATACGAAATCTAAAAAGCATTTGTCACTCTACATATGGGTCTGTGCCCACATGCCAAGTACCTACTTGCCTTGCTTGGAAGATGGACAGGAAGTGTACAGTAATCTGTTGAGAACGTTCTTCCCAGGAGACTTTAAATTGTAGGAAATCCTGGAAAGATGCAGATCCAGTTATATAGATTGGGAAAACATGTAAAAAGTGAATTAGGATTTTTGAAAATTCCAGTTACAGGGTCTGCCTGTTTGATAGTAGGATAATTAAGCCAGGTGTATATAAAATCCATCCTTGATTTATCTGGCAATATTGGAATGTGTTCGGTTAGTCACTAGGGTAGGACAGATCCGTCCTCACTCCAGGAGCTGAACCTGCTGGTGTGTCTAGATACCTCTGAAAGTAACTGAGTAAACATTCCAGTGATATCTGGAAATGCTCTGTTTATATTCAAAGCATGAACACTTCAGAAGGAGTGAATTCTTCACATTTTATTTAAAAATCTTGGCACCTTAAGATATAGTTAATATCTCTGCTTTTTAGGGTCTCCCAGCTTCTTGGTAAGGTTACTTGTTGACAAAAGAAACAATCTTTATGATGTTTTAGAAAATGATTCATAGAAGTGTAAATGGAATTTGCATTAGCTTTTGAAAAATGCTTGTTTGTTTTGGCTGTAAATTATCAAATCAACAATAAAATACTAAGATATACTAGAAGGGAAAAAAGCTTATTAAATCGAATAGGCAGTTCTAATTGTTGTGAAGATTTTCTGATACAATGTATGTATATCAGTGTTTTATTTCACTCTTCTTTTGAGTTGTGGTAACATTTCCTATATTTAATTTCCTAGGCGTCAACTCTGAAATCTTTGTTAGAATTGATTCCTGAATTAATTGAAAAGGAAGAAGCATACACTTCTGTCATGAAAAGCTATGGTAATAAGTTTAATCTGACTATGTTATTTATGTGATTTAGATATTTGTAGTGTACTCAACCAAGTCTTCGGCTCAAAGACCGTAATCCCAAATATCAGGTCATCATGATATAATTGACTGAGCTTTAGAATATGTTTTAAAAGTACATTTAAGAAAAATATGTAATTATTCATATGATTTTAACATAAAAAAATATCACTGGGCATCTTCATAGGGTCCCAGCTATGTTGAATAGGATCCTGGGCTCCTGGAAAGACTTGGAAGTCCACCTGAGTGTATATACTGGGAACCAATCCAGTCTCCCCAGGGCCACCTGAAACAAAACATGAAATAGGCACATATTTGAGACTGTCACGTGACTTGCCTTCTTGCCCCTTAAGTACCCTCCCCGCCTGCCTACATTTCTGAAATAACAGACCTCTTCATTAAAAGTGGGCCCCACGATTTTACTTTTAAATCGCAGTTGAAATTCCAGTCTTTAAAGCACTTTGCTCCCTGATCACCACCTCATCACACATCAAAGGGAACCAGGCTAAAGTTTCCTCAGTAATCAAGATAAATGTAAGCATTTCATTTCTAAGTGATGATCACCTACCTATTCACCTGCCACCCACTGATTTGCTCACATGAGGCAAGGGGTAAATAAAGAATTGCTTTGTTGATTTTGTTGTCAGGACAACAAACCACAATCAGAATTAGTCCGTTGGTTCTTCGTTTCTCCCCATCTTGCAAGATGACCATGATCTATTTTAAAATAGAGGCAATAATCACAGAACTTCTCAAAGTTCCATTTGGGGGATTGGGAGATGTTAAATAATGACTAAATGCCACAAAATAGTGTGAAACAGCATAAAACTACTAACTTCTGTAATCTCACTTGGGAATTGGGACAGGAAAGAGCAGGGAGACCATGAAGGTGGTGAAAGGCAAGATGGAAGAGTTTTCTGACTAGCTTCCTGGAAGATGGTAGAGCTTAGCTCTGCCCTTGTCATGACAGTGGCAGGGAAAGGATTTGGTCCCTGAGGGAAGATAACAAAAGATTTATAGACAGGAAATTGATTTCACCCAAACTGCAAAGATCTGTTCAAGTCCAGTGAGAGCTGATGAGTCATCCATGCTCTCTACCTTTTGGGAGGTCCTGGGATTGATCCCTAGACTTCTCCTGTCCATCCTGGAGGCTCGCCCTGGCCGTGCTGGATTTGGGGTTGGTTATACAGCACTGGTATAGAGTAGGGGATTGTGAGGTGCTTAAAAGTTAGAGTTGAATTACCAACACTAATTGTTAGCGGAGACCTTGTAATCTCAATAGTAAACCTAAAAGTAAAATTTCTACACATCAGCTACAACTGGAAAGCCAGCTAAACTTAGCTCCTAGGCTACTTCATCATCCTTTTAAGTGAAATATTAGTGTAACTCATTAATGTTATGTAGATGTGTATAGTTTTCTTATGTAGATTGACTAATGTATTTAGATTATTTTTGTCATTGTAGCTAACTATATACCCCTCATATTTGCTTAGTTTACAATAGGAGAAGGTATTGAAAGTCTTTTTGGTGTTGTTTAGTTGATGATCTTTATCATGATGTAGATCTGGATTTCCACATAATTTACATGACCCTCCCCACAACAATCCTTGAGTTAGCTTGATTTCAAAGTGTGGTTTAAGGGGTGCCTGGGTGACTCAGTCGGTTGAGCTTCCAACTTCGGCTCAGGTCATGATCTCACTGTTTGTGAGTTCGAGGCCCGCTGACAAGCTGACAGGCTCAGAGCCTGGAGCCTGCTTTGGATTCTGTTTCCCCCTCTCTCTCTGCCCCTCTTTCACTCATACTCTGTCTCTCTTAAAAATAAACAAACATTTTAAAAAATGTGGTTTTAAACAGAAGAGTGTTGAGTGGTGTATGTTTACTTTGGTTTATGGTCACTTTAACTATCATGGGTCTCTTAATAGCCTTATTTGTCATTTGCTTTTATACTGAATAATGCTAAATTAGAGGTGTGGGGAAGAGGGAGGGAGGGAACTGGTAGTTTCTGAATGTGGCTTTTTGCTGAAAGTAGTTAACTATTCATTTGCCTTGCAATAAAGGGATTTGAGAGTCTCTGACCGGCAAGTGTTTTGGGAAGAGAGGAAGGTATGTGATCTTTATCTATCATTAATATCTTTTTTTAAGTCTTAGAAAAGGATGCTGCATCTGCTAAAGCACTGTATGAAAATTTGACGGCAAGGAATATAAAATTGAATGATCTGTCTCTAAAGCGTTATGCAGTTTTGCTGAAGAATGTTGGTGAGCCTGTCCCTTTCACCGAACCCCCTGTGAGTATTTCTTAATTAAGGGGAAAAATACCTCTACAGATTTATGTATGCTTCATATTAATGTGTTAAAAAAAAAAAAAGGTTGAATACTTAATTACATGAGGATTAGAAGAAACCTCAGGGGAGGGCTTCCGGAACTGAATAGTCATGCAGTGGGTTTGGCTGTGGGAGAACATAGGCTTCTGGGGCTGAGGTTTAAAACACAAGGTCAGTCTCAGACCTTCAACTATAGGTATGGATTTATCAAATGTCCTTGGGGCAGTTTTCTCATCATTTCAACTTGAAATAGGATTTAATGGCCTGTATTTCAATAGCCAAGTATATTGTGTCCCTATTAATTACTTATTCATTTTAAACAAGTTGGTTTTTATCTCTTCATCTAGGAAGGTTTCTTTTTTTTATTGAGGTATCATCGACATAACCTTATAATAGTTTCAGGAGTACAACCTAATGATTCGGTATTTTTTTTTATACTGCAAAATGATCACCTCAGTAAATCCATTCTATCCATCACCACACATATTTATACATTTTTTTTCTTGTGATGAGAACTTTCAAGATCCACTCTCCTAGCTACTTTCAAATATGTGGGGCACCTTTTTGGCTCAGTTGGTAGAGCATCTGACTTAATCTCAGAGACTTGAGTTCAAGCCCCATGTTGGACATGGAGCCTATGTAAAAAAAAACAACAACATGTAATACAGTATTATTAACTATAGTCACTGTACATTATATCCCCATGACTTTTTATAACCAGAAACTTACGCCTTTTGACCCCCTGTCACCCACCTGAGGCAACCACCAGTCTGTTCTCTATATCCATGAGCTTGCGGCTTTTTGTTTGTTTGTTTTTCTATTTTTGTTTTGTTTTTTAGATTCCACATTTAAGTGAGGCTCTCTAGTAGCTACCTTTTCTGATTTATTCCATTTAGCTTAATGCTCTCAGGGTCCATCCATGTTGTCGCAAATGAGAAGATTTTATTGTTTTTATGGCTGAATAATAATCCATTGTGTGTGTCACATATATATAATGATACGTACATCACATTTTCTTTATCCATTCATCCACTCATGCACACTTAAGTTGTCTCCATGTCTTGGCTAAATACTGCAGTGAACATGGGGGTCCATTTCTTTTCAAATTGGTGTTTTTGTTTTGGTGAATACCCAGTAGTGGACTTACTGGATCATATGGTACGTCCATTTTTAGTTTTTTGAAGAACCCCCCCCCCCCATACTGCCTTTCCCACTGGCTATGTCAGTTTACATTCTCACCAGCAGTGCACAAGGGTTCCCTTATCTCCACCACCTTGCCAGCACTTATTTCTTGTCTTTCTGATATTAGCCATTCTGACCGGTGTTAGTGCTACCTCGTTGTGGTTTTGATTTGCATTTTCCCTGATGATGAGTGACGTTGAGTACCTTTTCATGTGTCTGTTGGCCATCTGGATGTCTTCTTTGGAAAATTGTTTATTCAGGTCCTCTGCCCATTTTTAATTGGTTGTCCAGTAAATTTTGTTTTGTTCTAATAAGAGAAATTATACATGCCAAATTCCTTTTTATTGTATCATTAACCTGCAAGTTAGTACACCATGTTTATTTGAACCTTCCATACCCGGGTGTAAATACTTGTGTGCACATGCATGTGTGCACACCCAGCGGAGCTCTTGGTGCTGTTGGCTTTAACTCTGGACTTGGGGCCCTTAAACTGGTGATTTCATGAATAGAAAGGAGTGCAGATGGGGCGCCTGGGTGGCTCAGTCAGTTAAGTGTCCGACTTCAGCTCAGGTCACGATCTCACAGTTCATGAGTTTGGGCCCCGCGTTGGGCTCTGGGCTGACAGCTCAGAGCCTGTAGCCTCTTTTGGATTCTGTGTCTCCCTCTCCGTGCCCCTCCCCCACTCATACTGTCTGTCTGTCTCTCTCGGTCAACAATAAATAAACATTTAAAAAAAGGAGTGCAGAGGCTTGAGAGGACACCAGCTGCCACGGCCTGGTGGTCTTTACTATCAATTTGCAGCATTTTGTGACTTCTGAGTTTTGTGCCATCAGCTCTTGCCGGCGACTATACCTGTAACTTCCCTTCCTTTTTGTCTTAACAGGAAAGCTTCGAGTTTTATGCAAAGCAGCTAAAGGAATTGAGGGAAAATCCTTTGTAAAATAAGCAGTCGCTACTTTATTTGTGTGTATTTGTGATTCAGTGTCTAAAATGTTATTTTTTAAATATATTTGAGAGAACAGAATAAATAAATGAAAAGTTACTTTGTGTACTTTTGTTTATTCATAATGTATATGTTCGGCACCTTACTGACAATAATGGTGTGCACTTAGTCACTAGACTTTCTTGGGGGTTTGCCTACAACATAAATCTACGGCATTTTCTTCATGGTGTCTGTTTGAAGCCGTTATGTTTTCAGGGTTCTTCTCTCAAATACTCTTCATGTTCCCACTGCTCTATTTTGTTCATTATTTTCATAAAATGTTATTCTTAAGTCTTGCTTGTTAATATTGTTTATCTGAAAATTTTGGAGCTAGACGAAATGATGCTCAGTGGGCCTTCTAAGACTTTACTATTCTATGATAGGAAATTGTCTTCATGTGTGAACCCCTGTATAATTTTCCCGTTTTGTACAATGCTAGCACTAGCAACCATGTTTTAAATCATCTAGCACTCGTTTGCCAGTGCAGAGCAAAAACTCAAGACTATTGCTTGCCCTTGGTTGGAGTGCTCTTTGCCAACACCTGGGCTCTCCCCACTATGCTTTCCCTTCTACCACAGAGAATACCGAGGGCCTCTGTTCACAGATGTCTCTGAGTCCTAGCCATGACTTTGGTCATGAATCTGAGCAGTGCATTTCCTCTTGTCTTGGTTTCCGGTGTATGTTGGCATAAGTACATCCCATGCCAGACTTGTTACTTCATACTCATCCTATGCATGTGTGATTTTATATAGGAAGAAGATTGTGGTTTGTATTCAG
This sequence comes from Cryptoprocta ferox, assembly GCA_028646485.1. Lineage (NCBI taxonomy): Eukaryota > Metazoa > Chordata > Mammalia > Carnivora > Eupleridae > Cryptoprocta > Cryptoprocta ferox. The sequence goes on along the minus strand of CM053576.1, from coordinate 59,428,398 downwards.
TTTTGTCAAAGTTGTCCCCAAATTGGTTAGTAATTACTATAAAAGAATTCAGGCTGGGTTGTGAAACAGTTTACCATTACAAAAATATCTTCATATGTAACTGACCTATTTGGGGATTAGGCAGTTAATTACCAAGAAAGCTGAAAATGTTTTATTGGAGATTTATTCTCGTTTTGGTGTATTCCTTGTCCCATTTGAAATCAGTGGTTCCCGCTGTTTACACCAGGGGAGACCTTGCCTTGCAGGAAGTTAGCTGGCCTCATGCTGGTTGTGCTGCTAACCAGTGTTAATGGAACCAGACATCCTTCATCGAGAGCCTGCAAATAGCATGAAAGAGGAAGCTGATGGAGGAAAGCCAAGAAGTAAATGTCATTGCAGCATTGTTTCCTTCGTCTCTATTTTGTGGATTTAGACCTAAGGCATCAGAGGCCTCAGCCAATGTCAAGTCCCAGCCTTGAGGACTTAATGAAGCTCTCCTTTGTTTGCTCCAGGGGCAGAACCTCTACCTGTTGTGGTTTGGTATTGTCTGATTTGCCATGAGCCGCACTCAAGCAGTGATTCCACTGAAGCAGGCCCGATTTTTTGCAGTTATGCTAACCATAAGTTAGTTGAGCGACATTTTACTGATCTCCATTGAAGAAGGTCTCTCAGATGAGGCACAACCTTGGGGCTTACCCTGAACTTATTATCAGTTGCCTGGGCCAGAGACTGACAGTACAGAGAGTATAGTCTTGTATAAAGTGACTCTAAGCCAGCCTTGTATTTGGACTCTGATAAAATGCAGGGTAGTGCAGAGGAAATGGGCACAAATCCCTTATCTAGCATTCTAAACAGCACTATAATGGCTTCCCCCTCAAATTTAAATATTTAAAATGTAATTATATGTTCTAGGTGGGCTAATAAATGCTTTGTAAATATCTAATTGCAAAACTGAAACAAAGAGTAGAGAGCAAACACAATTCTAGAACTCCATAATATTTTTTTAGACTAAAATTACAAGCCAGCAGTCTAAAAAGTAAACATCATTGTAAACTTTTGGAAAGTAGAGTGTTTTATATGTAATTGTATGTTCATGTATTTGAACCTAATATAATTTTAATGTGAAATGCTTTGAATAAAGTATACCCCCCCAAAACCTGTGAGCGTCTTCATTTTTAATTTTATCAAAGTTTTGCATAACCACTTTTATCATTTCAAGATCTTTAGCCTTAATTTTTTAAAAATTTTTATGTTTATTTTTGAGAGAGAGAGTGCGAGCAGGGAAGGGGCAGAGAGGGAGGCACAGAATTTGAAGCAGGCTGCAGGCTCTAAGCTGTCAGTGCAGAGCCTGATGTAGGGCCTGAACTCATGAACTGTGAGACCATGACCTGAGCCAAAGCCGGACGCTTAACAGACTGGGCCACCCAGGCGCCCCATAGTCAAAATTTTAAATTAAAAATTGTGTGGTACTGGACAGCGACATGCAGAAAAATGAACCTGTACCCCTTTCTTACACCATACACAAAGATAAACTCAAAGTGGATGAAAGACCTAAATGTCTGGCAGGAAGCCATCAAAATCCTCAAGGAGAAAGCAAGAACCTCTTGGACCTTGGCCACAGCAACTTCTTACTCAACACGTGTCCAGAGGCAAGTGAAACGAAAGCAAAAATCAACTATTGGGACCTCATCAAAATAAAAAGCTTCTGCACAGCGAAGGAAACAGCAAAACTAAAAGGCAACCGACGGAATGGGAGAAGATATTTGCAAACCACGTATCAGATAAAGGGTTGGTATCCAAAATCTATAAAGAACTTCTCAAACTCAACACCCAAAAAACAATCCAGTGAAGAAATGGGCTAAAGACATGAACAGACACTTCTCCAAAGACATCCAGATGGCCAACAGACACATGAAACGATGCTCAATGTCACTCATCATCAGGGAAATACAAATCAAAACCATAATGAGATACCACCTCACACCCTTCAGAATGGCTAACGTTAATAACTCAGGCAACAACAGATGTTGGCGAGGATGCAGAGAAAGAGGGTTTCTTTTGCACTGCTGGTGGGAATGCAAACTGGTGTAGCCATTCTGGAAAATAGTATGGAGGTTCCTGAAAAATTTAAAAATAGAACTACCCTACGACCCAGCAATTGCACTACGTATTTATCCAAGGGATACAGGTATGCTGTTTCAAAGGGGTACATGCACCCCAATGTTTATATAGCAGCACTATCAACAACAGCCAAAGTATGGAAAGAGCCCAAATGTCCAGTGATGGATGAATGGTGCGCACACGCACCCACCCACCCACACACACACAATGGAGTATTACTCGGCAATCTAAAAGAATGAAATCTTGACATTTGCAACTACATGGATGGAACTAGAGGGTATTCTAAGTGAAATTAGAGAAAGACAAATACATGACTTCACTCATGAGGACTTTCAGATACAAAACAGATGAGCATAAGGGAAGGGAAGCAAAAATATAAAAATGGGGAGGGGGACAAAACATAAGAGACTCTTAAATATGGAGAACAAACGGTTACTGGAGGGGTTGTGGGAGGGGGATGGGCTAAATGGGTAAGGGGCATTAAGGAATCTACTCTTGAAATCATTGTTGCACTATATGCTAACTAACTTGGATGTAAATTTTAAAAAAATAAAAATTTTAAAAAATTGTGTGGTGGCCTCTGTTATAGCCAGAATTTGTTAAATGATGTACAGCTTGTGTGTGGAGAACCAACAAAGTCATTCCTTCTCTGTTTTAAGGACAAACGGATATTTAAATTGAGATCTCTGAGGTACAAACTTGGCAAGAATTAGTAGAGTTGGACATACAGTAAATGGACACTGAAAACCAAGGGGGTTTTATCTGCATTAAGTGTCAGAAGCAGCATTCCACGCCATGCAGGTGACTGGGACTGCCACATAGATCAGTCCTGGGCACGCTTCCCTCCTACCTGCCTTACCCTCCTGTTTCTTTCTCAGGTGCGCTCACTGTGGCCAGCATCGGGGTCTCCTCTCTGCAGCTTCTTGGCCCTTCTCCCCATCCAGCACCTTAGCTGTCTCTCCAAGGTCCCTGTAAGCCACTTAAAAGAGGAAGTTATCACGCAGCTCGTGAATTCTCTGAGGACCGGTCTGTACCCCCAGACCTTGCATAGACCTGGCCGCAGAACCCCAGTGTACTGTTGTCAAGAGCTGTGTTCTGCAGGGCTAACCATGGGTACCTGCTCCCGTGCGTCGGATGCCCCTCTTACCTGACATTCAAAGTGACAAAGTTGGGGCTTACAGAAGATAATGTATCCAGTATCACAGTGCTCTATGGCATGGCTGGGACTCTGACTTCCAAAAAAACAAGCAACCAGTTAAATTTTAAATTCAGTTAAAAATCCAGTTAAAAGTCAAATTAGAATCTCTAAACTATTAGGATATTCTATTTTTTAAAATGCGAGCTTTCACATTAACACAAGTGTTCCCAGTCTGGACAGCTTTACATTGTAAAGGTATTTTCTTCCATTTAGTCGAATACTCAGTTTCTGGCATAATCACCCGAGTTTGTGAATTCCAGTAAATTATTAAGCAAGCTTTATGTTGCAAATTGTTCTTCCCCATACAATTTATTCCTCAAGTCTGCAATGTGTGTACTCTGCATATTTTTCTCGTGTTTGAGCACAATTTTCATTTTATATTTGTCTTTCTGACAAACCAATATTTGTAGAGTTTCTATAAAATGAAAGCAACATTCCTGAAGTATGGTCGAGCTAATAGCTGCAGGGGGTACAAAATCATGGTAATTTATCGCTTTGCTGTTTCCATTAGAAATGTATCCTGCTTTCAGACCTGTGGACTTTACAAAGCCCACATTATGCAGCCTTAGTACAAATAAAGGAAATGGCTGCATTTGCAAATTCAAAATAGGCACTTATCTTTTTCTTTTTTGCACAAAGAAAAGAAACCTCATCGGGTTCAGGCAGAGCAAAAACATTTAACCGGCTTCATACTTACCGTCCCTGCACATTAGTTTGGACAATGGCTGGTTGTCGGGATCTGTGCTTACAGAGATCTCTGGAAGTAGTATCTTCACCAACCCTGCCCCAGGCACACGCTTGCTGAAATTCTCTTCATTATTTGCTTTCTGTTGTCGTTTCCTCCCCTAAACTGTGAGCTCTCCTGGTGCTTTGCAGAACCACCAGTTAGAACAGAACCTGGCACTGACACCTGCTAAGCATCGTTGAATGACAGTGAACACAGCACCTGACCTGCTTTCCAATTCCTGTTCTGAGATGTGTGCCTTGCATGCACTGGAGGGTTTCCTCACACTGGTCTTCCCAGGAGATCCAAGATGCCACTTGGTAGCTCGGTTCTCCGATATTGGAGGCTGAGGCCCAACAAGTTCTTTAAAACTTGTGTGCCCAAATGAAAATACGCTCAACTTTACTGCCAGGAGGAGGAGGGCTCTCAAATGTGTGACTACGCAGCTCAGTGTAAGAGTGGAATCAACAAAAAGGGCTGTGGAGCTTTTCAGCAGGTTGGGGAAACAAGGAATCACTCCAGTTTTACAAAACGGCAAGAACTAGCATACACATGATAAACGCCACTATTATTACATGGAAAGCTGAGCAGTGGTTTCTGGTCTTTGAGTTGGCATGTGCTAAAAAATCTCAACCCGCTGCTTAAAAATTACTGTTTTAATTGTTAGTTGCTTAGTACCACATGGCTGCTGCTGTCGCCCAGTTGCCAGCAGAAAATGGGCCATGCTCCACCTGCCTGCCCCCTCCCCTGCTCCCCTGGGCAGACACTGTAATGGACCAGGATGCTTCTCTGTACCCTGGCCATTTTAAAGGAAGAACCAATTCTACTATCAAAAACCAGTGACCGAGGTTCCTGGGTGGTTCAGTGGGTTAAGCATCCGACTTCGGCTCTGGTCGAGCTCTCCCGGTTCATGAGTTCGAGCCCCGCATCGGGCTCTGTGCTGACAGCTCAGAGCCTGGAGCCTGCTTCGGATTCTGTGTCTCCCTCTTCTCTGCCCCTCCCCCGCTCACACTCTGTCAAAATAAACATTAAAAGTTTTTTTTTTTTTTTAAGGTGACAGATAACTTGAGATTTGAATGACCTAGCTTAGACCATGAAAATAGGGGCCTTTACTTTCAGGCATGAGCACTGGATGTATTTTCCAAAGAACAAGTCAGCCAGCAAGGTGTTTACTCACTCTCGGCTTCCCAGTCCCTTGGCCTTGTCCTCCGGAGCCTGATAGGTGCTCCAGGCCTGTGGCTGGGGCGAGGGAAGCAGGAAGCAGCACATGGTGGCTGTGCTACACTCCTCTGTGAGTGACATACTTGAGTCTCACTAGAACCCCTGTGTCTACCAGGTCTGTAGTTAGCGCTTGGATTTGGTGTCCATTTAAATATGCCTGCTGCTAGCTGTTTAATCTGGAATCCAAACAAGAAGACAAGTGGGAGGGGGGAAAAAAAACCAACCAGAGCCAATGCAAGATCTCTGTGAACCTGACCTGGGAGATTAGCTTGACCAAGGGAGCAAGATTAGGTCTTAAATCATTTTTATAGGATCAAGAGCAGGAAAACAAAAATCACATCAGGAAATATTTGAGTCAATATAGGTACTTTCTGCTTAACTAAAATTTCCCTGTCAATAGCTTAATTTGAAATTGGAGGGCTTAAAATACAAATTTCAAAACCTCTGACTTCTGATCAAGAGTGTGCAAAGCTTACAGCCTTGGGCAAAATCCAATGCACTGCCTGTTTTCGTTCATGTTTCACTGGGACACAGCCACACAACCCATGCTTCAGAATTGTCTGCAGTGGCTTTCATGCTGCAACAGAGTTAGGTAGTTGGAACAGATGCTCTGGCCCTCAAAGCCTCAAATACTGTCGGACTCTTAACTGGAAGAGTTTGCAGCCACTCCCTGCTTTTGATAAGTACTCACAAGCTGACCTTTCTCCCTTTCAGTGCAGGGAGGGGCTGAGTGGACAGCCTGCTCCCGAGGGAGCAGTTTCTTTATTTTGGTTTGTTTAAAAAAAATAGACCTGTGAAATCAGTCTCTGGGAGTGGGGTCCATAGTGGTATTACAGCTCCAGGGTGGAGAACCAGGATGCTCTAGCAAAAAAAAAAAAAAAAAAAAGTGGCTGCTGGAGTTTCTCCAGTTCTCTTGCCTCTGTACTTTGCCCCTTTCCCCCCACAGCCCTGTGCACCAGAGTCCACTCAGTCATTAAAGCCCCTTGTAGAGGGAGTGGCCATAACTCAGATGATGTACCCCACTGACTATCAGCCCTCACTGCACGTTGGAATCACTGGGGAGTTCATGAAATAGCCCAATGTCCTCTTCCTCCTCCAGGCCTAAAACCATTAGGTAACCACGTGTGGGTGTGGGATGGAGAGCCAGCGTAGGCTGCAGTAGGGTGAGGACAGCATCTGTGCAGACTGGGGGACAGCTTGATAATGGGAGTTACAGCCCTAGCAGGTGAGTAGGGGGTAGATGGGAGTTTGGTTACATATAGGGGATTAAACAAATGAGTGAAAATATGAAGGGCAGTGGAAGCCAGGTTTGTCACAATTGGAAAAGGGAGTTAGTTATAGGGGCACCTGGGTGGCTCAATTGATTAAGTGTCCGACTTCAGCTCAGGTCATGATCTCATGGTTCGTGAGTCTGAGCCCTGCACTGGGTTCTGCGCTGACTGAACGGAGCTTGGAGCCTGCTTCAGATTCTGTGTCTTCCTCTCTCTCTCTCTCTCTCTCTCTCTCTGCCCCTCCATCACTTGTGTTCTTTCTCTCTCTCTCTCTCAAAAGTAAATAAAACATACAAATATAGAAAGGGAGAAAATTAGAATCAACTCTATGGTGTGCTGGTACTTGGGAATTGGATGTATTAATGTGAACTCACATGTAAAGGTATGTGTGTGTGTGTACATACACATACATACAGACCTGTGTACATATATCCACATGTATGCATTCCCTACTTTGCCTTCTGAGAGGGTCCGGGGGCAGTGATGCTCCAATAGCAACGGGCATACTTGTCACTCAGATCTTTGCTTCTAAATGCCATTTTCCACTAAAAGGAGCAAAGATTTTTTAGAGAAATGTCTGCTTTTCTAAGTACTGGGACTGAGGACTGGGGGTAGAAAAGAAAAAAATAAGCCCGAAATGCTTTTTTTTGTGAAAGAAAATGTTCACACAATGATGGGGATGTATCAAAAGGATGCAGAGACCAGCTTGAATGGGCTCCCAGGGCAAAAACGGGGACAATTTGAGCATGAAAATTAATCGTGACACTAAGGGATTGTAACCCACTGAATAAAATAGGAAACTACAGGTTTATATTGCTATAAATTGAAAAATGGGTAAGTGGAAGGTTTAATGAGCAATAGGTAGCTTACATATTTATAAAGCACCAACCTATAAAATGCTTAATTACGAAAGGAGGGAGAAGGCTGGCAGACACTCCCTTGATCAAGTGATCCAAGTGGACATCTTCAGTATGGGACAAATTGAAATCCTCACCACTGATAGGGTGAGAAGGGTGCATCACTTCAACATCCCTGCCAAAGGAAGTGCCTATGATGTCCCATTAAATTCATGACCTGAACTTTGTCATGAAAATGTATCAAACTCAAGTTGAGAGCTATTTTGCAAAATCTTCACGTGTCAAGGTCACACAAGTCAAGGAAAGTTGAGGACTGTTCTAAAGGAGACCGAAGAGAGTGGATGACTAGATCCAATGCTTGGTCCTTTTGCTATGAAGGACCTTGTCAGAACAACTAGTTGAGTCTTGAATGGGGCCTACCCATTGGATGGTGGCAAGGTAACAATGTCATAATGTGCCATGTTATACTGTGGCAGTGTAAATACCCTGAGTTTCATGGCTGTATTGTGAAAGGGCAGTGTGCTAGAGCACTGCTTCTCAAACTCGGGTACATAAACCACCTGGGGATCTTCTTAAAATGTGGATTTGGATTTAGTAGGTCCAGGTAGAGCATGAGCTTCTGCCTGTCAAAGCAGCTCCGAGGTTAAGCCCATGCTGCTTGTCCAGAGCAGTAGTAGTACGGGTCCAGGGAACCTGGGGTGAACATTTAGTATTTGCCCCCACTCACCTTCCTCCCTTTTTTGGCCCCAGACTCTGGTGTTTCCTTTGGGAACAATCTGCTCCCCTTGGTGCACCTGGTCCTCAGTGCTCGGGCAGTGAAGATATAACTTGGGCTTGATGCCCCGACCACTCTGAAAGGTTCAACACTGGTCCTCAGACAAGGCCAGGGCCAGTGAAATGCAACTCTGAGAGGCCTGGCTGAGCTGACACAGCCTCTACAACCATCTTCATCTTCTAGAGCCTTCCTAGAATTCCAAGCCTTACAGTGGCTCAGGACTTGCTTTTGCCCTCCCAACTCCTAAAGGCCTCCAAGGCTTTCCAACCCCCACGTGGGACTCTACCACCTAGTAGCCATGTGACCTTACTTAGCGAACTGAATTTTTACCTCAGTTTCCTCATCTATAAAATGGGATACCCCCCCTCAAAAGGTTGTTTGAGAATTATATGATACTCATCCACATAAGTGTTTTGAGCTGTTCCTGGTATAGAGTAGATAATCAATAAATTTTTAATTGTTCAGTTTGGCTTTTGGAACCCATGATCCCACACAAAAAGAATGACATCTCACTGGTATGTTTTAGGTCATTTTCCGTATCGAGAGTGACTTAACAGAGTTTGGGGATCCTGGAAGATGAGGCCAAACATTTTGCTAGGCATTGTTACTGATTCCTCTGGATCCTACCAGTTTTTGCACAGCCTACTCAATTCATTCCTAACTTGCTCCCATTGAGTTGCCTATATAAATACATATGAAAAGGAAATAAATTAGCAACATTGTAGGTGTCCCCAAGTATGGTTTTCATTCCCAGAAATTGCAAGCTCTGGCCAGGGATCAGAAATCCTTTTCCACTGTCTTTATTCTACTGCCATCCTGTGGCCAGCCTGTGCCACTGCAGCATTGAGGCCGGGTGTAGCTGAGCTCCCTGTGTTGTCGTCCTGGTGCCCTGGACCGGGCTCCTTGGGAGGAAGGAAAGGAGTGCAGTTGAAGGGCTGCACTTGAATCTCCAGCAGCAAGCAGCAGTCTGGGCATGAATCACCAGTCTTGACTGGACTTCTGTTTGATGAACCTTAGGGCCATGTAATACAGGATCAGGAAGCCACCACAGATGCCAAGAAGGATGAAGTAGATGACGTAGAGCGGGTATGAGTTCAGGCCCATGGAGCTGAGGATCTGGGGACACAGACATCAGTGAAGCCATTGAGAAGACATTCAGATGAATGTCATGAATGTTACCTATTTAGAGTCGAAGGCCTCTGCTACTTACCACGTCTCCCTGGATAGGGATGGTGAGGTTGCCGACAGCCATGTGGTAAGTGTGCCCTTTAAACTGAATCTGCATCAGCCCTTCAAAACACCAGCGGAGGAAGGAGACTTTGGAAATCCAAGTGGGCACTGAAGATAGTTGAAAGCCATGTTATTCACACAGGCTAACCACCTGCTCCCTGGGAAACACTCCTGGAGACAGGGCCCTGGTGCCTCTTACCCAAGGGCAGAGAGGTCCCTGAGGCAGCAGGAGAGCAGGGAGAGGGTGAAAGGCCAGAGGGGCAGCTTGGGACATGGGTTGGGGCAGAAGGGCCAAGCGACTATGGGGGTCACCACATGTTTGATCGGTAGCAATCTGAGAGTAATTTATTATGTGTCCCAGCATGTTCTCAGCTCTGTGGAGGTACAGCTGAGATTTCCGAGTCTGTGCCCTGACCCGATGGGATATCACAGTGCTAGGAGCAGGAGGAAGGAACAAGCTTGGCCCGGCTGGTCAGGAAAGGCCTGGCAGAAGAGAACAGCCGTGGAAAAGGGGGAATGGCGCCCTACCTACAGAGAAGAGCCGCACAGACTCAGATGCGCGTGCATGGAGTGTGTTGGGGACTTCACAAGAGCTAGGTGGAGGCAGTGGAGAGTCAGCAGCCCCAACTAGAGGACTCGAGCAAAGCAGCAATATGGATTTGCACCTTACAAAGTGCCCTTTCCATGGGCAAGGATTGAGAGGGATGTGGAAGGATCAGGGTCACAGAGACCATTGCTGTGGTCTAACACCAGACAGTAAGGCCAGGGCTGGGGGAATCAGGCGAGGCGACATCTGAGAAAGATGTGGGAGGCAAAATTGACCTGGCTCCCTGGTGAAGGCGCAGAGTGAGAGTCAAGGGTGACTTCCAGATGTCAGCTGAGGGATATGAGAAGGTGCCACCTGCACCCTCTCATGGAGACATTCCTTTGACATGCAGGACAGTTGGCAAGGACATCTGCTCCCAGAAAAACCAGGGTTTAAATGGATCTAAGTGATGAGTCCTCATCCCCAAGTGAATACAGGCTTCATCCAGCCCCATAAGGCCTCAAAAAGCTTGACCAGGGGAGGGGAGCTGGCCTTACCTATCCACATGTTGTCCAAGCTTATCATGAAGCCCCCGGTGAGGTAGAAGGAGTTGTAGAGAGCGTTGCCAAAGAAGGAGGATGTATGAAACGTGGGGAGCAGGGCAGCGGCACCCAGGGCCATGATCCTGCAGCAGAAGACCACCAGCCATACCACCAGGAAGTGCAGCAGGAAGGGCTCCAGGCCTGGGCGCAGGTTAGCCAGCCAGTAGATGGGCATCCCATAGATTACGATGTAGACACAGTGCTCCGGAAGCTCCCCTAAGATCTGCAAAGAATAGTCCTTGCAAGGATGTGGAGCTAATACCTTCATTGCCAATTGTTCTTTAAATGTTTAAAGATAGTGTAACTCTCAATGATGACAACCTTCCCTTCTGCTAATGGTCAGGCTGCAGCAGGAGGGCCAGTCAGGGGGCAGGGGTGGGACCCTGGAACATGAGCTCACTGCTGCTTTCCCACTGCAGATGCCTTGTGCTCCAGCTGGGACAGTTCAGAACAGTTTCCCCCAGGGAGGCAGGGTGGCCCGGTGAAAATGGCAGTCATGTATCTGTTCTCCTGTTTCAAGTCCTCACCCTGCCTGCCCAGACCAAATAGCTGTGGGGCTTTGAAAGAGGCGCATAACCTCGCTGAGCTTCTGCTTCCTGGAAATAAGTGCAGTAACACCTGCCGACCTGCTTCCTGGAGATGTGGGGAGACTGGAGAGGTGAAGTATGCTGGATGTTTCCCATCTTTCCTTTTTCTTTTTCTTTCTTTCTTTCTTTCTTTTTTTTTCTTTATTTCCTCTTTCTTTTTTTTCTCTTTCTCTTTCTCTTTCTCTTTCTCTCTCTCTCTCTCTCTCTCTCTTTCTTTTTTCCCCCCAGATTTCTGCTGACCAGGAAAGTGTTATTCCTGGTCCACAGTCCTGGTCTTCTGGTAAATGTTTAAAAAAGATCAAGTCCCCGTAACTCCCTAGGGAATGTGACAGCAGCAACTATAGATGATGCACGGCCCCCTGGTTCAGCAAAATACTTCTCTGGAGCTTCTGTATAATGCAGTGTAACTTTCTCTGTCCCTGCCCCCCACCTGGTAACTTGCTCTCAGCCCTGACCAGTCACCTTGGTAAAGAAATATGGACCAGCAGTGTAAAGCCCGTCTTCTAGTTCATAGTAAAGCATTGCCCTCTCTGAGTGACCTAAAAAGGGGGAGAAAAGGAGAATGAAAAAAGTGACATTAATGTTCAGTATTTCTGTTTTTGAGTCTCTTTTAGTGCAATTGTAAATATTCCTATTGCCTAAATGTCTCCTATTTTTAAAAAGCAGGCGGAGTTAAACCACCTTAATTTAGGTGTTTGTAATTCTGTGACTTGTGCACTGCTGTCAAATATAAATCCTGCTATTACAGGAATGCCTGAGACTGCTCGGCAGTCTGTGCTCATTTGCATACCAATATTAATGTGCGAACTTTAAAAATCATCACCTTTTATTTCACAATCATGGTGAAAATAGGCAGCAAACCCATTCTCCCCCAGGAGTTTGCAGGAACACAGGTCAGCCTTGGACCAGCTCAGAGGGGTGACCAACATCGTGTCCTCTGGTTGTTCTGGGTGCGGGTCACAGAGAACAAGCCACACTCACATTTGGCAATGACATCCAGGATCACGTTGAAAGGGATGAGAGCTCCAGTCATGAACAAGAGGGCAGCTGTGTCCATGAGGGAGAGCTTGATGGCCCCATGGCCATAATAGAGGAACCCAATGATCAGGGACATCAGGCAGGCCTCTGCTGCATGGATGAGGAGAGTTGGCAGGTCTCGGAAATCGTTGAAAATCTGACGACTTAAAAAACAAAAGAGGTGCCAAGGGAATAACACACACTAGCCCTGTGACATTGGCCATGTCCTTCCATCTCTGCAGAGATGAAAGCTTCGCTTTACTCCCTTGTAAAATGGGAATAGCACTACCCCCCTCACAATGATTCTGAGGCATACATGGGATCATTGGTGAAAACGTGTCTCACTGTATGTACACAATGAACAATTGTTACTTTACTATCAGTGTATCAGCCTTGAAATTTTACTTAAAGACATTATCTTAAGGAAATACCCAATCAGGTGTGTAAAGATGTTCATACAAGGATATTTGTTGCAGTGTTACTTGTCATAGCAAAAGCCTGAAAAAAATCTGACCATCAATGTACATTTAGCAGGAAAATGAATTATGGCTAGATTGGAATGCCGAGGACCTAACCGGATGAGAGGTACAGGCCTATTCCATGTGCAACCAAAAACAAAACAAAAAAAAAGTTACAGAACCATATGCAAAGTATGATCCCGTTTATGTATTAAAATGCCTGTGTGTATGGAAATATCACTCACCAAACACTTGGGTCTAGTTTACTCTGAGGGCTACTGACAGGAAAACTTCCCTTTCCACAGAGGTTCTCCTGTATTGTCTGAATTTTTCATAATGATCCTATGCAGTTTCTACAATCATCCAGCCAGTAAGAACGTTTTGATTTTGTTTAAAGAATAAAAGTAACAGGAGTGTTCTGTATGATACAGAGACAGCTAATGCTAGTCTTGGTGATACTGGTTTTTAAAAATTTTACCTCTTGCTTTCTCCTTCAAATTCACTTTAAGATATAAAGGGCTTAATCTGATACAATAAAGACGTCTGGGGTAGGGTTGGTGGTGGTGGGATGAAATGGCAGATAATTACCGGATCAGCATGGAAAACTGCTGCACAGGGCCGGGCAGCTCAGTGGAAGTCAGGGGCTGGTCAGTGTCCTGGGAGAGGGCCCGGCTGTCAAGAGGCAGAGCGTGTCATGGGATGTGGGGGTGGCTGCCTTCTACAAGGAGCTCTCCACCCAGAACCACCCTAGCCTGCCTTACCTCTCCAGGCAAGTGCCCTCACCCAGCTCCCTCGACTCCGCTCTCCACAGAAAGTCATCAAAGCCACGAATTTTTTCTTGGAACAAGGTTGCAAGGGACTGAGCCTTCTCCCTGGTGGCCACTTCCTGTTCTCTGCTTCGCCTGTCGATGCTAGTCAAGTCCACTGTAAGTAGAGGATGCGGGGCCATGTGTGGCTAGGTCTCTGCACCTGCCCACGGGTGAGGAGCTCACTGCAATTCTAACTCACCACACTGGTCAGCCCTTGGGAGTCCTGGGACATGCTCCCCACCCTCTGAGAGTGGACCATGAAGTGATGGGCAGAGCAGAGAGAGGCAGAGAGATACCCAGGACTGGCCTCCCCCGGCTGGGCCTGGCCACACCCACTTCAGGGGAAAGCGTGCTTCAGAGAAAAGGCAACACCAGAGGCTCTATGGGCCCTGGCCTCCATCCCAACACCCAGGCTCATTACGGGGACATCCCTAGGACAGGACAGGATGCATTGGACCTTTGGAGCCAAAGGTCATGGCACAGTTATGCCTTGGCTCCAACGCAAGCCATTAAAGAAGCCTGTGACAGGGACTCAGCCTCCGAGGTGTGCCTACCCATGGGGAGAAGGTAGGCTGGCCATAGGGCAGCTAGCTGGGCAGTCTGGGCACCTGGAAATTCTAGTTCTCACTGTAGATTAGTCATTTGGCTCCCCAAGTAGCCTGTCTAAACGGGGACAATGTTTTGGCTGGAGGCTGCCAATGTCTGGTCAACTCTAAGTAGAGCTATCACTGTCCTCTAGGGGAGGGAGCTGGCATGACCAGTTGGAGGAACCAGCTGCAGAGCAGCCACCTCTATGTTACTTGTGGGGGGCAACGGGTAGTCCCAGCCACAGCTCTATTCTCATGGGGCTCCTGCAACGTCAGAAAGGCACATCCACCCAGTCACAGCCAGGATCCTCCTAAGCCCAGCCTCACGGCAGGCAGGAGGGTGACTCACCTCCCTCCATTTCTCCTCTTAACCTTTGTCTCTTCCTTCCTATCATTTTCATGACCTGTCTCACGGCAGGATAACGTATAGGAGGGGTCTTGTAAAATGCAGCACGTTTCCTCCGTGTGCAGGGCTGTAGTTCAGAACACCAGATTCTCTGGGTACTGCCAGGCCCTGTCCCCCAGATTGGGAGGTGGTAGGCAAGAGCCCCCCCCCCCCAAGAAAAACTTTTGTTCAGGTCTGTTATAGGCATTTGACTTCTGGTAACCCCTCTCTGGAGTTACTGGGTGTGGCTCCCCGTGGCCAGGTTGACAGGTGCCCTCTGCCCCCTTTATCTGGAAATGGCTACCTTGAGGATGATATGCTGTCAGGAGGCCAAGCCGGCTCCTGAGCACTGGGAGGAAGGGTGACCTCTATATGAGTTCGCCCATTGTGAGTGCACAGGGCAAGGGCTGGCAGACTGGAGAGAGTAGCTGGTCCTCCTGGGGTGGGGAAGAACACTGGATGCTGACAGGAGGATGTGGGCCCAGGACCAGGAGTCAAGTTGGGAGCTGGACACGACACACTGGCTGGGAGTCCCAGTTCTGTGTCTTACAAGTTCTTTGCAAGAGGCTTAACTCTTCAGACTTCTGTCTTCTCATCTGTATGGATGGAAATGACCTTGGCCTGACAGGGCTGGGAGGGTCAAAGGGACATCCTCTGTAGCTTGGTGCCTTTGGGCCCAATGTCTGCCCTCAAGGACATGGTCCCTGTTGTCATGGTTATTGGTGAGGCTTTGCTACCCAGGGCCATCTTGGGAGGAAGGATGGGGCTCCAGGTGGCATACTGGACAAGGCACAGCTACTGTTTCCTCCAGCCCTGGTAAAGCTGTGCAGCCTGGCCAGCAGCCATGTCACTCCCCAGCATTCAGGATCCAGGCATCTGCTTTCAGGTCACGCACCTGTAAAGACAACTGTCTCCCCAGGAATGAAGGAACTAGCTTATGCTTTTGCTGAGGGCTCAGGACCCTAAGCAGGAAGGCCTTTCTGGTGCTGACAAAGCAAGTTTCAGACCTAGTGATTCATTGACCCAAGACCTCCAAAAGGCCCTCAACTCTCCGGGCCCTGGGGCCCCCTCCACAAGGCAGTGCTTTCAGGCTCCCTGCCTCTGTGGGGGCACCAAGGCACAACTTGAAGATTTTCTGGTGGCCTCCTGACTTTAGGTATCCTAAATTTCCCTAAAGAGTCTGAATAAAGACCACAATTCTAGAAATTGATCCAAACCCTCTTGAATTCTAGTCTCCACCTCCCCCCCCCCCCCCCCCCCGGCTTTGGAACTCACAGGTTTCTTTATCGTGAACACAAGAGTGACTATGTCAGAAGCTGGATTTTCTCGGGCCCTGGTTTCTAGCATTTGATACTCAGCAAAGTGACACACATTCTCCAGCCCGCTGGGCCACCCCGCTCCTAGATCCTGCCGCCCTGAAACTTCTGAGAGTGTCCCTCCTGAATCTCTCCATCAGGCCCTGGCGGGGCTTGGGGGGTGGGGGCGCTGCTTGGCAGCTCACCGTAGAAGTCCGCAGGGTTGCTGTAGCGAGGACAGGGGTGGCCGATGGCTGTGAAATACTCCACCATGTGCTGGGCTGCCCCCAAGTAGATGGTGGTGCCGGACGTCATCAGGAGGACCAAATCAAAAAGCCTGAAAATGTCCGACCGAGGCTGGTGCAAGGAGATGAGCACCAACCGGTTGCCTTTGGCCAGGCGGTACAGGGTTTTCACCAGGTTGTGGGCCGTGAAGCTGTCCAGCCCGGAGGTGGGCTCATCCAGAATGAGGATTCCTTCCCAGCGAAGAGAGGGGCCTAGTGAGCCGGCAGGGCTGTGGCTGGCGGGAGCCAAGCCACGTGGGCGCCGCTGCCCCCCCTCCTCCCCGTCCCCCTCTGCACCCCCACCTGGGTTCCACAGGAGCTGCACCGCGATGCTGACCCGGCGCCGCTCGCCCCCAGACACTCCCCGCACGTACGCGTTGCCCACACGCGTGTTGGCGCACTGGCGCAGGCGCAGCTCTGCGATCACGTCGTCCACCTGCGCGGGAGCACCGAGGTTTAGACGCTGAACCGCCTGCCTCGCGCAGGATTACGTGGGTGCTGTCCCGAGGGAGAAAGCGACTGCCCACCCTTGCCAGCCCTCCCCCCGTCCTCTCCACCGCCCCCCCCCCCCAAGGTGGGTTTGCGGTCCAGCCTTCGCTGCCCCATGCAGTGCTGGTTCCCGCCTTCTTTCCGCATGTCCTGAGTGGCTTCCACGCGCCTAGGACGGCGTCATGTTGGGAACGTGGTCGCGCCCTGGAGACAAGACAGCTGGGCGCTCTGCCCACACGGAGGACCGGAAAACGGGTAGACACTCCTCACACATTTTGTGCAGTGTGGTGAAGGGAACCGGCTAGGGCCCAGGCGGCCTACAGAGGGATGGGGGGCTTAAAGGTGGACAGAGGGCAGGGTAGCGATGGAAGGATGGTGCGCTGGGCTCCTCAAAGTTGACCTGTGACTGGACCCTGAGGCAGGGGGGAGGGTCGTCAAGGGGAAGGATGTAATGGCTTCTTGCGGGGGGGTCACCGGGGTCAGGCAGTTACCCTTTTGTCACGCTGGGCCTGGGAGAAGGTTCTGGGCAGGCGTAGCTGGGCAACAAAAGCCAGGGTCTCGCGGACGCTTAGGTTGGGGAGCAGGTGGTCATGCTGGCGCACGTGGGCCACATACTTCCTCACCAGCTGGGGCGTGCTGGGCTGCTCGTTGATCCAGATTTGACCTGACTTAATTTTGCCGCCGTGGTCTCTCCCGGTGATCACGTCCAGCAAAGAGGCCCTCCCACAGCCTGCGAAGCCACCAGAGACATCCTGAGAGCAAAGCTGTGGCGGCTAGCCTGGAAGCCAGGGCTGCCCACACACTCTTCAGCCACCCTGGACTGCTCTGTCCTTTCAGAAGTGACCAAGGCCCTGGAGAAAGTGGCATGGCTCTTGGACCTGGATGGGTCAGCCTCAGCACCTGGAGCTCCCGGGCTTTCACCTGCAGCCAACTTGGGCACCTTTGGGGAGCTGGAGGTGCATTAAGGCTGGGAGTTCGAGCCACTCAACTTGTGGATCCAGGCTCTGAGATAGCAGGGGACTTTGTCAGTATCCACAGGGACAGTGGGATTCTCAATCTGAGTGGGAAGTACACTTTCCTAAACAACACTTAATGAGAGGTGAGCGTGGGCTTTCCAGTGGAGACTGCCTAGTGCAACTGGAGAGACCTTCTATGAACCAGGAGAGAACACCAAAGGTGTTCAAGAGCCTTATAAAATGGCTGGAATCTCAAACACTGCTGCCACTACTCCTGATTCTATAGAAGCAGCCAAAATGCCTGGGGCCATTGTATTTAATTTTTATAAATTATGGTGAACATTCATTATTCTTTGTTAAGCCTCAGAAAGTGTAATGGATAAGTGTGCTTTTTTTTTTTAATGTTCATTTACTTATTTTGAGAGAGAAAGAGAGAGAGCACAGGAGGGATAGTGACAGAGGGAGAGAGAGAATCCCAAGCAGGCTCCACACTAGTGGTGCAGAGCCCATTGTGGGCCTCGAACTCACAAACTGTGAGATCATGACCTGAGCCAAAACCAAGAGCAGATGCTTAACTGACTGAGCCACCCAGGTGCCCCTAATTGATAAGTGCTTCTAAGAAATCAAAGCTAAACAACACTGAACCTGGAGTCAAGAGTTCTGGAGACTGCTCAGCCTCTCCAAACCTCACTTGCCTCAGGGATGCTAATAGCTACAGGGTCACGTGTAGCGAGTATTAATTGTGTGGACTCTTAGGCTTTATGGAAGTGCCTGGGAAGGGCCCGTATATCCCCCAGATTCTCAGTTCATGAAGAAAAAGCAAATATAACAGGAAAAGCCACCAGGAGTTACAAACAAAAACAAAATTGGCTTATGAAGTGTCTGTTCTCTTTTGTAGATAAGAATTGCAGAGGCAGAGCCAAAAGTGGGCAGGACTTGACCTGTGGTGTATTTCAGTTACAAAGTGCATTGACATACAATATCTTATTTGATCTTTGGTTAGACAATAAACCGAATTTCCTTATCAGAAGACTAAAACTTTGGAGATGTTCAAAAGTTCAGTAATCTCTACTTCTGGAAATGATTAATTAAAAAGAATAAAGTGTTCTCCCTAGCACCATGTAAGAGAGAAACACTTTGATCTGAGAATCAGAAGACCAAAGTTCTAGTTCCAGCTCTGCATTGAATGTATGTCCTTAGGTGAATCACTCACTTTCTCTAGACTTTAGTCTCCCCATCTGTTAAATGAAGGCGTGTATGTGTTGGGGGGGGGCAGGAGGACACTCTAGAAATATTGAGGACCAGATAACTTAAAAACCTTCCATTAAAGAGGCTTTCAAACTGGTAAGGAGAAAGAAAGAATACAGTAGAGAGAGCGAACACCATTTTCCAAGTCCCCTTTCAGCTTCAGCATTGCATAATTTTAAGTTTGGCTTCCAGAAGTGACTCTGAGGCACTCCAAGATTCTGGATCTTTGCAGATGGTTGAAGGCTGCACTAAGACTTGGAAGGGCTCTTGGAGAAATGGGAGTTGTGTCAGCGGCTGTGCCTACCAGGTTGTGGGAGAATGAATGAATGCCTCTCGTGTGGAGGAGTTCGCTGAGAGGAACATTCAATTCTGAAGCTCCCTGAAGATCTTAGAAAGGTTTTTGCTCTGGATGCAGCTTCAGGAGGCACACTCATGATTCGTAATGATGGCAGCTGTTCAACAGCTAGTAAATGGAGGGACTTGAACTGGGATTTGAACCCAGGTCCACCTGACCCAGAACCTGTGCTTTCACTCACTCTGCTATGGTATTCTACTAGTCAGCAAAGAGTTCTATGAGAAGCATCCATTTGTCTGAGGGACCATTCTGCATTCCAGGAGAGACAGAACCCATCGCCTCACTGTTTGCCCTTAGTGGTACCTGAGCTCCCTATGATGGCCAGCATCTGCCCACTCCTCACTTTGAAGCTCAGATTTTGGATGCCCAGCTCACAAGAATCCTTGTGAGATGCCCAAGGCATCTTGAACTGAGCCAGCTTCTCAAACCAGGGCACCTGGGAGTCCATGTCCACCTGTGGGGAGATATTGCAAGGTTCTTCAGAGAGCTGAATAGAGGGTTTCAGCAACTTCTGTCCAATCCTGTACAGGAGAAATCCTCCTGCTGCTGCACAACAGGCCTGAGGGGCCCCCACCTAGGTCCTATCAGACGTGGTGGACCCTATCCTGCTGAGAACCTGAAGCTGCCATTTCCAGGTGTGAAGTTAAGACATGGGAAGCACGTGCAATAGCAGAACAGAAACAAAAATATAAAGCAAAACAATGTCTTCAGTTTTTCAGTTAATAGTAATTTACTAATGATTCGTTAAGTGTTTACTATGTGCAAGGCATTGTGTAAATCTCTTTCTGTTATTTCTTTCAGTCCTTGCAAACCTATAATATAGGTACTATCATAATTCCTGTTTTACACGTGAGGCTCAGAACAGTTACTTGTTCAAGGTCACACAGCTAAATAAGTGGCAGAAAAGAAATTGGTTATAGTGTGGTTCATTAGCTTGTCCTAACTTACATTCACAGGAAGCCAGAGTTGGGCCTCTGAAGTTTACCCTCCTGCCCCCAGGGTGTTCCATCTGGACTGCCAGTGGTCTGCCCCCAAGGAGGTCTGGTAAATGGTAGTCTTGAATCTGACCAAGGGGTCCCTAACAGCCTCTGAAAGGCCAGTAGTCTTTGCACTTTGGATGCTTTATTAGATCCAGGGACAGTGTACTTTGCAAGCAAACATAACAAAACACGAAGCTGGTGAAACCTGAAAATCTATAGTTTAGTGAATAGCGTCATGGCATTGTTCATTTAGTTTTGATTGTTTTGCTGTGGATATGCAGGATGTTAACATTAGGGGAAATTGGACAAAGGGTACATGGAAACTCTGTACTATTTTTGTAACTTTCCCAAAAGTCTAAACTTATTTCAAAAATCTGAAGTTAAAGTTTGAGAGATTTCTTCCCCCCACAGAGTCACATAATTTGTTTATGTTTTAACAGAGGTCTTGTTCCCTAATGCCTCTCAACTTCCAACTACAGTATATGTAGTTGAAGGAAGTCTTGTGGTACTTTCACCCCACATGGATGTTCTTGGGGGCAGAGGGCCCCCAGGGTGGGTTCAGCCTTACCTTCCACTTGGGGAATCATTTGGCCTTCCCTGCCCGTTCCTCCCACCTTGTCCTCAGGTATGCCTCTACCTGGTAGCTGAGATCGTGGACCTCCAAGGTGTTGGACTGGCCACTGTAGGTGAAGTATAGGCTGTTGTCACTTTCAAAGGAGAACAAGCTGTCCTGGGGGCCCTGCTGAGAAACATGACAGGTGAGAGTCTTCTTCTAAAGCCACTTAGGACTTAGGAGAAAACAGGGAGGAGATCCAAGAGGTGAAAGCTAGCAGCAGCTAGTGTGGTTGAGATCCTGAATTGGTAAGACGTGGGTTTGGGCAGAAAGAGCCCAAGGGCTCAGAAAATAGGAGCATCAGTGAGGGCAATCTTTTCTTCCCTACAGAGGGAGCTTTGAGGCTTTCCTCCAGTATAGCTCCTGGCTCCAGAGAGCCTCAACCTCAGATTGGTGGGAGCCTGAACCCAGGCACCCTGTGGTGGATGAGACCCAGACTCAGGACTATAGGGAGCTTTGTGAGCTGCTATGCTCTGTGGAGACCTGAGCTGGGGCTTGTCCTTAACTTTTCTCTTCCCTGCCTCTGGCTTACTATTTCCTTATGCCACACAGACTTCCCATACCTGGTATGTGAGAGGATATAGCTATCAAAAAGCTAGTGCTCAATATTTGGAAGACACAATCCTTAGAAAAGTTGTATCTTATTTCTAATGAGGAGTTTTGTACAACAAAGCCATTCAAGATGCTTTTGGAAGATTTCATAGGAAGTCACCATTGTTACGTCATCATCATCATCAACATCTTGCTGCTATTATTGGAGCGATATTATATTTGTACATCAAGTGAATTGATGTTTCATGGTATCACTGATACCTTTGAATGGTATTAGCTGTCAGCATATCTAAATTCCTTCTATTTTATCAATTCAATCATTTAAATCATTTAGGCTCCCCTGAAGAAGAACCTGCCTACTAAGGTTTCCATTTTTATTTTATTATTATTCTTAATGTTTGTTTATTTATGAGAGAGAGAGAGAGACAGAGCATGAGTGGGGGAGGGGCAGAGAGAGAGGGGGAGACAGAATCTGAAGCAGGCTCCAGGTTCTGAGCTGTCCACATAGAGTCTGAAGTGGGGTTCGAAGTCATGAACCATGAGATCGTGACCTGAGCCAAAGTCAGACCCTTAACTGAGCCACCCAGGCGCCCCTCAGGTTTATATTTTTATTATTATTTTTTTAATTTTTATTTCTTTTTGAGAGCGAGAGACAGAGTGTAAGTGGGAAAGGGGCAGAGAGAAAGGGAGACACAGAATTTGAAACAGGCCCCAGGCTCTGAGCTGTCAGCACAGGGCCTGACGCGGGGCTCGATCTCACTGTGAGATCATGACCTGAGCCGAAGTCGGACGCTTAACCGACTGAGCCATCCAGGCGCCTCCAGGTTTCCATTTTTAAATGCATGCAAATTTTCTTTTGTTTCTTAGTGCAGGAAAAAGTGTATTTTTTAACAAGTTCTAGTTGACTCTGTGATCTTTTCTCCTCAGAGCTGCTTCTTACACACTAATGTGTTCAGTCAAGCAAGCAAGCATCCACCACTTCTTTGGAGCCCACATCATGCTACAGGTTTGGAGTTTGGGATATGACAGTGAAAAAGTTGGTCTCTGAGAAGCTTAAAATTTTTTTATTGAGGTAAAATTGGTATATAACATTATAGTAGTGTCAGGTGCACAACACAACAATTCAAGATTTGTATACACTGCAAAGTCACTATAATACATGTAGTTACCATCTGTCATCATGTAAAGAAGCTTAGATTTAAAAAAAATTTTTAATGTTTATTTTTGAGAGAGACAGAGACAGAATGTGAGCAGGGCAAGGGCAGAAAGAGAGGGAGACCCAGAATCCAAAGCAGGCTCCAGGCTTTGAGCTGTCAGCACAGAACCCGACATGGGACTCAAACCCACAAACCATGAGATCATGACCTGAGCTGAAGTCGAATGCCCAACCAACTCACTCAACCAAGTGAGCCACCCGGGCATCCCGAAGAAGCTTAGATTTTAACAAATGGGACAGGTGGTCAGGATGGAGCAAGACAGGCCATCCATTCAGGGTATATTTATACTGTGTACACAATGCCTACGTGTGCTTTGTGTGAAAATAAAATGACTTACAATTATGTGAAAATAGCATCCAAAAGTTTCTGTCAAATTTCCTGTAGTGGTGGAGGTCAGAGGTCCTTGGAAAGGACCATAGAAGTGGAAGGAGATCAATGTAGGTGATGATCTATGGTAGCAGCTATCAGTGAGTAGTCCCCAGAGTTTCAGGACAGTATGAAAACAGCAGACCATGACTACTTGTCTTGTCTAATGTTAGAACTATTACCATAAAGATCCTAAATTATACAGAAAAGCCTGGGAAAGATGAACACCTACTTTAGCAGAAGGGCTATCTCTGGGTAACAGAGAGGAATACAGGAGAGGAGGGTACAGAGAAGAACAAGGGGAGTAGACTTCACAGCTCTTTGTAGTTAGCTGTGGATACGTAAGAGTTCACTGTTGTTTGATCTGAACTATTTCAAAGTTTGTTTTCCAAGTGGGAGAGCCTGTGAGTAGAACTCCAGAGTGCTACTGCCACCTTGCCCCTCAAGTGCCAGTGCCTCCAAGGCAGGAGCTGGCTGTGGAGATGGAGGAGGGGCAAAGGTCTGTGCCCTCAGAGATGGAAAGGGAGATATTTCCTGGGGGAGATCAAGGACAGCTGAGAAAGGTGCTGAATTTCAAGCAGTTCAGACCTGCACTTGACCCTCACTCACCACCTCTACCACTAGTACTCACACTGCCTATTTCTCCATTTAATTCTATTAAACTATAAGAAATTCTAGCAATTACTAAGAGACTCATTTAGGCAAATATAAAGTATTTATTTGTTTGGTTATAAAAAGTAAATATCTGCAGGAGAGACACTAAGTCGATTGGTGTAAGATATGACTTAGCTCAGAAATTGCTTCTGTGAACAAACACCTGACCAAGTTATATTTCAAGTGGAGGGGCGGCTAAGGAAGGGACATTGGACTTTTTGGGCTCTGGAGCAATATGTGCAGGTGACCTAATGCCTAAGTGTGTTCCACTTTCCAGATAAGTGCTTTGGAAAGGTGGAGGGTGCTGGGGCTCTGGGGAAAGAGGTGTCACAACGGGAAGACAGATAAAAGGAAGGAAATAGGTGCTCCCTATAGGGGGGTGGGTAGTACCCCTCACCCTAGGCTGGGCAAAGGCCAGCCAGGCACCTCAGCCACCATCAAGGGACTGTGACTTCCGGGTCGCCTGTAGTTGGTTAAGCGGCCAACTTTGGCTCAGGTCATGATCTCACGGTTCGTGGGTTTGAGCCCCATGTCGGGGTCCATGCTGACAGCTCAGAGCCTGGAGCCTGCTTTGGATTCTGTGTATCCCTCTTTCTCTGCCCCTCCCTGGTTCCTGCTCTTTTCTCTGTCTCAAAAATAAACATTAAACTAAAAAAAAGTGGGGAGGGGGCGACTGTTGCTTCCTGGAGCTGCACAGGCAGTACAACTTTCAGAGGAAGAGAATTCGTTTCTGGGTGGGAGACAGCCTCTGCTCCATTTTGAAGTATTTTCTTGACTCCCAGGATGGATTTGTTAGGTTTTGCGGTTTTGACAAATTCTCTGTATTTTTCAAATACTTAAATATCTATTCAGCTGACATCTTAATCAGTATGACTGTCAGAATATCACTTGAATTTCTGACAGGTGACACCCAAAAAAGCAAAAGCAGGTTTATTTGTAGGTAACCTGTTCCGCTCCTGCTGGGCTACATTGTAATTTCTCCTTGTATTAACTTCTGATCAAATTCCTGAGTCAGAAGCATAGATTAGAAGGGAACTCAGGGAGCACAGAGCCCACGTTCCTTATTCTAAGATGAGGAATCCGTGACCTTGAGTAGTAGTGATGTGCTGATGACTCAGTGCCTGTGCAAAAAGATGCAGGGTTTGTTCTTGGCTCGACAGGATGAGGCTGGGCTTTTATTAAAATACTCAGAGCAGGGGCATCTGGGTGGCTTAGTTGGTTAAGCAGCCGACTTCGACTCAGGTCATGATCTCGCGGTTCGTGAGTTTGAGCCCCGTGTCAGGCTCTGTGCTGACAGTTCAGAGCCTGGAGCCTGCTTTGGATTCTGTGTCTCCTTCTCTCTCTGCCCTTCCCCTGCACATGCTCTGTCTCTCAAAAATAAATAAAACATTAAAAAAAATTTTAAATGCTCAGACCAGATCTTACACATCTTTGTCCTGAGGACTGAACCCCTCTAGTCCTCCTCTGGCCACACTCCTGCCCATGGACTAAGGAGTCTGTGGGCCATGGGCACTTGCCACTCTGGGCACCCCAGGCTCGAAGGGCATTTGTCTGTGGACAGTGAATGGAATGTGGGTAGGTAGGATGGCATGACCACACAGGGATATGTGAGTCATGTGTTGCACTAGGGGTGGGCAGAGAAGGGGGACAGGCTGTAGCTTGGGCCAGAAGCTGGCTCCCCTGTGCCACCACATTCTGGCTGCTGATCCAAAAGGCCTTAGGATTTCTAAATTTTTATCTGGCCTTTAAGGTTGTGAGGAAGGTATGTCAAAATAGGAAGATAGAAACTTGTAGCAGTTTTTAGCTTGATTGATAATTTAAAAATAACGACATAAGATATGTAGCCCTCATCCTCTTGTTCTAGGTGTTATAAATGTTGGGGGAAGATTATCATTTGGAACCTTGAGTAACAGAATTGGAGAAAAGGAAATTGAAAATGGCAGCCTTTCCTGGATATTGGATTTGGGCAGTTATTTGCATTCCATGCTGTGGTAGCTGATTTGTCAGACCTTTCAGGCAGAAAATGTCCCCAAAGCCATTACTGACTTTATATCCTATTCAAGCTGTGAGCACTACAGTCAGCTCCTAGGAGGCATTTCTTGGCAGGAGCTGGCCATATTCCCAGATCAGAGCTGGCTGTTACTTATGGCTGCAGAGCAGACTAGGAATGGGCTGGGTTGAAGTCACATCCTAGCAAGTGAGGGCCAGACCAAGTGGCCTGTAGCCATCCCTGTTGAGTGTGGAGTCCTCAGACCTTTCTTGTCTTTGTCTCTCTCCTCCCCCACAGCAGGCAAAGATGGAAAGATGGGCTGAGGTGAGGTGGGGTGCTTCCTTTCTGTCTTCCAATTTAGCCTCTTGCTTCAGATCCCACCCACATCCTGATTTTAGTCAAAGGCCATTTCTCAAGTAAACGTTTCTCCTTGTAACCTGATAAGGGTGGAGAACTTGTACCTCAACCTCTTGGCCCCTGGCTTACTGTCTGTCCCTTTCAGCTCTTTCTGGGGTCTTCCATCTGCCTGTTGAGGCCATGTTGTGATGGTATTCCCATAAAAATTGCCTGCCATCTTACCTCATCAGTTTACTACCTCTGAGACTCTGAGCCTGACAGACACACAGATGAAGGAAATACTGCAGAGTCTCTGGTGTGTGAACACATCTCTGGAGTCTCAT
Organism: Cryptoprocta ferox; assembly: GCA_028646485.1. Lineage (NCBI taxonomy): Eukaryota > Metazoa > Chordata > Mammalia > Carnivora > Eupleridae > Cryptoprocta > Cryptoprocta ferox. The sequence goes on along the minus strand of CM053576.1, from coordinate 59,402,372 downwards.
TCAGAAAAAGCTGCATCAGCCCAAGTAACAAACAGGAACATCACTTCCTTGTAGGAGTATGCCTTAGGGCAGGAAGTGACCTCAGAGGCCCCCCACCCACCCCTGACCCCTGAATCCCTTCCCCTTGGCCCTTTAATGCCCAGGAAGTAGAGTCCTACTGCCATGTTCTCCCTCTGCTTGTGGTCCTGGTGATGAGTTAAGTTTCTGAGAGAAGAAAGAAAGGTCTGATTTGCCCCCACCCCCCTATGACTGAGGTGACTGCCCATCACTCACAGAGGCATCCTGGGGAGCAGCCCTGTTCCGCAGCCCTCTGTCTTCTGGGGCCGTCTCAGCCATGGGGCCCAGCAGTGTCTGTGCCACTTTGCCGAAGCTTCCTTCACCTTAGCTGCTACCTGACCGCGCCAGTGTTTTCTCTTTCTCAGAACTGGGCAATCTCTGGCCCTGGTTCACTGTGCCTCCCAGAACTCCTCTCAGGCAGGCCCTCCTACAAACACAGGCTGTATGTTCTGCTCGCTGCCAAGATAGTATGCTCTGGGTAAAGGTGTATCAGATAATGGCATCTGTGGCCAACCCCCAGTCTGGCTGCTGGGAAGGTCTGGGGAGGGACTCCAGAGCCCTGCGAGGAACACGCAGTTGCAGCGTGCTGCTTGCTTTGCTGGGGCTCCTCCAGGGAGGGTCCGGCCACCCAAAAATTCACCTCTTATGCCTCTTGGCCATGACAGAACTCCCATCTCTGACCCCTGTGGGGTCCTTCGGGCTCCAAGTAAACAGTGGCCCCCACAGCTCCCCAGAGGAGGTTCCTGCAGCTTTTTTAATGCCTCAACACAGCCTGGGCATTCTCCATGCCTCCTACAGCGTCAGGTAAGACTGATGCCTCTTCTTCCTACTGGGAGCTTGAAGCTGGGATTTGATTGAGCTGTGGTCATGGCCTGAGATGAGTGGGCCTCTCACCCCCTCTGCTGGCTTTCCTCACTAATGGGGGGCACACATAGAGGTTTTGGGTACCCTCAGTGGATCAGAGTGGAGAGACGAGAGGGGAAGGGCTGCCAGTGGTAAGTGAGCAATGGTAAATGGCCCCCCTTTTGCCCATGACAGGACCTGGAAGCTCTAACAGTGAGACAGCTGTGTTCTGCCATACGCCCAAGCTTTGTGCCTCTTACCCCTTCCTTTGTGTCCCCCTGTGTACAGCCTGCCCCATGGGGATGGAGAGGGCTTGGGGAGTACTTGCAACACAAAGTGTAATGAAGCCTGGTGAAAGAACACAGGATCAACTGAAGGAATAAACAGTGTCCTGTTTGCCAAATCCCACTCAGCCAAAGAAAGCTGGCATTCAGAGCAGCTCCCAGGCAGGGGATTTACACAGGCTTTCTTCGGTCACTACCTGCCAGTGTCCACAGAGGAGGACACTGAGCTCTAACCACATTTAGGAACCTATCCAGAGACAACTGGGATCAGTGCTGGGGCACAAGGTTTTGGTCCCTTCTGGAACCCCACACTACCTTTCCTTTAAAGCCACCAGGTTGGGCCCTGGTGGGACTTCACATCTTGCCGGCAGCAGTGGGACAGGCAGATCCTCAAGGATGTCTCCTTATACGTCGAGAGTGGGCAGATCATGTGCATCTTAGGGAGCTCAGGTAAGCTTGGGAAGGAGTACTTTAACTTTACCTTCTCAGTGAGCATTCAGAAAAGGCTTTGGCTTGCTTTGAACACCACATTGAGGAAACAGGTTTAAGTTGTAGCAAGAAGGCCACATGTTTGATATTACAATGAAATCAAATGACACATCTGACTGAATGGAATCTGGTACTAATGTGAAGCCTTTAGAAAGATCCTTGGAAAAGAATAAACTCCTGGGGAGCCTGGGTGGCTCAGTTGGTTAAGTGTCCGACTTTGGCTCAGGTCATAATCTCACAGTTCATGGGTTTGAGCCCTTAATCAGGCTATGCACTGGCAGTGCAGAGCCTGCTTAGGATTCTCTCTGTCTCTGCCCTTCCCCCACTTACACACACACACACACACACACACACACACACACACACACACACTCTTTCTCTCTCTCTCTCTCTCTCAAAATAAATAAATCAACTAAAAAAAATAAGAATAAAGTCCTGCCTAACATATCAGTTAATTTATATTTCAAAGTTTGGAAAGCCCCTAGCATGGTGCCTGACATGTAGAGATACTCAGTAAACACAATTTCCCTGATCTTTATACTGTGCTCAGAGGCAGGAAAAAAATTAAGTACAAAGATACCCACTTAGCCCCATATCCATTGTTTTGTATTATCGTAGATGTATTTTAAATATACAGGCAAGAGTAGAGAATAAAGAATATTCATGTATTAACATATGGCTTTATCAAACCTTTAACATCAATGTTATACCATGTTTCTTTCATGTCTTGTTTTTCTTTTACATCCAAGTTAGTTAATATATAGTGTAATAATGGTTTCAGTAGTAGAATTTAGTGATTCATCACATATAACACCCAGTGCTCATCCCAACAACTGCCCTTCTTAATGCCCATCACCCATTTAGCCTCATCCCCCCCACTCAAAACCCCTCCAGCAACCCTCAGTTTGTTCTCTGTATTTAAGAGTCTCTTATGGTTTGTCTCTCTGTTTTTATCTTATTTTATCTTATCCTTTATCTTATCTTATTTTATCTTATCCTTCCCTTCCCCTGTGTTCATCTGTTTTGTTTCTTAAATTCCACATATGAGTGAAATCCTATGATATTTGTCTTTCTCTGACTTATTTTGCTTAGCATAATACACTCTAGTTCCATCCATGTTGTTGCAAATGGCAAGATTTCATTCTTTTTGATCATGGAGTAATATTCAGTTGTACATATATACGACATCTTTATCCATTTGTCAGTTGATGGACATTTGGGCTCTTTCCATAATTTGGCTATTGTTGATAGTGCTACTATAAACACTGGGGTACACATGCCCTCTTTTGTATCAGTATTTTTGTATCCTTTCGATAAATTCCCCATAGTACAATTGCTGGGTTGTAGGGTAGTTCTATTTTTAATTTTTTAAAAATTTTTCCAGAGTGGCTGCATCAGTTTTCATTCCCACCAACACTCCAAGTTTTCCCCTTTCTCCACATCCTAATAACTGTTGTTTCCTGAGTTGTTAATTTTAGCCATTCTGACAGGTGTGAGGTGGTATCTCATTGTGGTTTTGATTTGTAGTTCCCTGATGATGAGTGATGTTGAGCATCCTTTTGTCACATTCTTTTTTTTTAAGGAATTAAATATTACACACTTCACTGAGGCTATCTTTGTGCCCACTTCCCACTTTATCCTCCTTCTCTTTCTTAGGTTATCTACCTTGAGGCTGAATTCGCTGTTTGTCTTTGTGTCCGTAAGTCAGCCAGTCATTACCCTGGGCAGATGTTGCCTCCAGAGAGGCAGATCCTTGTGTCTGAGAGCAATGCCCCATGGGGATCACACAGCTGTTGAGTCCTCAGCATTGACCCTGACAAGGGGATCTGCATGGACACCACAGGGTCCACTACACTAAGTTATCCTATACACTTTCATGGTAAAAGATTCTGACAGACTTGCTTCAGAAGAGCTTCCTGGTTGAGTTCTTGCTTGCACTGAATTGTTGACATTTCCTGGCACTACCTATTTGCATTATTCTCTGTAATAGCAATGGGTAACACAAGTCTGTGCAAAAGTCAAGCACGGTCAGCCTCATTTGACCTGGAGAGTTAAATCCATAGCCATTCCCCTGCTACAGCAGGTGAACAACTGGGTGGCAATAGTAGCATTAAGATTAAATGAGAAGGAATTCACTGACTAAAAGTGTTAATTCTTTTCTGAGATTTCCTGTCAGTTCCTATTTCCAGTTTTTAACTATTTCTAATTATATGCATGTACCATAACATCCATAGCTGTTCTGATTTTCCTTTTGATAATTATTACATTCTTCTTTAAAAACAAAATCTGAGTTATTCCTATAGTTATTTGCTTGTTGTCTTCTTTCTGTAGGATTAGGGTGGTGTGTGGCACACAACAAAGGGTGACCTCACATTCTCAGAAGGGTGTCCCACAGGCCAGTGTCATGCTTCATGCACATCTCAACAGGACACTGGGTGGGAGGCCTTGATCTGGGAGCTCATGGGTTGGTTTGTGATGATACCTAATCAGGGTTTTATAACAATGTCTATCCTTTTATACTGGCCGTGAATTCACAGTAGACTGCAAATTCCCCGGGGCAGGAGGTTTTGTTTTGTTTTCTTCCTATATTCTCGACAACTAGAATAGGATTAGCCACACAGTAGGTGATTAGTAATATGTGTTGAATATGTGGGTAAACAAATCAATTCTGTGAATTAGTTAGCATTTGACAAAATGACATATCATTTCATTGGTGTCTTACCTAATATAGCACTGTTTGTCAAATCTTTATTAGTGAAGCAAAGTAAGACTTAGGTATTCAAAGTCTCACAACAGAATGGTCTAATGTAAGCCTGCCTATGGTCACCCAACATTCCAGGCGAGGGACTTTATTTGACTCATTATTTGCTATCAGTTGGGACATAGATTCTGGGCTGCTGGCTACCTTGTAGAGGACTATTTAGTTATAAACAATTTCTGTCTGTTTAGGGAAGATAACTCCAAAGGTCATGATTTTATTGCTCTATAGGGCATTAACCTTTTGTTTTCTTTTCTTTTTTTTTTTACTGTGGTAAAATACACATAAAATTAACCATTTTTAGTGTACAGTTCAGTGTACAGTATTCAATGCGAATAAATACATTCACATTGTTGTGCAACCATCTCCACCATCAATCTTGTAAAGCTTTTACAAAGCTCTTCATCTTGTAAAACAAACTCTACACTCATTAAGCAATAACTCTCCATTCCTCTTGCCTCCAGCCTCACCATTATATTTTGTCTGTATGATTTTGATTACCCAGCCTCATAAAGTGAAGTCATACAATATTAGTCTTTTTGTGTCAGGCTTATTTCACTTAGCATAATGTCCTCAAGTTTCATCCATGTTGTATCAGAATCTCCTTCCCTTTTAAAGCTGAATGATATTCCATTGACATATGATCTATACCATATTTGCTGCTCTGTTCATCCATTAATCCATCCATTAATGGATACATGAGTTGCTTCCACATTTAGATGTTGTGAATCATGCAGTGAAGATGGGTGTACAAATATGTTTGAAACCCTGTTTTAAATTCTTCTACTAAGAAGCAGAATTCTTCTACTTTTTCAATTCTTCTACTTTTTTTTAATGTTTTATTTATTCTTGAGAGACTGAGAGAGTGAGCGAGCAAGGGGCAGAGCAAGAGAGGGACACAGAATCTTACACAGTTTCCAAGCTCTGAGCTGTCAGCACAGAGCCCAACCTGGGACTCCAACTCATCTGAGCCGAAGTCAGATGCTCAACCGACTTAGCCACCCAGGCACCCCAATTCTCCTACTTCTTCAACCAAGTAGTAGAATTGCTGGGTCATATGATAATTCTGTTTTTAATTTTTTCAGGAACTGTTGTTTCTGCAGTGGCTATATACTATTTTATATCCCCACTAACCCTGTATGCGGGTTCCAATTTTTCTACATCCTTACTAACACTTGTTATTTTCCAATTTTTTGACAGTAGCCATCCTACAAGCGTGAGGTGGTATCTCATTGCAGTTTTAATTTGCATTTCCCTGATGCTTAGTGATGTTGAACATCTTTTCACGTGCTTATTGACCATTCATAATCTTCTTTGGCGAAATGTCTGTGAAGTCCTTTGCCCAGTCTTGAATTGGGTTGTTGTTGCTGCTGTTGTTTCTGAGTTTTAAAAGCTCTCTATATATTCTGGGTACTAATCCCTTATCAGATATATGATTGCAGATATTTCTCCCATGCTGTGGGTTGCCCTTTTACAGTGGGGATAGTGTCTTTTGATGCACAGAATTTTTTAATTTTTATGAAGTCCAATTTGTCTATTTTTCCTTTTGTTACCTGTACTTTTGGTGTCATATTCTAGGGCATTAAGCATTTTTGTGTCCAACTTTGCATCTTATTCTTTTAAAAAGATTTTTTAAAAAATATTTATTTTTGGGAGAGCGAGAGAGAGACAGAGCATGAGCGGGGGAGGGGCAGAGAGAGAGGGAGACAGAGAATCCAAAGCAGGCTCCAGGCTCTGAGCTGTCAGCACAGAGCCCGATGTGGGGCTCAAACCCACAGACCGTGAGATCATGACCTGAGTTGAAGTCAGATGCTTAACCAACTGAGCCACCCAGGCGCCCCTCATCTTATTCTGACCTTTAATTTTCCATTGATTATACATATCAGTTTCTTACACCCATTTTTTCTTCTATTCTTTTTTTTTTTTTTGAGTGAACTTTTTCATCCTGCTGGCCAATGACTAATGAGTTAATAACTAATAAAGTTGAAATATCTTTAAAAAGAGGTTAGCTATCCATTTCTATGTAAAAAGTATCCCGGAACTAAGTGGCTTAAAACAATAAAAATCATTATTATCTCTCATAGTTTCTACGAGTCAGAAATGTAGAAGTGACTTTGTTGGGTTGTTCTGTCTGGGGTGTCTCATGAGGTTGTAGTCAGAAGTCTGCAGGGCTTCAGTCCTCTGAGGGTGTGAGCAGGGCTGGAGAGTCCACGTGCAAGGTGGCTCGCCTGCATGCTAGCTGGCAAGTTGGTGCTCACTGTTGCTTAGTGAGAATGTGTAACATGAGAAGAGCTGAAGGCCCAGGAGAGAACCCTGAGTGTCGCCCCCAGGAGGCTGGGAAGGAGCAGCCGGACAAGCAGGATAAAACAAAGAGGACGAAGTGGCATCAAATCCAAGGGAGAGAGATTTATAGAGCAAGGCAGGCAACAGTATCAAATGCTTCTGGGAGGAAAGCAGATACAGCAACAAGAAGGCAACCTTGGTGACCTCAGGGAGGCAAGTTTTGATATGATGGGACTGGAATCCAGGGCCCAAGATATTTGGAGCTTCTGTCAGAGTTGAGGTTGGATCCCAGAAATGGAAGGCCAAGGAAGCTTCTAGTTAGAGGAACCACATACAAGGCCTAGGATCATTACTGGGAAATTTCAGAGCATGTTTTGAAAGACAACCCAAATGAAGTCACATTTTGTTTCTTTACACTCCCTCCCCTCTCTTCACATACTTACCTCTACTGAATACGCTGGAGCTACCTCTGAGCTTGATCAGCCCATGGGTTAGATCAGAATACCACTGCTAATGGAGTTTGGCTCATTCATCTTTGTACTCCTCACAGCAGCAAGGAATTTCTTTACAGTTTATGAATAAAAGATCTTCTCTTTGATTTTTCATAAATCATCATATCCTTGGTAGAATTCTCTTGCTATCTTTTCAGGCAATTCAGAACCTCTTGCCTATTAACTTCTTAGCTGCCTGGCCATGCTAATTCCTGTCTCCATTGACTCTCTGGGCTCATGTAGGTTTGTGTCCAGTATGAAAACGAGAAGCCAGCTGTTGTCTTATCCTAACTGTATCACCTAATCTCTAACACTAGAATAATGAAACCAAGGGAAAACTGTTAGTGATAACCAGCTGGGTTATGCCCAAGGCTCTCAGTATAGGCTGAGGCCAACTTGATTTTACCAAAGGACTTGCTAGGTTAGTGCTTCCGAAACTCTGATATGCATGGTAATTACTCAGGGATTTTATTAAAAAGCAGAATCTTGGGGCACCTCGGTGGCTCACTCAGTTAAGCATTTGATTCTTGATTTCGGCTCAGGTCATGATCTTACTGTTCATGAGATGGAGCCCTGTGCCAGGCTCTGTGCTGACGGTGCAGAGCCTGCTTAGGATTCTCCCTTTCCCTCTATCCCCCCTCTCAAAATAAATACATAAATGTTAAAAAATATATTTAGGGGCACCTGAGTGGCTCAGTTGGTTAAGCATCCAACTCCAGCTCAGATCATGATCTCATGGTTCAGCACAGATTATTTTCAGATCCTCTGTTCCCCTCTCTCTCTGCCCCTCCTCTGCTTGTTCTCTCTCTCTCTCTCTCTCTCTCTCTCTCTCAAAATAAATAAACTTTAAAAAAGTATATATTATACACACACACAGAAAAATCAGAATCTGATTTAGTAGGCCTGAGCTGGGGCCTGAGATTCTGCATTCAACATCACCAAATGCTCAGGTGATGTTGCTGGTATTCAGACCACACTTGATTATCAAGGTTCTAGGCAGTGTTCCCTACTTTCAGGAACCACTAGATGATCCCTGGTGGGGGGAGGTAAGTGCAGAAATTCAGATGTCCTAGATCCAAACGTTTCCAAGAGCCTAGGTTTTCTTTTTATTCTGACCCTATTTTTCCTTTTCAACTCAAAATTGCTTTAGAACCAGATAAACAAGGAGACAAAGCCTCTCCAGTCCTGACTGGGATGAAAGAAATGCCTCGTCTCTCTGTGACTTTTCCAGACAAGCTGGAAAAACTCATTGGTTCCATGAGCGATTGACCCAGGAGGCTAAAGAGAGAGGAACTCAGTGCTAGACCTGGGGCCCACAGAGGGTCTGGGGATGGCCCGGCAATGCCTCATGGAGGGAGTCCTCCTGGGCCTTTCCTTTTTGTCTCCCAGGCTCCGGGAAAACCACGCTGCTAGATGCCATATCCGGGAGGCTGCGGCGCACGGGGACCTTCCTGGGGGAGGTGTTCTTGAACGGCCAGCTGCTGCACAGGGACCAATTCCAGGACTGCTTCTCCTATGTCCAGCAGGTGGGCACATTCCTGGCCCCCGCCGCTGCTGCCTGGTCTCTGCCACTGTCACACTGATGCCTCCCTCTCTCGCAGAATGACACGCTGCTGAGCAACCTGACCGTGCGGGAGACTCTGCACTATGCGGCACTGCTTGCTGTCCGCCGCTGCTCCCCAGATTTCTTCCAGAAGAAGGTGGGTAGCGTCTGGCCTTCTGCAGCCTTGCCCCCTAGGGGATCACCCCACCATGGTTCTGCATCCCCCTTCCCTCCACTTACCTATTTCTCCCCTTCACTCTTCATCTCTTTAGTGGGGACTTGTGCCACCTTGTGTGGCAGCCACTGGTCACCTGTGGCATTGAGCACTCGACGTGGTCAAGCCCAATTGAGATATGCTATGAGTGGGAAATGCACAGGGGTTTTTGGAAATTAGTCTGAAAAAAAAACCCCAAATGTGAAATATCTTATTAATTTTTAAAATACTGGCTACAGATTGAAATGGTAGTATTTTGGCTGTATTGGGTTAAATAAATTATATTAAAATTAATTTTACTCATTTCTTTTTAAAATGTGACAACTAAAATATTTAAAATCTGTATGTGGCTTGTATTATATTTCTATTGGATAGTATTGTTCTAGGACCTCAGTGTTTGAATAAATAGTTATTTTCCTCACTATGCTATGCAGCCCTGTTGAGATTTTTCTCAACTTTCTTTGAGGCATTTTGAATGTGCCTCATGCAAACTGGATTAAGTTAATGAAGAAACCATTGACTTGTCAATTCTTTCTAGGTTTCAGTCTATTTCTTTAAATGTATCTAATTTAGAAGTAGTTAGAGGTAAATCCACAGGGACTAAGGGTGTGTAGGTGGATGTGCCACCTAGAAGGCAGGCACAGTTCCCTGGGAAATAGGCCCTCAGAGCCACCAGAGACCTGCAACATCTGCCTCAGAGGCTTCAGCAAAGCTGCAGTGAGGTTCCTCCTGGGCACACAAATTATATCTGCAGTCCAGACTCCAAGGCTAGCCTTCTTCAGTGCCATTGGGCCTTCACGGAAATCCTCCATCTCAGCTGAGGGTGCCCCATCTTTATCAGGCACTGCTAGGTCTGTCCCAGGAACTTGTTCAATTTGTCCCTGGCATTGGACTTTCAGACAGGTTTTGGAGAGTGGAATTAGGTCTAAGCTGTGTCCCAAGTACCAGTAGTTTTGTTTGATAAAATGCCCAGGTGAGTAAAGAGCATTCTTCTGTTTGAGAGTCCTAGACAGTGCTGGGAGGATAGCTTTTTCTCCAGAGGAGTCTTAGCAAGGGGCTTGGCCCTCGAAGAGCACCATCAGCCTCATAGAGCGATAGCTAGCTCTGTTCCCTGGAGGTTACTTCAGAGTGCTCAGAACGCGTTGCAAGGTTCTTGCTATTCTACTAGGTTATACAGGCATTCCTTGGAGATACTGTAGGTTTGGTTCCAGACCACTGCAGGAAAGCAAATACCAAAATCAAGAGAGTCAGGTGAATTTTTTGGTTTCCCAGTGCATATAAAACTTATGTTTATACTATACTGTACTTGGTTAGGTGTACAGTAGCATTATGTCTAAAATAAACAGTGTACCCATCTTAATTTAAGAATGTTTTAGCAGTGCCTACGTGACTTGGTCAGTTAAGCATCTGACTCTTGATTTTGGCTCAGGTCATAATCTCACAGTTAGTGAGTTCAAGCCCTGCATTGGGCTCTGTGCCGACAGGGCAGAGCCTGCTTGGGATTCTGTCTCCCTCTCTCTCTGCCCCTCCCATGCTTGCTTGTGCTCTCGCTCTCTCTCTCTCTCTCTTTCAAAATACATAAAAATAAACTTTATAAAAATAAAAATACTTTATTGACACATGAAGTAAGCAAATGCTGTTGGAAAAATGGTGCTAGTAGACTTGCTTGACACAAGGTTGGCACAAACCATTAATTTGTAGAAAATGGAGTATCTGTGAAACCCAATAAAGTGAGGTGCAATGAAACAAGGTGTGCCTGTACTCTGAACTCTCATAGCTGGCTGGCATTAGTCAGGCTTTGTTCACACACAATATTGCATTTTATTCTGCCATCAACCCTACGAGGGAGGCATTATCTCCCGACACACAAGATTAAGATCAGAAAATGGGGAATGGCAGAGCTGGGATGTGAACCTAGGATGTCTAGCTCTATCCTGCCTCCCTGAGCTCCTGGGATCTCCTGAGCCCCCTTGTGATGAGAGAAGATGGAGGTCTAGTTCAACCCACACTGAGGCACAGGCATGTTCACGTGACTTAGCCCTGACAGTGAGTGACAGATGAGTCCATCTCCGGACTTTCTCTCTGCTTGCTTTAGTATTTCTCTTTCTAAAAAGAGCAGGAGAAGATATCTGGGTGGGAGAAGTGACATCATAAACAGATTCTTCTGAGTTAGTGATCCACTTATGTCACATATCCCAATGAGAGAATGAATCTAAGAAAGCCATGGATCTCTTCCCCAGAAAATGCACATATGTGCATAAATATTCAGAAAATTCATGGATGCCTTTCAATCAATTGATGGCAAAATTCTCCCCCACCTGCCCCAGTAACTGTTCTCTTGGCATTGGCAGCCCCTAAAAGTCCTGCAAAAGTTCCTTTTGACTTTCTGAGTAAATCTAGTCCACAGAGTGTAAAATTTGGACAAAGTAATTTAGTGAGAAGAAAGTGGTGGTAATAGAGAGCAGATCTCTCCTCTGAGGAACCTGAACATAAAGCTGCGGTTGACTTGGGCAGGCTCTGTCTGCTGGACTGTAGGCTAAACCTTGTGCTTCATGGGCCACTTGAGAACACAGACAGCTCTCTCAGTCCCAGCTCTGTCACTTGCTAATGGTGTGACCTTGGGCAAGTTATGCACCTCTCTGAGCATCTGTTTCCTTCTCTATAATAAATAGAATAATAATGCATCTCTCCTGGAGTTGATGTGAGGAATGAGTCAGTTTATCTGAGAACACATAGCATAGAGGTTGATCATCCCAATGCATCCCAATAATCCCAAGGGTTCCTTCTAAGACACTGTGAATTCCATTCCCAGTAGTGTTTGCTAGACATGAGAGAGGCTTTGGGACAGCATGAGACATCTGAAACAGGTTAAATAAATGTCTCCTTTCTCTCTCCCTTCTGATCCAGGAGGGCAAGTTTACTCCTTTCTTCTAGTTGTTGCAGAGCAGACGAAAGGGAGGCTCAGGAATCTGTCCTGGCAGGTGAGCACATCAGCCCGAACATGTCAGGCACAACTCAATTCCAGGATCCTTCTGCTCTGCTGGCAAGAGGAGACCCTTGTTTATTCCAAAATAGATCATACTGGTTTCTTTATGCATTGTTACCCTCGTTATTCTTTTGGCTGTATTTCAGATATATTCTTCTTGTGGTCAGACCTTCATCTGTGCTTTTGATCCCGCTCCTGGGTCCTCTGGAACTTTGTTCCACAGATCATCTCCTCTTTTACTCCAGTCTACTTTGTTGTTATTTTTTAAGGTTTTTTATTTATTTGAGAGAGTGAGCACGAGTGGGGGAGGGCAGAGAGAAGGAGAGAGAGAATTTCAAGAAAGGTCTGCATTCCATACTGAGCCCGACGCAGGGCTTGATCTCGCGACTGTGAGATCATGACCTGAGCCAAAATCAGCAGTCGAATGCTTAACTGATTAAGCCACGAAGGCACCCCTACTTTGTTGTTATATGGGTTTTTTAACGTTTATTTTTGAGAGAGACAGAGAATGCGAGCAGGGTAGGGGCAGAGAGAGGGAGACACAGAATCTGAAGCAGGCTCCAGGCTCAGAGCTATCAGCACAGTGTTCGATGCAGGGCTCGAACTCATAACTGTGAGATCATGACCTGAGCTGAGGTGGGAAGCTCAACCGACTGAGCCACCCAGGTGCCCCCGTTGTTATTTTTTAATGCAGTATTTTCTTTCTTTTTTCATGATAGAAGTAACACAATCTCTTTAGAGGTGTATGGGAATGCAATTCATTACCATATATGTAAGTATTTTCAGTCTGTTTTTAGTTGCTTTCCCCAGGGCCCTATGTAGATAGAGGTAATCAAGCAAGCCAGGGCCAGAAGTAGAGAGTTTTGAAAGAGTCTCTGAAGATGGGCTAAGTTGAAGGAAAGAAGGAATGGGAGGGAAAAGGCCAACTTTCTTGATTAGAAATTCAGTAAAGAATTTGTTGTTGTGGTGAAGTTGAGGAGGAGTAAGGAGAGGGTGTCGGGGTGGCAGAGTCTAAGAGAAATAGAGGAGAACTGGGACAGGACATGAAGTATTGCTGTAGTCAGTACTTCCCCTGGGAAGTCTTTAAAGAGATTCAGGTAAAGAATTGGCATTTTTAAAATTACTATTGATAGCTGGATTGTATTTGATGCAAAACCACACGGAGAGTGGGCCACATGGGAATCCAGGACTTAGTTGGGTTACATAAGCGTAGTCAGGTTTAGTTCAAACCAAATTAGATTTTTTTTTGGCATATAAAACATTATAATAAAATTTCAAAAACCAGATATATTTTTTTAATGTTTATTTTTGAGAGAGAGAGAGAGAGAGAGTGCAAGTAGGAGAGGGGCAGATAAAGAGGGAGACACAGAATTGGAAGCAGGCTCCAGGCTCTGAGCTGTCAGCACAGAGCCCAACCTGGGGCTAAAACTCATGAGGCATGAGATCATGACCTGAGCTGAAGTTGGATGCTTAACTGACTGAGCCACCCAGGTGCCCCCCAAACGTGTTTTAAAAAGCTATATTGTAACTGTGCCTTTGGGGGATCTTTCTGTATGCCAGAATTAATGCAGCATCTGAAAATAGGAGTCCAACAGGGGCACCTGGGTGGCTCAATCGGTTAAGCATCCAGCTTCAGGTTGTGATCTCTTGGTTCGTGAGTTCGAGCCCTGCGTCAGGCTCTGTACTGTCAGCTCAGAGCGTGGAGTCTGCTTCGGATTCTGTGTTTCCCTCTGCCCCTCCCCTTCTTGTTCTCTCTCTCTCCCCCCCCCCCCAAATAAACATTTAAAAATTTGTTTAAAAAGATTTATTTGAAAATAGGAGTCCAATGAAGTTTTCATTGTTTCCTGGTGAATTTCCCTGAAACAAATGTAAACAGTTTTGTTGCTTTAGAAACTTTTGAAAAACAGGTGTATTATTTGTTTTAATCTGACCCATGTATTATGATTTAGACCAAATTGGATTTTATCATAATAGGCACATTCTCCTTAGGGTGTGGTGAAAAGTGGCTGAGGATTCCAGGGAAGTGTGTTGTTGCCTCTCCCATGCCATCTTCTGGCCATGAATGAGGGCAGCAGCCCAGCAGTTACCAGTCTTCCTGGACTCTGTGTCTCAAACAGGTGGATGCAGTCATGGTGGAGCTGAGTCTGAGCCATGTGGCAGATCAACTGATTGGCAATTCCAACCTTGGGGGAATTTCCAATGGCGAGCGGCGTCGGGTCTCCATCGCAGCCCAGCTCCTCCAGGATCCCAGTAAGTGGGACTCAGAATGGCTACTGGCTGCTGCCCATCTTCCATGGGCATCTTCCATATGTCTGCAGATGTTTTCAGTCCTTTTTTTCATAGTCTCCATTTGGAAAGGGGTTTGTGTGGAACTGGCATCACTGACATCAAACCAGGGACCCAGTTTCTTTGGAAATACTATGTAGTTTTTGATGCCATTCCACCATCCAAGTACAAAACAGCTCTTAGACTTGGAAATACTGTATTTGCATTCTAATGTTCAGTTAAGATCTTCCGTGAACACTTGGGCTTGGCCATCCTGACTTCTTACTAGAGCAGCACCACTGAGTGTGCTGTGGAAAGCCAGTGAGTTTTGGTGTGACTGGAGGTAGTAACGAATGGCAGGAATTAAAGCAGGACTTTGATACACAAAAAAGTGTGCATTTTGGAGGGAGAAGTATCAAGATGAGGTAGCCAGTCACCTGTGTCTCCTGCTGTGTTTGGTTATTCTCCCCACCTTGGCACTTACATATGCACCTAGAAGAGGACATATTGCATTTGGATGCCACACTGAGGCAGACTAAGACTGCCTGTTCTTCAGATGGTGGTTGATCACTAGAAGGCAAAGAAGAGAGATGTTTTTGTTTTTGTTTTTTAAAATGTTTATGTTTATTTATTATTGAGACAGAGAGAAACAGAGCATGAGTGGGGAAGGGGCACAGAGAGAGGGAAACACAGAATCCGAAGCAGGCTCCAGGCTCTGAGCTGTCAGCACAGAGCCCGATGCGGGGCTCAAACCCACGAACCGTGAGATCATGACCTGAGCCAAAGTCGGACACTCAACCGACTGAGCCACCCAGACACCCCAAGAAGAGAGATGCTTTTAAGAGCCCTACTCACTTTCTGGGTAGAAAGAGCCAGTTAAACCCTCTAAAGAATCTAAATCTCTGTCCCACCTCGGACTTTGTTTTATGGGTCAGAGTTTTTTGTAGCGCAAAGACCCTGTCAGTGTTAGAAAGTGCTCCACATGAAGGGAGGTTATGTCTTTTTAACCAGCCTCCTCTCAACCTTTTGAAAACAACTTGGTGCCTGCTCGCCAGCCCTCATTCTTTGTCATTGGTCTTCTGGACAGAGCCCCAACAGTCCACACTACCATGTTAGAGGCCTGATCTTGTTGCAGCCCTGTTCCCTCAAGGATTAAAGCCAAAATGTGCTCTGCAGCTGGGAGTTGGGTCCTCTTAGGTCAGGTTCTCTCTCTTGGGCTTGGGCTGAAAGCCAGTTTACATCCAGGTTCTTCTCACAGCATACTATTTGCATGGGGTAAGATGGGATGGGACATCTCCGTAAAGAACTATTCAAAATTCTGAGTTTAACCAAACTCCACACCTGTAAAACAAATAATCCAGTGAAGAAATGGGCAGAAGACATGAATAGATACTTTTCCAAAGAAGACATCCAGATGGCCAACAGACACATGAAACGATCCTCAACATCACTCATCATCAGGGAAATACAAATCAAAGCCACACTGAGATACCACCTCACAGGTAGTGAGTAGCTAAAATGAACTAATTTGGAGACTATAGATGCTGGCGAGGATGTGGAGAAATGGGAACAGTTTTTGCACCGTTGGTGGGAATGCAAACTGGTGCAGCCTCTCTGGAAAACAATGTGAAGGTTCCTCAAAAAATTAAAAATAAAACTACACTATGACCCAGCAATAGCACTGCTAGGAATTTACCCAAGGGATACAGGAGTGCTGATGCATAGGGGCACATGTACCCCAATGTTTATAGCAGCGCTTTCAACAATAGCCAAATTATGGGAAAAGCCTAAATGTCCTTTAACTGATGAATGGATAAAGAAGATGTGGTTTGTATATGCAATGGAATACTACTTGGCAATGAGAAAGAATGAAATCCTGCTATTTGCAGCAATGTGGATGGAACTGGAGGGTATTATGCTAAGTGAAATAAGTCACTCAGAGAAAGACAGATACCATATATTTTCACACATATGTGGATCTTGAGAAACTTAAAAGAAGACCATGGTGGAAGGGGGGGAGAAAGTTACAAGCAGAGAGGGAGGGAGGCAAACCATAAGAGACTCTCAGATACAGAGAGCAAACTGAGGGTTGATGGGGGTGGGGAGAGGGGAAAGTGGGTGATGGGCATTGAGGAGGGCACTTGTTGGGATGAGCACTGTGTATTGTATGGAAGTCAATTTAACAATAAATTATATTAAAATTAAAAATAATAATTCTGAGTTTAGAGCCTAAAGCCTAGGCTCATTAGTGACTCAGAAACCTGACCCTTCTTTGCTTGCAGAGGTCATGCTGTTTGATGAGCCCACTACAGGCCTGGACTGCATGACAGCAAATCAGATCGTCGTCCTCCTGGCAGAGCTGGCTCGCAGGGACCGCATTGTGATTATCACCATCCACCAACCACGCTCTGAGCTCTTCCAGGTGAGCTCTTGTTCCTGCTTAGCTCATCAGAGGTGGGTAGATGTGTGTGTGTGTTGAGATGGGGATCATGAGGGAGAGATTAGTACTTGTCAGCCAGAGCAATTGAAGCCATATAATATGGGCTTCCTGATATGGGAAGGGCACCCACCATGTACCAAATACCTTCTGTGCACTAGCTCATTTAGTCCACACAACAGTCCTATGAGGTGGGTATCAGTACTGTCACTTAATAGAGAAGAGAGAGATTTAGAAATGATGCCAAATTGAGTCAATACCACACAGTAAAGAAGCTGGAAGTGGCATTCATGGTCCAGTTGGCTTCAAAGGCTGTGTCTTTCCACTAAATCATGGATTTCCTTCTAAAAATCTTACTTCATCTTCCCAGGATACTTTAAGGGAGCTATTATTTGCCTTTTATAGACAAAGATCTGAGATTAAACACATGAACATCTTGTCCAAGGTCACTCAGTGGCACGACTGGGATTCAAACCCAGGTCTCCTGGCTGGCTCCAGGAGTTCTCCTCTGCCCCAGAAGTGATGCTGGACCCAGGCCGGATGCAGCTTTGTGCACAGAGGCAACCCAGGCTGAAAAAAGTAGGGACACGCTCTGCGTGTCTCCAGTGGACACAATAAGAATACTAATGCATGGCTGGGATAATCCAGGACTTACTGCTTGGAAATTTATTCTCCAGAAGAATATGGTAACCTGATTATACACTAACACCATTTATTTTCCAATCAGCTCTTTGATAAAATCGCCATTATGAGCTACGGAGAGCTTGTTTTCTGTGGGACACCAGTGGAAATGCTTGATTTCTTCAATGCCTGCAATTACCCTTGTCCTGAACATTCAAACCCTTTTGACTTTTATAGTAAGTTTTTTTCACCTTTCTCATTATAAATGATTATTAAACTTTATCATCTCAGATTTCTGCCTGGATGTCAATAGCACTGGTGGATTTTGTTCTTGCTTTTGTTTTGGTGTTTTCACTCTTTAAGGAATTAGTTTGGCTGGGTCTCTTAACTTGCCATCTGATAGATGACCTTTCAGAATGTGAGGTGGGGGATCTCTGTTAAATGGATGCACGTCCACTTTGTCAGAGAAAGATAGCTGAGCTTCTAAATTCTCACAGCAGCCCCAGTTGAATCCTCAAGGCCTTGCAGGTAACCTTAAAATAATTCTGATTTTATAGGTGGACATGAACAGAAAATACTCTGATTTTATAGGTGGGCTAGTACTCTGGAATCAGTGATGAAACATGTATTATAAGACATTGTGCATATATTTGCATTTAAAAACTCATGGGTCATATCTTTTGGAAAAAAATTAGTGGACCTGACATCAGTGGATACTCAAAGCAAAGAACGGGAAATAGAAACCTACAAGAGAGTCCAGATGATTGAATTTGCCTACAAAGAATCAGCAATTTATCACAAAACCTTGGAGAATATTGAAAGAGCAAGACACCTGAAAACATTGCCAATGGTTCCTTTTAAAACCAAAGATTCTCCTGGAGCTCTCTCTAAACTGGGTGTTCTCTTGAGGTAAGAGCCTCAGCCTGTTTTAGGTGGTTAGACATCTACCAATAAAAGAAAAGGAATTAAAACGGGGTTGTTTGGTTTTCAGGAGAGTGACCAGAAACTTACTGAGAAATAAGCTGGCAGTGATTATGCGTCTTGTTCAGAATCTGATCATGGGTTTGTTCGTCATTTTCTATCTTCTGCGGGTCCAGAACGATGTGCTGAAGGGTGCTGTCCAGGATCGCGTGGGTCTTCTATACCAGTTTGTGGGTGCCACCCCATACACAGGCATGCTCAACGCTGTGAATCTGTGTATGTGCCCGTGCCTGGGGCTTGGGAGGGGGGGCACTTCTTCTCTTCCTGAACATCTCCTTTCTCCAGCTGGCACCTTGCAAGACTCCACAGAATAAGGGTATTTTGCTGAGCTGAACTGGGCTCTCTCCAGATTCTCTCCCTGGGGAACGGTAACTACTGAATTACTGATATCTTAGTGTGAATTAGTTCACCAAGTAGATCTCTCTGAGGGTCTAAGGATCCAGGCAAACACAAAGTTATGAGCGGCTGATGGGGCAGGGTTTGGGAAGGTGTTTTTTGTTTTTTTTTTAAAGATCATCCCTGGTATCCCTATCTTGGCCATTAGGATGTACAGCCCCTGGAAACCCAGATTCCTGCCAACTTTGCACGGTTAAATTCTTTTTGGAGCCTATTTTAGGATAGCCAGCACATAATTTTCAAACTCAGAGAATCCAGAAGCAATACCTAGTTGCCTAATGTCCTGTGCCAAAACCCTGCACAGAAAGAGGACAAAGTACCTCACATTCATGGCCCTTTTGCACGTGTGTTCTTGAATTTGTGACACCCTTCCCTTGATTTTAGAGAGAAGGAAATAAATTATGACAGCCTTTGCAACTATACTGTAATTCAAGTAGAGTATATTTCTGTGGTGGAAGATATTTATAGTTCTATGGATGGCAAGTCCCCCTCTTTCTGGGACTAGGGAGCCCCAGCTGGTCCCTACCGTACAGCCTCAAGGTTAGTTTGGGCTAGCTCTCCTTCCTTAGCTGTGTGGTGACTAGCTGTTCTGAAACCTGCCTTCCATGCCCAGTTCCTGTGCTGCGAGCTGTCAGCGACCAGGAGAGCCAAGACGGCCTGTACCAGAAGTGGCAGATGCTGCTGGCCTATGTTCTGCACGTCCTCCCCTTCAGTGTCATTGCAACCATGATGTTCAGCAGTGTGTGCTACTGGTAAGGGGTTCTTCAAAGGTGTTTAGTCCTCCTGGGCCAGGCCTCCTGGGGAGTCCCAGATGGCCACTGGGCCCATTGGAGAGGGAGCTCCAGGGTGGATAACTCCTTGCTCTTGGCCCTGGAGGTCTGTCTTTGCCCATCAATGTCTAGTACAATGTCCTGTCCCTCAGGACAAATAAAAGAACCCAGCTGGGCACTGCATGGGACCTGAGAGCAGACCAGCGGGACTACATGTGCCAGGGACTGGCATGTCCCACATCTGCAGCAGGGCCTTGCCAGAGAAGATCGCTCTTAAGTAGCTGGGATCCAGGGGCAGAGGTGGCAAGCAGCTGTTAAGCATGGCTCAACAGTAAGCAAGGCTTCTGGGCTCCTGTCAACTGGAACGGCAACTCTGCCTGATGTTTCCACTGACCCACCTGTGATATTGCAGTTGGGCTGGTGTGAGGGGGCTTGAGCAATGGAAGAATGGGTATGGGAAGAGGCACTGGGGAGCCATGAAGCATCCCTGATGCTGTCAGGTTTTGATTGATGGCTTATAGACAATGCTTTTTTTGTTTGTTTCTTACAGCTTTAAAAAGATATAAATCCAAAAATGTGTAGAGTTATTTGCATGATTTATCGTCATAGGGAGAAATATCTTCCCTAATCCCTGTGGCTTTCCCTTAAGAAAAGATGGGGACATTACCTGATATTCTGTGACTCTAGTAGTGTAAATGTGCCCAGCTTGTCATCCCAGGAGAACTTCAGGCAGTTCTTGAAATGTTATCTTCAGGCCACGGGATTCATGAGTGCCTGAATAATATAGGTGCTCCTAACATAGCCAGTATCCAGATCTGTGATATGTGCTATCAATAATTATTATGAGGTGATACATAACTAAAAGACAAACCAGGGCCTAGTTAGTTTGAGCTCCCAGATGAAGACTGGGAAGGTCTTGGTGCAGGTGCTTAGAAGTCAGTATCACTCTGGAGAGTGACAGAGGCAAGGCCACCTGCTCTGAGTTAGCAAGAGGCTGGGCTCCCCACTGAGGGTGATGGCAGGGACCTCCCTGCTGGACCTGATGGAGCCTCATTCTCTAACAGTCAGGAACACGTTGACTCTATGACATCTGTGATGTAAAGCACAAGCCTGTCTAGTTCAGGCTGAATGATCCAGGAGCAGATTTTTATAACATGATCATTTTTGAGTAAATCAAAGTTGACTGAAAATTGAAGACCTTGGTAATTTAGACTCTTCACTCTGTGTAGCCCACAGACCAGCCTTCCTTTGGAACTTGTTTAACATGTAGAATCTCAGGCCCAGCTACTGAATTGGATTGTGCATATAACAAGATCCTCCCGTGGTTCATATGCACTTTAAAATTTGTGAAGCACTGATTTGAAGACCATACAGTATTTGAAAAACTGCCCATGAGAAAGTTAGTTTTGTAAGATTTAAGATAACAGGGCAGTGTAAGCATACAGGTCATGACTTTGATTAAAGTCAGATATAAAAAGAATCAGTTCCAGTGGTAGCATAGCTGTTAGCAATGTAGGAAACACTTTGAGTAAATGATAGGCATGTTGAATGCCTTCTAAGCACCAGGCACGATACTAGGTGCAACAGAAGACTCCAAGAGGAGTGAATAGGAGGTGCTGCCCTCAGGCTTGCAATTCTGAAACTTAAACATCTCTGAAAGCCAGAATGTATCTGTAACTCTTCTGGCAGCATGACTGACATGAACTCAGTGGCAAAATCAGATGTGAACCCACATGATGTTCTTCGTACTTTTCCTACATCAACACTCCTGTTGAGCAGAAATATTAATGTGCTTGGTTACCGGTGGAGTCCCTGATTCCACTGTGATAAGTATGGCCTGTGCAGTGTACAGACTTTCCAAAATCTGTAAATTGCCACATTTCAAAATACATTTGGCCCTAAAGCATTTCATATGATGGATTGTGGACATAAATCTCCAGATGACTTTAATTCAAGAAAGTGTAAGATTAGTGTTATAAAGAAGCACAGTCGCTATGCTGTGGAATATAACAATAACAACAACAACTAACACATATTAAGCACTTTATGTCAGGCACTAAGAGCTTTAAATATATCAACTCCTGTAATCCTTTCAATCATTCTATAAAGGTGGTACTATAATTACCCTTGTTTGTCGTGAGCAAACTGAGGTACAGATGGGGTGTCTTCGCCATCCCAGCTAATTAAAAAGGAGACCAAGAGCCCATTTGGTTGAGTAGGAAGAGCAACTCTTGGAGGACAACTTGAGAGAGAAGCAGCATTCTAATGGATAGAAAAGGGAGGAAGGGCATTCCAGGAAAAGAAGGAGCAGGGCCGTAAGTTCAGGAGCAAAACCCTGTAAGACCTTTCCAGAGAAAAGATGCAGTTGTGCTGTGGGAATGAAGGATTGGAAGGAGTAGTGAAAGATCTGACTGGCCCTCGGGTGAGGTGGCAAATGCCAGGCTAAGGAGCTGAAGTGGATTTGATAATGGGATGGGACACAGGAGAGAAGTCTGAACCAGTGAATGACCCATCTGTGATGGACTCTGGAGGGTGAGGCTGGCATGCTTTGGCAGCAGACTGGAGTTAGGGCAGAGGGGAGCCTTGGCAGCAGGCTGTGGGAGAGGCAGAGGCCCTACTGAATTGAGGAGCAGTGGCAACAATAGGGGGATCCCTTTGAAATCCTAGGAAAGTAGAATCAAATGGGCTTAGGAACCATGGATTTGTTGGTGCTAAAGTCACGGATAACGCTTGAGTTTTCCAACTGACGGAATGGGATGGTGACAACATCTTGACTAGGTTTGCCAGGAAAGAGCACGGGTTTGGTTTTAAACATGTTGCATCTGGTATGCTACAGAATACCAGATTAGACATATCATGCTGAGGTTTGGGTGGTAGGCTGCAGCAGAAAGAAAAAGACGAGAAAGAGTAAAGGCCTGGGAATGGATTTTATAGGAGAGAATATTGGAAGGGGAGAAAGCAGTCTTGAGTGTAAACCTTTTTTATTTTTTAATTAAAAAAAATTTTTTAGCATTTATTTTTGAGACAGAGCATGAGTGGGGGAGAGACAGAGAGTGAGGGAGACACAGAATCCGAGAATCAGGCTCTAGGCTCTGAGCTGTCAGCACAGAGCCCGATACGGGGTTTGAACCCCCAAACCGTGAGATCATGACCTGAGCTGAAGTCAGACGCTTAACCAGCTGAGCCACCCAGGTGCCCCAAGTGTAAACCTTAGGAGGAACATTCAGAGTGTGGGAAGTGGAAGGGTGGTCAGACAGGTAGAAGGAGAAGCAGGACCAGGAAGCATCAGAGAAGCCGAGGGAGGACAGCATTTCAAGGAAGTGTAATAAACCTGTTCATATTGCAGAGGTTCGAGGAGATGAGGCATCAGATTAGGAGGTCATTGGCAGTCTTCCAAAAAGGAGCTTCGATAGATTGGTGGGGGTGCAAGTCACATTAACAAGGGAACAAGTAAGAAGGGAGATGGAAGAAGCAGATGCTGCCTGGGAAGCTTGGTGGTGTAGGGCAGGCTGAAGAGAAGTCAATTGCTCACATGGTTATCAGGCTCAGGGAATGGATATTTTAGGATATGGTAAATAACACCATCTGGAAAAACCATTAGATGGAGAATAGATGAAACTATAGCAAAACAGGATAATTCACAGATCACGTTTCCAGAGTTCAGCAGAGTAGGCATAGTGGAATCAAGTAACATGAAATCGAGGAGCAAGTAGATAGGATCAACTTGACAATAATAGGGGAAAAAGAGAGTGGAAGAATGAGCACAAGACATGGAAGATAAAAAGTAGGGGAGATAAAGTTAGCAAGAAATTCATAAAATGGAAGATGATTCCATCTTTTGAGCACTGGAGAGAGTTGGAAATTGGGGAGGTAACTTAAAATAGATGTATAAGCCATGAGGGATGTGTCATTGGAAGCCAATAAGCAATGAGAAAAAATAAGGGTCTAGGGGTTGGCAGAGGCAGAGTGGATCTGAGTAGTACAGTAGTACGCCCTTTTCAGCACACCTACTGGGAGAGAACCTAAGTGAAAGAACAGGGGTCCCCAGGTGTGGGGATTGGGAAGGCAAAGAATAGCAGAAGCAGGTAAGGATCTGAGGCAGTGAGGGCTTAGGGGAAACAGGAGACAGGAGGGATGCCATGATCAGAGAGAGCACTTTCAGAATCTGAAATCTTGGAAGTGGAACCATTTTGAGTAACATTTAAGTTCAAGACATGATGAGTAATGAAGATTAGGTGGATGGAGCCACTGGAATTGATCAGGTTACCTAATTAGGCACTGATGTTGATGGTTCATCACGAAGGTTAAAGACCTTGAGGATAATGATAGTGGACAGGAGTGCAAAGACTGACCCTGGTCCAGATGCTATAAAATCATCAAAGGTGATGGGGCACCTGGATGGCTCAGTCGGTTGAGTGACCGACTTCGGCTCAGGTCATGATCTCTCGGTTCGCGGGTTCGGGCCCCACGTCAGGCTCTGTGCTGACAGCTTGCTCAGGGCCTGGAGCTTGCTTTGGATTCTGCGTCTCCTTCTCTCTCTGCCCCTACCCGGTTCGTGCTCTATCTCTGTTTCTCAATAATAAATAAATGTAAAAAAAATTTATAAAAAAAATCATCAAAGGTGAGAGAATGTTGTAAAAGCCACAAAGGATTACACAGGGAAAGAGAATTGATAGTATAAGCAAACTTCATGATTTGTATAAGAGATGGATGGCCTTGAAGAGTGGTAGGGAGGCCTGCATATAAGACATGCCACTCCTTTTCCTTACTCTACAAATGGAAGAAAGGGCAGCCATGCCTAATGGTTGTTGAGGACATGCTATCACCAGGGAAGTGCATTTAGTGGAAGGAATGCAAGAGTTAAGGGGCATGGATATAGGGAAGTCTGTTTATAAGAAAATGAAGATCAAATCAGTGGAAGGGGCTGGTCAAATAAAAGACAAGAGTGGAATGGAGTCCATGGAGGCAGTGAAGGGTTTTCATGCAGGCAACAACCCCACATGACAGGGATGAAGTGCAGGGATGGAGGGGCAGAGAAGTCCATGGAGTGAACCCTTAGCACTGGAAGAGTAGGTTAGCTAGGGTAGGAGCAGTGCTAGCTAGGCAATCATGGTTGATTACAAAGAAGCCTGCAGAGTTCAACAACCCTGTTTATTGCACTAGTTGTGACCATTGTCCAAGTATTAATATTTCCTATGAGAACTGAAGGAGCTGTAAAAGGAAGAGGTGGCACACTAAGTTGGAGCCAACGGAAACAATGTATGGTAATTAATGGTCTCAAATGTTGGCTCTGTTCCGAAAAGGCCTTTCAAAGGGGGGTTTGGCTTACCCTGCAAATGCTTCCCACCCACTAACCACCATGGACTTATTCACAGAAGGCAAGTGCAGTATTTTTATTACATAACACTTGGGAGGAAACTAAAGATCTTATGTTTTTCTAGGACTCTGGGCTTATATCCCGAGGTTGCCAGATTTGGGTATTTCTCTGCTGCTCTCTTGGTTCCCCACTTAATTGGTGAATTTCTAAGTCTTGTGCTACTTGGTATGGTCCAAAACCCAAATGTGGTCAACAGCATGGTGGCTCTGCTCTCTATTGCTGGGATATTTGTGGGATCTGGATTAATAAGGTAAGATATGATGATTCAAAGGATTTCCATTGATGATTTGTTGTTAATGATCACTCGATAATAACTCGATAATTAGAAGGAATTCCAGAGGAGAGCTGATACTGACTAAAGGTATCACCTTATGGCCTGGAGTATTTATAGTGCTTGCTTACCATTGTTATTTAGACCTTGAACTGTTTACCATTTGTTCAGTAAAATGTCTTCACACTGAGACTCAGGAAATGACAATTGAGGCATGTTACCCGTATGATTCACATGTAATAACAAGAGGAGGAAAACCAATCCATCCTCCAGAAAAACTCACTGCCTGTATTACAAGCTAAATAGCATGCATTTAATTCATAATTCATTTCTCCCCTGGCACTGTGGAGTCTCTATTCTGTTCTCAGTTCCCAGTTTCTTTTAGGAAGTAAGAACAGTCAGATAAGAGCTTGCGTGATAAAGGACTGATCATGAAAATACCAGGAATAGATGACACACACCAAATGTTAACAGTAATTATCTCTGGGTAATATCTTTTTCTTCACATTTTCCTTTATTTTATAAATTTCTATAATCAGCATTTTTTAGGCAAGAAATATATATACACATATACATACATTCAGAAAAGGCAGTAGCAGAAAGGGTGAAAATTTTTAGAAGGGTGACAGTGGTCCCAGGCAGGTAATGTGAGCAGGACCTGTAAGTACACTATGGGTCCCTGAGAACATGGGAAAGTGGCTGTTTCTTTGACTTAAACTCACCTCAGACTTGACTTTGCTCCAGTCAAACACCTGTGAAGACTCCCAGGCCACACGTGGCTCCCTGGAGAGAGGGCTGACCCCGAGGTAGAGATTTCCTCTAGCACTTAGCTGCCACATGGGCAAGTCACTTCTATCGAAATCATTAGTTTCCTCACTTATAAAATGGAGCTAATGATCTCGGGCCCACCTGCCTCAGGGGAGTATGAAGAGCAAATGAAATAATCAACAGGAAGACACTTCAAAAGCTGTAGTGAGTTCTATAAAGTGAAGTATTACAAAGTGAAGTGAGCTGGTTTTGATCAGTCAAGGAGGATTATTTTTACACCACCATGATTACACTGTATTTGTGTTGCTTAAGTGGATTGTTAGCATCTATATAAAATGCTCAAGTCAAATCACCCCAAGAGTATGCAATCAAGCCAGCAAGGTATTGACCCAACCTTGGGCAGGATCTCCACTTGAATATTTGAATCATTACCTATGCCAGCTGGTTTCACACTATTTTGTGTATTTGGATTGTAGGAAAAGGGTAATTCATTGTTCTGAAAAGAGAGGCATTGGCCAACATTACCAAAGGCTCTTGGGGTTTTTCCAAAACCTCAATATCCCAAGGCTTCACCTGGATTCCACTCCCATCACTGAAATGAAAATCTGCTCTTCAAGGGCCACATCAACCTCCTGATCATAAAGTTCATATTCTTCCAAGTCATCACCTTTCCTGACTGACTGACTGCAAATATTTCCATTCTGGGCTGTCTCCTCCTTTAAACACAAACAAATAGATTTGTTCTTTCTGCTTACAAAATAATGCAAGTTCTTGGGGGAAAAATGTACACAATACAGAAGTGTATAAGGAAGAAAGTAAAAGTTACCTGAAGTATCGCAATCTTCAGTTAAATTTTGTGCATCTTTTTAGACTTTCATATAATCTTTAATAAAAATGAGATTATACTATTGTGAAGGAGTTAAGTATGCATTTGACAATATAATACGGATAGTCCCATGTCAGCAAATTTAGACCTATGATTCCTTCCTCTCTAAAGTACTCCAGGGATTTCTATAGTGTAGCTGATTGTCCTCCCTCTGTCTTTCATGGACCCATTTGTCTCCCTTTGCCACCTGCGTGAATCCTACCTGCCATTCCCTTGGCTAGCTCAGTTCTCTGGAAGCCCGTCAAGTGCCACTTAGGGGGAGGGGCAGAGAGTGAGGGAGACCTGGCATCTGAAGCAGGCTCCAGGCTCTGAGTTGTCAGCACAGAGCCCCACACGGGGTTCGAACTCACAAGCTGTGAGATCATGACCTGAGCTGGAGTCAGACACTTAACCGACTGAGCCACCCAGCCACCTCTATTTTTTAAAATTTAAATTCAAGTTAGTTCCAATACAGTGTAGTCTTGGTTTCAGGAGTAGAACCCAGTGATTCATCTCTTACATTTGACACCCAGTGCTCCTCCTGAAAAGTGCCCTCCTTCATGCCCATCACCCATTTAGGCCATACCCCTACCTACCTCCCCTCCAGCAACTCTCAGCTTGTTCTCTGTATTTAAAATTCTATTATGGTTTGCCTCCCTCTCTGTTTTTATCCTATTTTTCCTTCCCTTCCCCAATGTTCATCTGTTGTGTTTCTGAAATTCCACATATGAGTGAAATCATGGTATTTGATTTTCTCTTATTTTGCTTAGCATAATACATTTTGGTTTCATCCACGTTGTTGCAAATGGCAACATTTCATTCTTTTTCATGCCAAGTAGTATTCATCTGTGTGTGTGTGTGTGTGTCTACATGACATCTTTATCCATTCGTCAGTTGATGGACATTTGGACTCTTTCCAGAATTTGGCTATTGTTGATAGCACTGCTTATAAACATTGGGGTGCATGTGTCCCTTTGTATCAGCATTTTTGTATCCTTTGGATAAATTCCTAGTAATGCAATTGCTGGGTCATAAGGTAGTTCTATTTTTAATTTTTTGAGGAACCTCCATACTGTTTTCAGAATGGCCACAGCAGTTTGCATTCCCACCAGCAGTGCAGGAAGGTTCCCCCCTTTTAAAAATTTTTTTAAAAATGTTATTTTACTTTTGAGAGAGAGACACAGCATGAGCAGGGGAGGGGCAGAGAGAGAGGGAGTCACAGAATCTGAAGCAGGCTCCAGGATCTGAGCTGTCAGCACAGAGCCCAATTTGGGGCTCAAACCCTTGAACCGTGAGATCACGACCTGAGCTGAAGTTGGACACTTAACTGACTGAGCTACCGAGGCGCCCCGAGAGGGTTCCCCTTTCTCTGCATCTTCGCCAACATCTGTTATTTCCTGAGTTGTTAATGTTAGCCATTCTGATAGGCGTGAGGTGGTATCTCATTGTGGTTCTGATTTGTATTTCCCTGATGATGAGCATCTTTTCATATGTCTGTTAGCCATCTGGATGTCTTCTTTTCAAGTGTCTATTCATGTCTTCTGCCCATTTCTTCACAGTCTAGATTATTTGTTTTTTTGGGTGTTGAGTTTGGTACGTTCTTTATAGATTTTGGATACTAACCCTTTATCTGCTATGTCGTTTGCAAATATCTTCTCCCATTCCTTCAGTTGCCTTTTAGTTTTGTTGATTGTTTCCTTCGCTGTGTAGAAGGTTTTTACCTTGATGTGGCCCTAGTAGTTCATTTTTCTTTTATTTCCCTTGCCTCCGGAGACATGCCAAGTAAGAAGTTGCTGTGGCCAAGGTCAAAGAGGTTGCTGCCATCTCCTGTAGGATTTTGATGGGTTTCCTGTCTCATATTTAGGCCTTTCATCCATTTTGAATTTATTTTTGTGTAGGATGTAAGAAAACACAGTCCAGTTTCATTCTTCTGCCTGTTGCCTTCCAGTTTTCCCAGCACCATTTGTTGAAGAGACTGTCTTTTTTTCCATTGGATACTCTTTCCTGCTTTGTTGAAGATTAGTTGGCCATATGTTTGTGGGTCCATTTATGGATTCTCCATTCTGTTCCATTGATATTAGTGTCTGTTTTTATACCAGTACCATACTGTCTTGTTGATTACAGCTTTGTAATACACCTTAAGTCTAGAAATGTGATGCCTCCTGCTTTGGTTTTCTTTTTCAACATTACTTTGGCTATTTGGGGTCTTTTCTGGTTCCATACAAATTTTAGGGTTTTTTGCTCTAGCTCTGTGAAGAATGCTGTTGTTATTTTGATAGGGATTGCAATGGTATGTGTAAATTACTTTGGGTAGTAGTGACATTTTAACAGTATTTGTTCTTCCAATCCATGAGCATGGAATGTTTTTTCATTGTGTCGTCTTCAGTCTCTTTCATACGTTTTCTATGGTTTTCAACATACAGATCATTTACCTCTTTGATTAGGTTTATTCTTAGGTATTTTATAGGATTTGATGTGATTGTAAATGGGATTGATTCCTTGATATCTCTTTCTGTTGCCTGATTATTGGCACATAGAAATGCAACTGATTTCTGTACATTGATTTTGTACCCTACGACTTTGCTGAATTCATGTATCAGTTCCAGCAGTCTTTTGGTGGAGTCTTTCGGGTTTTCCATGTAGAGTATCATGTCCTCTAAAGAGTGAAAGTTTGACTTCTTCCTTGATGATTCGTATGCCTTTTCTTTGTTTTTGTTGTCTGATTACTGAGGCTAGGACTTCCAGTACTGTGTTGAACAACAGTGGTGAGAGTGGACATCCCTGTCGTGTTCCTGATCTCAGGGGGAAAGCTCTTTGGTTCCATTGAGGATGATATTAGCTGTAGGCCTTTCATATATGGCTTTTATAATGCTAAGGTATGTTCCTTCTCTTCCGACTTTCTTGAGGGTTTTTATCAAGAGAGATGCTGTTTTGTCAAATACTTTTTCTGCATCTATTGAAAGGATCATATGATTCTTATCCTTTCTTTTATTAATGTGGTGTATTACGTTGATTGATTTGTGGATACTGAACCAGCCCTGCATTTGATCATGGTGAATGATTCTTTTTTTTCAAAAATTTTTAATGTTTATTTTTGAGAGAGAGAGAGAGAGGCAGAGCACAAGCGAGGGAGGGGCAAAAAAAGAAAGACACACACAATATGAAGCAGGCTTCAGGCTTCAAGCCGTCAGCACAGAGCCTGACGTGGGGCCCGAACCCATGAACTGTGAGATCGTGACCTGAGCCAAAGTCAGATGCTTAACCGACTGAGCTACCCAGGTGCCCCAATAATTCTTTTAATGTATTGTTGAATTTGATTTGCTAGTATCTTGAGAATTTTTGCATCCAGATTCATCAGGGATATTGGCCTGTACTTCTCCGTTTTAGTGGGGTCTTTGGTTTTGGAATCAAGGTAATGGTGGCTTCATAGAATGAGTTTGGAAGTTTTCCTTCCATTTCTATTTTTGGAACAGTTTGAGGAGAATAGGTATTAACTCTTCTTTAAATGTCTGGTAGAATTCCCTTGGGAAGCCATCTGGCCCAGGACTCTTCGTTGGGAAATTTTTGATAACTGATTCAATTTCATTGCAGCCTTCCTTTAAAAGCACAGCATCCTCTTGAGGGCAGCAGCAGTGCCTTATTCATCATTATAGTTCTCAGTGGCCAGCCCAAGGCCTTGAACCAGATAGGCTGGCAAAAAATACTTGCTGAATTGAGTGAATGAATGAACAACTACTCTCTCCCTGGACTGTGTACGTACTGGATCAGTCAGTCACCAACTTCTGTTGGTTTTCTTCTTTGCTATCAAAACACAAATGCATGTGGAGCTTTTACTTCTGTTTCACCCTGTGTGGTGCACTGCAAGATGAAGGCACACGGTTTCTACCTCAAGGAGGTAACCCTCTGGCAGGCTGAGCAATCAGCCTATCATGCCATCATGCTGTTGCAGGCCTTTGTCATCTCATACTTAAACTACTGCTGTAACCTGCTCCCTTTTGCTTTTCTGCTTTTCCTAATCTGCTCTTATTCTGGTCCCTTCTACTTGCTGGTGCCACATTAATTACCTTAAAACACTAATTTCATGGTCTTTCAATGTCAACCCACTGCAAGGCTCCAAAACAGTTGGTTCCTGGCTGCCATTCCAAACCCAGCTCCCATGGCTTCAGAGCCTCTGTTCTAGCCTGTCTGGCCCTTGGGTCCCATGTGCAGTCCTTGACGTACCTATGCTCATGCCATCCTTCCTTCTTAGCGTGTCCTTCCTCTTCCTTCTTTCCTTCCCAGATTCCTACCTATCCCTTCCAATTAGCAGCCTCTAAGTTGGCAAATTCAATTTTGTGCCTTAGAACATTGCCAGTAACTGAAAGTCATGGGGTTTGGGGGTCCCTTGGGAATAGGTAAAAAGCAAACAAAAAACCCCCCCACCATAATTACTCAGTACAAGAATGTCAGGACATGTGGTGCTGGATTTTTATACTTGGCACAAATCATTTACCACTGTGTATTTTTATAGTCTCAAGGGTATATATTCTATGTCCCCAATTACACTTTGAGTTCTCTAGGGGAAAGATCCTTCTTTTGAATTCCTCAAGCATTTAGAACTAGTGTCTCACAGATAGAAACAATTTAATACATATTTGTTGATTGATAGAAGTTATATAGTGGACAGAGGAGGCCACAAGGTCAGCATGGAGTTTCTCCTGAAGTAGACTGGAGAGAGGACAGAGTTTATTTTCACAGTGAGTGTCTGCTTGCTCCCTCCATCCTCTCCCCTTACAATTCTCACTTCACACACTAGCTCCTTCAAATCTGTTTAATCACAGATATTCTCCTTTAAAGTGATGTGTTAGGTGTGAGTTTTCTTTCATGTTTATATCAATGGTGCTTACCAAAAAAAAAATTAGACACCAGTGCATCATCAGGGGATTGTTACATTAAGGATTCTACTATAATGGACCACCGAGCTATAATTAAAAATGATGGAATGCTATGCTTACTGACTTGGAAGGCTGTCTGACATGTTTGGTTGAAAAAAGCAGGTTAGAAAAGAGCAAGAGTATGATTCCAAGTATGTAAAATTTTATAAACATATACATACACACACATTACATATATCACCAAAATGTTAACCATGGTTATTTCTGGGCAGTGGTATTTCTTTGTACTTCTCAGTATTGTTTGATGTTTTTTATAAGCACAATTTTTATAATGAGAGATAAAAACTATATTCATAATGGGAAACATAAAATGAGGGTTGTCTTTATTTTCATTTGGTAAGACCATTATCAGAGCCTATTGAATTTCACCTCTATTTCTTTCTCTTCAGAAACGCAGAAGACATGTCTATTCCTTTTAAAATCCTCAGTTACTTTACATTCCAAAAATATTGTTCTGAGATTCTTATAGTGAATGAGTTTTATGGACAGAATTTCACTTGTGGTAAGTACTCTCTTTTGGAATATAATTTTTTTTTACATACTCCTTTGAATAAGCAATTCCCTGAGAAAATGTATTTTTTTAAAACAAAAGCTATATTTTATAATAAATAGATTTAAAACCTTGTTTTGAAATAAAAGTCTAACAGTTTCTCTAATTTTTAAAATAAAGTCAAGTTAGTCACCTGTCAGAGGCCAATAGCTTAAGGCTATTCCGATGTTTTTAGAAAATGATAGCCCTGGGGCACCTGGCTGGCTCAGTCAGAAAAGCATGTGACTTTTGATCTCAGGGTTATAAGTTAGAGCCCCATGTTGGGTGTAGACATTACTTAAAAAAGTAAAATCTTCAAAAAAAAAAAAAAAGACCTAATGTATGCCGAGGTAAACCCTAGTTATACTCTGGATGGACTCAGTTTCTATACCTACTGAACAGAAGAGATTGAAGCAGATTGCAGTGGTTTCTTTCCTAAAACGTATGTAGTATATAGCTGAGTAAAACCAGTTTTAGCAAAAGTCCGTTTTCTAATCCCATGAGAGGCGGTGGGACCATAACAAGGTCCTTCTGGCCATGGAAATCCCAAGCCACTTTGTGAAGACAGCTAAAGAACAGGGCAGAATTTAGTAGCTGTTAGATATTTTTAGGTGGTAACATCAGTAACCTTAGGATATTCAGTACTAGGTGACCATAAGAGATCATGATTTTTATCAGTACTCTGATAATGAGTTTATACCCAAATGGAAACAAACCCATTTCCATCTTCAAATGAAGCCAGGACCCAGAGCACCCACTATTGCTTCATCTAATAATGAATTCTAGATTCTCCAAAATGTCCTGTATCTTTCATGACAAAAGGTACTTAGCAGACAGTTGGTAAATACTTGATTAAATTACCTGGGAAGCATCATATCTGACACTGTCAATCTTTTCCTGGCAGGTAGCCCAAATGGTTCTGTGACAACTAATCCAATGTGTGCCTTCACTCAAGGAATTCAATTCATTGAGAGAAACTTCCCGGGTGCAACATCCAGATTCACAACAAACTTTCTGATTTTGTATGCCTTTATCCCAGTTCTTGTCATCCTAGGAATAGGTGTTTTTAAAGTAAGGGATCATCTCATTAGCAGATAGTAAAGAATATTGCTGCAAAAACGGACCTGAAGCCCCAGAGGTGCATGACTACTTGGAATGTCTAAGATAAGAAAGCCACGTTTCTTGATAATACATCTTGAGTCCTTTAACCTTTAAAGCTCCTATCCGTGCCCCTCAGATTTACACGGGCCTTGAATGATATTCCAACTTGCAGGGACATGTGATATTTGGAAATTGTGACTGAGCTGGTCCAAATATGTAAATAGTAATAATTCATAAAGTTATGGGAGACTAGTGGGACTATTTTTCTTTGTTCCAAATGAAGAAAAATTCATCAGTTAAAAAATGATGCTTACAAACAAAAAAAAGTACGCTTACATTTGATTTCAGATTTGGTAAGAAGACATTTGAATGATCACTGAATGTAAGTAACAGAAAAGAGAATTGTGGGTTTGACTAAAGCAAGCATCATGCAGAATTGGGTAGGAATTCTTTCATTATCATTTTTATTGAAAACCCATATTTACGTATACATATCCACATGACGGGGACGAGTTACTCAACCACATTAAGAGGATGTTAGGCAGATGCTGGATGATGAAGACTCCTGATCCAGAGCACCTGGTGAATTTTTGGGAGTTGAAAAACTGTGAGAATGGGCTGAACTGAGAACATCGCATACCAGATAAATCTCTGGTAATGTTTTAAAAGAGGAGTTTGCTATTTTCCCACTTTTCACTTAGTTGAAAAGTGAATGTTACTAGATAAAGTGTATGCACTGAGTAATGGCATCTTTCAGGCTAGAGAGGTGTTAAAGTCCATACAGAAAAGATGTTCAACAGACACAACATTTGCGCGAAGAAGAACCAGATTACACATGTGGAATTCAGATTCTTGAATTGTAAAGGGAAAGAATGCTGATAAATACAAATATAGACACTTATCTCACACATTTTTTCAGGATGAAATGATGTATATAGATGATTAAAGATGGGTTCTGTATTAAATGACTATCTTTCTAATTGATCGTCAGGTAATTCATTTACAAGTCTGAAAAGACACTGTCTCAGTGTTACCATGGTAACTCCAAGGGAGAACATCTTAGTGAGTACATGAACTTGTTCAGTTGCTGTGACCTAACTTGTAAAGAATGATAAATTATAGCATTTGAAATGTCTCACATTATAGTAGAAAAGATCATTTCATTAAGGAAACCATAGTAAAATTCTATTTCTTAGAACAGTATTTAAGGATCTGGAGACATTGGCAAATTACCAGAGTAGTATTGTCAATTTTTATAAAAGGTCTTTGACACTGATGATTATGGTGTAATAGTTACATAATGCCTTCCAGATTATATATGTCACATCAGTTATAGACAATTCTGGAGATGATAATCTATTAAAGTAGTTCAAAGAGAGTCCCACAGGAACCTCTTTTGAAATCGCTGATTTCAACTTTAGTAAGATATGGGTATGCACTGTAAGTGGAAACATTTCTACTATTCATATGCAGATGAATTTCATTCTAGCTCAGAAACATTTGGAAAATTGACATAGCATGTGACTTCAAGCTATTAAATGTTAGTGATACCATCTTAGAAAAACACAATGACTTTCAACATGCGAGTCTGTGTCTCAAGTCAAAAATGGACAGTGATGTGTAACACAATCAAATTATATAATAGAAATTTCTATTAATAGAAATTTCTATTACTATTGTGGAATATGCTGTTTCTTCTCACCAAGTCAGTGATGTTTGAGATTATAATGTTCACTATTAATTTAAAAGGAGCTCTTTCTCCACAGTACTTGGGCAGGATGCCTGTCTGCTCCTAAGACTGAGGTTCTTCATAAACATGCTGAAAATCCTGTTGTTAAGAGTGCTGGACCCACATGCACTGCAACTAGTTGATGAAGTCTTACTTCACTGCAGTGATCAGGTATTTTCATATCCACTCAGATGCTCCTCATCAATTTTGGCGTTCTTGGGGGTTAGTGTGCTTATTTGAAGCTGGGTATGGTATATTAGGGCGAACATATTTTATAATGGAAGTGGAAGAACACAGAGTGAATGACTTTCCTGGTTAATGACAGCAATTATGCTTACTCCAAATTGAACTTGGCTAGCGGGCACACACATTCATAGGCTCGAGAAGGCTTCTTAAAGGCTATTTCACCTTGGAAATGATCTCGGTTATTACCAATTCATGAAGTTTTGGTCTGCTTACTAATAACATATCTCCTTAAATTCACCTGTTCTTAAAAAGTTATAATGAGTATGTCAGAATCATTGGAGGTGCTGATTAAAAATGCAGATTACTGCACCCTATTCCAGACCCACTGATTCAGGATCTCTGGGTGTGAGGACTCAAAAATAAATAAAATGCACACTCTTAAGTTTATTTATTTATTTTGAGGGGCAGAGAGAGAATCCCAAGCAGGGTCCACACTGTCCGCGCAGAACCTGATTCGGGGCTCAATCTCACGGGATCATGACCTGAGCCAAGATCAAGAGCCAGACACTTAACAGCCTGAGCCACCCAGGAGCTCCAGGAATGTGCATTTTAAACAGGTACTTCAGGGGTCCCTGGGTGGCTCAGTTGAGACTCTTGACTTGGGATTGGGTCGTGATCCCAGGATTATGGGATTGAGCCCCACATTGGGCTCCCTGTGGAGCTTGTTTGGGATTCTCTCTCTTCTCCCGACTCCCCTTGTGCACGCTCGCGCTCTCTCTCTCTCAAAAAAAAAAGTTTAAATAGGTACTTCAGGTGCTTCTTGTGCCTGTGTTCCCGAGTTAAATGATGGCACCTGTGCACGTGACCCTGATTCTGGTTTCCTATCAGACATCCGAGAACTCCTTCAA
Organism: Cryptoprocta ferox; assembly: GCA_028646485.1. Lineage (NCBI taxonomy): Eukaryota > Metazoa > Chordata > Mammalia > Carnivora > Eupleridae > Cryptoprocta > Cryptoprocta ferox. The sequence continues at coordinate 59,366,286 of CM053576.1, read as the reverse complement.
GAAGGAATGTGTCTAATATGAATGCTTAAACTCACACTTGTAACTGTTATACTAAAGGCTCTTGCTTTCATAGTCCTTAAACCATTATAAGCAGATACCTATAAATGCTGAACTGAGTATGTACTAGATAAACATACTAGAGGCAGGCGGTAGAAGATTCTTTTTATTTAAAAAAAATATCTCATGTAATTACACAACTTTTCCCCCTTTTAAAAGCCTTAAAAGTATCCAGGGAGTTGTCCTAATACAGGAAATTACACTTTTCGTTTAACAAATTAGACATCTTTCTTCACTTATTATCATATTAGCTAATTAATAAACTTACTTGTATTTGGGAAAGAAGAAATAAATATACTGTAGTTGAATTAGGTTCAAGAATCAAGCTCAATTTGTTTCCAAGACTTGGAAGAACTTCTTTTGTATTGTTCCAGTTCCTAAAACAAAAATATGCATTACTTGAAGAGAAAAGCTTTAAAAATTAAACTAGGCACCTTAAAGCTGCCTTAGCATTTTTTACGTATGACAGTATATCCTTTATGGTATTATCATTCTCAAAATTTCTGGACAGTTATTCTGTAAATTCTTACAATTAGGATTTTCTAGAAATGTAGTCTTCAGACTTCCTGTGTAGTCTAAACAACACTTTAGAGATGCACTTCTTAAAGACAAAATTACATACAAATTGTCTTTCAACTATTAAATGCATTTGTCATACTTTAAGTATTTAAAAGTGATCTTATTTTTTGTTTCCTATTTAACTCTTGTCAAAACTGGGTTGAAGTCAAGGTATTTAAAAAATATATATCCTTTGACCCAGTGCTTGCACCTTTCAAAATGTGTCTCACAGAATAAGAGAGAAGAGTGCAAGGATATAAACAGAAGGATATTTATTGCACTGTGTATACTGGTGCACGTGTGGAAACAACTTTCTCAGTAAGGACATTAAAGAGAGCGGTGCTTATTCACACATGGCTTCATGGGCATCCAGCAAAAATAACAGCAGTCCCATGCACCACATGAAGGAAGCAGATAGGTGGAGAGCGGATAGGATACTTCCACTTTCGGTGTTATATACTTCTGTATCTTTGGAGGGTCTTTTTCCCCACAAGTATATGTTACTTTTACAATTCATAAATTCTAGTATGGGTGGATACCCTGCATGAGATGTTTGATCTGCAAAGGGATCATCCCTTAGGGGACTGCCTCCTGGCCTCTTACGTGTTGTTCTGTGTCTCCATAACTGCACAAAATAGATTATTTCAGATAAACAAAAAGTGGTTACTCTGCAAGATAAGGCAATCACTGCCCTTTGGCTAACGTAATTGAAGTTCACAGTTGCTATGAAAAGAAAATTCCATTCTTATTTTCAGGAAAATTGCAGATTGTCTCTTCCATACCTGTACTCAAGTTGTTTCAATTTAAATGCTAAAAGTTTTAAAACTTTTAGCAAGACTTTTGAAGAGTTTTTATATCATAACTCCAAAGCAATCTTAACAGCTTGGTTTATTTTTTTTAAAGGAAATAAATTTGGTTCACCAGTCATCAAAGATTGTTCAAAGATGTTTAACCCATAAGTAATAAACAGTAATCAGTTATCTTGTTTTTAACTGGAAGCAATTATTTTTTTTTACCAATTATAAGGGTGAGGACATTGCTTTAAGATTCTTTGCTAGAGATACCTCTCTTCTGCAGACAGCAAACTGAGAGAATAGGGCTGGTCATACAGGTCATGTCAGGGAAAATGAAGAATGACCGGTGTGACACACAATTCACCATGTCCACAAGACCTTCAGTTACTGCTGTCACAGGAATTCAAAATAATATGATGATGCTTTAAAGGAAATGCAAGTAAGATCTTCTTACACTGCACCTTACACTGCAATTCTTCATGGCTGCTTTAGAAAGCCATTTTATTTTATTTATTTATTTTAACATTTATTTTTTATAAAGAGATGGAGCATGAGCAGGAAAGGGGCAGAGAGAGAGGGAGACAGAGAATCGGAAGCAGGCTCCAGGCTCTGAGCTGTCAGCACAGAGCATGACTCTGGGCTCGAACTCACCAAACAGCGAGATCATGACCTGAGCCGAAGTCAGACACGTAGCTGACTGAGCCACCCAGGCACCCCAAGAAAGCCATTTTAAAAGTCAACACAAAACAAAGGTTTTCACCTTGCCTCTTCAGAACCTCTAAAGTTTTAGGGGCACCTGGGTGACTCAGTCAGTTGAGCATCCAACTTTGGTTCCGGTCATGATCTCACGGTTTGTGGGTTCGAGCCCTGCATCGGGCTCTGTGCTGACAGCTCAGCGCCTGGAGCCTGCTTCAGATTCTGTGTCTCCTTCTCTCTCTGGCCCCTGCCCCAATTGCTATTTCAAAAAAAATGTTAAAAAAATTTTTTTTAAAAGAATCTCTAAAGTTTTCAACCATAAGTGGACCACAGTCTTAAACTGCTTAAAACAGCATCTTCAATAAAGGACAGTAAGAACGTTTTTCCCTAAACATGTAAATCAGTGTGTGTTGTGTGTTTAAATTATAGGCCTAGGGATTATAAACAAGTTGATTTTTGAAAACGGATTCAAAATAGATAAGTGTGGTTGGCCAAGGAGACTTAAGGAAAAGTTTTGGGTAAACAATATATATATATATATTTTTTTGCTTTGACAATAAAAATAAAGAGGTAGAAGCATTCAGCAAGTGCTTTCTACACTCATGTCCCCTTACAATCAGGAATGCTTTAAAACTAGAGGCCCTTTTAAATTATGGAAGCAAGCCAAGTGTCATGAACATGTCATGATAGATGAATGGACAAAGATGATGTGGTATAGGGTGCCTGGGTGGCTCAGTTGGTTAAGCATCTGGCTTCAGCTCAAGTCATGATCTCATAGTTCGTGAGTTTGAGCCCCGTGTTAGGCTCTGTGCTGACAGCTCGGAGCCTGGAGCCTGCTTCGGATTCTGTGTCTCCCTCTTTCTCTGCCCCTCCCCTGCTCACATTCTGTCTCTCTCTCTCTCTGTCTCAAAAATAAATAAACATTAAAATAAAAAAAGATGTGGTATATAAACAACATAGTATCAGCCATAAGACAGAATGAAATCTTGCCATTTGCGACAACATGGAGCCAGAGTGTAATGCTAAGTGAAATAAGTCAGAGAAAGACAAATGCTGTGTGATTTCACTCCTGTGGAATTTAAGAAACAAATGAACAAAGGAAAAAAAACAAACTGGGGCTCAGTGGTTAAGCGTTGGACTCTTGATTTCGGCCCAGGTCATGATCTCACGGTTTGTGAGACTGAACTCTGCATGGGGGCTCTCCAGTGACAGTGCAGAATCTGCTATGGATTCTCCCTCTCCCTCTCTCTGTCCCTCCCCTGCTCACACTTACTCTTTATCAAAATAAATAAACTGAAAAAAAAAAAAAAAAAAGAAGACAGGCAATGTGAAGAAAGAGCTGAGGACAACTGGCTAGATTTTCACCTAATACAAATTCTTTCATAGGCTGTGTTAATAGTGAAGAATGATAGGTATTGTGAGGTTGCTTTCCAGCTCCATTCCAAATTCTTTGGTTTTAGGTCAGTTAGGGAAGGTGGATTACATGTGAAAAGTCATGATGCTGAGAAACATATCAGCCCTTTTATTATACTTGTGTATACAAATGTAATAAAAGGGATCAAACTGTGCAATATAAACAGATACTCTTATCAACAACAGCAATTAAGTCATTGACTCCTAGATACTAATTGAGGGATGACTTCCAACTAATCTTTAGCCAAGGTGCACACATAATAAAGGTTACGTGAGGTCATCTGTTTCTACAACATGCCTCTCACTTTGCTACAGCAACAAAACCCTCTAAATACTCATGACATAGTTTTCAAAAGTCTTGTGGACTATGTTTAAATAAAATGTTTTACTTTCTTATTCTAGGGCCCCTGTGAAAGGCTAGTGCTGAGAAAAGGACTCTGGTCAGTGCTCCAGTGGATGGCTGTGTTCAGGTTACCCTTGTAGCAGTGTGACTGCCCAAGTGACACAGCTCTACAAATCCTACCTGAGAGGTTGTGAGGGCATTCCATTTATAGTGCTTACTTACGTAAGGCTGGATTCTGCACAATGTCTCGCTTTATCAAACCTTTTAAAAAGAGATCTGAGAAAACCTAAGTATTGGGTCATGATGAATTTACCAGCTTCTGCATTCTTACATGACTTGTGTATCACGAATGGTGTTGGCTAGGCATATATGGAACTCGGTCTCCTTTTTTTTTTTTTTAAATGTTTGTCACACACACACAATCTGAAGCAGGCTCCAGGCTCTGAGCTGTCAGTACATGTCAGTACAGAGCCCAACATGGGGCTGGAACTCACAAACCAGGAGATCATGACCTGAGCCAAAGTCAGACCTGCTTAACCGACTGAGCCACCCAGGTGTCCCATTCAGTCTACATTTTTCAATCACTTTCCGGGGAGATCCTATGTTTGTGCGCTTTTAGACTGGATAGTCCTGAATTTTTCTGGTACCAGAAAAGTTTAAGCATGTCTGAATGTTCTAACAAAATACAAAACCTTTTAAATAATCCTACAAACAAAAGCATATTATGAAAGTGTCTCCCCAGCAGCAAGGTACGGATCAATCACTATCCCTCTTCAACATAAAGTAAACTGGAGAATCCAAAAACAGTATGTGAACATTACATCATGTCTGGATGCTGGAATGACAGGTGGTTTAAATTCCTTCTTTGTGCACATCAGAATTTTATTTTTTTATATAGTGAAGATGTGCTATTTTAATTTTTTTAATGATATTTTTGAGAGTGTGTGAGCAGGGTTGGGGGCAAGAGAGAGAGACACATAGAATCTGAAGCAGGCTCCAGGCTCTGGGATGTCCGTACAGAGCCCAATGCGGGGCTCAAACTCAAGAACTGTGAAATCATGATTTGAGCCAAAGTCCAACGCTTAACCAACTGAGCCACCCAGGCGCCCCTCAATAATTTTAAAAGTAAAATACAAACATTAAATAAATTGAGAAAAATGTATGGAATTCCAGATGTATTTTGTGATAAAACTCAAGATGCAATAAACTAAGTGTTTAGGATAATACCTGATCCTTCTGAATTCTCATTTCGTCAACTTCTCTTTCAGCGTACTGAGGGTCTCTTGCAGGGTCCGTGGTATCTTTTAGTGTGTTGATACTCTGAAATTACAGTTCTTCAAGTCATTTCATGTCCAGACCCCCAGTGACTACTGCCTGCCTCAGCCAGCCATTGGGGCCCATTCAAATTCTACCAGGCCCTCCCTCTCCCACCCTCTCCTTCCAGCCACTGTCTCTCCCTCTCGGGCAGTCTGGGAGCTGCATTTGAAAGTGGAGTGGGAGCTATGTCTTGCCCACCTTTTAAGTTCCAGTGCCTTGGCACATATTTAATTGATGTTTGAGCATATGAGTGGAAAACAAAGTAATCATAATAGGCTCTTTGGAACATTTCCCAAATAACTGTTGAATAGTGCAAAAAGTCTTGCTTTAAAAGAATTAGAAATGTATACCTTTGGTGGAAAGACCCTTTCATACACTTTTTTCCACAATTCCATTGGTGAATGGGCATGAAGCTTTCCAATGTCATTATCAGGAACAGGAGGAGATCCTAAAATTGGAAGTTGTACTCCAAATGACTGCACTGATTAAAACTTGACAAACTATAATAAAACAGATGACACTCGGAAAAGTATAAACCCTAGATCAGTCACTTCCCTTCTCCCTAATATAGCCACTATTAAAATTTACCCCAACACAGTGTAGCAAGACCGCTTGCACTAGATTTTAGCACCAGAGGAAGAGGAGACAGAGTAATGAGTCCACTGTGATTCTCTTTCCTCACACTTACACTGCCGTCTGACAAAACTATTGAGTTTGATATTCTCATGTGTTTGTGAATTTGTATGTAAACACACTCTTTCTTACATGCTTCTCATTAGAATGTAAACTGGGACAACTAATTCGGGGAGATAATTTGGCACTAACTACCACCTACCATGTAAATACAGAAAAAGGTCATATGTTATTACCCAGAAACCCCAGTTTTTGGTGTTTAACATAGAAACACCTGCACACATGTATTAACAATTTCACACTGCACCATCATTTGTGTTAGTGAAAAACTGGCCAGAACCAACTGTCCTTCAATAAAGGCATAGTAAACTATGATGCACAGCCATGCTCTGTAACTGTACCCAGCAGTCAAGATACCAAATAGACCTAGCTGAGCACTAGTGTGGAAAAACCACTAACACATATTGAGTAGAAAAGGAAACTTTCAAAGTGATAGCTATAGAATGATACAATTAAGTTCAAACAAATATTTTTTTCTACCGCATTCACATATATAGAAAATGGTCCAGAAATATACATAGCAAACTTGATTCTTACATGTACTATTTTAACATTTTATAATGAGCATGTCTTCATGTATTGATTATATAATTTAATTTGAAAAACTGCTGTCACTTCTTGGCAGTTGTCAGTCTATAATCTGAGATTTCTAATTCTTTCTCTTCTAGCATCTGCATTACTGATGTTTCAGGACCTCTTTACCACTTTGGTGGGAAAGACACTGATGTGATCCACCAATCTTGCTCAGCTTTCCTAAGTTCTTATTTGTTCCCATTTGTGTGTGTGTGTGTGTGTGTGTGTGTATTAAGTTCTATACAATTATATCACCTTTGCAGGTAAATGTACCCACTACCACAGTCAAGATACTTACTGTACAAAGCCATCGTCTCAGGATCCTATGTGTTGGCCTTTTATAACCACACCACTCTCTTCCCAGTTTCTTCTACCTCCCCATCTACAGTCCTGTCCCTAACCTCTGATAACCATTAATCTTTCCTCCATGTCTAACAGTTTTTTTATTACAAAAAATTTTAAATAAATAGAATCCTATTGTATAGAACCTTTCCTGATTGGCTTTTTTTCTTCATTCAGTATACACTTGGATTAATCCAAATGATTGTGCGTATCAATAGTCTGTTCCTCCTTGTTGCTGAGTAGTATTCTATCGTATGGATGCACCATACTATAGTACATCGTTACAACATCTCTGGTTGTTTCTAGTTTGGTATTATTACAAATGAAGCCACTGTGAACATCTGTGTACAGATTTCAATATGAACATAAGTTTTAATTTCTCTTAGATAAATGCCCAATAATGCAATTTCTAGGTCATATGGTAGGTGCATGTTTAGTTTTATAAGAAACTGTCAAACTGTTTTCAAGAGTGGCTGTACCCTTTGACATTCCCACCACCAGCAATGTATGAGTGTCTAGTTTCTCTGTATGCTTGCCAGCATTTGGTGTTGTCACTATTTTTTGCTATTCTGGTTAGCAAACTGTGGTTTCATTTTGCATTTCCCTAATGATTAAAGATATTAAACATCTTTTCATATGCTTATTTGCCATTTGTATATACTCTATGGTGAGATGCCTGCTCACGTCTTTTGCCTTTTTTCTAGTTGGACTTTTTGCCCTTAAGTTCTTATATATTCTAGACACTAGTCCTTTGTCAAATATGCAGTTGAAAATATTTTCTCCCAGAATGTGACATGTCTTATTCTTTGCAAGTGGGATTTTAAAGAGCAAAAATTTTTAATTTTGATGAGGTCTAAGCTCTATGATTTATTTTTAATTTACATCCAAGTTAGCATATAGTGCAATAATGATTTCAGTAGAATCCAGTGATTCATCCCCTACATATAACACCTAGTGCTCATCCCAACAAGTGTCCTCCTTAATGCTCCTTGCCCATTTAGCCCATCCCCTCCACCCACAATCCCTCCAGTGACCCTCAGTTTGTTCTCTGTATTTAAGAATCTCCTATGTTTTGCCCCCTCCCTGTTTTTATATTATTTTTGCTTCCTTTCCCTTACGTTCATCTGAGTTGTATCTTAAATTCCACATAAGAGTGAAGTCATATATTTGTCTTTCTCTGACTAATTTCGCTTAGCATAATACACTCTAGTTCCATCCACGTTTTGCAAATGGCAAGATTTCATTCTTTTTTATCAGGAAGTAATATTCCATTGTATACATATATACCACATCTTCTTTATCCATTCATCTGTTGATAAGCTCCATGATTGTTAAATTTAGTCATTCTCATTCCTTGTCTGACTTCCAACTACTTACAGGGGCATTACCTAGCAGTACATACCGTGATTCTCACTGCTAATGAAATTAAGTTGATCTTAATGATAATTCCAAAAACCAGTCTTTGTGAGCACTCATTAACCACCTCTATTTTCGTTCCAATTCAATCTGTAATCTCCTTACAAAGATCTACATTTGAAGTCCAGTCAACTTTAGTGAGTAATAATAGGTGATGGGAAATAAAAAAGAAAACTCCTACCTACTAGAGCATTAAAACCAAACTTATAGCCCCAGAGTAGAAGAAGTTTCGAGGGCCCAAACCTCCACAATGAAAATAGCTTCTGTGGGAAGATAAGGAGCTTGATTATATAAACTCTTAAAATTCTTTTCGCTTCATGAGCCTAACATGTCCGTAAGTTTAGGAAATACATCCCATTATTTGAAGCACGCTATTTTCATAATGAAGAATTAAAACATACATAATTAATACAACTGTGTTCTTCTTTGGTTTATTCCCACGCTTGAATCTCATATTTTTCATCACTGCCCATAATATATAGCTTTAATTTCCTGACTACTCTATGTTTCTGGTTTTCTTCCTCACCCAACAAGCTAAAATTTAAAAGTACCTGGGAATCAGCAAGGGAAAGGAAATAATGCAAATTTTTTAGTGAACTAGGAATCCAAAACCAGTCTCTTATGTGGCAACATTCCTTACATCCCAAATATGTCAATGTGATGAATGTTGCATCAATACCATGTATACAAATACATACATAAGAAATAACAGCAATGATAATGAAATCAGAAATGGTGGTACGTTGGAGATGAAGTGAACGTAGGGCAGGATAAAATCAATAAGCAATTAAAAAAAGATTGAACGATCTTAATAAGTTCACCAACCTATTTGACTTAAAGAATCCAATCCTGCTGTGATAAACAGTGGTTTATTCTGATCCACACATATTGATTTGCTACATGGATAAGAAGAAAAAAAAGAGCCTAATTTAGTTTAGCAATCGAATATCCTGCCATGCTCTACTGTAAATACAAGAGCCAAGTTTTATATCTAACCACTGGTGAAAGAGCACACTGCCCCCAAATGAATGAGTGACTATCAATTTAAATTATTTCAAAAATTAAAGTGTCAGACCCAAATTACATTAAATGAAAACCAAGAAAGGGAGCAAGTTTAAGAAAAATATACATACTACAATTATCAATTCAATTTCTAGAGTCAATATAAGAAAATGATAATACAGGGAAAGCTACTAAGATGAGAGAAGAAAAGTAAAAGAAATCAGGGAAACAAGTACAATAGTATCATTTTATTCTAATCTTTAGGCATTACATAACATTTTAGTTATATTTGAGAAATATTTAAATAACATAAGAAACAAGAAATAATATGAAATTATTTCTCTAAGAATAGCCATCCGGGGGCACTTTCCTATCAAGAAACAAAAGCCTGATATGAGCAATAATCAGAGGAGATTATTATTGGCAAAAAATAATAAAAAGATATAAAAATACATTTTAACCGTACCTTCTGTCAACGCCAAATGCTAACTGGTTGATAACTCCACGTATTTTTAGTAATAGAGCTTCTGATTTACTGGTAAACTTAAAAAAAATCAGGAAAATAAATTATCTGCTCTGCTTTCAAATCACAGAAATGGGTAAAATAAATATGGTTTTGAACAAGTGCAAACTGCAAACGGAATTACCATTTATTTGCCCAACACACACTTGTATTTGAGCAAAGAACCTGAATAAAAGAAAATAAAGAAGTCGCAATACATTTTAACTCTTCAAATTTTATGAGTGCATGATACTGAAGGGACTGGGGTTTATGCACTAATCATTTCAGCCACTCCCACATATGGATCTTAACTATTGCCCAAATACAATCTGGTTGGTAGAAAATAGAAGGTATTCATCATAAGTAACTCTTCCATCCCAGGTCTTCCTAAAAACCAACATGGAGACTACAGACTAATTCAACGATACTGATAGTCATTAAAATGATCTTTTAACTTTTCAGAATTGCCTTTGAGCCTGCAAAACAAGTTCTGAACATTCTCAGTGGTGGTATATAAACTAGGGTGACCATAACCAGAACACCCGAGAATGAAAGGGGTGGGTACTATTAATAATTAAGCTGAGACATCAGGTGAAAATCAGGACATATGGTTACCCTACAAATCTTTTAAGACTAGATTTGATTTTTGGAAATACCAAAAGTTACTCAGCCAAATCAGAATAGTTAACGTGCATGCAAGCGGGGAAAAACAACCTTGAACCATAATGACATGGAACTTTATAAGGCAAAGAAATCAATTTTCAGGATAAGATTCATTCTGGAATAAGAGCAGGCTCCCAGGCAAAGTATTTATTCATGTGAATATATAAAATTTAATACACTGACTTTTCAAAATTGAAATAATGTTAATACTTCCTTTGAAAAAAGGTTTAAAAGTATAAAAAACTAACTGAATTTTTAAAACACAACTTCATGAGCATGATCATGATCATGATGATGCAGAATATGTTACTTGTGTGGAAAGGAAACTACCTCATCACAAACGTATTTCATAGAACTGTAGGGCTGGGAGGACATGAGAAGTTTTCTGACTCAACTTCTCTATCTGCTGCATCAATTGCCTTGAAACATCCTCCCCCAACAGCTGTAGAGCCTCTGCTTGTATAAACTCAATGGGAACTCATCACCTCCCAACGCATTCCATTTTCAGATAATGGTAGGATTAGAGAGTTCTTTCTTATTTTGATCTAAACTCTACTGATTCCTTACTCTTGACTCTAAGAGAGCAAAGAATATACTTATTCCCTCTTCCATGGAACAGTCCTTCAAATATTTAAAAAGCATTTTATCACATTCTAGATGATAGAACAATATTTCATACCCTCCCCCTGTATCACATTTTTAAAGCTCAAGCCATCCTGGCAGCTCTCCACTGAATCTGGTCCCACCTCTCAATGTTTTTCTATTTTTCTTTTTAATAATTGTATTAGATTGCTCACAATAGTGAATCCATTTTCTTGACTGAATTATAAAGGATCTGGCAATCTTGTAAAGCAGCCCCAAATTGTCTCTCTCAAATGGGGGGTAGGGGAAGAGTGGAAGTGAAACTGAAAGATGGGGCTTTGTAACTTTGGCTACTCTCTTCTTGCTCTGCGAAGCTAGACAAGCTTTTTGGTTCTCTTGGTGGGCTAGAAGTGCTCCTCTAACCCAGCCTCTCATCCCTCAGGCTTACTGAAGGCTGAGATGAAGCCCTTCTCAAATCTGTTCCCTAGAAGACCCTGATGATTTAGGGCCATCTAGGCCTGCTGGGTCCTGGGTTGGTCTGACTTCATCTAAATTTTTACCCTTAAAGACCAGACTGGGCCCTGACTGATCATCAAGTGTGATCTGTTCCTGAAGAAAGAGATTTCCCTCAGCTAACTAATCAGAACTGTGGAGCTTTATCTTGTGGTAAAAATAAGAAACTACAAGATCCATGGTCTTTGCTTCTGTATCCTGGAGGAGTCACTCATTTTAAACTCCCCTATCCTTCTGAAATAGTAAAAACGAGTTATTTCTAGGGCGCCTGGCTGGCTCAGTCAGTAGAGCGTGTGACTCTTGATCTCAGGGTTGGGAGTTGGGGCCCCATGTTGGGTGTAGAGATTACTTAAAAAAATTGGAGGGGGGGCTGGGTGGCTCAGTTGGTTAAGTGTCTGACTCTTGGTTTTGGCTCAGGTCATATCACAATTTTGTGAGTTTGAGCTCTGTGTTGGGGTCTGCACTAGCAGCACAGAGCCTGCTTGGGATTCTCTCTCTCCTTGTCTGTCCCTCCCCTACTGTGCGCTCACTCTCTCCCTCTCTCTCATAATAAATAGAAACTTAAAAAAATTAGGGGGACCTGGGTGGCTCAGTCGGTTAAGTGTCTGGCTCTTGATTTCAGCTCAAGTCATGGTCTCACGGTTTGTAGGATCAAAACCCACATCGGGCTCAGTGCTGACAGCATGGAGCCTGTTTGGGATTCTGTCTCTTCTCTCTCTCTCCCCTACTCATGCATGCACACTCTTTCTCTCAAAATAAATAACCCTTTAAAAAAAACTTTAAAAAAGAATATTTCCAAAGTACTCTGTCAATTTAAGATGTAAGCAGATACAGTATAAACATAAAAGGTACTGAGTTTGAAGAAAATACACACTGCAATTTATTTGGAGTATTCTGAAAAGTATAAAATGTTACTTTTAGTCATAATACACTAGCCATGAAGGCAAGGGGCTACCCCATGTTATCTCCAGCTTCCCCTGAGCACTTTCATTTAGGGGGAAGAGGAAATAGAAATAAAAAGAAATAAAAGTGCTTTCATATCTTATTGCATTAAAGGATATCCTTTATCCTTTGGTCCTGCTGTGGAACATAGTGATAACAGTTACAATAAGCAACATTTATTGAGGAGCACTCTGGTTCAGGCACTGTGGTGGGCATGTCACGTTACTACTTTTTTTTTTACCATCACAACAACCCTATGAAGAAGACACTATTTTTGTCTGTTTTACCCTGTTGGAGACTGAGGCTTAAGTGAGATTACGTGACCAGTCTGAGATCACACATCTAGAAAGTGGTTGCCCTGAGACTCAAACCCAGGCAGCAAGACTCCTGAGTTCATGTTTTTTAACTTCTACAACAAACAGCAGTGCTTTTTTTTTTTTAAGTTTAAAAAAGAATATATTTTTAAAGGGTTTTTTTTTTACCTCTTTTCTCTTAAGAGAATACGATTCTCATTCTTTTTTAAAAATTTTTTAATGTTTTATTTATCTTTGATACAGAGAGACAGAGCATGAGAGGGGGAGGGACAGAGAGAGAGGGAGACACAGAATCGGAAGCGTGCTCCAGGCTCTGAGCTGTCAGCACAGAGCTCGATGCGGAACTCGAACCCATGAACGTGAGATCGTGACCTGAGCCGAAGTCAGAGGCTTAACCAACTGAGCCACCCAGGCACCCCTGGACTCTCATTCTTAAAAAGAAACTAAAAATTAATAAAGTAATAGCCAGTTTATCTCTTTAAGAGTGACTAGGACTTATGGGCATAAGCAACTGCTCCCAAGACATGGCAGGCCATCTAATCTAACAGAGGGTGTTCTAGAAATACATTATCAAACACTGTAACAAGAGAGTTTGGTGGCAATGGGAAAGGAAAGGAGGGGATTATGTGCATTAGTAAAAGCATTAGTATTTTTTTAATACAGTTTATTGTCAAGTTGGTTTCCATATAACACCCAGTGCTCATCCCCACAAGTGCCCTCCTCCATGCCCATCACCCCTTTTCCCCTCTCCCCCACCCCCATCAACCCTCAGTTTGTTCTCAGTATTCAAGAGTCTCTCATGGTTTGCCTCCCTCCCTCTCCCTAACTCTTTTTCCCCCTTCCCCTCCCCCATGGTCCTCTGTTCAGTTTCTCTTGTTCCACTTATGAGTGAAAACATATGGTATCTGTCCTTCTCCGCCTGACTTATTTCACTTAGCATGACACCCTTGAGGTCCATCCACGTTGCTAAAAACGGACAGATTTCATTCTTTCTCATTGCCATGTAGAAAAGCATTAGTATTTATAACTGTTCATCAAGTTGCTAATCTTTCTAAATCTGGTGCTGTCTACTCAAGCCAAAGGGTAGGAAAGGTACAAACCATTAATGATGCTCCATAATAATGTGCAACAAACCGAAGTGTCTTGCATATAACCTTTCTCTTCTCAGAGTCAAAATCCTGAAGAAATACGTTATTAAAAAGAAAAAACAAGTTGAGAGAAATATCTGTAGCAGGAAGGTACAAATTATTAAGTGTGGAAATAGATGATTTTTTTTTTTGGAATGTACTCTGAGGAGTAGGATTCCATTACCTTGAGATTTGTTTCTATAGAGAGTTGAACAATAACCACAGCCTTCTAGAACTACAGCTATCAGATCTTCCCTTGTTTAAACACGTAGCTCAATAGAATTTAGATATGAGCAACATTTTATAGTGTGGAATACCCTAGGGATTCTCTGACAAGCCAAGATAAGAAGAAACCAATTTTCTACTTTCTTCAATTTAAAAGTTGGGGAGTAAGTCCTATCCTCAGTGACTGGGTGAAAGATTCAGTTTCTCAATCTACCTTATCCCCACTCTACTGCCTTATCCCTTCCACGATTTATTTATTGTTCTTTACATATTTTCACTTTCCCAACTATATCCTCTTTTCCAAAATGTTTAAGATATGTGACTCCTTGACCTCTCCCTCCCAGAGTCATTTTTCTCATTTCACTATTTTTGTTCCTGTCCCATAAAGCCTGGGTACGCATAAACAACCACTTTAATGAGAAGTGGAAAAGCTTACCTGAAAAATATCGTATTTACTTCCGATTATGACCAGAGGTATTAGAAATGGGTCAACTAATTCACGATCCTGTTAACAAACATATTTCATTGATTTATTATAATTGTTTAATACTATGTATTCAGCAAACTCTATTTACTTCCAAAAACAAACCATTTTAGTCTCTTCCTAGATGTTGACTTTGTTTGCTTGACATATTCCAATATTTAACTTTTACTAAGTTCTATTTCTCAAGTGTAAAACTAGAAATGGCAGTTCCCTATGTTACCATGATATTTTTTATGTCCTGTCCTTCCATTTTCTTAAATAACATGCCATCTTCCTGTTTTTGTTTCTTACTACTTGGTATTACCTTTCGTTGCTATAGCATTTACACTGCATAGATGCGAACCATAAACGGTTACTTTTGTCCTGATATTCATGATGTAAAACACTTTCCTACAAACCCTGGGCAATGTCAAATATGCTGTGGGTTTTCCAGAAGATGATATTCATGACTGTATTTAAAGGACCTGTGTTACCATCACTGCAACTCTGTAATTTTATTAGTTGTCAGAGGATCAAAAGACATGGAATATGTGACAGACACTAAATGGATGTAAAATAGGGGGTAGCGAGGAAGGCTGTTGAAACTCTACTCCTTGCTTAAATGTGTAGCTTCATCTAGTCTTTGCCAGGTGACTTTTTGTACAGTCTGCGTTTTTATCTTCATTTTATAGAGATTATAAAATCAATACCAAACCACTACTTCAAACCCCTATTCTCTTGATTGGTATAATACGCCGTAACAGTCACAGTGGATGTCTAACAAGAAGACGTAAGACATCTTTTTCCTTGTTTTGCTCTCACTGAGGTTTTATTAAATTGCTATAATTTTCCAGTGAACAAGTTCATCTATATCAAATGAATTTCCAACCATGCATAAAAATCTCAGGAAGTTATGTGCAATGTTATCTTAAAGGTAACTATATGTAGGGGGCTAAGGATTCCGGGAATAATCCCAATAGCAACTCACCGGATGGTCCTTCTGCATATTACTCCATATCCTCTGTCTCATTTCAGAAGCTGCTTTAGAATTTGTCTTCCCCAGTTTCATTATCATTTTATCTACATGGCTTTTCGTGGCTTGCAACAGATTTTCCATGGTGGGCCAAAGGTCATTAGGTTTTGAAAGATCCAAAACAAGAACAATAGAAAATGTCCTAAAAAACAAAAACATCTCTTAAAGAAGACTCAAAATAATTAGTTTTGAAACCCTATTTTACTGAAATTTATTATCTAAGAACACGATAGCTTAAGGATAAAATAAACCAGCAATTTTCCAAGAAAACATACACACACACGCACACACACCCTCCAAAGTTATAGCCTTATTTTTTCTTTAAAGGTTTTTTTTTTTTTTTTTTGAGAGTGTGTGTAAGCAGGGGAGGGGTAGAGACAGGGGGACAGTGGATCTGAAGTGAGCTCTGTGCTGACAGCAGTAGGCTGATGCGGGGCTCAAACTCAAGAACAGTGAGATCATGACCTGAGTGGAAATGGGACACTCAGTTGACTGAGCCACCTAGGCGCCTCCAAAGTTATAGCCTTATTTATTCCAGTGCTTTTCTCTAGTGGTATTGAAGTGTTACAACCAGTAGTAACACTGAAGGTTTTGTTTGTACTACGAATAATCCAGTTCAAATAATCTGCCAGCAGTTGGGTTCAACAATCTCATTTTTAGATAGAATTTTACTGTATGTGCCAGAGAAGGGAAGCAAAAATAATTAGAGCAGCAGCAACGGCACACAATTAGGTGAAGAACAGATTTACTGATGGACTCAGCCAGGGGACTACATCATTTATGTGATCTTCACAACAGCCCTTCCTAGAAGATGTTATGATGTCCATCTTATGGATTAGAAATCTGAGGCACAGGTTTATGTAACTAGTAAACTGCAGAGCTGTAGATCCAAAGCCACACGCACTTCTGCCGTACCGTGGTGCCTCTCTCAAGGCACACCCCTGGCCACCACACACACACCACTGCCATCGCCATGTGACTGTGTACTTGTGTTCATAGAAGCCAAACAAAAATCTAAACTCAGCAACAACCAGTTTAAAAATGGGCAAAGGCCTCTAATAGACATTTCTCCAAAGAAGATACACAAATGGCCATCAACATATGAAAAGATGCCCAACATCCCTAATGATCACAGAAATGCAGATCAAAACCGCAGTGAGATGCCACTTCATACCCATTAGGATAGCTATGAAAGACCAAAACCAAATGACAATAACAAGTGTCGGTAAGGATATAGAGAAATTGGGGGCACCCAGGTGGCTCAGTCGGTTAAGCATTTGTTTCGGGTCATGATCTCATGGTTTGTGGGTTCGAGCCCCACGTCGGACTCTGTACTGACAGTACGGAGCCTGCTTGGGATTTTCTCTCTCCCTCTTTCTCTGCCCCGCTCATACTCATGTTGTCTGTCTGTCTGTCTCTCTCTCTCTCAAAATAAATAAATATTTTTTAAAAGGATAAAGAGAAATTGAAGCCCTTGTGCATTGCTGGTGGGAATGTAAAATGTAAAATTCCTACTGTGCTAAACAGTATGCTGGTTCCTCAAAAAGTTAAACATAGAATTACCATATGATTCAGCAACTCCACTTCCAGGCGTATTTGAAATCAGGGACTCAAACAGAGCTCATAGCAGCACTATTCACAATAGATGGAAAAGACCCAAATATCCACCCATGGATGAATGCATTGACATAATGTGTTACATACACACAACAGAGTATCAGTGGAATATCCTTACAAAGGAAAGAAATTCTAACGCAGGCTACAACGTGGGTGAACCTGGAAGACATGATGCAAAGTGAAAGGAGCCAGGCTCAAAGGACAAGTACTACATGATTTCATTTATAGGAGGTACCTAGAGTGGCCAAATTCATAGAGACAAAGTATAAAGGTGGTTGCCAAGGGCTGGGGAAGAGGAAAGTAGAGAGTTAGTATTTCACGGGGACAGCGTTTCAGTTTGGGAAGATGAAAAAGTTCTGGAAGATGAAAAAGTCCTGGAGATGGATGGTGGTGATGATTGCACATCAGTGCTAATGTACATAATGC
Source organism: Cryptoprocta ferox (assembly GCA_028646485.1). Taxonomy (NCBI): domain Eukaryota; kingdom Metazoa; phylum Chordata; class Mammalia; order Carnivora; family Eupleridae; genus Cryptoprocta; species Cryptoprocta ferox. Next base: position 59,348,675 of record CM053576.1, on the reverse strand, counting down.
CAATAAACTGCACACTTAAAAATGGCTAAAATGATAAATGTTATATTTTATCAAAAAATAACTCTAGGAGTATTTCAGAAAATGGTCATAATAAGTAGGGAGAGCCACGATCATGGGCCAGTATATCCTTGATCAACAGGGCAAATATCCTGCTAGGAGATATAGCAAGGAATTATAATACATGTTAGTTATTTTATAATATTGTCAGTTATTTTGCTTAGTTTGAGCAAACCAGCTATTTTGTGTAATTCAAGCGAAACAGTACTTTACTATAGGTGTCACTTCAGAAAACAGTCTTTCAGACAGTAATTATCAAGATTTTCTATAAAATTAGTGTGCCATTAAATTGTCCAGCCAATTCTATCTACATCATTTTAATAAATTCATAACAGCTTTGCTTGACTGTAATAGCAAATAACATATTCTTTAATAGTAAGGAAATTAATTTTATCTCAGAGGTTTGGTATAGTTGAATGCTTTAAAAAACATGACTGTGGTTTCACTTTTTCTTATTGTGGTAAGATGTGTATAACATAAAATTTATCATTTTTCCCAATGCAAAATAACTAAGTGAAAACAAGACGGAATATTCGACTTTTTTCCAAGATGAAAATTTGTGTTTCCATTGCATTGGAAACACTTGTGTTACTTTGCCTTCATAGCAAATGACAGCTCATTTGTTTTATGAGTGTAGTTGACAAAGGTTGTCATAATAGTTTCGGGTGTACAACTTAGTGACTGACAAGTGTCTACATGATGCTGTGCTCGCGACGCGCGTAGCTGCCATCTGTCCCAACACATCGCTATCACAATATCATTCCCTGGGTCTCTTAACGCTGCGCCTTTTATTCCTGTGACATACTCATTCCATAACTGGAAGCCAGTATCTCGCACCCCTTTACTCACTGTGCCCAGCCCCTACCCACTTCCCCTCTGGCAACCATCAGTCTGTTCTCTGAATTTATAGGTCTGATTCTGCTTTTGGCTTATTATTTTTTAATTTCCATCTATGAGTGGAATCCTATGGTATTTGTCTTTCTCTATCTGATTTATTTCACTTAGCATAGTACCCTCTTGGTCCACCCATATTGTCTCGAATAGCACGATCTCATCCTTAAAAAAAGTTTTTTTTTTTTCTAAAACTTAACAGCTCTTTAAACAGGGAATGAAACCACAGGAAATGCTCCATTACAAATTATGTAAAGCCTGTTCAATGTATTTATAATTATTCTATGAACAATCATTTTAAAGGTAAACAGCATCTAATAGCATTTGGCAAGATTATTTTTCTCAAGTTGCTAGGCTTTGTCCAACACAAGGAAATTAATTATGTGTCAAATTGATTCCAGTCACAAAACACTCTTGAGATTTGCAACTACATTAGGAGTGAAATGTTCTTCATGAATTTCTTAACCACTCAGCAACCTACTTTGGATGCAGGCCTGCTGCTCCCCTTTCTCTCTGTTCATCATAACCTTGACCTCCCCTCTCTCCTAAAGCAAGCTGTGGCTACCATGGGGTTCTAGGGAATGAAGAAGACCCAAGAACTCACAAAGTGAGGCATTAAAGAAGCTATGCAGGGGAGCTTATGTTGGTTGGGCCTCTGACTTTGGCTCAGGTCATGATCTTGTGGTTCGTGAGTTCGAGCCCCGCGTCAGGCTCTGTGCCGACAGCTCCGAGCCTGGAGCCTGCTTCGGATTCTGTTTCTCCCTCTCTCTCTCTGCCCCTCCCCTGCTCGTGCTCTGTCTCTCAAAAATAAACAAATATTAAAAAACAATTAAAAACTTAAAAACAATAAAGAAGCTGTGCAAAAATGTGGCTTCCTGCAGAAACCAGAATTTCCACAAGGTCGTCGGGTGCAAAGCCTCTTGGGCCAGAGGAGGGGAGTGAGATCATGTAACAAGGTGATGTGACAAAGTCAGGGCCGGAACTGGAGCCAGCTCAGAACCCAGATGAGAGCAGCTCCTGGCCACCTGCACTCCTCTCTGCCCCTGGCCACACTGGCTGGCAGCTCTGGTGCCTCAGCAGCTCCCGTCCTTGCCATCTCTCCACCACACCACCAGGAGTGGTCCTAATTCCCGCATGGCCTCAATTATTTGTCTCTGTTAAAGGAAGACAAATGAAAATTATATAGCTGTAAAATTCCATGTTTCTGAAAAATTATGTCAGGGGCATATGGTGGTTACAAATGAAGAAGAAAGATGTCAACATATATATAAAACATTCCAAATCTGGACAAAGTATATTTATAATGTCATTTTTAAAAGTTTACTTATTTGAGAGAGAGAAAGAAAGAGTGCACGTGCGTGTGGGAGGAGCGGGGGGCAGTGTGGTGGAGAGAGAGTGTCCTAGGCAGGCTCCATGCTCAGGGCAGGGCCCGAGGCGGGGCTTAATCTCAGAAACTGTGAGATCATGACCTGAGCCAAAATCAAAAGTCAGATGCTTAACTGACTGACCCACCCAGGCTCCCCTGTACAAAGCATATTTATAAATGCTGAAAACACTGAAAGAAATACCTCGGCGTGTTAACAGTGGTTATTTCTCAGGTGATTACCGGCACTCTTACTTTCTTCATACCTTTCAGTGTTTTTCCAAGATTTCTACATGAACATATATGGTACTACTTTTATAATAAGTAAAAGACAGTAAATTAAATTTCTTTAATAAATATCACTGGACACATAAAGCCAACATTATCTGTACCCAACTAGCTATGGAAAAACAACTGTTGTGTTAACCAGAAATAACTCCATACCCTAAAGATCTAAGTGGCTGAAATGTACCAAATAATTGTGCAGCCCTTTGTATTTGGTCCAGGCAGCAGCAATGGTTTGTGTTAAACTCTGACAAGAGTAAGATCTTTCAGATGTAAAAATCTGTGTTTTCCTTGGCTGAGATGCATTCCCAGGAACATTGTGAGAAATGTCACAATTTTCCACATCTGATTTGGCCAACATGTGGGAGTCATTGTCAGGAAACACCACCAAAGGGTTTGAGGTTTTCCCCCCAAGTTTCTATTTCTTTTAGGTCAGCAAGCAAATAGACGTTCTCCTTCTGCAAACTCACTGTTCCCTTGGGTGAGGCCTCAACAGTACTAATTAGCATTAAATTCAAAGGGAGACTTCCGATGTCCAGCTGAGGAAAAAACGCAGGGTTGAATGAACTTACACTTGGATGGGCATTCAGAATGAAGCTTTTCAAATTCATGTTTGCCAAATGAACTCATTGCTCAAGTGTTATGGGACACACTTTGTTTGTTTGTTTGCAGGCTTGCAAAATATGTTACTGGGTGGAATGCCAGCTGTCAGCGCAGGCCAGAACCCTGGTTCCTTTAAAGTCCCTTTGAAAATTACACTTCAAGTGCATAGAAAGGAAGAGAGTGTCAGCCTTCACCAACATAAAACTGTCCCCCCAATTCTGATTCCTCAAAGCCTGCTCATATTCATCCTACTCTGACTCACTTACCGTAAGGTGTCACTTGTGATGGGTATGCTGATTAAGTCCAATAAAGAGGTCCCGCCACCTAGTTCCCAAAAGTGAGCAATATCTTTTGGCTGGAAAGAAAAAAACAGGTATTTTTCATATTAAATTTTTAAAATCTTTTTTGAATTTTAAACACTTCTTATACCTCATTAACATCAGTCAGTAATGATTATGGATACAAAATATTGTAGTCCTCAATAAACCTATACTTGGCAGTCAAAACTTTCCCCCTTTTCTATCCCGTCCCTCAAAACGCACCAAAACATCGATTCCAAAAAACGAAGGTGAAACATTAACACGGGAGGTGGGGAACAAGAAGAGACTGAATGACCAATTCCCGATTCTTGAAGTATTAAGGGACTGAAAGGGTGAGGCAGCCATGTAGCTTGGGAATAAGGCCATCTATTCCATGACAACCTTCTTGGACGACTAGCTAATGGTGTCTCTGCTTCGGCCTTGCTGCCAAGGAGCCTCCTGTAACAGCACGACTGTAGGAGGAGCTAAGTGCTTCCATTTAGAACTCAGGGAACATGAAATCCGAGAAAGACATGAATCTTCCAGAATGAATATGGAAAAGCCCAACTCGCTAACACAATTTGGAGAAAAGGGCAATCTCAATTCTAGGTCATCACTCACGTCAAAATTCACGTGAGTCACAAACTTCTCATGCATCTCAATATGTTAATGTTTTTTCTTTTCTTTTTAATCTCACAGTTTTAATAACCAACTTTCATTGGCTCATCTAGAAAGCAGCAACACGCAGTGTTAGCTCTTACACACTAATCACCAAACATGTGGACCAAATCAATCTGGAAAACTGCCTGTGTGCTGGAAGCAGTGGGGCCTTCTATTATAGATGGATGGTTCTTCCCTACTCCTAACTCCATTCACGAAATGACCTCCTTTCATGTGAGAACTCTACAAGAGGATTCCATTTTGGATTTTTTTTAACCTTCTGACATACACCATGAGCACTCCTTCTGTTCGGAATAATCTCCAACTTTCCTCTGAAGAGACACTTGAGCAAGTGAAAATAGGATTATAACAAATTAGGGCCTCGGTCTCAAACACTTACTACTAACTTGAAGATATGTTTGTTGGCAATGAGAAAGAATGAAATCTGGCCATTCGTAGCAATGTGGATGGACCTCGAGGGTGTCATGCTAAGTGAAATAAGTCAGGCAGAGAAGGACAGATACCATATGTTTTCACTCATAAGTGGAACAGGAGAAACTTAACAGAAGACCATGGGGGAGGGGAAGGGGGAAAATAGTTGGGGAGAGGGAGGGAGGCAAACCAGGAGAGACTCTTGAATACTGAGAACAAACTGAGGGTTGATGGGAGTGGGGGAGAGGGGAAGGGGGGTGATGGGCATGGAGGAGGGCACTTGTGGGGATGAGCACTTGGTGTTATATGGAAACCAACCTGACAATAAACTATAAAAGAAAAAAAAGATATGTTTGTAAGAACTCTAAGGATTTGGACTTTGAGTAGTACATTTTCATAAATATTCTACAAGTCAAACTCATATTTTTAGCAGATTTTTGGGAGACAGGATGTAATTCACAATATTATTCCTGAAGTTGAAAGAAGAAAAAGTTACATTAACACAATATGAAAATATGTCCAAAAACTGTACAATAAAGTTACAAAGGAATCTTATTCCAGCAGTTTAAGACAAAATAAACTTAACACATTTTGAAAGTGTTGAAAGAAGAAGAAGTTACATTAACACAATTAATATGAAAATATGTCCAAAAACTGTACAATAAAGTTACAAAGGAATCTTATTCCAGCAGTTTAAGACAAAATAAGTGAGACGGCTAAATTATTTTCCTATCAGGCTGCCTTCATGTCTGCCGAGTTGAATTTGAAGTTTAAAAGTACATAGCTAGGAGTGTACAACTGGATATGTTTACTGATTACAGAGAAGATGAAAATATTAAAAAAGTCAGCATCACTACTTCCCCATCCACATGCACAGCAATATCACTTAAGACACTCACTATATTATGCCCTTTTGCTCTTCTTCCATATGTATATTCCAAAGCTAGGGTTGGTTTTGGTGGCTCATCCCTGCACAATAAAGACAGATAGTATTACCATCACGGCTTGTCTTTTTTTTTTTTTTAATGTTTATTTATTATGAGAGAGACAGTGCACTAGTGGGGGAGGAACAGAGAGAGAGAGGGAGGGGGAGAGAGAGAGAAAGACAGAGACAGAGACAGAGAGAGAAAATCCCAAGCAGTCTCCACGCTGTCACTACAGAGCTGGATGCAGGGCTCTATCTCACAAACTGGGAGATTGTGACCCAAGCCAAATCCAAGATTGGATGCTTAACCGACTGAGCCATCCAGGCACCGCCCCCCCCCCGCCCATCATGGGCTTTCTTATGCTATCATATGACCCAATTCATTTTTGCTTTCTGTTAACAATTTTAATATATTAGTAGAAAAGTTACTTTGTGGAACAGCACTGTGGTAAAAATGATAAAAATTTTATGTAAAAGACAGGCCCTCAAAAAACTATCTTTGAGGATTTTTGTCACAGCTGCAGAGATGACTACTGACACCCAGGCACTGCTGGGGCGAGTGGAAAACAGAGCGCGGCTGGCAGTGTTGGTGGCCATTGGGTCATGTGGGGAGCACTGATAATCTGGTTTTGCTCTGCCTCAACATAGGAAGCTGTGAATCTTATGATTATCAATTTAATGGAGATATCAACAGAAGACTTTAACACAATTCTCTATTTTATTGTTTTTTTAATGTTTATTTACTTTCGAGACAGAGAGAGAGTGTGAGCAGGAGAGGGGCAGAGATAGGGAGACACAGAATCCAAAGCAGGCTCCAGGCTCCGAGCTGTCAGCACAGAGCCCAACGCAGGACTCGAACTCATGAACCGTGAGATCATGACCTGAGCCAAAGTCGGACACTTAACTGACTGAGCCACCCGGGCACCCTACAATTCTCTATTTTAAATCACGGCCCAAACATGGCCATCATGTAACTAGTGAGAGCTGCAAACTAACAAATTACATCAACAAGTCCTAAAAACTGACAAACGGTTTGATGAATTATTTACATTGCAGCTTATATTGTTTGGTAAACAGTTTTATGGTATATATGTACTTACAATTTTTTATTATAGTAAAAAACATGTATCACAAGTTTACTTTTGTCACCATTTTTAAGTGTACAGTTCAGTAATGTGTTAAGTATACTCACATTGTTGCATACACTCTAGAACTTTTTCATCTCGCAAAACTGAAAATCTATACCCATTACACAGTAAGTCACTATTTTCCCCTCCCTTCAGGCCCTGACACACACCATTCTACTTTCTGTTTCTGTGAATCTGACTGGTCTGAGATACATCATATATATGGAATCACAGAGTATATGTCTTTTTGTGACTGGCTTATTTCACTTAGCATACTGTCCTCAAGGTTGATCCATGTTGTAGCAGGTGACAGGACTTCCTTCTTTTTTAAGGCTGAATAATATTGGTATCAATCTTTTTCATTTGGAGAAGAGAAACCAGTTTTGAATTTGTGGTTTATATATTTATCTTTATTAAATACTCTGCATGCCATCCCTACATATATCTTTTTTTGATACCTATATAGAATGTTTGGTTATATCTGCTAGAAGATAATTTCCTCTCATGAAACAAAATGCTACTTTTAAGACAAAGTTTATAAGCTCTGATATTCAACATATAATAGAACTGGTTTTTTTCTACGTAAACTATCAAGGAGCTGAAATAAATAATTTTCAGTTCAGTGTCGTTATTTTAAAGTATTTCATCCTAAGCTGATGTTGTGGAAGACTTGTTTGTAGAACGAAACACATATGGTCCAAAGAGAGTCATGACTCCACGGGATGGAAACATGATGCAGGTGTCACTATAGGTGGTTCTTCTAAGAAACCATTTTGTTGGTGAAAGGAATTACACAAAGTCAGGATCCTATTACTCGTATTCTTTAATAGTATTGTTCAAATGGATGGATGTTTCTTTAATGTGACCTTGAGACAAAGTTACGTCTATTTTGATATTTTTTGGAGAAGTTATAAGAACTAGGTATCGGAATGAAGGGAACAAGCAGTTTCCTGCAATGTCCTAAATCATAATCCTAAATCTTAATCTTATGGCCATATAGGTTAGAAAGTATGAGAAACAAATGATAAGCAGTACAGTTTGAGGATCAACATTGTGCTTCAAAACTGTTTCCATGAGCGATTTAAAGATTATAATTAATGTTCAAATAATCATGGACTGGGTAAAATTAAAATAAATATCAGAGTAGCACAGCAAAAAGCAGCCAAGCACTATCGGAGTTATGTTCATTGCTTCCCCATATAACAGGGAAACCCAGCATTAATCCTGGATAATTTATTTATTTTTGCTTCTTTTTGGTTTTATCTGTAAAGGAGATTTTAAAGGCCATACTAAGAATTCACTAAGACTTAAGTTATCGTTTGAATCTCAAAATTGTTCACATCCCCAAGTCTTTTAGAATCTAACTTGCCCTGTATAACTAGAATAAACAAAAAAATGTAGTCTAAAGGTTGACATACCACTTACCTGTCAAGACACCTTAGAATAATAGTAGTCTTTCCCTGGAAATTGAAAAAGAAAGAATACTGTGTTCATGTCATCCACACGTAAAATTTTGTTATTCATAATTGTGGCCAAAAATAGCTTTTAATCACTCGAATGATAAATTACCTGGAAACTAGAAACTTTCAGAATTGTTCCTAAGTTTGATAAGTGGAAAAAGTTAACTGTCAACTTTCCATCACAGTGTAACTACACTGCTATTATTATAATTATAAAGTCCTGCAGATGACAAATACTAGCAAATCATACCTCACTTTAGTGGTCAACTTGGCAGCTGTCTGAAATTTTCTCTGTATTCATCAAGGCTAATTACTGGTTAAGCAGATGATTAGTGTCTTCTAAAATGTTTTAATTCCAATTGTTGAAGTGGAAATAAAGCAAAAAGGTAACATACAAATAAAGGACATCCTGCAAATATGTTCAAAGCAGGCAACCCAGATACTGGGTTAGAGAGTACTTTTTGTCTGTCGTTTTATTTGTAGAGAATGTACTCATTCTAAGTTTCTTGTTAGGAGTCAGAAAATGTAGGTTCTGGCCATCTCTGCCACACAAAAGTTAACCTCACATTTGGGCCAGGGATTGGCTCAGTGGTTTAATCACTTTTTTTTTTTAAATAGTAAAACTTAAAAAAAAAGATCTCTTACAAGAAAACAGATTTAAAAAGTGCAGCAGGGAAAGCTCTAATGGAGGAAGCCTTTGGGTTCCCAGGAAAATAGTTTGGAAAATCCTGGACTGACAAAAAACACAGAACATTTGACTAGGTATGGGTTTTTTTTTCCTAAAAACCGTTAATTTTTTTTGTCAAAAAAAAGATGATCACAAATAAATTACTCTGGATTATATCTGGGATATGATCAAATTGAATGACTTTTTTTTTTTAATAATGGAAAACATAAATAATTGAAATAGGGCCAAAAATGTATACTATTGAAGGATGTTTGCTGGCAGCTGTTTCTAGTGAAAAACTAGAAACAACCTAAATTTCCCCAAAAAGGGACTGGCTAATTTAATTATGACAATCCTTATAACGAAACAGCATGCAGCTATTAGGAATGATGATATAGGAAGATACTTACTGACATGGTAAAACATTTATAACAGACTAGTGTAACACTGTTTTCAATTTTAAAGTATCTTTTCCTGCTTCTTTGAGATATACATAGGTACATACACATATACATTAGTAGATTCAGAGAGACACAGAAACACACACACAAATAAATAGATCCAGAGGGATAGCACTTAGCTAACAGTAAACAAGTCTAGGTGATGGATTTGTTAGTAATTTATTTTATTATTATTCTTTTTTTAAGTTTATTTATTTTGAGAGAAAGAGAGAATCCCAACAGGCTCTCAGCGCAGAGCCCAATGTGGGGCTCGATCTCATGAACCATGAGATCGTGACCTGAAATGGAATTAAGAGTTGGATGTTTAGGGGCGCCTGGGTGGCTCAGTTGGTTGGGCGTCTGACTTTGGCTCAGGTCATGATCTCACAGCTCGTGAGTTCGAGCCCCGTGTCAGGCTCTGTGCTGACAGCTCAGAGCCTAGAGCTTGCTTCAGATTCTATGTCTCCCTTTCACTCTGCCCTACCCAGCTCACGCTCCATCTCTCTCTCTCCTTCAAAAATAAACATTACAAAAAAATTTAAAAAAAAGAGTTGGACATTTAACAGACTGAGCCACCTAGATGCCTCTGGTAATGTTTTATTTTTTTTTTTTTACAGAAAATCAGGATTTTCTAATTTTCCTACACTGAACATGAATCACTTGTAGCATATTTTAAAAGTTTTAAATCAGTGAAGACTGCAGTACAGTGGTCACCTCTTATCCATGATTTTGCCTTCCACGGTTTCAGCTACTCATGGTCAACAGCGGTCTGGGAGCAGATGATCCTCCTCCTGACATATCATCATCAGGTCGGAGTAGCCTAATGCTACGTCACAGTGCCTACACCATTTACCTCATTTCATCTCATCATGAGGACATTTTATCATCTCACATCATCATAAGGCGGGTGAGTATAGTACAGCAAGATATTTTGAGTGACAGAAAGGCCACATTCACATGGCTTGTATTATAGTATATTGTTATAATTGTTCTAGTTTTAGTTATTGCCATTAATCTCTTACTGTGCCTCATTTATAAATTAAACTTTATCATAGGTGTGTATGTAGAGGAAAACACATAGTATATACAGGATTCAGTACTCTCTGAAGTTTTAGGCACCCACTGGAGGTCTTGGCACATATCCCCCCACAGATAGGGGGGAGGCTACTGTGCCTAAAAATTATTATATTCTATGTACAAGAAAGTACAGAATCAGAATTACTGTCTTTTAGAATTGGAAAGAATCTTAGATATAACTAGTCAATTTTCTCAAATTCTCATGGTCCCATAGTGTTAATTTAAATTTTGATTACAATTTCATGTAAATGTACTACTTGGTGGCAATTCCAAACAAACATAAACTCAGCTCTGGGCACTGAAATACACTTTTAGACTATCATTAGAATATGATTCAAATTTTTAAAAATTCACTAGTAAACCGCTGCCCTCTGAGACTCCTAGGTTTCCTGTTCAATAAACACTGACCTAGTACAAGTTCATTCAGGGACTATCAAAATGAATCCTATCTTCCCTCCCATTACCTCAGTCATATCGGAAGTCCAGTCTTTTCTTCTGATCCGTGATCCCTGGAGCTCTAATTCCATAATCCTCTACACATCCCTTCGTCTGGCACAATAATCCCCCCACTTCTCCCCCAAAACTCCCCAGTATCAACCTCTTCTTCAGAATGTTCTCTTCATCTGTCGGCCTTGCCTAAAATATGGCTGCTTCTGGACTACTTCCCCTGCATTCTTGTTAAAGGCGGCTATTTTTTCCTACCACCCCATGGTGGCCCTCCTTGCTCCCCTGTGCCACCTTTAAACAATTATTCTACTTCCCTCGTTTTGCAAAAGCCTTACAGGTTTATACCAGTCTACCATGACAGCTGTTGTCATCTCTTCTGGCTCAGGCTCCCTTTTTCTCTCAGCTGCGATCATTAGTCTTGCTAACTTCACATCCATGTGGGCGTAGGCAACCCACCTAACACTCCGACCTCTCAGTGCTTTTGCCTCTTCAGAGACCCTTTCCTTCACTCTACTTCCGCCATACATCACTTCCAAGGTTATATCTTGAATCACTTCACTACTGGAAATTGCACCACTTCCAAAATCACACACGCAAACAAAATACATTTCTCCAACTACTTCTTCAGGAGTCCCCAGAGTAACCACCCTACGGCCTCAGTGAGAGGCCTCAAAAGTCCACTGACCCGCCAACATTTCTCCTTCTCCATCAGCCCCCTCCTACCTCCACATCTCTCCTTTTCCATCTTAGAGTCCACAGTTTATCATTACAATCACCTTTGCAAATATTACCCCCTCCCTAGGTTTTCTCGCTCCTTATTGCACCCGCTTGGCAAAAACCAACCTTGGTAAACCCAATCACCTTCCCTTCTTCTCCACACTTGTACCCATGCAAGTGAGTGATGACGGAGAAAATTTATACATACTGTGCAGACTGGTGTCACCTAAATTCTTAATCCCCATCATCAAAAGAGCAGTCAACAATGACGAGCAATCCTGTAAAGTTCGTCTGGTATGTTCTCTCTCCCATTTGTGGGAACTGCTGTTTCATACATTTTTCTTGATTTGTCTCCTCGGAACACCCACTTGACCCTCTTCACCTGAATTACCTCTCTTTCCTTACTTCTTTTTCCTCAAGCTCTAGATACCATGCTCTCTTAAGGAGGCTTTCCCAGTCTTCCAGCCTCTTGGGCTGAGTGAAGAGTCCTTGTTTCCATCACAGATTTGTCTCACGCTGTTGCTACTGGTGTACAAGTAATAGCACCTAAGTTCCCGCACAGCGAGCGCAGAATCAGATACGTTTTAAAGAATAATATCCTCAAAAGTTCGACATATCTCTAGAGAGTTTGCCAATCTTCAAAAGCAAAATTAGTTTTAATTTACACAAATGAAAATAAACAAAAAAGAGCTTGTGTATGCCCACAGTCTCCTATTTTAAGAAATGGGTGGTTCTTCCATAAACAACAAAGAAAACATGAATGGGCTGTCACAACCACAAAGTCTAGAACAAATGGTACAGAGAGTGGCTAGCGGGCTGCTGGTGGGGTGTTTTGTGTGTGAGCATTTGTGTGCTGCGGTCAGTAATCAGCACTGCAAGTATCAGCCACCTGAAAGATACAGAAGTAGCTTCTTACGCACAATACTTTTTGTGATAGGAATTTACTTGTACCCGAAGACTAGCATTAGTTATTTGACTCATTTATTTAAATCCACATACTTATCTATGTGGTTGTAAGTAGCATGTTGGTAAGGTACTACATCCAATGCAAAAATCACTCTCCTCACAATAAACTCGTGAGATGAGATGTTTACCTACTGTAGTTGGGTTAAAATTTTTAAAGTATAATGATACCTATGAAAATTGCATTTAAACTAATTAAAATAGTTCAGATTTTAAAAAGTGGGCCAATAAGAAAACTTGGTAAAACACAGAAATTGAAAACAAAATAAAAACAGTGATTTAAATTTTACTATATGCATTTCTATTTTTTATCTTTGCATTTTTACAGAGTTGAGATCATATTGTATATAAAATTCCTGTCCTGCTTTTTTTTAAAATTTTTTAAAAAAATGTTTACTTGTCTTTGAGAGAGAGAGAGAGACAGAATGTGAGCAGGGGAGGGGCAGAGAGAGGGAGACACAGAATCCGAAGCAGGTTCCAGGCTCTGGGATGTCAGCACTGAGCCCGATGCGGGCCTTGAAGTCAATGAACCGCGAGGTCATGACCTGAGCTGAAGTCAGACACTTAAACAACTGAGCCACCCAGGTGCCCCATGTCCTGCTTTTTTCAATTAACATTGTATTTCTTCCTTACATCACTAACAACTCCTTTTGCAGCTGTATAACATTTCCCCCCTTAATGCTAATGTTGATATTATACATAGTATCTCCCAGTGAAGGATGTCCATTTGTGTGGGGAGGGCCTTCCAGGACACAGCCCAAGGCAGAGGAGTGTTCTGGCTACCTGGGCACTGACATCACCTGGTAAACATGTAGCCTTGCTGATGCAGAACTTCGATCCAGAAAGTTTCATTTGTCAATATGCCCTTCAATGGAACCATGAAGCACAAAAATAAAAATGTAATATGAACCCCAAATAGAAACGAATCATAATGCCACATAAATTTCAGCCTCTCGGATCTGTAAGCCCCACCTTTTGTAGACAGTGTCACCAGCAGTTCTGCCTTCCTGGCAAGAACTTTGTGAGCCAAACAGAGCTGGATGAAGATATAATACATCTGTTCTTGCTCTGTATGGCCACTTCCAAAACCCTTTTGTATCCTTGGCTAAATAAAACAGAAACTCACAATGAGTGGGGAGAGGTCTCTTCCTACCAATCAGTGGTCCTGGGGACAGGCTACCACATTTTCTACAAGTTTTTCAGAATAACAAATAATCCTTGTCATTACATCATTAGCATAACTCAATTATTCCTTAAACAACAATCGTAAAAGTAAAGTAACTGATTCTAAAATATAAATGTTATTAAGATACTGACTTATCAACTTAGATGCTGAATGACATTTATTTTTCTGACTTGGATAGTTATTTTAATATTTATTTATTTTTGGGAGAGCACAGTGGGGGAGGGGCAGAGAGGGGAACAAAGGATCCGAAGCAGGCTCTGCACTGACAGGCTGACAGCAGTGAGCCTGATGTGGGGCTTGAACTCATGAACTGTGAGATCATGACCTGAGCTGACATCAGACACTCAGCGCTCAACCGACTGAGCCACCCACATGACCCCTGACTTGGATATTTAAATGAATCCTGGGGGCACCTGGGTGGCTTAGTCAGTTAAGCATCAGACTTCAGCTCAGGTCACGATCTCAGGGTTCATGAGTTCGAGCTCCCTATCGGGCTCTGTGCTGACAGCTCAGAGCCTGGAGCCTGCTTCGGATTCTGTGTCTCCTTTTCACTCTGCCCCTTCCCCACTCATGCTCTGTCTCTCAAAAATATAAATGTTAAAAAAAAAAAGAATCCTGGCTTTTACACTCAAATGAGATAGAAAAACAATGTTTTAAAATTATGAAATAAAAAACAATAGTTAAATTTTTTTAAATTTTGTTTACTATCAATAATTTTTCTTAGATTAATAAGTATTTTCTAATTCCTGCTAAATATAATAGTAGCTAAGTAAGAGTGAGTTTATCAACTTCAAATTCAATGGCTCTGTTACCATGAATTTGAGCAAAATGTCTAAATAATATTTTTTAAATGTAGTTATAACATTAGATGATAAAAACAGTAAAAAATTAATTCATTTCATTTTAAAATTCTTTCTTCTGGATATTTTTCAATCACATGTTTTAGTCAGAATGTTCATACGGTGATCAAAATTGCTTCTTAATTAAATTCCCCCTTATGGTGCACAATACTTAAAGTCCTCAAATGACAAAATGTGGTATTCCATGTGAAATCAGCTCTCTGTTGACCTGAAGGATATGCTATACCTGTGCATATATCAACCTATGGATTTTGGCTGGCTTCTCCTAATTGTGTGGTGATAAATGACATTACTAGAGTCAGGGATGATAAACCAATTTTATCTCAAGTGCCAACCCCTTCCTGGAATGTTATGGATCAGAAGTCATCTTCAGGCTCAGTAGAAAAGGGTGCTGTGATCAATAAAATGTGTGTGGAAGATGTGGAACTAGTATTTGCTATCTCTTAAGGAACCCTGGAAAGCATCTTCTTACAACCAGATTGTGGACACTGGAAAAGGAAAAATTTAGAAGTCAAGACATTTCCTTCCCACTTTTCTTCTATCCAGAGGTTGAAGTTTGGGAGGCGAATGGAAGCTCTGGGAAGTAAAATGCTAGTCAATGACTACATTTTCTGGCCAATACCCTACAAATACTTGAGTGATTATCACCTGATAAGGAAAGAAACCTACGTCAAGAGGATCATAAGACCATGCCTAGAGACTTGACCATCTAAATCTGAGTGGAGAGAACCAGAGAAAAACGTGCAGATAAACTGATATGTCATTAGGTATGACATTAAGAAAAATTTTTAGACAATAATGGAAGAGGGCCCAAGTAATTTACAAGAGAAAAAAGCTGAGACAAGGCCTGGAAATAATATTTACAGCAACAGAGGCACAAAATTGCAGGTAATAATAAGTGCAGTATTATCACAGGGGAGTAAACAATCTCATAGGAATTACCAAAACTTGTGGCATGAGATTTATGAGTGCAACATATTAAATATTTTTTAAGTTTATTTATCTATCTAGAGAGAGAGTGGGGGGGAGGGGCAGAGAGAGAAGGAGAGCGATAATCCCAAACAGGCTCCACACTGGAGCCTGGAGTGCGATGTGGGGCTCGAACTCACGAACTACGAGATTATGACCTGAGTCAAAATCATGAGTCAGACATTTAACTGACTGAGCTACCCAGGCACCCCTATGAGTTCAATATATTGATGTAAAGAGACAGAAGGGGAGAGAAAATACAGCACATTATGTGTATTTATATGGAAACTCACAAACATGCATGAAGGAATGCTATACAAAGAGCAGAACAGATGTTATGTTGTGATGTAATTAGACTGTTGCCTGACCATATGAAACGAATTAATATATGATAGCTCATGGTACACATCACAAGAGGAATACAGATAAAGTCTAATAGTGAAAAGGATACCACTATTCAAATTTTTTTAACAGTTATTCAGTTTTGAGAGATGGAGAGACACAGAGCATGAGAGGGGGAAGGACAGAGAGAGAGAGAGACACAGAATTCAAAGCAGGCTCCAGGCTCTGAGCTGTCAGCATAGAGCCTGACACTGGGCTCGAACCCCTGGACTGTGAGATCATGACCTGAGCTGAAGTCAGATGCTTAACTGACTGAGCCACCCAGGTGCCCAGAGGATACCAATTCAAAAAGTGCCTCCCTCAGTTTGAATGGAGTTTTCTGTCACTCCCAAAGGAAACAATCCAGACTCAGATAGAAACTAGGACCAAAGAGAGAGGTTAAGTGACTCATTCCAACACAGAATTCTATACCCAGATAAACATTCAACCCAGAGTGAGGGAAAATAAAGGAAGTTTTAGACATGCAGCATCTCATAAATTTTACTTCCCATGTAATGCTTTCCCAGGAAACTACAAGAGAATGTGCTCCACCAAGATAAGTGAGTGAAGCAAGAAGAGGGAAGAAACAGGATCCAGGAAACTGAAGTTCCAACTCAAGAAAGAGGCAAAAGGAATTCCCAAGATGTTGGGGAAGGATGGTAGCTATGCAACCACTCCTGACAACAACAGTGCAGACTAATGCAGTGGGTTAAAAGATGCCAGGACTCTGGCTGGAGAGGGGAAATTTCAGATGGTCTGATACAACTGCCTAGATGAAAATTATACTGAATGTCCGGTGGGGACTGTGGAAAGAATTAGCAATACGAACCTGGGGAGCCAGCTGCAAGGATGGTCCCAAATGATCCCTACTTCCTGGTATTCACCCAGGTGAGGTCCCTCACGCTGTACCAGAGTTGGGTCTTTGTGACCAGTAGCATATGGCAGAAGTGATGGCACGTCACTTCCAAGATTAGGTTATAAAAGACTGCAGCTTCCGTCCTGGGCACCCTTTCTCTTTTGGATTTCTGGCTCTGGGGGAGGCAAACTGCCATGTTGTAAGCAGCCCTATGAAGAGGCCTATATGGTGAAGACTTGAACCTTGGCCAACAGTCAGCAAGGAATTGAGGCCTCTTCCAACAACCATGTCAGTGAGCTTCAAAACTGATTCTCCAATTTAGCTGAGCTGTGAGATGACTTTAGTCCCAGATGACATCTTGACTACAACTTCATCAAAGACCACATAACTAAGCTGCCATCAGATTCCTGACCCTCATGAACTAGGTGAGAGATGTTTGCTGCTTTAAAAGCTGCTAAGTTTTAATTTATTATGTAGCAACAAATAACTAATGCATATAAAAACTGAAGTATGTATAAAAGCTAAGCAAATAAAAGAACAAGGCATTTTTACACTTTTGGAAAAAGTTATTCAAGGAAAAGAAAGTAATCCACTTGGCTCAGCAGCAAACAAGTTTGAGAAATAACAAATTAACACTGAATATTGATTTAGCCCAAAATTATAATAAGAATTATGTTGCAAACTAGGGCTGGAGGTGAGCGTTTAAAAGAGACAGAACTACGGACTTCGTGCTGACAGCGTGGAGCCTGCTTGGGACTCTCTCTTTCACGCACTCTGCCCCTCCCCAACTTGTGCGCGCTCACGCTCTCTCTCTCAAAATAAATAAATAAACGGTTATAAATAAATACATAAATAAAGGAGATAGAACTAGGGGCACCTGGCTGGCTCAGTCAGCAAAGCTTAGAACTTTTGGATCTCAGGATTATAAATTTGAGCCCCACACTGGGTGTAGAGATTACTTAAAAATAAAAAAATCTTAAAGAAAAAAAAGAGAGAATGAAATACTATTCTATTATCATAAATTCAACAGATAAGGTCTAACATTTTTAGCCCATCAGCTATTTCAGAAATTAAGCGATAAATTAAAGAAAAAAAGTAAAAGATATTAAGGAGCCTGCTTTAAGGAGAGGCTCTGAACAATGTGGAGAAGTTTGTTACTTTATGTGCCTTTTGATTATCTTTGAGCTTATAAACCACGTATGTGAATCACCTTCACAAAAATAATTAAAAATAAAAACAGACTGTAACAAAGGGCCCAATCTAAGAAAATTAAGGATAAAACAACATAAATGAAAAAGGCTTACAGATCTCAAGTTCAACCTTAGTAGATGGGATTACATGATTATTAGGATTTTTCTATGCAGTAATAGGAGCACAGCATCTAAGAGAAGGTGGCAGACCTAGTTTACTGCAGTTAAGCAAAACATAAAAAGCTCTGTTCCCTCCTGAGAATAACCCAGCAGAATAATTCCAGGTGAGAATTACTAAAATCATGACAGAACATCTATGACTGATATGGAATCTATGACACAGAAGGCGTAACCAAAGGAAAGGAAGATATTAACGCTGAAACAGACTTAGGGAACCAAAATGGTTGCCTCTATTAGAAGGGCAATTTAAAAATACTTAAAGATGTGACAAGTAGAAGAGAAATCAGAATTAATCTTATACTTTTATAGGTCAGAATTAAGACCAAGGATTAGGCCCTGAGTTACAACCTTGGAATTAGAAATACCAAGTATTCGTATACTTTCATAGGTCAGAATTGGAACACTGGATGTTCCAGTGAAACACTCAGGTTTTCCATAAGCCCCAAGAAACCACAATAACACACAAAATAGACATACTGAGACAGAATGAATAGTATTGGGGTTCCTAAACAATTCGCTGACTATGAATGTCCACTAAAATTCATTCTTCCTGGGCAATAAGAATGATGAAACGCTACAGTCTGGATCTTGGATTCTTCTACCACTGTTCAGTCAGTATGTTTATACCAAGAATCACCATTGCTTTCAAGAACATGCCTTGTATGTACTGTTTAATTCATTTTATGATTTATTTTTTTGACTTCTTAGACAAGCTTTAATTACTAGAAATAACATAGTTTCCCTATTAAGGACTGATA
>CM053576.1:59191762-59329382 GCA_028646485.1 Cryptoprocta ferox | reverse complement strand
GAAAACTTCCAGACATACTTCTTACAGGTTTTTTAATTGTTACAAAACCCTATTTAAAATATATTTCTAAGCAGTAATTTTTTGTACTGCATGTATTTGTCTTTTTAGCATCAGATATTTTCTCTAAAAGCAGAATAACCTGATTAGAATACTGGTTGTTATAACACAAATATTAAATAATTGATATTATTATACCTTAAAAAAAAAAAAAAAAAAGAAACACTCAGGTTTTCCAGGAACTAGGAATTAACAAAATGAAACCAGCCTGCTTTGTGAAAGATAACTCCCCCATTGCTAGAGATATTCAAACTACAGAACCACTCTTTATAGTGGCTCTTAAGCTTTTTGAGGTGCTGGAATGCTGGGAGAATCTAATTTTCCATAAAAATGCACTGATACAAAATCACACACAAATCTGCATACATTTCTAGAGAGTTTCCTGGCCCCAAGAAGTCCCTCCATGGGCCCCAGAGTGAGAATCGCCACTGTGGAAGACTAGGATAGTGCCAGCTTTCCTTCAGTTCCTAGGACTCTAATTAAGTAAAGGTTAAATGTATCATATTCTACAAGGTTCATGTTTTTATTATCTATATGCCTGTTTCAGTTGTACAAGTTACCAGAACTATTGGTCATCAGATTAGTATTTACGGTGCCTTTGTGTGCTCCTTCCTCCGGGCTAGAGTGGCTCACCCTGGAGCGCAGCACTTGACGAGAAATGCTGAGGCTAAATGTTAGTCCCCATTCACCTCTGAGCAGGCCCCCCTCTTCAGGGAGGGCACAGCCATCAGGTAACCAGCAGCCCAGAGATTGGTCATCGGGTTGAAGAATCCAAATGTTTACCAAAGTATTAAGATAAATTTTACCACTGGTTGCTAAATCATCATAATACTTCAGGGGGAAAAAAAAGTAGGAAAAAATGCATTACCCCATTTTTACTGCCAATGAAGAAAACAGATTTTTCTCCAATTTCAACTCCATCACCTTCGCCTCCACTGCTCCCCCGTTTTTCCACTTCCGCTTTTGCAATTTCCCAGAGAGTTTCACTATGAGAGGCAGAAAAACAAAATTCAGACAAAGAGAATCCTTGAATCCTTCCCAATATCTGGCTCAAGCTCAGGGAAATTTTATGTTAAATTTATAAAACAAATCAACGTCCTTTTCTGGGGGGCAAGAAGCTGATAAAACCTCTGAGGATTGGCCATTTTCCTGGTACTGGTTCATACCAGACAGCTGAAAATAATAAGCAGCACCTTTGCCATGAAAATGTGAGGCTGCCTTAGTTTGGGGCTTCCAGCCAAGGTTGAAAACTGTATATGTTAGCTTCTCAGACATGTACATAGAATGTACACAGAATTCTGGAAATCTGCAACTTGAAAACCACCAACGTCTAGGAAAATGGGGAGCCAAATAACCTTTGCTTTTGGAGATAGTTCTTTTTTTGTTTTTTAAATTATATTTCTGGCTCAAGATTCCCTGTTTTAATATATAAAATATAATGAACGAAAAAAATTACTTAAAATCATATTTTGAAAATCATCCTTCCATCCATCTCTCTACAAACACATGTATTTGCACAAATAAGAGTCTACCTTTTATTAAAGCAAAAATGAAAAATGGAGCCTTGAACTAAAAAAACAAACGCAGACAAGATCTAATGCATTCTAAGCCAGAATCTGCTGCTTTCTACATGGCAAATTACCCAACCTCTCTGGATCCTTCATTCCTTTCATTAATTCAACAATTATTTACTGAGCACCTAATATAGGCAAGCTTCTGTGCTTTTCTCCAGGCTTACTTCTGTTTCTTCATTTCGAAACTGCCAATTAAAGAAAAATACTAACTTTGTAAGATTGTCATGATTGATTGTTAAAATGGAATAATTTGTTTCGTTTAGGGCTTGATCTATATATAATTATCTAAAATTATTGGGAGCTCATAATAATTATTATTCAAGAAACAGGGATGAAGAAAGGCGCTATACAAGACCAATATAGGTGTCCCTAAGTGCGCTAAATGCATGCATTTCTTTCACAGGTGAATCCCCAGGAACTCAGCCCAGGCCTCTTTGCTCTTCATTTACACATCTTTCTTTCTTTTTTCTTTCTTTCTTTTTTTTTTTTTTTTAACATTTTTTAAAAAGTTTATTTATTTATTTTAAGAGAGAGAGAGAGAGAGACAGAGAGAGATTAAGAGAGAGAGAATCCCAAGCAAACTCCGTACTGTTAGCACAGAGCCGAGTGACACGGCCCCATCCCGGGAATTGAGAGCTCCTGACCTGAGCGGAAAACAAGAGTTAGACGATTAACCAACTGAGCCACCTGGTGCGGGTACACACCATTCTTTCAACCTGTGATGATCTGCTTGCCAAGTTCCCAGCAGAGAGGCAAGCAGGTGGTGTGGCCATCCGTCATGCCACTGGTGGAAATTTGTAAACCTATAACCATAACTTTATAACTGCAACCCATTATACCCCCATGGGAAGGAAGCTGATAATTTTCCACATTAAGGTTCATAAATTCATCAGAGATCAGGCCATGATCCACAAGGTAAGAAAAACAGATTTATCCTGCTCTGTGCTGGACTCCAGAACCCCTCTCTCCCTGACGTCCTTATGTAAGTTTCTTCAGAGAAGGTTTAGGCGTGATCTTGAGTGCAGGAAATTAAAACTGCCATCACAGAACTTAAGAACTAAAATGTATTTTACAGGCCCCCTTTAAACGTCATCTTACACTTTTCACACAGCTTTCTCAAGTTTCCCTCATTTATTGTTGTCCTGAACCCCTGCGCCAGAAGAGGAGACGGGGACATCTCCGAGAAGGAGGCTTTGCGGTCTAATTCACCGCCTGAACGGCTGCGTCTACAACATTCCGTGAATGGTTGCAGTTGAATGATCTTTCAAAATCTTTTCTACCTGGGGAACTTTTCTACCTGCTTGTGGCCGAACCCGCATGTTCAAGGGTAGTTCCTACGGATCCCTGACCATCCGGACAGAGGTTGCGTGCAAAACAGACCCACAATTGTTTTCCACCGGCAGCTCCCGCCCGGGTTCCTCTCCCTAAATATACCCGCAGCTGCCCTCCCTCTCCTGCCCCTTCCTGGCTGGGATCGGAAAGAAGGGAAAGCTAGGCTATCGAGGGGAGCGTAAGCCGAACGCAAGCACGGCTGCGAGGATACCTGGGCATCTTGACTCCACCACCCCGGGGTAGTAACTCAGCGTTGGGGCCCGCCTAAAATAAGGAGGCCCGTGATCTCCGAGGCGGGCGGGATTGTGCGGGCTCTTGGGTTGCCATGGGAGCGACGTCGCAGGCTGGGTTGCGTGCACACGAGGGGCTTCATGGGAAATGTAGTTCTCGGCGTTGCTCTTCAAGTCTTGCTCAACGCCTCGAAGTCTAGGATGTCAGAGAACGAGGTGACACGTCTGACAAACCTGTGACCTAAAATCTCTGGGCTGGAAGTGTTCTCTTACTTAAAATATATTCTACTGAGTACCGGACTATATGCCAGGGATCTCTGCTCTCTCTCTTCAGTTACTTTTCTCTCTCCAATAGCAATGCTTTGGGAATGGAGGGTGAATCAAATTCCTGAGCTACTAGAGGCAAAGATATTTGTGATATTAGTATTTTCCAGCGTTCTGTTTGTTTAGTTGTTTCGGGTTTTATGCAATAGCACATCATTTATTAGTAAGTTAATAAAGCAAATGCATCTCCACAATGCTTCATTTACTTTATCTCTGAATCAATAACAAACATTGAGTTGTTACTATATGCAAGACTGTGCTACACAGAGTACGGAATGAAGTGATGAGTAAGACAAGATTCCTACTCTTGAGAAAGATGTTCACAACGAAATATAATAACCCAAAGGAAGCCAGTGACATAAGCTATTGTAGAGAGGTACAAAAAGCTTACATAAGAATAAGTAATTATGCTGAAGGGAGTTGTTGAAACATTCATGGAAGTGACAGTATTTGATCCGTTTTGAAGGCTGGGTAGACTCGGCCTCTGTAGCCCAGGATGTCTTGGATATTTGAAGGAGATACTCTCCTTCCTCACTTCTGCCATTTGGCTTGGTGTGATGGATGATGTGATGTTCAAGAACATGGGCTTTAGAGTGAGATGGACTTGGATTTATGTCTTCACTAAGCCACACTGGCTAAGTTGCCACATTGACACAGTGGGTGGATTACTCAATATCTCTGAGCCTCAGTATCTGATCATGTAAACCAGGGGAAATTTGTGAGTTTTAAATGAAATAAATATATGTAAAATATAAATTGTGTGTGTGTGATACCTTATAAGTGCTTCATGCTTGTTATTATCTTGTAAGCTACTGATCAGCAACATTGAACAAAGACAAAGATCACATTCTTGGAAATGAAGCAAATTTTTTAAATTAAAATAAATATTTATTTTGAAAGAGAGATGGGGTGGGGGGCGAGGAGAGGGACAGGGAGAGAGGAAAGAGAGAAGAATCCCAAGCAGGCTCCACACTGTCAGCGCAGATTCTGACCCCAGGCTCAATGTCATGAACCATGAGATCATCACCTGAGCCGAAAACAAGAGTTGGATGCCCAAGTGACTAAGCCATCCAGGCGGTGCCTGGCAAAATTTTTTTTTTAATGGGAACAAAAAGGCATTTGCTTGAGATAAAATCTTTAGAGCAAAATCCTCCCAACACCTAGGTGCATTTTGAAGACCTAGAAGACTACAGTTGCACACAGAAAGGAATATAACAGGAGTGTGGTTCAATAGAGAGAGGATGATTGCAAGTGAGATTGGTACATCTATCATTGAATCAGCACTTACATCCTGGACCTAGCTTGCCTGTAAGTTTACAAACTGGTGTGGGACAGACTGTAATAATTTGGGTTCTGGAACTTCGGACCCCCTTTGCATGTTAATTAGGAAGCCCTGTTGATGTGAATAACAAATGTGGTGGCAGCTAATATTTTTGCTTGCTATGTACCAGGCACACTATTAGCATCTTAAAAAAAATTTTTTTAATGTTTATTTATTTTTGAGAGAGAGAGAGACAGAGTGTGAGATGGGGAGGGGCAGAGAGAGAGGGGTAAAGAGAGAGACAAAGAATCTGAAGCAGGTGCGAGGTTCAGGGTTGTCAGTACAGAGCCAGACACAGGGCTCGAACTCAGAACCTTGAGATCATGACGTGAGCTGAAGACAGACACTTAATCAATTGAGCCACCCAGGTTCCCCAACACACTATTAGCATCTTACAGGTATAATTGTTTGCATAACTGGGATTGAAGGTTAAAGAAAGGTGCATGGTAACAAGGAAGGTAAAAGTTGTCTAGCTGGGCCTTGATCACCAGTATTAGTTCAGAGGTGAGTCAGTGGATTCTGCTGATCTCATTGAGCAGATGAGTTCCCTTTTTAACCCTATGCCTCTTGAGGCTTCATATTCGGATGAAGCAAGTGACCTTCCTGCATAGATGAAAATTGTTCTTTATTTTTAATTTTATTTGAGAGAGAGAGCATGAGTGGGAGAGACGGGGAGAGAGAAAAAGAATCTGAAACAGGTTCCATGCTTGGGGCTCAACCTCTTGCCCCTGGGATCATGACCTGAGCCAAAATCGATGGTTGGACACTCAACTGACTGAGCCATCCAGGAGCCCTGAAAATTGTTCTTAAGGCAGAAATATATAAAGATTTGCTCTCCCCTACTGGATCACCCCTAAAAGACTCAAGGATTTCAATGGTGGTGATAGAGGAGAAGACAATATTATGATGCTTGCTGGATGGATTAAACAACAGTGTAGAAGAATAAGGATGTGTGCAGAGTGTATTTGGTGGAATTGTGAATAGTTGAGGTCCAAGCACATAAAGTGGCTAAGGTGGAAGAGCAAACCAGGCAGGCAGATTGGGCTACGTTGAAGTCTCTTGCAGTCTGAATTTTACTGTGTTGGTTATGAGAAACCCAGTACAATTTTAAAATAGGGGTGTTCCGTGACTGGACCTGGGTTTCAGTGAGATAATTTTTTGCAGCTGTGTGAAGGATGTTTTGCATCTGGAGGTCCATATGGAGGCTATTAACAATAGCCTAGACAGTGACAGAGGTTTTACATTTTTCCCTTGTTTTCAAAATTATATAAGCTTCTTGCAGAAAAAAAACAGCATACAGAGAAAATGAAGCACACCCCAGAAGTAATAACTATTAAACACTTTGATGTATTTCATTCTAATCTTTCCTCTTACAGTTAAGATTTTACTGAAAAGTTAACTAACATTCTGATTTTAACATGTATTTCCCCATATCAATTTTTTTTTTAATTTTTTAAATATTTATCTTTGAGAGAGACACACACACACACAGAATCCAAAGCAGGCTCCAGGCTCTGAGCTGTCAGCCCCGACACAGGGCTCAAACCCACAAGCTGTGAGATCATGACCTGAGCCGAAGTCAGACACTTAACCAACTGAGCCACCCAGGTGCCCTCCCCATATCAATTTTTAAAAACCCATCATAAACATAGCTTTGGTGGCTGCATAATATTCCACTATATAGATTTCTTATCACTTACTTAAGCATTCTCCTCATAATGAGCATTTGAAGTGGTTCAGAGTAAACACCTAACATGAGTTGGGCCAAGTAGTGTCTTTCTCTAGGAGTTTTCAAACTAGAACTGGGAAAATGAAGCGATGCTCCACCTCTGGAGAAAACTGGCATATTTCTGCCAAATGAAGAAGATATTTTACATATACATGACTTGCAATTATTTTCTCCCATTCTACAGTTTTCCTTTTCACTCTTGTTTCTTTTAATATGCAGAATGTTTTAAAGTTTGGGGTTGTCCCAAACTTGTCTATTTTTTATATCGTTGTCTTTGCTTTTGAAGAGTTGTCTGATTTTAATAAAGCCACCAATATAACCCTACCAGCACCTTCAGAAAGGGATGCCACCCCCCAATCACCCCCGACCCCCACCGATTAGATTATGTTAGTGAAGCACTGAAAGGAAGGGTACCCTGTATCCAAATGCTGCAGTGAACATTTGTGTTTTGTTTTGGATTTATTTGCTAATAGATGTTGCCCTATAAGTACGTTTTTGTTTCTTGACTATTATTAGGCCTAAAAATACTTACAAAGCATGCGATGAAGATTTTGGATGGATGTTGATTATAAATATGCCTCCAGAATCACTGTGACTATGTATGATGTGGGTAAAATTAAGTTCGACAGGTAAAATTATGGTATAGAGCAAGTGTGTATCTCATCTCCTCACCCCACATTCTATCCAGGTTCATGCAACTCTTCACTGTAGGACCTACCTTCCCACGTGAGTGCCCAAGGGAAGCTTGAGTCTTGGTTCACTGGAATATGGATGAATCTTCCCTCACGTTAAATATCTATGTGTGGACTTCACCTTAATTTGGAGCTTAAAGTAATTCCTATAGCAATAACATCCCTTTCTTCTTTCAGGAAAAAGAGAATAGGGAAGAAATGTATGAGGAGATACCATTTCTACAGGAACTGGTTAGCAGAGAAGCTTCTCCACCCTGTTATTCCTGCTCCTCACTTCCCTTCCCTTGGTCCCCATATTCCTAGAGCTTTTGATCCCAAAGAATCAGCCCAGAGATTCTGCACTGGGGAAATCCAAATTCCATGGCAGCTAGGGGATAGGTGGATAGGTGGAATATGTTCTTGGCAACCCAGGAACACGTAAAGTGCTTGTCTAGAGAAATAGGCTTATCTGTGGTGGCTAATTCCTCAGGATTATACTACAGTACAATTATGGGTTAAGTTTATTGTTCTAGGAACCTGGCCACTATGTATTTTTTTCCTTTGGAAAACCATTTTCAGACAGTCAACTTACAAAACACATTTTCAGAACAAAGACTCTTTATAAGTTGTGACTAACTTTTCTGGTCAATTGAGAGTTAAATTCATTTCCCAGCTATGACACTATTTGGCTTTAGGAACACACACATAAAAGAACCAGAACATTTAAAATAAAATGTTAGAACACAGTCCATCAATTCACCTGTATGAAATCAGCTACTTATGGACGTATTATGAAATCATGGGAGAACCCCATGATTTATACATATTGTATAGGTGTCAATATGCATACATACATCTTTAAGTTACAATTTGCCCAAACAGCTTCCTTTTATGGGGATAAAACAAAGCAACACTGAAGACAAAGCATGAATGCAAGAGAAGGAGGGAATAACTACCATTTTCACTAGTAGTACACCTCAGCTTTGACAATGAAAACATTAGGTATTTCTCGAAGATTATTCAAAAGATAATGCTCAAAACGGGTTTTGTAAATCATTTATTATGATTGAAAGGGAAGAAAATGATAGGAGACAAATATTACAATTAAACATGTAACATTATTCTCTTGTAACCAATCATAATAGCATACTTTGAATTTTTAAAATGGCTATATAAGTAATTTCCCAGAAAATGACATTTTCACATCATCAGTTACAGAAAATTGATTTCTTTCCATCAAAATATTTTATCTCTGTTCTATCAAAAATAAATGCCACCATTTAAGCTGAGCCTTCACTACTTGTTCACATGGGAAGATTTGGAGGGGGGTATGCTTACCCGATGGTGAGCTAAATATTGCCTGAGAATAAAGTCCTCACACATATGTAAGCTCTGTTAAGTCTCTGGCTTACCAACTAGTGATTATTGAACAGTTTCCTGGGAATTAAGAAAACTCTGTTGTGTGTCAGCCAAGATTCCCGAGAGTCATCAAAAACTGGTAACTAGTTTATTCTCAAAAATCAACTGCTTATGCAGTGAGTGATTGTGGCTCCAAAGATTCAGGGGAAATAGTACATGGAAATCTATTTCTATGGGGTTTTTTGACCTTCTTTTTGTCATTCCCAATAAAGCAAAAATCTTAGCTGAGCAGTGTCTTTCTTGGCTCTGCCCTTTCCAAGGATGCTAACAAGAGATGGAATATTTTTAGAAGTCTTAGTATGACAACAGTACATTGCCATAGGGATAAAGCAGCAAAGAAGAAACTATGAAGGCCCTGCCAACAAATTAAATCAGCAGCTAACATTGTTTTTTCAAATTGGTTAAAAAAAATACCACACACAAAGTGATAAATACATGTCCAAAAAATAAATACAAATATTCTCTACATAAATAAAATTAAGTATACTCGTGATTACTATTGCAATGAAACAGTTTTATAATATAATTTTCATGTCTTATCACAGTTTCATTTTTATCATGAATACTAATTACTTTGTTTTGACACAAACTGTAATGAACTGACCACTATGTAATCCAGCAAAGTAACACATTTCTAGACTCTCTCAACTAAAAGTTTACCTCCTTTGACAGAAGAATTCTTTTTCTTTTCTTTGAAAAAATACTTTTGGGAAATTTATGTTAAACCCATAAATAAAAATGACTATATGAGGGCAAAATTTTAAGAATTTGTTTGTTTTCAAAGATGTTATTTAACAAAATAAGGTCACGATGACCCAGCACAAAATGCAGTGAAATGTGGGCAATATTCCAGTGAACTTGGGCTATCCAGTAATAGTGAAGGAATGTGAGGAATCACTTTCTCAGTTTTAAACTTTACACTCCAGTGATCTGAAAAGGTGACAGGGCATACTTTCTAATACCACACCGCAGGCTCTGGTTACCTAACTCTCATTTTCTCACAGTGATTCATTCAAATCAAGTCCCAGATTTACTGCACTCGGTCTAAAAATAAGCCCCTAAACAGCACCCTGCAGCTGTTGCCGACACTGTATACTTTACTTCCTTCCAAACACCATATCATTAATTAAAAGCACATTTAATTACAGTACTTAATTTTTTGGCAGTGAGCATTTCCAAATAATTAACTGGCTTGCCAAATGAGAGTTTGGTATCTCCCTCTGCTGGAATATTTTTTTTGAAGAGACAAAAAAATGCCACACCGCATGATGTGTCTGATGGCAAGGGACAAAGGAGGTGGAAAAAATGACGAATTCTAACCCATTTAATCTTCGAGAATATCGGCATGTGGGCAAATTTTGTGTTTATGGCTCATTAGTAGCGTTTATTTGAATGCTTAAGAATCAAATGAGAGAGAGAAACCCCCACATTTTTTAACTTTGGGATACCAGTGTGGGGGTGCCATGCTGCCAGAGTGTAAATGCACTTATTTGCAGCTGATGCAGCCACCGCCTGGAGGATGGGAGTGAATGTTCAGGCTCCAGAGCTTTCAAAGCAGAGTGGGGCCTTTGGTTGGTCTGCCGCCTGACAGCAGGGGCTGGCCTCCCACCGCCCTGGCTTCCGGCCCCCGGGTCTGGGCTGAGAGCAGAGCTGGCGCAGAGAGGTGGTGAAAGGCTGCCTTTTGCTGATGGAAGTTGTTTATGTAACTGGCGATCAAAAGAGTGATTTCAAGAATCTAAAGCAAGAAAAATAGAATTGTTAATGCTCCGGAGAAGTTCTCATCACTTCCACAAGGGGAAAGGGCTGGCCGTCTCCGTGTGCAAGTGCCCAGGCTACCTGAATGCCCTCCCCTCCAGATCCGTGAAGCACTTGCAGGTTCAGAGCCGTCAAGGCACTGACATGTTATCCCACTGCTTAAACCAGCAGAAAAGAGTGGATCTTAAAAAACAAAGTGGCAGTGTTAAAAACTGTGGCAGTCACACAAAGCTGTCAATAATCTTAAAGCCACATGTGTGCATATGTGAATTAAGAACTTTGGTGCATAATATCAACTTTTTATTGAAACTAAATGAAGTCCTGAGTATGTCTCAATCTCCTGCGCTTACTGGTCTTTGCTTAAATGTTTGTCCTTAAAAAAAAAAAAAAGTGTTGGGGGCTCCTGGGCAGCTCAGTCGGTAAGCATCCGACTTCGGCTCAGGTCTTGATCTCACGGTTGATGGGTTGGAGCCCCGCATCAGCTCTGTGCTGACAGCTCAGAGCCTGGAGCCTGCTTCCGATTCTGTGTATCCCTCTCTCTCTCTCTCTCTCTCTCTCTCTCTCTTTCTCTCTCTCTCTCTCTGCCCTTCTCCTGCTCATACTTGGTCTCTCTCTCTCTCTCAAAAATAAATAAACATTAAGAAAAAATTTTTAAAAAGTGTCAGATTCTAAAAAAGTAGTCTCTTTTAGTTAACAATTTTAAGACAGTTAAAGTTTTAGGGAACTTGATGCTTCATTCTTTTTACTAAAACTGGGATTACATACTAAAATGTAGCCCCTATATTTATTGTTTTTAGTTATAGGAGTTAAAACTATAAAGGACAAGTAAAGTCTTAATTATAAAACCCTGCTCTTCCCACTAATGAGTCTGTAACTTGAATTACCCCAAAATATGTATAAGGTACCTGACAACAACTTACATCAAGACCACTTATTTTGTTTTGTTTTGTTTTAACATTTATTCATTTTTGAGAGACAGAGAGAGAGCACGAGTCGGGGAGGAGCAGAGAGAGAGAGGGAGACAGAATCTGAAGCAGGCTCCAGGCTCTGAGCTGTCAGCACAGAGCCTGATGCGGGGCTCAAACTCACTGACCACGAGATCATGACCTGAGCGGAAGTTGGACGCTTAACCGACTGGGCCGCCCAGGCGCTCCTTGAGACCACTTATTTTGAACCTTCTGTATACCAGGCACTGGGCTAAGGCATTTTAACAATTCCATCATTTAATTCTTAAGCCAAAAAAAGTAGAAAGCATCCTATAATTTTTTAGATGAAGAAACCAAAGCTTAGCAAGATGAGGTAAGCCAGAATTTGGACCTAGGATTGTTTGATTATAAGTAAGTCTGTTTTCCCATTTGCCACCTATAAATGTGTTAGCATAAAAAACTAGTATAAAAAAGTTGGTAGAAAGGCTTCTACTCACCTTGGGTTTTGCCATGGCAAAAAGTAATTTCTCTGTCGGTCTGTCCTTTGAATGTGTATTGTGAATGACTATCATAAAATCATCTTGATGACCTCCAAAGGTCATTAGACTCTTGTACACATAGCTGATTATTAACCTCTTCAAAGAAAAGAAAAAGTTAATATCTTGTATACTCTTGCAAAGAAAGATGAGAAATGATTAATAGCATATATTTCCATTAAAATGCTGATATTAATGAAACTAATTTAACATTATGTATTAACTATACTTCATTAAAAAAGAAAATGCTGGTATTAATTATATATAATGCAAAAATTATTTTCTAAAAGAAAATCTGTTATGATTTAAAATAGTAATATACTAATTTTGTGGAGGCATCACGTTTATAATTAAAATATAGTTTGATTCTGAAGCTAATAACTCACTGCAGACAAAACAAAAAATACAAAAAGAAAATAAAAAGCACTTATATTCTAGCATCCAGTAGAAGACCACTGTGAATATCTTTGCAAATATCCTTTAAGATCTCTCTCTATATATTAGGTTGAACCATGTGAAACTGATGCTTTTTTTGAAATTGACACTTTCTAAGGTAAAAAATGGACAAATATCAGCAAATCCATATGGTTCACCCTGATATATAGATTTTGATGCATAGAAACAGAAAGAGTATCATGCATATTGTTCAGGATTCTGCTTCTTTCTGAATTTCACGACAAATTATAAATATCTTTCCATGACAACAAATATGCTTGCATAACGTTATTTTAAATGATTTGATAATCCGTTATTTAACCAACTGCAGGAAATTGAAATCATTTTTTTATTTGTTCCTATCTTAAACAATTCTTCAATGCATATTTTTGGACACATTTCATAATACACATACCTAATTATTTCTTTTGTTGTAAATCTCAAATAGAGGAATTTCAAAAATATAAGGACAATTTTGAGAATATTTCCAAACTCTCCTCTGGAACAGTTATACCCAGTTACATTCCCAGCACTGTAGTCTTGCTAACACTAGATATCATCATTCTCTTATTTAGTTTTTATCTGTTTGAAGAAAGAGAGAGAGAGAGAGAGAGAGAAGGGGAGGGGCAGAGGGAGTGAGGGAGAGAAAGAATCCCAAGCAGGCTCCATGCTGTCAGTGCAGAGCCCCACCCCAGGCTTGATCTCATGAACCATGAGATCATGATCTGAGCCGAAACCAAGAGTTGGGTGCTTAACTGACCTGAGCCACCCAGGCACCTACATTATGTTATCTTAAAGATTCTCATTTTACACAGGAAGCAATCTTCCTAACACTATAAATGAATAGCTGTTTTACAAATACAACTGTGGTCGCAATTTATGCATGGTATTTAGTATTTTCCTCATATGCAATTTAAAACCATCCAATCTTGTTGTAAAAGATTAAATTATAATCACAGTTGTGTTTGTAAAATGACTATTCATTACAGTATTAGAAAGAACATTATTGGGGCGCCTGGGTGGCTCAGTCATTTAAGCTTCCAATTTCGGCTCAGGTCAAGGTCCCGTGGTTTGTGGGTTCGAGTCCTACGCTGACAGCTCAGAGCCTGGCGCCTGCTTCAGATTCTGTGTCTTCCTCTCTCTCTGTCCCTCCCCTGTTCGTGCTCTCTCTGTCTCTGGAAAAAAAAAATAAACGTTAAAACAATTTTTTTTAAAGGAAGAATGTTAGCGGTGAATGAGCAAAAGCATAGAAGAGATCATTACCTTCT
This sequence comes from Cryptoprocta ferox, assembly GCA_028646485.1. Classification (NCBI taxonomy): domain Eukaryota; kingdom Metazoa; phylum Chordata; class Mammalia; order Carnivora; family Eupleridae; genus Cryptoprocta; species Cryptoprocta ferox. The sequence goes on along the minus strand of CM053576.1, from coordinate 59,315,805 downwards.
GTGTATGTACACTGCGCAACGCAAATAATTGACTCAATGTGAAACTTAATCTTACCATGGAGTTGTATTCTAAGATGCTTAAACCGTCCTCATGGATAGCCAGCCACATGAAAGTATTTCCGAGTGGTGATGGAGTTACGGGCTGTGAAGAGATGAAAATACACGGTATAATAAATGCTAAGCAAAATCACATAAATAGTTTTTAGTCAAAATGCAGTGCAGTGTTTGCAACAACAGCTTATTATTAAAAATCTCTCTTGGGGGAGAAAAAAAGAAGAACATAAAACCTCCAGGGGAACAAAATCTCTCCTGGGGCAGAGATAGTGTCCTGTAATGGAAAGAGCAGTCAACCCGAGAGCAGGAGACCTGGGTCTGCGATCTCAACCTGCCGTGTATTAGCTGTAAATTGGACAAGCTACTGAATCTCTCTGAGGCTCCACTCCCTCATCCTTAACATGGGGAACAACAATGTTTACATCTTATTTTTCTTTTGTGTCAAGAGGCTAATAGTTAACAAGCTTGTAGGGTTTCTACGGAGACCAAAATCCTAGTGAAACAAAACACATGTGTGTTTCTAAGGTGTGTGTAGTGCTACTATAAATGCACACTTTTTCTGAGAGTTTATTAAATCTGTTATTCAATGACTAATAACGAGAGAATAAAAAGAAAACATGAAACTGTGTGATGAATGGTAATAAGAAATACCAAATTTTCCACTAAATTCCCTATTGTAAGAAACAGTGAAATTATATTAATAATCTCTCACCACTAAACCCCAATTAAAACCCATAACTGTTTTCGAGCATTCCACAATGATTGCTTAACAATAACTGAATTTAACAATAACTAAAACTCTAACAAAAACTTAACTACTTCTCTTAAACCTTATAAAAGTATGCTGAGACCATAGATAAGTAACTGGGATGAATCTATAGTATTTATACTATTTTTGAATACGGTAAAAGTTACCAGAATCTCACGTATTAAAAACCCCTGGGTTACTATCTATTGAGAGTCTGTTTGCTAAGGATAGGCAAGCATTAAAAAGATGCTGGGGCACCTGGATGGTTCAGTCAGTTCAGTGTCCGACCCTTGATTTCAGCTCAGGTCATGATCCCAGGGATTGAGCCCCGCATCAGGCTCCATGCTGTGTAGAGCCTGCTAGGCATTCTCTCTCTCTCTTTCCCTCTGCCCCTCCCCACGCTCATGCTCTCTCTCTCTCTCTCTTTAAAAAATTAAAAAAAATATATATATATAAAGGTTGTCACTTAACCTAAGCCATTGAACCCTCCAGTCCTTTGACAAACAAAATGTTGTTTTTATTGTCCTTTGGTCAAACAAAATATGGCACATACATGCAATGGAATATTTTTCAGCTTTTAAAAAGAAGGAAATTTTGACACATGCTACAACACTGGATGAATCTTGAGGACATTCTGCATAGAAAAATAAGCCAATCACAAGGATGTAGAGAAAGAGGAACTCTTTTGCACTGCTGGTGGGAATGCAAACTGGTGCAGCCACTCTGGAAAACAGTGTGGAGGCTCCTCAAAAAGTTAAAGATAGAACTACCCTACAACCCACCAATGCACTATTAGTTCTGTATTCAAAGGATACGGGTATGCTGTTTCGAAGGGGCACATGCACCCCACTGTTAATAGCAGCACTATTGACAATAGCCAAAGTATGGAAAGAGTCTAAATATCCATCAACAGATGAATGGATGAAGAAGATGTGGTAAATATATACAATGGAATACTTCTCGGTGATGAAAAAGAATGAAATCTTGTGATTTGTAACAACGTGGATGGAACTTGAATGTATTATGCTAAGCGAAATTAGTCAGAGAAAGACAAATATATGATTTCACTCATATGTGGAATTTAAGATAGAAAACAGACGAACATAGGGAAGGGAGGCAAAAATAGAGAGGGAGACAAACCGTAAGAGACTCTTAAATACAGAGAACAAACTGAGGGTTGCTGGAGGGGTGTTGGGTGGGGGGATGGGCTAAATGGGCAACAGGCATTAAGGAGGACACTTGCTGGGATGAGCACTGGGTATCATATGTAAGTGATGAATCACTAAATTCTATTCCTGAAATTATTATTACACTATATGTTAACTTGGATTTAAATTTAAAAACATAACAATTTTTTTAAAAAAGAAAAATAAGCCAATCACAAAAGGACAAATATTGTATGATTCCTCTTACGTAAGGTTTCTAGAGCAATCCAAAACACAGAACAGGAAGCAGAATGGCGGTTATGAAGGCCCGGGGAGAAGGGAGACTAGAAAGTATGGAGGTTTAATTTGGGAAGATGAAGAAGTTCTGGAGGTGGATGGTGGTGAGGGGAGCATAATAATGTGAATGTGCTAAATGCCACAGAAACGTACACTTAAAAATGACTAAAATAGGGAAAAAAGTTAACATGGTGTATTTGATAGTATATATATACTTACCGCCCCCAATGGATGCTATTAAGCAAACAAAGGAGGTGTCTGCATCATATATAGGAAGAAAAGTGAGTAAAGAAAAGATGCCAGTCATGCAACATGCAAATACTACATCATTATTTAATAATATTTCTGTGCTAAAAAGCACAGAACATATAATCAAAGAAGAATATTTAATATTCCTTCCAATGCTGAAATTCGAGTTAAAATTCAGTGTAAAATGCTGATCTACAGTTCAGATCTAGTTCTTATGTTCATAAAAAACGTATTTCAACTCTTTGCAAATATATTAATTTCACAGATGTTTAAGCACAATGACTTTATCACCCATTTACTAATTTGTATACAGCTTTCAGTACCAGTAGCAATATAATTTCTTACCTCAGGACAATACAGTCACTCATGGAATTAGAATAAGAAGATACCCTAGATTTTACTTTTCTAGTCCGAGTTGTCACTTACAGATGATAAAAACTGAGGTTCAGAGAGGTTAACTGACTTGCCCAAAGTGGAACAGCTGTTCAGCAAAAATGCATTACGTGATATTTATATGCAAAGCATAACAGTGCGCATGAGAAGAAGATTTCAGGATCAGTGAGTCTACACCCTCAAGAGGTCTACAACTTATTAGTGAGGACAGACCAAACACACACACAAACGTAACACAAGACATGGAGTATTTGAGGAGCCTGAGAGAGTGTAAAGTGACATGGTTCCAAAGAAAAAAGAAGAATTCAAAAAGTACAGTTCTTCCCTTGGGGAATGCACTGGCCACCTGCTGGCAGGGCACACCTCTCCTTCCTCGGTGTTCCCAAAGCGCCCTGTCCCTGTCACTCTTAACCATGTTCACTCTACAGTGCTTGTTTGCGGGCCTGTTGCAACACCGGACTGTGGGTTCCCGGAAGTTTGGGTACAATCCATCTGAAACCATGGGCTTATGTTTCCCTAGGTACATAATGTTTGGCAAACAGAAGTCACTAAATACTAAATAAATGAGGGGCGCCTGGGCGGCTCAGTCGGTTAAGCATCCGGCTTCGGCTCAGGTCATGATCTCACGGTTCGTTGGTTCGGGCCCCGCATCAGGCTCTGTGCTGACAGCTCAGAGCCTGGAGCCTGCTTTGGATCCTGTGTCTCCCTCTCTCTCTGACCCTCCCCTGCTGGCGCTGTCTCTCTCTGTTTCTCAAAAATAAATTTAAAAAAACATAAAAAAATAAAAATAAATTTTTAAAATACTAAATAAACGAGCAAACAAGTGAGAGAGTAAATAAGTGGGTGAGAGGATGCACGGATGCGGACAAGAAGGTGGAGTTCAGCTGCCGCCTTCAGTCTAATGATGAGCCTGTGGAATGTAGGTGACTTAAGGTTGGGTACAAGAGGGAGAAGCTGGTGACACTCCTGCCCTTTCCTTAGGGTCTGCATTGTTTTCTTTTCTTTTCTTTTTAAATTTACTTCAGAGAGGGAGAGTGTGAGCAGGGGAGAGGGGCAGAGGGAGAGAGACAGAGAATCCTAAGCAGGCTCCATGCTTAGCTTGGAGCCCAATGCGGGCCTTGTTCCCATGACCCTGGGATCGTGACCTGAGCTGAAATCAGAGTCAGATGCTCAACAGACTGAGCCACCCAGGTGTTCCACCTTATTTTCTTTATAAAAGCTGAATATACAAAACGTGAGGTCACTGGGGTCACTGTTTTACTTCAGCATAGAGTCAACTAAACAGGTGAACGTTTCTATTCTGCCTCCCATCCTTTCTTACTTTTGTGAGAAACAGCTTGGCACCAAAGAATGGCCACTTCCTGGCTACTGTCAAATAAATGCGCACACAATCAGCAACACTGTGTCCCCGGAGGGCCATCCATCTGGTTGACAGTCGCTGGCAGAGCTGCCTAAGAAAAGAACAGAAACAAAAATGCAAAGGCAGAAACCTTAACAGTGTATCTATCTTCCTCCCAAGGCAGACCTCTCCTTGGGCCAATCCTAGGTACAACAGGGGTACCGAGGCGTCACCCAGGAGGAGCTGTGATCTTGTGACTCCCATCTCGCCACTGTCTACCCCTTATCCTTTTGGAACATTCCTCTCACCAAATTCTCATACTATTAGTGCTTTCAGCATGACCCAGGTTCCCCACCTTCGGCCCCGTGTGGGGCAAAGTTAAAAAAAAAGTCTGATAAGCTAACATCAAACCTTAGTATAAATTAATTTAAAAAGGTAATTTCTCATTGGAATAGCTTCAATTTTTAGAGAAGTACAAGACATTGAAACCAAACAATGAATCGCTAATGGGGGAATTTTAGGTACTACCACCCCTGGGTTAGAGAGATGTTGGCTGCGAGGGAGATGCCTTAAATAAAATCACAATGGCAACCACTTACTTCTACAGAGACAAGAGACTGATCTTACGTGAGTGTATTTTGGAAAACTCATGGTGAATTGGAGTTGCCTCTATTTTTCAACTGAATCAACTTTTCTTTATATATTCTCTAAAACCAAAATTCCAAATCCATTGAATTTAATTAAAAATTTATATTAAAAAATCTTGTGTAAGAAGATAGTTTGTTTTTATTCTAATTTGTTTACAATAGAGTACCCCAAGAGATAAAGATTTTTGGCAAACACTTCATAAAGTTAAACACAGTACTGGCCCGTTTTTTTCTTTTTTATTAGTAGGGTTAATTTGGACAAGAATGAATAAGATCAAATGAAAAGTAGATCTTCTAACTTAAGGTAAACATTTTTTTTTCCTTAAAACTTTAAATATAGATTCTCAAGTTTCTAGGGCCATCTTAAATAAAAAGATCGATAACCTCTTGGTATTCAACAGTATTAAAAAATCTTAAGAAAATGATCATGTATAATAATTTTCATCTTTAAAATTTGAACAGAAAAATATCACCAAAACTCTACCCTTAAAGAGTCACAAGTGCTTCCTTACCTTAACTGTTCTTCAGAAGAGTCATCTCTATACCTTTTAGGATAAAATTTTTCTATGACTTGTTTTAGAGTTTGATTTGTTTTGCACTGATTAGTAACATGCCCTGCTGGAGTTGAAAAGGGTCTTTCAAAATCTCCAATCTCCACCTAATTGGAAAGCCAAAAAGAAAATAAAGGATATTGAAGAGTTTAAACAAAAATAGTTTCATTGTTTCTTAACATCCTTTGGAATATATAAATCTATTTGTCATGATTGTGTGATTATGGAATTTACAACCATACATAAGTATTAACAAAATCTAAATTCCATTTGAATTCTAATTTAGAACAAAATCTGTAACTCAAACATTTCAATTCCATTTCTACATTAACCACTCTTGGTTAACGTTGCCATCTAGTAGTATTTGCTAAGGACCACTAATATTATTAGCTATAACAGCATAGGATAATTTTTTGTTTTTAGGGTACTATTTTCATTGCTAATAATAAAGCAGATTGGAAGCTAATAATAAAAGACAAAATAGTTATAAAGCAATAAGAAATCTCAAAACAGTATTATTTGTACTTCTTAAGGGTCTCTACTGAATACAATGCGAGTAAGAATTACAGTCTCATTACTTTCTTTCTAGATTTTCTGCATAAAGGGTTCTGTATCCACCCCTTATTCTATTATTCTGAGAATAGGGCCCTGCACTTCCCTTTCATCTTGAACGAAAGAATGTTCAATCCTTATCTCTATTAACAGGCTACACAGATGCTATTCTCTACCCACCCACCCATCTCTTATCCACTCACCCACCCATTCATTCATCCAAACCTATACAGAGTCTCCATTATGTTTTAGATGAACTTGAGGAATGAGTAGAGAGGTAAGATTATACTACACCTAGAAAGTTCTGAACATATTCATTTGTTTCTGCTTCACACCACTGACCGTAGCCTCCCTGAAGGAAAGGGCCATCCCTATTCATCTTTGAAAGGATACAGGATCTCTGATCTCTTTTCCTCAGAGTCGTCTTTGTGAAGAAATTTAAATATACTAATCTGAGATCTGTAGAAGAAAAGCTATTTCTGTTGAAGATTTGAGTATCCGTAGGCCCTTGTTGATGTTCTCCATCTTGGGAAATTCTTGGAGCTGATCCTTAATCATTATGCATAGTGGCTGGTAGGGCATCGTGTTGACGTGAGTCATACTGGGAACTCTGCGGTGATTTTCAGTTATCCTGCAAACATTTATGTGCTCATTCTGTGCCGCACAGTACGCCAGGTGCCGGAGAGGGGACACTGACATTGGAGATTCCACTGTAGGGTTCCCTAAGAGGAAAGGTTGCTTTGAACGGCCTATGTTTGTAACTATTGTTCGTCGAACTGCCATCTCCTTGGGGGACAAAGGTTGCTCTTAGGTTCACAGGTAGCTGTGCCAAGTATGATCCGATGATAGGTGAGGACTGTAAAAAGCTTGCTCTGGGGGAAGGATTTCAGTATGTTTGAAGAGCAGATGGACAGCTTGTATTTGGTGTGGAAATTAGGGAAGGAGGTAGGAAAGGAGGATGAGAACTGAATAGCAGGGCCAAGCCAAGGAACCAACAATTAAGAAACTAGGTTGCATGAGGAATACCGTCTCAGTCATTGACATCACCATGGTTGTCAGCAATTCAGAGTCAGACTGTAATTATAATGCCTGTAAGTTTTAAGGTGTTAATCATAGCAACGTGAATTTAAAGAATTACAAGATACACTGTTTAAATCAATGTAAAAATTAGGATCTTACCTTTACAAAATATTACTGTATATAACACAGAAGTTACCTGAGCTAAAAGAGCTGCCATTTCTAATGCCAGGTCCTTGTTCAGAGGAAAAAGTCCGTTTATTATTTGATCATTTGTCTGATACATTAACAGCAACTTTTCTCTATCAGTCTCGCCACGAGCTTGCATTGAAAAATACAGTCTTAAAAGAAGAGGAAATCTTTCGTTACAGGCTATTCTTAAAAAGGAAGAAAGGAAAGACAAATCCACAGGACTGATACAGGGTTATTCTAAGGTAGTTTTCTAAGTGCTATAAACTTAGAGCATGACTCTCAGTCATCTCTCTTTCTGTTTCATATTAACATTTTCAGCAAACAGAGGGAAAGCTGCATTGAGGTTGAGGAACGCTTCTCAACGTTATTTTTTATGCCCTAAAATACCCAATCCTTTACTGAGGAAGGACCTAAGGGGCTGAGCGAAATTAAATATGCCCTCTTGTAAGGAATGCTGAGGTAACCCTTCATTTCAATGGGCTGTATAAAAGCAACTTTCTTTCTTTCTTTTTTTAATGTTTATTTAATTTTGAGAGAGAGTGACAGAGCAGGAGTGGGGGAGGAGCAGAGAGAGAGACACAGAATCGGAAGCAGGCTCCAGGCTCTGAGCCATCCAGGCACCCCTATAAAAGCAATTTTCAAAATAGTCATGATCTTTCCTAAATACCTTGGAAATATCAGGGAATAGGAAAATGAAGATTTGAATTCAAAAATCAACATCCGCGGTGTCTTTGCCTGGGTGGCTCAGTCGGTTAAGTGTCCGACTTTGGCTCAGGTCATGATCTCACAGTTTGTGGGTTCACACCCCACATCGGGCTCTGTGCTGACAGCTTAGAGCCTGGAGCCTGCTTCAAATTCTGTGTCTCCCTCTCTCTCTCTGCCCCTCCCCCACTCATGGTCTGTCTCTCTCTAAGATGAACATTGAAAAAATTTTAAAAAGTCAACATCAAGTTGGGGGGTGGCAGTTTTCTCGGGGGAGGGTCTAAAAGATATTATTTGTACATTTAAATGTTTTAACTTTTTTGTGTGTGCCACAACCATGTAAGCATCTTTAGGAGCTCAAACATAGTTTACATGTTGTTATTATTACTTGTTGAAGTAGGAGGTATCTTCTGTTTGCCTTGGAGGACTTCAGCAATTCAGTGACCTTCTTTATTTATTCATTATGGCCATTCACTATTCAGGAGACCTCTAGGGGCTCTGACTTCAGGCTGCACACCAGGCACAGGGTGCTATAAATGCCATAGATGTTATGACAGTGGGGTGGGTAAGCAATACGCTGCTATACTTGAATATGAGCAGGACAATAGAGTGCCAGGAAAAGAGAGATTTATGTCCAGAATGTGTTAGGAATGTGCCCAATTAGCTCTAAGTGGATTTTCAGCCTTTTCTTCCCAATACCCTTGCAGGAGAGGACACACTGGCATCAGTTACAATATCTTTCACACTAATTATCTCTGTAGGCAGGGACTGAGAGGATGGCAGGGAATCTCAGGGGAAGCAGGATGGGTGTACTCTGAAAATCTCTTCCTTCCCATGATTTTAATAATTGTTCCCACCCACCACACTTAGGAATCACCGGTCCATGCAGTCATTCAGAGTGGTCTCCGGAAAAAAACAAATCCTAAGCCCTACTCCTCTGTGCCTGCACGATGATAAACTGTTAACTCACAGAAGACTATGGCTGGGCAATAGAAACAGATTCTAAATTCAAAATGCTACCAGGGTGCCTGGGTGGTGCAGTCGGTTAAGTATCCGGTTCTTGATCATGGCTCAGGTCATGATCTCACAGTTCATGAGTCGAGCCCCACATCGGGTTCTGCACTGATGGTGTGGAGCCTGTTTGGGATTCTGTCTCTCCTTCTCTCGGCCCCTCCGCTGCTTGTGCTCTCTCTCTCAAAATAAATAAGTAAACTTAAAAAAAGAGAGAGAGAACAAAATGCTATCAGTAAAGTGATATAAAACAAAAGGGAATCAAGTTTAAGAAGAAAGCCCTCTCTTTTTGGCATAGCTTATTTCCTCCACTTGAAGTCAAGAACTATGTCTTATTTGGGTTTAACTAAGGTTCTTAATAAAAGCTTGAATTGATAATATAGGTAGAGGGAAAAAAGGACCAGATGTGCAAACAGGTGCAGGCAAGAAGACCTAAAGTGCATTTTATATTCTTTCTGGCATGCTGGAAAGACAGATCCTGGAAGGGGAAATGAAGCACTATGAGCAGAAAGGGAAAAGCAATCCGGGCACGTATATAGGAAGACAATGGTGTACAATCGTTGACTCAAGACTCTAAAGAAACAGTTTGGGCTCCAATGACTGTACAGGGACTTGCAGAGAATGAGGAGAGGAAACAAAGATCACAAAAATGATCAAGAGTCAGAAACTCAAATCCACAGTCTTGGACAGACGAGGTCCCAGGGGAATGTGATGTGAGTGTCCCCAAAATGACCAGCTTTTAGGCACTCCCTGATCCCAAAGAGACCTGCAGCAGAGGAAGTGGGCTTTTGTCCTGCAAGCAGGGCAGGGTCAGACAGCAGGGAATCTGTAAACGTCCACCTCCTCGCTTGATACCAGGAAGCGGACTGCTGTGGGATGGAAATGTTCAGGACAAGTTCTGATACCTGGACACTGCTTCTGAACGCGGTAGGCCTCTCAGCACTGCTGGGGAACCCTTTGTTTGCCTCCAACTGGGTCCGTATTTCATTCCTAGGAGCATTTACGTCCTACTGTGGTCTGTCTCCTCCTCTTGTTAACTTACTGAAGGAGCAGGCTGCCTTCACCTTCCATTTACCTTCCCTTCACTCCTCCGTCCACCATGGTCTCCTGGTAACACTACTGAATTGCATTTGTGACCCCCCCACCCCCAGCCCTTGCCTGCTGCCTCTATGGCTACCATCTCAAGTCATCTGCTCAGAAAGCACCAGGCTGCAAAACCTTCCTCTATGGTCCCACAATGTCCTGTATATGCCTGTTATAGTCCACTATGGTCCCACAACAGCTTGTATATACACATGTTATATTCATGGTAAGAGCCAATATTGATGGGCATTTACTGTGTGGCTAGATCTAAGTGCTGTACACGTGCCAACACACAGTCCTTCAGACAAGCTCTAGAAGTAGGTACTGTTTCCATTTCACAGAGAGGGCATCCAAGGCACAGAGATGGTAAGTGACTTTCAAGGCCACAGAGTAAATGGGAGAGCCAGGATTCGAACCCAGGCAGATTCTCTCCAGAGGCCCTCTTCTCCACTACTCTGCTCTACTGTTTCTGTTACAGCGCTAATTACACTGCTAAGATTTCATGTCTGTCTCTCCCTATAAACTATAAGCTTCTAAAGGGTAGGGGAATTCTATTCACCTTTGGACCCCCAGGGTTCCCACAAGGCCTGGCACTGGCACACACTGAACAGACATTTACTGCATGAATGGGCAAAAATGGTAGTGAAAATTGGCAAACATGGGAATTATTTATCAAAAAAGCCTGAAAAATCCCATTCTGTAGTCTGGGTAGTTTCCTCCACCTGTAAGATGGAGACAATAGTGATACCGGTCTCAGCAGTGTCGTGAGGATTCTATGAGAAGATGCAAACAAGGAGCTCAGCACCAGGCCTGGTGTGTGGTAAGTGGTCAGTAAATGTTGGTTATTATTATTACTACTATTACTATTATTATTATTAGGGTTCTTCTCTAGAGGTCTTTAGAATCACAAGAGTCTCTTCATTCTGGAATTTTTTTGATTTGTTTAAAAAAACTTTTTTTATTTTTATTTTTGGGAGGGAGAGAGAGAGAGAGAGTGAGAGAGAGAGAGAGAGAGAGAGAGAGGAGGGGCAGAGAAAGAGGGAGACACAGCATCCGAAGCAGGCTCCAGGCTCCAAGATGTCAGCACAGAGCTCGATGCGGGGCTCGAAGTCATGAACTGCGAGATCATGACCTGAGCTGAAATAGGACGCTTTACCGACTGAGCCACCCAGGTGCCCTTGTTTTGTTTTGTTTTTGCTTTTGTTTTACAGTACAACAGCCTTTCCTGTTTGCAACAGGAAGTGGAAGAGGATGGGACACGGGACACAACAGCTCTGGCACCAGGGGCAGTTTCAAAGACCTACTCTGTCTCTGTCCCCCAGAAAAGCCATTCTGGAAATTTTTTAGTGTGAACATGGCTGGAAGAAATAGGTTAAACTAGATGACTTGTCAAGATGCTTCTTGGCTTAGTAGCCAATGGGTACAGGTGCTGAGGGCGGCAGAGATGGGAGTGTTCACCTATGCTCCAGGAAGTAAAAATTAAAAAGCAGTACTGAAAATAATCTTCTTAAAAATTATTTATTTTTTAATTTTGAGAAAGAGAGAGAGTGCACTAGCATGAGTGGGGTAGGGGCAGAGAGAGAGGGAGAGAGAGAACCCTAAGCAGGTTCCATGCTGTCAGTGCACAGGCCAGCGTGCGGCTCCATCCCATGAACCGTTGCAATCATGACCTCAGCAGAAATCAAGAATCAGACACTTAACTGACTGAGCCACCCAAACACCCCTGAAAATAATCTTTTATTTCATAAGGGGGTGGGTAGGAAGAGTTGTTTTCTTCAGGGAAGGACCCTTGCCAGTTTCAGTTTGTTAAAAGCATGTCTTGACTTTTGCAGTTTCAAATATACAATAAGAAAGCAAATTAAATAAGTAGCTTAAGCACAAATAGAATTCAAACGTTAGTTTCCAAAGGGTTGTCTATGAGAATAAGTTCAAATGCTATTAGATCTTTAACCTCCGAATAAAAATAATTAAAATTTCATAACTTACTAAATATAAATACAAATTCCATGATAGAGAGCTGGTGTCTAGTTTCGCTTATTACAGCACTGCTTGACAAAGATGAAGAATTGAGTCCTTGGCTGCATGATAGGTCATAGCCAGTCCCTCTTCTAACTGTGTCCCTGGAAATTAGGGCTCATTGTCTAAGCTATTTATACACATATGCAAAGCGCAACCATATTTAGAAACAGTACTTTCTCATACCTGTGGCTAGCCAGCCATTTCAGACTTCTGTTAAAAATTAAACCTTTTGGTTGAGTTGCTTTTTTTTCTGATGTCAAAGATAGTGTCATGGGACTTTTTTTTTTTGACAAGGCAATCTTTATTATGTATTATTCACAGCTCTCTTTGTCCTTTCTAGTGCCATTTGCTAGCCTTGGATTATTATTCTTATCTCTGTTTCGGACTACCTTTCTGCATTTCATCCAAATGTAATTTGGGTTCCAACCATAGCTATCAAAGACAGAATCAGTATGTATTAAGCATTCATAAGGTATACATTATTAGGAATAGCCTTAGACATGGAAATGATTCCATTTAGTTCCAATAAAATTGAATGAGAATTCCTGAACCTCTCTCCATAGAGGTATATGGCAGGTCAGGTCCAGGAGCTGGCTCTCTTCAACAAAAGGTAAGATTAAGAGACAGGGCAGCAATGGGGACCTTCAGATCAGGGCTTCTCGAAAGTGGGCATGGTAAGAATCACCTGGAGAAATGCTAAAACAGACTCCTTATGTCCAGAGATTCTGCTTGACTCTGGACTACAGTAGGTCTGTAGTGATGACTAGTAATTTGCATTTCTTTTCTTTTTAAGTTTATTTACTTATTTTGAGAGGCGGGGGGGGGGTGGCAGAGAGAGGGAGAGAGAGAGAAAATCCCAAGCAGACTCCACACCATCGGCGAGGAGTCTGATGCAAGGCTCATACCCACGAACCGTGAGATCATGACCTGAGCTGAAATCAAGAGTCAGACACTTAACCAACTGAGCCACCCAGGTGCCCCAATAATTTGCATTTCTAATGTGTTTCCATGGGATCCTGAAGTTTCAGGTCCAGGGCCCTCTCTTTGAGAACAACTGCTTTGTCAATCACGGGACTAAAACAAAATCATCTGGAAGGTCCAAATCTTCCAGCCTGCTATTCTTGCCAGGCACCAAAGGACCACAGATAAAGTGGAAACGGGTTGCTCCAGGAGTAGAGCTTATTAGATTTCCATTAGCTATGTAATCCTGCTTATCTCCAGGAAGTAGGATTTTAAAACCTTAGATATCAAAGCTTAACAGTTACCTTCTTGTTACTCAGAACTCATGCAAATTACCATAGTTCATGAGCCTCTGAACAGAGACGCTCCAATGGCTCATGACCACCATTTATTCAGATCAAAGGAATCCATTCAAATAGTGGGTGCCCTTTCATGGCTGACTGTAGGAGAGGAGTCCTCAATAGGAACGTGCCACATTTATTTAACTGGTCCCCTAATAATAAACATGTAAGTCCCTTCCAACACTTATTTTTCACTGTTATAAAATACATGGCAAGGAAGATACTGGGGTATACTGGAATACTCTCATTCATGGATATGGATATTTCTGTGGGACAGATCATTAGGAAAAAAAATCCCAAATTGGATCAAAGGCTATCACATTCTTTATGTATATAGTGTTTTTACTTCTTACATTCCAGTTTTAGGCCTATGACCATCTTTCGAAAGTCTTTGAAAGAAGACACTACTACATGAGTAATCCCACCAGTAATTCTTTTAGTATTTTGGATTCCTTATTTTATGGAGTATAAGATCCAAATAAAATCATCACAATACGTTTTCATTTTTTTTGTACAGTTAATGTCACCTGGTCAGTGAACACTGTTTACTAAGTATTACCTTCTGCTGATACATGGAAGAAAAGAAGATATTTTAAAAAAAGAAACAAAGAAAATCTAGCTTCTGATCATATGCCAAAGTATATTAAAATTGTATCTGTTGGGGGCACCTGGGTGGCTCAGTTGGTTAAGTGTCCAACTCTTGATCTTGACTCAGGTCACGATCTCACAGTTTGTGAGTTCAAGCACCACATCAGGCTCTGTGCTGATGGTGTATAGCCTGCTTGGGATTCTCTCTCTCCCTCCTTCTCTGCTCCCTCCCCTGCTAGCTCTTTCTCTCAAAATAAATAAATAAATGAACTTACAAAAAATTGTATCTGTTGGGAAGATATGTGCTCCAGTCCCACTGGGTTTTTCCCAATTCCTGAAACCCTCTGAGCAGCTTTCCCTCTACAGGCTTTGGAACATCCTTTTCTACTCATTCCACGCTGCCACTTCCAGCCCCCTCCTGACCCTGGTATCATTTCCTCAAAGAAGCCTCCCGATGCCTCCAGTCTAGGTGAGGTTTCTTCCTATGTGCTCTTACAGCACCACATTCTTTTCTTTCAGAGAACCTAGTGTGTAATTATATATTCATTAGAGTTACTGTATGATTAACAAGACTGTAAATTCAAAAGATCAGGGACCATGTTTGTATCTGCTTTTGATACCATTTTATCCAGAGCATCTAGCTGAGTGTCTGGCTTACAGGTGAAGCTCAATAATTACAGAGAGAAAAAGAGAGACCCTGAAAGAATGAGTATAAATGAATATGAATATGTGGCTTCTTAAAAGACTAAGTAAACAAATATTTCTTCTTTAAATTTTTTTTAAGCTTTATATATTTAAATAATCTCTATACCCAACATGAGACTTGAACTCATGACCTCGAGATCAAGAGTCGCATGCTCTTCTGACTGAGCCCTGAAGTATTTCTTCTCACTACAAATCTTCAGTAGGGTATTTGAGTATTTAGTCTTTTTGAAAAAAAATGTAACGTTAAAGAAATTTTTGGAAGTGAAAAAAAATTCACCCTTGTACAACCACCCTAAGAGAGAAGCTATTCTTTCTTACAGTTTTTTCTAATCTTTGTCCAAATGCATACTTTTATAAAATATAGCTATTCATGACATGAAGAGACTAGAGCTAGAAACAAAATTTTATGTGACTGTTTCTTCTTTTTTACAGAAAAACGAACACAAAAAAATATTGTAACTTGCAAGGCTATTCAATAGAAAACCAAAGGCACATGATGAGAGCATAATGGTACACCCATACTTTGGTGTTTGGATACGGCATTACACACCTGTTTTTATAAGTTAGACGAACAGTTCTCGTACCTTCCCATTTCCCAGGCTGCTGTTCTTTGGAAGCCTGTTCCCACTTAGAAATAATGTCACAAATCTAGAAGGGAAGAGGAAAATGGAGATTTATAGCCATTTTCAAATCAGCATTTTTGGAAGACAAGCATGTCTGCAGACTGAAAAATTTCCAATGAATATGATTAAACCAAATGGACTGAAACCTTTTGTTTTAAGCTTCTGGGTACCCTTGGTTTTAGATTTAATTATACATTGCTCTTTGGTCCACTTATCCTTTTGGACCCATTAACTCTGGACTGTAGCCATGAATTTCTTACTCAAAAAGGAATCTTAATGAAAGACTACATGAGAAACAAGAAGATTCCAGGAATCATTTCATAACTTAATCACCGAAGAAGCAACTTTTCCACCTTCTGAGTTTATAAGGACTGGAATTACTGAAGTTATCTCAAAGAAACTTGATTGGGAAAGAGTAAAAATTCTTCAGGAACCAAATAAATATTTGCTTGTTTTTTAACAGGTCATTTAGATAATTATAAATAAAAGTCTTCAAAACTATGTGATAAGCAGTTATTCAGCAAACCCCCTACTGTTTACTCAGCTCAAGTCAACCAAAACTACTAGCTTATCTTCTTGACTAATTATTAACAACAGTGCTATGGGAATGTGTGTCTCAAAATTTACATTTGAATTTGCTGAACTAAATCGGATGTAGCTGGAGCTGAAGAGAAAAAGACATTCACTTATCTAGATTTCTCAATATGTAGCCATATATGCAGGCGGGCAGGGTGGGAGGCGGGTAGCACACCTACTAGCCAACATTCCTAATGAACTTCATATAAGTATGAACCTCAATAGTATTCTGGGGAACCCCTTCGGGCCCCAACAGGTTGATCTGCAGGTGAAGCTGGGCTTTGAAGTTTGAGGAAAGAACCGACATTTCATGTCCTCTGAACTTATGGGAGCTATTACTTATGAGTCTATTTCTTCTCCTATTCTGCCCCAGTTCTTTCATCTTCGAATCACAAGAACACCTTCATCCCGTAATAAGGCACTTATTTCCAAGAGCAATCAAGGACCATATCAAGTAGGGAAAGGGGCCAGACCCAGTTCTAGCTGTGTGATCTGGGGTAAATCATTTTCTCCTCTTGGGCTTCAGCTTCCTCATTTGCAAAATAAGTGGGCTAATTCTTATCAGTTTCCTTATGGTTCCATATTCTCTATTTCTAACTGTTGCCACTGCTAGATGGAAACATTATCAGTGTCATTTTACTATGACCTAGAAAAGACTTTTTTTAAGTCTTCCAATGTTCCATCTTTGTTTATGATTTTCCTTATGTTTGGAATTCCTTCTTTATCTCTGTAGGTCCATTTTCTACCCATCCTTCAAAGTCCGATTCAACACTTCCTTATTTTCTAGTGCTGACCATAATCTCTCCGTCTGTGGAACATTCACAGCACTCTTAAAACGTGTATCACTTTCAACTCAAGGTTACGGTCATCAGCTGTTCTTCCCCAAGCAAGTTATAAGTTTACTGTGGACAGGGACTACTTCTGGTCCTTCTTTGCACTCCCCACAGGGTCCAGCCCAGCTCTGCTGACAGCATAAATAAATATTGCCTTGTGAATGAATACAATAAAAAACTATTGTATTAGAGCTTCCATACATCCACTCTATTACCCTACTGGACAGGGTCTTAACATGGAATATATGTGCATGTGCAGATTGTGTACCAAGAATTCTATGACTTCAACAAAGTCCTGCAACCTTTTTTTTTATTGGGAAGATTAGATTACTTAGAATTTTTAAAATCTCTTGACATAAGCTTTTTGCAAATAGCAAAAAGTAGCCTCTTTGCTGTTTGCAGGGTCTGCCTTCTCAAAAGCAGTTGGCTTTACCTTAATGTTTCCTTGAAGACAATGCTCTAAATCCCGGCCAGAAGGATCATCTGTGAATAACGCAAAGCCAGACTGTGTTGGCTTTCTCATTCCTGTATCCTGGTTCAAAGTATTCAAAAACTCTTCCACTGTGGTGGATGCATCAAATCCAACTACCTAAGCAGGAATAACAACATTGTTCTCTTAATAAAAGCAACTATGTACATTTCAAACTTAAATTTCAAAAAGGAGTTAAGGGAGAAACAGGCTATATTTGATGCATGATTAATGATAACGTATATTTATCTAGGTGCTTAAACTCCCCCCACACCAAAGCTCTACTGGAGAAAATTAGTGTCATCTTAATTGCTAGCTTGCTGTAAGAATTTCGAAATCTTGGCTTCAGCCAACAGACATGAATTCAAAATACAAAGATCATTTGACAGCTATAAACATCTTGCAGAGGTATCATGCCTACCCATTAAAAGCAAACCAAGAACTACAGTACAATATGAAATCTTTAAGCAATGAAAAAAATTATAAGAGAAATGCACTTAAACAGTCACAGGGATGTAAGTAGAGCATAGAGAATATAGTCAATATTCTTGTAATAACTTTGTATGGTGACAGATGGTAACCAGACTTATCTTTGTGATCATTTAGTAATGTATATAAATGTCGAATCGTGCTGTTGTACACCTGAAAGTAATTAACACTGTGTGTCAACTGCACCTCAATTAAAAATGAATAAATAGAGAAAAATAAATAACGTTTGTTTCTTTAATATGCAGTTACTTGTGTGAATTCTGTGATAAAAAGCTCTGGCTAAAAGACTAACTGCCAGCTTTGGAACATATTTGCTTCAGGTAATAAGTAAACATCTGTATCTGAGAGCTGCAAGGGCCTGGAGGAGTCTTCCCACATAATTCCTGAGATTTGGAGATTTTAAAAAGACCAAACTTATACACATCGACTGTCAGTAATTATTTTCTCATCTACCAAGTGCACTGGTTGGGAAAGGCGTCAACCAAAGTAGTTTTGATTTTTTCCAGGAGAATTAGAAGGGCTGTAAAGCTCTTCCCTTATTTGGCTCAATGTGGATTTTAGTTTGAATGCTTCTTAGAACAACTGTTTCAAAACTCAGCTGTTCTGATAGAAGACGTAATATATTTGTACATTTACGGTCACTGCCAGGTGCTGACAAAGGTAGGCAGACAGTCTCACTTCTCTGTTCCACAGAGGAAACACACAGGATTCAAGGTTAGGCAAGCATGCTTTTATCAGGGCAGAAAGTGTAACCCACCTGATATATCCCATTCATGAAGTGCACGGGGATACTGAAGGGCAAAGAGTGATGATAAGGGTTTCGAAGAAGGGTTGAAAGAATTTCCATTCTTGAGGGTCTTGCTTCTCGATCTCCATTTTGTTGTGTTCTTTCTACACACCGCTGGCAGTAAATGGCATATTTTCCAAATTCTGTCCTATAATATACAACTTAAGATAAAGCCTAGGAGTAAATTTAAGACAACCTAATACGTTAGGTTGGTGTACATTACAATGTATTCTGCTAATTTTGACAGTAATTTTTCTTTTTGAGTGATAATGTTAAAGTGTTACAACTTTTCTCAAATTCTCTTTCTTTACTTTTGCAACTGACTGAATCAAACTTCCCCACAAAGCATTTTCCCTCTTTATTTATTATTATTATCACAAAACGAATTTAAAGTTACCAGTCATTATAAAGTCAATAGACAGTAATTATATAACAAATACAAAGGAAATAATTGTATAAAAATAGTATAGGATAACTTAGGAAACACATGATGTAGCAGAGTTCTCTTTTGAGGAACATGGAGGTTAGTGCTTGATTGCTAAACAAGGTAAGAAAATATCTCCAAACAAACAAATACATGTATTTTCCTTCTTTACCCTATAAAACATGCACTTCTTAAAAATTTTTAAGCATTAAACAAAACCACTGGTGTAAATAAATACAAAAGCTGGATAGAGATTTTATTTGCCCTCATTTGTTACATATAATTTTTATAAAAGCAGACTGATAATACCTCCAAATATGTTTGTATTGTGAAATGCCTTCTAGGCAGACTTTAAAATGCCACCCTTTGTCTAGGGTCTCTTCAGTGACTGCAACTAAAATCACATGACGTTGCGGCACCTGGCTGGCTCAGCTGGGAGAGCATGGGACTCTGGATCTTGGGGTGGTGAGTTTAAGCTCCATGTTGGGTGTAGAGATTACTTAAAAACAAACAAACTCGGGGCGCCTGGGTGGCTCAGTCGGTTGAGCGTCTGGCTTCGGCTTAGGTCATGATCTCATGGTTTTGTAGGTTCGAGCCCTGTGTCAGGCTCTGTGCTGACAGCTTGGAGCCTGGAGCCTGCTTCGGATTCTGTGTTTCCCTCTCTCTGTCCCTCCCGCCTCGTGCTCTGTCTCTCTCTCAAAAATAAAGAACTAAAAAAAGGTTAAAAAAACCAAACTCAATAAATAAATAAATAAACAAATAAAGTCACACGACTTTGATCACAGTCTCCAAAATGTAATATGGATTGGGGAATACTTTCTATTTCCAGTTTGTTTTGTCTCATTGTGTTTGTCTGCTTTAGACCCAGAGTGTATTTAAGCAACCTAATGTGAACCTGTTGCACAAAATGATCCTGATAATCCTTAGCTGAGTGCCCTGGGTCTCACTGTAAGAAAGCCATTCTGATAGTTGGATTTTAAATGTCTTTTAGAAGGGAGTAAAAATTCTGAAGCCATTCAAATACACACAAGTATTAAAGGAGGGAAGACCATCAGGGAAGTTTTCCTACATAAAAGAAAAATGTAGAGATGGGGCACCTGGGTGGCTTAGTTGGTTAAGCACCTGATTTCAGCTCAGGTCATGATCTCACAGTTCATGAGCCCGAGCCCCACATAAGCTCTGTGCTGACAGTTCAGTTCATTAAAAATAATGAATTCAATATAGAGAAAAGTAGCCATAGGGAAAATGAAGGAAACAAAATAGTTGCTTTTATCGAATGAGCACCCACCACCGCTAAGTCATTCATCCCTGAAAAGTACATAGACTTTTCACTTAAAAATTACTCTTTATCAGTTTTTCAAGCTCTTCTTGCAATCTTCTGTAAGAGATTTAACATAACAAAGGAAGTATTTGTCAAGCCTCACACGAATGATAACCAAGGGCTTCCTGCACCCACATTTGTCTCACAGGTTTTTCCACAAATGTACCTGGCAGGTTACTAAATACTTATGACATATTGTAGACTTTCAGAGACCACATAAACGGTTCAGCTGGCTAGTTTTCTGCACACCTGGAATCTGCATTCCTCTTTAGGTGGAGCCTGAGGAGCCACAGGAAAGGATGATGGGGAAGGAAGAGCCCAACACAGAGAGCCAAGAGCTGCCAGCCCTGGGCAAAGAGAAGCACCATAGGTTAGATACCACCTGGCAGTCAGAGATCCAAGTGAGAACCAGTGTGACTGACAGAGGTTATGAGGAAAGGGATGATGATGGTCTTTCTTGGCCCCCAAATGTTTGTGTTTTCTTCCACATCGACATTATCTGCTTAGAGCATTTATAGTACATAAAAACACAAAACTTCCACATTCCATATTCCATCTAAGTTGTATACGCTATTGTCCACAACTGAGGTACCAAAGGTCATGTAGATGAGGCAGTCCTTTTTGACATCGTACTCAAAGATTAGGGACATGGTTCCTTTTTTGTTCATTTATGTATTTACTCATTCGCTGAAATATAGTAATGGCTGTGAGGAAAGACAGACTGAAAAACAGTAAAAAATCATATACCCCAAACCAAAACCAATCTACTCACACATACATGCATATATATGCATATATATATATATATAGCAAGCATAAAAATATTAGCAGAGATTATTTTTTATAATAGGATTGTATTTAACTTTTTTGTTTTGTTCTATTTTGTATTCTCTTTTCTTCTTTATTATTTTCAATTAAGTAAATCTTCAATCATTTTGTAAATGTTATATAAAAAAGAAGGAAGAGGAAAAAGATACTGTCCCTGTTCTTGAGTTACCTACAGTCTAGGAGAAGACGTTACATATTTTACAATAATTTACAATACAACATGGTTAATGCCATGTCGTAATTGTTTTAAGTATAACCAGTGGAAGGAATGACTAACTGCTGTGGAGTCAGGGAAGAATTCACAGGAGAGATGTTACCTGAGCTGACTGTAAAGTCTACAGGGTGGGAAGAGAGAAGTGGGGGGAGATCCGGGTAACAGGAAAACTGGCAGGTTCAAGGTGAAGGATGTGTAAAGGCACGGTGTGTCTGAAGAATGGGGTGTGTTTATCTTCTCAGCGTATGCTGGATGCAGGATGCATAAAATGAAGTGGAAAAAGAGGAGCTAGATTATGAAGGCCCCTCAGTGCAAATGAAGCTTAAACTTCCAACCCTGCTTGTGCATGGGCCCCCCAAGGCCTGGGAAAGGCCCTATGGAGTGTGTTTACATGATCCTATGTTCTTTTAAAATGTGTGAAAGTAACATTAAAAAAATAAAACATTAGTCATAGTATAAGCTTAAACTGTATAAGCTTCAAGTCCCATTAAACCTGGATCCCCTAAGAATACTATTAGCTAGGGTAAGAAATTTCTATTTTATCCTGCAGTTAATAGGGCGTTCATAAGCAAAGATTACAACAGGCATTCATGGAAGAGTATATATCAGTGACCAAAAGGCACCTGAAAATATATGCAGCTGCACTAATAGTTAAAGAAGTGTATCCTAAATCAATAGTGAAATATCACTCTTTACCTGGGAAGAATTTAAAAGAAGAATTACATGGAACATTGTTAAAAGTATATGGAAATTCTAGAAATGGATTCAAAGAAATTCGGTGGACTTGTACACAGGGTTTAGGTTCAAAGTTGTCTACTGCAGGGGTATGTGTTATAAGAAAAGATTGGAAAAACCCAGATGTGTAGTAATAGATATCAATGCACCATTAATTTTTTTGAAGAATGTTGAAGGATATTGGGGAAATGATTACGTTCTATGGTTTTACAAAAGTAGCATGCATGCTGCAACTTTAGTGATATGAAAAACTGAGTGTGCATATAAACATACAAATAAACTGAAAGAATATACATCAAACTATTAATAGCTACTTTTCTTTTTTGTAACTTTTGTATTTTTCACGTGTCTATATTGACTATGTATCATTCTTACAGTGAGGAAGACAACATCATTTTAAATTGCATGTATATGTATCAATATATACCTGCAGTGGTCCTGGTTGATTCTGTGGCTGTCTCCGTCTTGTCTGTTTAATGAGCTGACAGCAAATTTCATTCTGTAGCTCAGGATGTGTCAGACAGATTTGCAAAGCACTCTGGGCTAGAGATATATGGTAATCAATTGCAGGGGAGTCAACGGCTGCATTTATAAAAAGCTGGCATGTCTGAATTGAACCAAAAAAAAAAGACATACTCAATGTGAGAAATGATTAGACTTATTCTGCATGAATTACATCGATTCTCTTCAAAATGTTTTTTACATTTATTTATTTTTGAGAGACAGAGCACAAGTGGGGGAGGGCCAGAGAGTAAGGGAGATACAGAATCCAAAGCAGGCTCCAGGCTCCAAGCTGTCAGCACAGAGCCTGACACGAGGCTTGAACTCACAAGAGATCATGACCTGAGCCGAGGTCGGATGCTTAACTGGCTGAGCCACTCAGATGACCCATATTGATTCTCTTCATAGCAACAGTTTTTGTTTAAAAGGATGGAACGAGATATATTACGATAACACTAACCGAAAAAATCTGGAGTGGCTGCATGAATATCGAAGCAAAAAAAACCCAAAAAACAAAAAACCCAACCAAAAAACCAAAAAAACACAAAAACAAATCAGACACAGTAGAATTCAGAGCAAGGAAATCTGCCAGAGATAACGAGGGTCATTTTATGATAATGGGGTCAGTTCTGTGAGAGGACGTAACAGTCCTATACATTTACGTACTTAATAACACAGCTTCCACATATATGGAGCAAAACCTGATAGGATTGCAAGAGGAAGCAGACAAATCCACAATTATAGTTGGAGATTTCAACATCCCTTTCTTAATAATGGAGAGAACAGTGGATAGAAAACCATTAAGGATATAGAAAATTTGAACAACACTATTAACCAACTTGACCTAATTGATGTTTATAGAAAATTCCACCCAAGAGCAGAATATGCATTCTTTTAAAGAGTGTACAGAACAATAATCATCTGTCATCCACCAGACTATAAACTTCATACGAACAGTGACCATGTCTTATTTATCTTTGTATTCTCTACACAGCATAGAGTGACACAGTAAATGTTTAATGAGTTAATACATCGAAAATCTGATTAAATAAATATAATACATATTAAGGGTGAAAGGGAAGTGTTCATAAATGCCAATGGTTGGCTTTAACTACTGTGTTGTTATATAGTAGGTAGTCTTTACCCCTTCTGAGAACAGAATATATTCAAATAAATTTACTCTCTAATCTAAAGCATTGCTGCCCAAGAATTACATGAAATACTCAAAGAAAAAAGATTTCCACCATTAAATTTCATCATGTTAAGGAAGTATCTATCATTATTTTATGAATGTTGAATTTGTCAAATGCCTTTTCAGCATCTATAGAGATGACTGTCTGCCTGATAATAAATACTAGTAATAGACAGCCTACACTGGTGATGCTAGTTTCTGTTTACTAAGATTTTATCAGTTTTTCTATGAAATGCTCGGTTCTAGGGTTTGGTACCAAAGTAAAACTCACTTCACAAAAAGAATCAGGTGACTGAGAATTGCTTCAGAGTAATCCAATGTTGGAGAAGAAAACAATACCAGCCATGTGCTGACAACTGTGGAGCTGGTGACAAGTCCCTTGGAATATTTTCATAATATTTTCTCTACTGTTAAATAATAAACTTTAAAAATTAAATAAAACATTCTATTATGGTAATTTTAAAACATGAGCAAAAGTAAAGAGAATAGTATAATTCCCTTCTACCTTTTATCTGGAGTATCTTAATGTACATCATGTTATTTTTATCAATAAATACTTCAGAATGGAGGTGACTGAGTGGCTCGGTTGGTTAAGCATCTGACCCTGGAGTTCAGCTCAAGTCATGATCTTATGGGTTTGTGAGTTCAAGCCCCATGTCAGGTTCTAGGTTGGCAGCACAGAGCCTGCTTAAGATTCTCTCTCTCACTCTCTCTCTGCCCCTCCCCTGCTCATACTCTCTCTCTCTCTCTCAAAATAAATAAATAAACTTAAAAAAAATACTTCAGTATGGATCTCTAATTGATAAAGGCTTCATTCCCATAACCACCATATCATATCATACCCCCCAAATTAATAATAACTTTGTTATCTACAAACACGATTTTTTTGAGATGGGAAGAATATAGGCAAGAAGAAGCCAAAAGAAAGACAAAAATTGAGACCATAAGAAACTAGGGCAAAATGAAATACAAAGGTCATGATGTGGAATCCAGACCAGAATCCATGAAAGGTGCATGAGATTCTGAGACTGGAGGAAAGGAGGAGAAAATAAATTAAAGAATATCTGTTAGGGGGGCACCTAGGTGCCTCAGTTGGTTAAGCATCTAACTTAGGCTCAGGTCTTGATCTCATGGTCCATGAGTTCGAGCCCTGTATTGGGCTCTGTGCTGACAGCTCAGAGCCTGGAGCCTACTTTGGGTTCTGTGTCTGTCTTTCTCTCTGTCCCTCCCCTGCTCACGTTCTCTCTCTCTCTCCCTAAAAAATAAATAAACATTAAAAACTTAAAAAAAAAGTCTGTCAGGGAGAGAGATTTGAGGTGTTCATGTTTGATGCCCTCTAATCTTCTCAATAAAATAGAAGTTTATTGTGAAGAACATTATTGAGTAGGGCATTGGAGGGTGTGTGTGTGTGACATAAGACAAGCAAAAGAAGAGGGAGTCAGCTCTGAGGGTGAAGACCATGGATTTATATTGACTCTAGTCCACACATGGTGTTTGATATTTTCTGGCCATGTGCACGTAATCAGTGTGGAAACGGAAAGGACACCAGCAATGATCTATGTTGGGGTTTGGCTGAAGAATGCATGGAATTATGGGTCCCAAAGAACTATGAGTATTAATGAAAGCCATCCAGACTGGATAAAGAAAGAAGAAAAGCCAAGAGATGGTTCCCATGCTCTCCTTTGATGTCAAAGAAAATAAATGGCTCAAAACAAAGGTCTTAGGATAAAAAATGGAAGAACAAGAAAATAAGAGAGCTCATAGGCTAAGAGATTATGGTTATAGAAAGAGATATTAGAACTGAAGCTTTTAGAAGTGGTGTACTTGTAAGGACTGGTGGGGTCAGAGAATGGGAAGATGAAAGTACCTACAGGTGAAGCTTACTGACATTAAGAAAGAAGCTCAGGAATCTTAAGACCGTGGCATTGGTGAGTGAAGTGATAATGAAGTCATTCACCATCCTTAATGAAATCTGAAGAGTTACCAGAAAGTGAGTGAGAGATGAGGGGATAAAGAGTGATATAGTTGAATGGCAAATTTCAAGTGATCAGGGATTTCTTTTTTTAAACACTTTATGTATATATGTATGTATTAAGAGACAGAGAGAGAGAGAGAAAGTGAGCAGGGAAGTGGGGCAGACAGAGAGAGAGAGAGAGAGGGAGGGAGAGGGAGGGAGAGAGAATCTTAAGCAGGCTCCATGTTTAGTGAGGAGCCGGATATGGGGCTCAATCTCATGACTGTGGAATCATGACTTGAGCGAAAATCAAGAGTCAGACACTCAACCGATTGAGCCACCCAGGCACCCCCTCAAATGTTCAGGGATTTCTAAAAAAAAAGTTGAGTAATAAGAATTTGAGACTAGCACGGAGAAGAAGAAGGATGTTGAGCCCTCTCCCCCAACACTGAGGTAGGTGTGATGTGAGAAATCCCTCCTTTTGAGATGCTGAAGAGGAAATGATTCTTCTGACATTAAGTATTTCACACTGCCCAAACCATTTGTAGTTTATTTCAGTAAATCCCAAATCCTCATTCAGAAAGCATATTAAATTCACCTAATTTTATTTCAGAATATTTTCTTAATGAGATGATGCTTTGAATTTTTTAAGAGTGAATACTTACAACGAAAATTATTTATTTTTATTTTTTCCAATTAAAATTTTAGCAACATATCAGTCCATGTAAAATTTTACCTTAAATAATTTAATAGCTTCCGTCTGTAGAGCTTCAGAGGGTAGGGTTGTCAGTGGGGAAATGATTCCTTCTTTGCTGTGACACAAAGTAGGGTGTCTCCATATCTGAGAGGCTACATACATAATAAAATGTGAACAGAAAACAGAAGAATCACTTATTTTGGCCTCCCGTTAATTAGCCTTTTAAATTAGCTTATTCAGGCCTGGCTCACAGCTTTAAGTCATACAGGTTGTGAAAAATCTTTGATAACATTATTTTATTTTAGTTTCCAGGTCATTGGGATTCTCATGTTTCTGTTTTGTATAAACTAAATCTAGGAGTTTGGTCTTAATATTCGAGGCTGAAACAAGTCTACCAGAGCACTATTACACAGCTGAAATGGGCTAAAGATCAGTGACCTAGCTAAGGAAATGACTCTGAGAAGGAGCTGGAGAGAAACAGAGAGAAGCCAAAGTAGGAGACAGAAAGATAAACAGAAACTTGAAGACATTCCTAATATCAACATTTATTAAATTCCTATGCTAGATACTGCAAGTAAAATAATGATCTCTGTATTATATAAAGCATAGCATTGAATCTAGACTCTCAGTGGGGACACCTGAGCCGTAAAAATTAATCTCAGTGCAAAGCGACAAGTGTTATAAAAGGGTTAAATGCAAAGTGCATTGGGATATAATTTTAACATTTACTCAGTACCTTTTATGAGTGAGATGCTGATGTGAAGTGGGCTTGCTGATGAAGGGAGCTCCTGAGGTAGGCAGGATTTCATCAGGTTAGTGAGAAATGTGAAGGAAGGGGAGAGTTTCAGGCAGAAGGAATAATGTGGCAAAGGTAGAAAGGTTACAGAACATGGCATATTGGGGAATGATGGTGTCCCTGGAGCCTTAGAACCACAGTGAGAATCTCGGCTGATGACAGACAAAGCCAGTGAAAAGATGAATAGATTGCAGGGAAACAGGAACTCACAAGGTGAAAACTCCATTAGGCTAAGGGGTCCATTTCATAAATGATAGAGCTTACAAGGTTCTCCTTCAATATTGTGAACTTACAAGGTTCTCCTTCAATATTGAGCAGTTTGCAAACCAGTTGTTCAAATTCAGATCCAACGTTTACATTGTTACTTCCTGCTGCAACAGTCAAATGATAAAGCCAAGTGTCCTTAAAATCAAAATATATTAATAGAGATGTTAACTAAGATATAATTTTTGACAACTTAAAGGAAAAAAATAACTTTCATAAACAGTAGAAAACTTTGACACTGAAAAATTCTTTAATTTTTAAATAATAGCCAAAAGCCACTTAGTAAAACAGTTCTGAAGCAGGCTCACTTGAATTAGGTGCATAGTACCTTTTCCCATTGTTCGCATTTTTATTATTTTCTATAGAAGTTTCTTACAAAAGCATGATAAAATTAAGTTAATATGATGTTAAAAGACTAGAACAAATACAACCAGTTCATTTTCTTTTAAGAAACACAATAAGGTCTATCAAATTTAAAATCTGACTCTCAATACATATGAATAACACATAAAAATATTTGGGAAATCCATAAAATTTAAAGAGGAAAATAATACCCAGAAGGAACTTACCTCAACACAATAAAGGCCATACTAGAAAAGCCCACAGCTAATATGACACTCAATGGTGAAAAACTGAAAGTTTTTCCTCTAAGATCTGGAACAAAGCAAGGATGCCCACTCTTGCTACTTCTATTCAATATAGCACTGGAAGTCCTAGCTAGAGCGATAGGGCAAGAAAAAGAAATAAAAGGCATCCAAATTGGGAAGGAAGAAGTAAAATTATCTCTGTTTGCAGATGATATGATCTGACACATAGAAAACCCTGAAGAGTCCACAAAATCATTGTTAGAACTAATAAGTGAATTCAGCAAAGTTGCAGGATACAAAATCAATATACACAAGTCAGTTGCATTTCTATACACTAACAGCCAAGAGAATAATCTCATTTGCTATGGCATCAAAAAGAACAAAATAGGTAGGAATAAACTTAACCAACTTGGTGAAAGACTTGTGCACCAAAAACTATAAAACACTTATGAAAGAAATTAAAGCAGACACAAATAAATGAAAAGACATCTAGTGTTCACGGACTGGAAGAATTAATATTGTTAGCATGTCCATACTACCTAACCTCCAGATTCAGTATAATTCCTATCAAAATCCCAATGGAATTTTTTTACAGAAATAGGAAAACCAATCCTAAGGAGTCACAAAAGACCCTAAACAGCTAAAGCAATTTTGAGCAAGAAAAACAAAGCTGGAGGTGTCACACTTCCTGACTCAAAATTCATTACAAAGCTACAGTAATCAAAACAGCATGGAACTGGCATAAAAATACACATATTGCCAATGGAACAGAATAGAGAGCCTGGAAATAAACCCATGCATATACGGTCAATGACCTCTGGCAAGAGGCCAAGAATACACAATGGGGGAAAGAATAGTCTCTTCAACCAATGGTGTTGGAAAAACTGGATATCCACATGCAGAAGAGTGAAATTGGTCCCTTATCGTACACCAAACACAAAACTCAACTCAAAGTGGAATAAAGACTTAAACATTAAGACCCAAAACCACAAAAGTCCTAGAAGAAAGCATAGGGACAAAGCTTCTGGTCATTGGCCTTGGTGATGATTGCTTAGATATGGTACCAAAAGTACAAGCAAAAATAGACAAGTGTGATTATACTAAATGAAAAAGCTTCTTCACAGTAAAGGAAACAATCAACAAAATGAAAAGACAACCTATGAAATGGGAGAAAATATTTGCAAATCATTTATCTGATAAAGGGTTAATATCCAAAATATATAAGGAACTCCTGTAACTCAACAGTAAAAAAAACCAACAACCCAATTAAAAAATGGGCAAAGGAAATGAATAGACATTTCTCCAAAGAAGACATACAAATGGCCAAGAGATAACATGAGAAAGTGTTCACTGTCACTAATCATTGAGGAAATACAAATCAAAACTATAATAAGATATCACCCTGCACTCATTAGAATGCCATATATATATATAAAAGATAACAAATGCTGGTGAGGATGTGGAGAAAAGGGAACACTTATCCACTGTTAGTGGGAATGTTAATTGGTACAGCCACTATGGAAAACAGTATGGAGGATCCTCAAAAAACTAAAAAGAGAATTACCATATGATCCAGCATTTCTACTTCCAGGTATAGATCCAAACAAGTTGATATCAGGATCATGAAGAGATATCCATACTCATACCTTTTCTGTGGTATTATTCACAATAGCCAAGACATGGAAGCAACCTAAATGTCCATTAACAGGGGCGCCTAGGTGGCTCAGGTGGTTAAGTGTCTGACTCTTGATATTGGCTCAGGTCATGAGCTCACGGGTTCATGAGTTCAAGCCCTGTGTCGGGCTCTGCATTGACAGTTTGGAGTCTGCTTGGGATTCTCTCTTTCCCTCTCTGTCTCTGCCCCTCTCCTATTTGTGCACATGCTCTCTCTCTCTTTCTCCCTATCTCAAAAATAAATAAATAAACATTCAAAAAGGAAGTAATTTATAAAAGTTGTTTATATGTTAAAAATATAGTAGCCATCCACGAACTATTTTATTTTTTGTATTATTCTTTTGATTATGTTTGTGATTTTATTTGACATAGACAAGTATTTCAATTTTTTGTAGTCAAATCTATCAACCATTTCTATTGTGATTTCTTACATTGTTGTTTTTTTTTTTTCCCAGAAAGTACTTTCTATTCAGAGTTCAGATAAAGGCTCTTTGAAAAAATAATTTCATTTAGTTCTTTAAATTCATTTGGAAACTATGCTGCTATATGTGTGATATGAAAAACTAAACTAATGCTTTTCTAAAGAGCTGATTTCCTCAATATATAATGAGTATACCATATTATTTACTGAATAATCCATTACCTCCCCATTAATCTGTAATGCCTCTTTTATCTTATAATTTTTATGTTTTAATTTTATATTATATTAACTGTTTTTTGAGTGAAAGAGAGCATGAATGGGAGAGAGAGAGAGAGAGAGAGAGAGAGAATCTCAAGCAGGCTGCATGCTTAGCAAAGAGCTGGGTATGGGACACTATCCAATGATCCTGGGATCATGACCTGAGCCAAAACCAAGAGCTCAATTGACTGATTAAGCCATCCAGGTGCCCCTTGTTTTATGTTATATTAACTATTATGCTGTTTACTTATTAAATATACATATAATACATATAATAATTCATTTTTTAATTGTATCTAAACCAAAATTTTGTTGAAAATTAGTCAAAAATATAAGGGGAGGCCTTAGAGTCACCCTGAAATACCCAGTCTGAGAGGTCCACATTTTGATCTAACTAAAGTAAATGTACTAATTTCAGCCTTGAGATTACTTTTAAGGAGAAGATAGAGAAATGACACAGGTGAACAAAGCTCATTTCCAGGGACATGAAGAATCTCTGCATATAGAGCTTGAAAGACTGACAAGTTCTCTTCTTTGATTTGAAAATTATTAACAGTTCTTAATGACATCAATGTACTTCATTCAAAAATCAACCAGTAAGTCCCTAGATACCTTTTCATGCTTGGATCCAATTAGGAGGTAAGTGGGACCTTGGTCTTTGGGATGGATCACGATGGTGTAATGTGTGGATAACAGACTTCGCCCACTGGCTTCATAATCTTCATCTGAATCACAGGATCTGTCAACCTCTTCAACTTTAGCTTCCCAGAGTTTGATCTGACCTAAAGGAAACTAAAGGAAATGATAGTAATTTTGAGGAAGGCACTTTCTAGATATTTTCCTACTAAAATTTTTCATAGTCCTTTTCACTCTTACCTTTATAAAGCATACCTTTTTTTCAATGAATGCCCAACGGCACATTGGCATTCCACATACGGCACAATCTGTAATCCACATTGTTACAGAAGTAGTGGCCGCAAGTAAAATACCCAATTATGACATAAAAGAACAGTTTGAATACTAGACAAGAAGCTACTTCTGTACAGTGGTTCGGATTATTCATTACACTGAAATGACCCATTACCTAGTCAAGCAATTATGTAACTCAGTCAAAATATTCATTTGACTTTTCCCCCACATAATTGATGTTATCAAGGTATTGGATCAAAAGGACAAGTGTAGACAAAGTCTCAATGCTCTTCATAGGAGAAGTGACAAGTTTAGGCAGCTGATACAAAGAAGTGTGATTAACTATCATCTTAAACCCAATGTGTTTTGAGGGTATTTATTAACATATGGAATCTATCACAAAGCAGCGCCATGATTTCTTCCCTCTTACTTTAAGAGTAAGAAAAACTTCCTAAAACTGATTTACATTAAATTCTACCTACTTTTATTGACAAAAACCACCTTGTCTGCTGTGTTGAATATTTAGCATATTTGTTTTAAAACTTTTGCTTTAATTAAGTATTCCAGGAAAACACACGGTCTGCTTCAGATTTACAGCTTCTAAAATATTTTATCAGGTTTGCAAATACAGTCTGAAAATGTTCATTCTAACCCAGGGATATCTCCCAATATCTTTCACGCTCAGGCCCAGGGCTCAGTGTGGGGCTCTCTTCCCACCTACACTCACTCTCCAGGTGATCTCATCCAAGCTCATGGCTTTTGTAGCAGCATAATGAGCTGCTTTCATATTTAAAACTACAGATTCACTACCTCTACTTAGCTGTTTAAGAGCATCTCAAACAGCCTGCTCTTCCCAGTCTTCTCTAAGTTGTTGGCAACTTTATCTTTCCAGCTGTTTAGGTCCTGACTGTGGCATCAACACTGACCATCTCACTATTCCTCAAACACACGAGGCATGCTCCTGCCACAGGGCCTTTGCACTTACTATTCCTGCTGCCTGGCATGTTATTGCCTAAAATATCCACATGGCTGCTCTTTTACTTCCTTCAGAACCTAATTAAAACGTTAGCTTCTCAGTGAGGTCTTACCTGGCTATCTCATCTTAACTGAAGTATTACCTGCCTAATAGCTGATTAATAGTAAAAACTTAGTTCATTTAATTAAATGTGTTGTCCTTCATGAGAAACATGACTTCTCATTAAATTAATAACTATTTTCTCAGTAGTTACTTTGTGCAAAGCACAATTCTGGGCACTGAATGAAGAAAATTTACTTTTGAAGGAAAAATGCAAAACTAACTTACCTACAGTTTCAAAAAAGAAAGGCAGTAAAAGAAAAGCCAAATAAATAAATAACAAATACTATTTTTAATTCATTGAGTAAATACAATTTTTATTAAATATATTTATTATACATTTATAGTATAATATTTGTAATAATAAGTAGAAAGCTTTATTTTTTTAATTTTTTTTAACATTTTATTTTTATTTTTGAGAGAGAGACACACAGAGTGTGAGCGGGGTTGGGTCAGAGAGAGAGGGAGACACAGAATCCAAAACAGGCTCCAGGCTCTGAGCTGTCAGCACAGAGCCCGACGCGGGGCTTGAACCCACAAACCATGAGATCATGACCTGAAGCAGGCCACTTAACCGACTGAGCCACCCAGGTGCCCCGGAAGTTTTAAAAATGGGAAAAAGAAAACTAATTCTACTGTGATAATATAAGACAATCCTATCCTAATTGTGTGCTTTAGACATATCCCATCATATGAAAATCAAGGTTTCATCCATCCCAGTATTTAAAGATGATTATTGATTTTACCAAAGGATTCACCAAGCTTCCATAAACAGTAAATAGACCTAGTGCTTTTAAATATTTTGACTGAATAAAAGAAGACACTGATGGAGATTAAAAACAAATTGTTTCTGGGGCGCCTGGGTGGCTCAGTCAGTTAAGCGTCTGACTTCAGCTCAGGTCGTGATCTCACAGTTCATGGGTTTGAGCCCCGCGTTGGGCTCTGTGCTGACAGCTAGCTCAGAGGCTGGAGCCCGCTTCATATTCTGCATCTCCTTCTCTCTCTGCCCCTCCCCTGCTCAAGCTGTCTCTCTCTCTCTCAAAAATAAATAAAACATTAAAAAAATTTAAAAAACTGAATTGTTTCTGAAACATCTCTAGCACACAATGAAGTAGGTTTATATGGATTCATAACCATTCTCAATACTTTTCTAGTGATTACAATGGATTTCTACTCATCCATCTACATTCTTCTGACTTGTTTCTTCTGTGACCAATGTTATCCACTTTTATTACATTATTTAAAATTTTTTTTAATGTTTATTTTTGAGACAGAGAGAGAGACAGAGAGTGAGCAGGGGAGAGGCAGAGAGAAAGGGAGACACAGAATCTGAAGCAGGCTCCAGGCCCTGAGTTGTAAGCACAGAGCCTGATGTGGGGCTCAAATTCACGAACTGCGAGATCATGACCTGAGCCGAAGTCAGTCACCCAACTGACTGAGCCACCCAGGCACACCTACATTATTATTAATTATTAGCGAAAATATTTAAGTTCTCTTTTAACAAAATTTAAATAAATTTCTATTTTGAAAACACATGCTTATTATAGGAAGTATAGAAAGGTATAGGGAAAAAGAATGTAAAAAATCATCCATAAATTCTACCATCACAGATAATTACTCAACATTGGGTATAGTTCTTTCTGATCTTCTGCTACGGATATTTTTACAGAGATGTGCCAACCTGAGAATTACAAACTCAGCATCCCAACCCTCCACTCCTAACATCTGCCCATAACTGCAGAAGAGAAGTTGGCGACTATTTCTGTCAGAATCCCCTTCCCTCCAGGGTCCTCAGTTAGAGCTTGCCTCTGCGAGAATGTGTGTGAGGTGCGGGAGGTAAGGGTGAAGAAGTTGTCACTCTCTTGAGACACTTGCAGTCAGATGCGTGGGCTGATGTGAGAGTCACAGAGCTTTCTCCTAAGCTGTTGAGGACCAGCTGCCTCTGTGCTTTGGGTCGGGGTGATACTGAATGTACAATTTTATATTGTGCTTATTTCATGTCACACTCTTATGTAAGCATTTTCCCACATTACTTCGGAGGTATAATTTTTAATAGCTTGTTAATTCCCATCCCATGAGCAACACCGAGAATAACGGCATGCATTTTAAATATAGCTGGTTGGAACTGAGAGTGCAGTCTGAAAATGGAGCGTTGAAGTAACTAACTGACCTACGTGACGTGGTCACTGGATCAAGAAGTCTGGTCTCATTGATGCAGAAATCAGTCACAGGCTGCCATTCTGTGGGGCTCACATCAATATTTTATGCAGGTACTTTTGGCACATGTTGATTCAATTTTTAGTTTCAGTAATCCAAAGGTGATGTAGCATACCCACAGTAATAACCAGGCATACACTTCACCTTAGAAAGCTATCCCATCTTTCTTGTTTTTAATGTATTTATTTTATTATTTTTTAAAGTTTATTTATTTTTGAGAGAGAGAGAGAGAGAGAGCAAGAGAGGGACAGAGGGAGAGAGGGAGAGAGAGAATCCCAAGCAGGCTTTGCACTGCAAGCAAAGAGCCTGACATGGGGCTTGATCCCACAAACAATGAGCTCATGACCTGAGCTAAAATCAAGAGTTGGATGCTTAACCAACTGAGCCACCCAGGCACCCCTCCCATCTTTTTACTCTGAAAGTGAAGATAACTCAAGCTCTTTTGAGGAGGAGATGAGTTTAAAAATGAATACAAGGATATAAACAGGTAGAGGATGGATAGGTAAGTAGTATCTAGGGATTTGAGAGCCTGGGACAGGACTGGATTCTTTTCCCTCCCCAGATTTTCTTTCCTATCTTGCTGGTCCCTTCATTCAGCAACTGGGCAAATATAAGAAATTGACAGCTCAGAATGAGGAAGATTTTTCTCTTCTAAGACAAAGATACATTAATCAAAAGTTGCCAAGAGTTATGGTTAAGAATCAAGACCCTTGTAGGAATGTGGTTACCTTAGTAATAAATTTTTGCAATATTTCAACCTTACCAAA
The DNA here is from genome assembly GCA_028646485.1 of Cryptoprocta ferox. Classification (NCBI taxonomy): domain Eukaryota; kingdom Metazoa; phylum Chordata; class Mammalia; order Carnivora; family Eupleridae; genus Cryptoprocta; species Cryptoprocta ferox. The sequence continues at coordinate 59,280,601 of CM053576.1, read as the reverse complement.
AACTCTCAAGTTTTGGGTAGCAACAGAGAGTGAAAGAGAAAATTGAAGCCACAACACACAAAAAATGTCTCTAATTAGGTTATTAAAAATACATACTTACCTTATCTTCTTGACTACGAAAATAGTACAATGTTTTTCCAATAAGTGTACACCAGACTCTCTTGGAGTAGCCATGCTTTACCTGAAATCATATTTCAAAGAATTACAAATGTAGCTCAGAATGCTGACACCTTGAAGTATAGCATATACACTCTACCTGAAACTGTATATGTATCCAGTTTGCTCAAGGTATAAGTGATAGTCCATCTAGATTGTCCAAATGCAGTTTGAGATGTACCCGTTTGGCTTTAGTGTTCACCATTCAACACTTAACAAATTCTGGCTGTATGTCAAGTATGATGCCTCTAGGGCTAAGAAGTCAAAGACGAATAAAACAAGATGCTCCATTCACAAGTAAGTGTATTTCATAGATTTTCAATAATCTTGTGGCTCTCTGGGTTAACCCCCTAATAATGTTAGAAATGAGAAGATTAAAACCTACAAAAATTCTAGTGCTTTCCCAAAATTAAAGATTAACTGTTCAAACTTGATGCTGTCTCCAGAAGGATTCATACAAAATATTAAAATCTGTAATTATATACTGAGTACTGCCTATATGTCAGGAAACATGTCAAGTGAGTGGGACAGCTTCTGATTCTCCCTCTTGAGTCTGAATAGTCAGAGATTGCTCTAGGGTCTGTGCGTTTTATGAGGGAGGCCCTGCTGACCTTGAGTCAAGCCCTGGAGAAGATGGAGGAGCCATGCAGTCATCTGAGCGAAGAACACTGGACAAAGGGGGAAAGGCCCAGAGATGGTGTGTCCGAGACTGAGCAAGTGAGGGAGAGGGCACTGTGGAAGGGACTGGAGGGGTGGGGTGGGAGGCACGCATGTTTCACAGGGCCCTTGTAATGACTTACATTGAAATGGACTGTTCTGAAAGGAATACACTGAGAAGAAAACAAATAACTGCTATAATAGATTTTACAAGGAGGCATGTCACCGTAGTAGGAAAGTCCTGCTTTTTGAGGTCAAATGGACCAAAGCTTCAGTTCGTTCTGCCTCATGCTAGATGGATGTCCTCAGGTAACGGACTTAACCTCTCACTCAGCCTTTTGGTCCATAACATGGGATTATTGTATACCTTATTGGGCTGATGTGATGACCAAGGGAGAGAAGTAAATAAAGGACAATAGTAGTTACTCAATAAATGCTTCCTTCCTCACTATGAATAAGGAGAAGTAAAAGACATGTTATTTAAATCCACCCATGCAGCCAGACTTTGGGCTGTGGTTTAAGCAAACACCACCATCCAACAGTTTGATGGATTTAGAATCCCCTTGAGCAAAAACAAAAAATGTTTCATTTGGCAAGACATATTTCAGTTTAATTAAATTTAGAAACATATATTTACAGATAAATATCCTGTAAGTCTTAAATAGTTTGTGTCACTCAGTTTTTTCTCTTCCTTCCTTCCTCCCTCCCTCTCCCTCCCTCCCTCTTTCTTTCTTTCTTTTCTCTCTCTCTCTCTTTCTTTCTTTCTTTCTTTCTTTCTTTCTTTCTTTCTTTCTTTCTCTCTCTCACTCTTTCTCTCTATCTCTCTCTCTCTTTCTTTCTTCTTTTAAACAAAATCCCAGAAGGGCCTCTCATCAAAACTGGAGTACACTGCATCTGGCTGTGGAGAGCATACTTTTGAAATGATTTATCTTTAAAGTAGAACAACGTGTACCTGTGAAGAACTACAAGGTAACAAAGACCTTTGCCAATTCACTGTAAAAATTGTGTATTAAAAACACAGTCTATCTTTCTGTGCACGTCTAATTATATTAGAATTTCTTAAAATTCTGACTTATTCTGAAAAACTCATAATAAAGCAAATTATGCTAGAAGAATTCTCATAAAAATTTAAGGCAACCTCCAACCCCTAGGGCTTTGGCAAACAAAATAACCAAAAGAGTCGTTTTTTTACTTTGAATCTATACCAAAGGTCCCTCCTATCAGTTCTGTCTGAAACTTTGAAGACTCAGTATATCATACCCTGATTAGCCTCTGTCATCACACGAAATATAAGCTACCACAGTCGTCTCTCCTCTCCTAAACGCCCAGGCCTGCAGCCTTCTCCACTGTAAATCCTGCCACCAGTGTTGCTTACTTCCATATCTAGGTGAAAGTCTTGTGATAATAATGGCTAGCATTTTGGGAGTGTTTATGGTGTGCCAGACACTGTTCTAAAGCACTTTATACACTTAAATAATTCATTTCATCCTCAGGGCACCTCAGTGGCTCAATCAGTTAAGCGTGCAACTTCGGCTCAGGTCATGATCTTGCAGTTTGTGGGTTTGAGCCCCACGTCAGGCTCTGTGCTGACAGCTCAGAGCCTGGAACCTGCTTCAGGTTCTGTGTCTCCTTCTCTCTCTGCCCCTCCCTGGATCCCGTTCTGTCTCTCTCTCTCTTAAAAATAAACACTAAAAATTTTTTAAAATTTTTATTTCATCCTTCCAACACCCTGTGAGGTTGTCACTATGATTATCCCCCCCACTTTACAGATGAAGACAGTAAGGCACAGAGCCTGCAAGCAACCTATTCAAGGTCACACAAGGGCAAGTGGCAGAGCCAGGACTTGTGCCCATGCTCTTGCCCTAGCCTCTTTGCCTCACTGCATCTACAACTTTAACTCACAGCCTCGTGCTTTCATTTCCACTAACCTTTGTTGTCCCTCCATTTTTGCCATCCATCCCCTCCACCGCACCCTCGACTTTTTTTCTTCACTGGAAATTGCTCTACTTCCGAAACTGACATTCTATTCTCTGATCTCAACCTTCTCCCCCTCCTTCCTTCTCAACTTATTCACACCACTCCTCTTCTTTGATCTCTTTCCAAACATGAAGTCCCCTGATTCTTCCATTTTATTTCAGTTTATCAGTTCTCTCCTGGCCTCTCTTCTCTTCCTCCCAACCTTGGATCCTGGGTTTGGTTACAAAACACCTCTAGCTCCAAGGCCTGGGACTGTGTCGCATTCTCTGCTTCTAACATATACACTCAATGACATTTCATCTCCATATGCTTTTAGATAATCCACTGAACAGTGTGGGAAGACAGAGAAAAGGTTATGGGGGCCTTTCTGATATAACATTAGCCATAGTTAATACTTTAAAATTGGGTGATAAATATATGAGGGTTCATGTTATTATTCCTTCTAATTCCACACATTTGAAAATGCCCAGAATGAAACATCAATTTTAAATCATCACCTTGATAGGTATGTGTAATGCAAGTAAAGTTACGTATAAATCTAGGTGGTGGGAATATGAGTGTTCGCTGTAAAACAGTCTTCCAACTTTTCTGGGCCATTGAAAATTTACATAATAAAATGTTAGAAAAAAGTGACTGTCCTCACATTGCTACAATGTAAAGTCTCTGCTCCTATCTCTGGGCATCTGAAGATGTGAGAGAAAAATAACGAACTCTAGTCACTAAAGGCAAGTGAGCCCTGAAGTAACACTTAGCAATCTTTCTATTTGCCTTTGAGTATATATATCCCTATGTCCCTGATTATTCTCAATGCTTTCCCTCATTCTCACTAAATAGTTTTGTCTTATGGAGTAATCTTCATCAAGAAAATTGAGGATATTAGGCATGATCTCATTCAATGCCCTAGAAACATAGATATTCATATTTTCTTGCCTTTCTGCCAGTCTGGCCCTTCCACCCACCATGCCTACCCACCATTCTCACCCACTATGCCCTTCCACCATGCCCACCCACCATGACTGCCCACCATGCTCACCCACCATGAGCCTACCCACTATGCTCCCCTACCCACTTCTTCTGAGCTTCATTTCCCACTTCTCCCCTCTCCTGGTTTCTTCCTCTCAGTTTGCAAACTCAAGGGAGGCCTTTCCTGTCCTAAAAATGCCTCTCCTGACACCATGTTCCCTTCAGCTTCATTTCTTCTAATGTGCTAGACCATGTGGACAGTATCCCAAACTCAAATACTGCACATACTCATCTACCCTTTATCCTTCAACACACTGCAATGTACCTTCCTTGCTGAGCACTCCACCACCTCTGACACTGCAGACCCCTCTCACCCAGTCACACACTCCTCTTCCTGGATCCCATAACTTACTTTCCAGGGCCTCTTCACACATCTCCTTTGCGTAGTCTCAGCTTTTGTGAAACCCCAGTGTTCCAGCAGCAGGTCCCCCACTCTTCCAACACACACATGTCCCTGGGAGACTTCTCTCACCATCATGAATCCAACCACTACATAAATGCTGGGGATTCCCCAAATCCTCTCCAACCCAGCCTCCTCCTCTGAGATAGGCTTGCCGGACTTCTTAATTCTTAACTCAGGTATCCTCAAAGCTCTAAAAATTGGCATGGTCCAAAATAACCTTTGAATCATCTTAAAACTGTTCTTCCTCCCTGAGCAGTCTTATGTAGCACCATCTTTCACTCAGCCAACCTTGTTTTTCCCACTTCCTAACCCCAAATTCAACCAATCTAACTAAAGATTTTATCTCCTCTCATTATTTAAATTCACCCTCTCCTCTCTTTCCCTGTGACCAGTTCAGAGTCTTATCCTCTTCATGAGAACCACTTCTGCTAACTGTTCTTAGAACTTCCTTCCAACTTGCCCCCTGCAAATCCACTTTCCTCTCAGCAGGGTGATCTATTAAAAACATGAATATGCCCCAGCCTCTGTTACAAAGCTGAAGGGTTCGACATCACCTTCAGGGTGAAGAATAAAGTCTTTAACAAGATAAAAAAAAAAGCCCTCCTTGACCAGGCCCCTCCACCTATTCTCCAAAGGACTTGTTTTCAGCGCACACAGCACCGCTTTGAGATACTCTGTCTTTGTTCCCGCTGTCTCCTAGCCTGGGATACCTCCCTTGCCCATTTCCATTTGGTGTAACTATTCCTTCTCTTCCCTGAAGATTCAACACAAGTAAATCTTCTCTGAGAAGTTGTTCCTGATCCTACAGCCTAAATTAGATTTCTCTGTGACCTTACCATGCATCTCATAATTGTACTTTATATATATTATAACATGCTAAGTTATAATGCCAATAGATTATGTGGCTCTCTGAGGAATGGGGCAATGGCCTATTCATCTTGATATCCTCCAGCCCATTGGCTGGCATGTGGTAACTACTCAATAAATTTTTGGTTTTTTAAATAAATGACTTTTTATAGAGAAAATGTTCTTCCTAAGTATTAAAAGTTGCAAGAGTGAATATCCAGAATCAAATTAGTCAAGTTCTTAATATCTACCTACATATTTCTGTACTTAATAACAACGTGACAGCCTGAAAAAACGTCCTCCCCTCCAAAGTATTCAAGTGCTGTTCTACAGTATCTTAAATTGTAGCCTGAATGTGAGCTCGGAACAAGTCACTCAGAATAACCAAGGAAGTTTTTCTCTTATAAGGCTCTGAGGGTGAAAATATGGGGGTGGACATGAAAATGAAAAATGGTAGGAAGGAAACCTAATAAGCATCCTGTCTATAAACCCAAATGGTTTAGTCATCTGATAATCACATCCACTTATACTCATTTAAAACCCAACTGTGAGGTGGGAGGCAGGGAATAGCAGAAATGTAATATGCAGGAACTGACAATGCCATGTGGGAAAAGTAAAAACAATCAAACAAACAAACCCTTAGCCACAGGATCATATTAAACTCTAAGGGTTTGATACACATGGTCCTTGAAATTGGAGGACAACTAGTTATTACGAATTCTAGTAAGAATATCATTTAAAGTAGTGCTGTGTTCACCAGAAAATATATACTTGTATAATACCAGACAGCCTCTAAGTCATCAGTAACTGAAAAAATATTTTCATGGTAATGTAACATTTTGGAAAAAACAGCACAACTCTTTGTTGAATGTATTGGTGAATTTCTTCTCTTACTTTTGGTGTAACTGGTCAATCTTTGTAAATATTACTGAATAACACCCATATGTTCCCACATTAATGCTAGCTATGGTGACATAGCTCTTCTAAATCTAAATTTTTAACTTCTAATGTAAATAAAGTGCATGAAGGATGAGTGATTAGTCAGAGGTTATTTTGTGTGTAATACTTTATGTGTAAATATTATATTTTTCTAAAAGTGACCAATTTTTAAATTTAAAAATAATATTTATCTTAGGTTTCTTACTCTTTCTAAAAAACTTAGAAAACAGAATTAAGCAAGAATAAAATAATATAGTGTTAAACAATATATCTTGGCATATTTCATATTCAGACATCTTTCTATAGATGTATATAACAAAGTGGGACAATAATATAATACTGCACTCTATTTTATCACCTGACAATGTATGTAACAATATAACATATTCCTATAGCACTAGATATTCTTTCACAATGTTTAAAATGGCTACATAGTGACTGGGTGGCTCAGCTGGTTAAGCTTCCTCTTGATTTTGTCTCAGGTCATGATCTCACGGTTCATGAGTTCAAGCCCCACATCGGGCTCTGAGCTGACAGCACAGGGCCTGCTTGGGATTCTCTCTCTCTCTCTCTCTCTCTCTCTCTCTCCCCCCTCCCTCTCTTGCACGTGCTCTCTCTGTCTCTCTCTCAAAACAAACAAACAAACAAATAAATAAAATGGCTGTATAGTAAAGCAATATCTGATTATATATACTTAATTAAACTATCCCCTACTCCACATTTAAGTTGATCCAAGTTTTTCTTCACTATAAACCATGCCATGCAAGTAATCTTTCTGGGGTAATGGAAATGTTCTGTATCTTGATAGAGTGACTGTAAATATTTGTCAAAACTCATCAAACTCTACATTTAAGATCTGCATTTTAGTAAGTGTTAAATACATCTCATTTTTTAAAAATATAGGAATAAAACCATGCTGTGATGGACATTCTTATACTTAAATATTTTGCAAACTAAGAGCATTTCCTAAGTATATATTTCTTGGACTGAGACTGCTGGATGAAAAGGTCTGAATAAATGTTTTTAAACATTTAATATTCATTCATTTGTTCATTCAAAAGCATTCACTGAATTAACACTTGGGTCAAGACACTGCCAAATTGTCTTTTTTTTTTCCAAATTGACTTTTAAAGTAATATGCTCACTCATTTTGTGTCAATACGATGTTTCATAATTTAAAAAAAATATCCTCCCTTTGACCAGATTTTTTTTAAGATTATTTATTTATTTTGAGAGAGAGTGTGCAAACAGGAAACAGGCAGAGAAAGGGGGAGCAAAAGAGGATTCCAAGCTGGCTCCTCACTGTCAGTGCAGAGCCCAATGCGGGATTAGAACTCACAAATTGTGAGATCATGACCCTGTGAGACAAAAGCAAGAGTCGGACGCTTAACCAACTGAGCCACCCTGGACCTCCCGGATTTTTTTAAATATCATTTGTATTTTTTCTGTCTACCAGCCTACTTCTTTCCCACTGCATCCTTCGTTCCTTTCCCCCGCATTGGTGTTTATCGTTTACTTATGGATTAGAAAAGCTTGGTTTTCACATGTTTCAAACGCTTTCCCAAGCTTTTCAACTGTTTTTTTAAAATTCTGCTTAGGGAATTTTTGATAGTAAGAACACTTGGTATCATAAGTAAAACACCCTTCCCACCCCAAGATAATATAAATATTCAATACACATATTCTCTGACACCCCCTTACGATCAGTGGGCTGACTCCCCATCTGCCTAGGACACTGCTCTGTACAGAAAGTTCCTACCTTGGTGAGCAATCCCTTCACTGTTGGTTTGCCCTCAGGCTGCAGAAACAGTGGGTTGGCAGCTTGTACTCGGAGAACATTCTGCAATACTTTAATCCATTCTTCCAATATATTGGGAGAATCTGCAGTCAGATAGTATGTGTGTTTTTCAGTGGTCAGCTAGAATGGGATGAGAAAGAGATAAAGGAAACTCTGAAGGTTTAGGATTATTAGCATTTCCCTGTCTCTCCTAAAAACATCATTAATCAACATAGAAACAAACATGCCATACCTCAAATCCTAGGTGCTAAATAAATGACCCCACAGATAATTTAGAATAGTTTAACCAGTTTGTGAGAATGACAACAACTAACTTTGTGTTGAAATACTTGTTTTCACTTCAGTTGACTTTAAAATTTTTCAGAGTGTTAAGCTTTTGCATCACGATTTTTTATCTTGCTGACTCATTACATTTTCTTTTTCTCCTTTAAATGTGGCTTTTGAAGTGAGCAGTAGCATAATTGGAGACTATAATACAATAATATATTTTTGGCAAATAAAGAGGAGTTATTTGTTATAGAAATAAAAAATCAATTATAAATAAGAAGTCCTTGCTTATAAAGAAGAGAAATTCTTACAACTAACGTGTGACCAGATATTATGAACTCGCAATTTTTCAGTCTCAAATGAACCACATTTTGAAATTTCCAAATATTTCAGGAGTTTGTAGATGATTCTTATCTGCCATGCTTCCAGACGAAGCTTTCCCTGACTCTCCCTTCTACTTTTTTGAGCAGTTCTCAGGTATCATCTCCTGAAAACATGGACAATGAGCCTTTCTGATAAATGTTCATTTCACCCTCTGAGGGAGCAAGATAAGAAAATAATAATTATTATTATTTAAAAAAATGTTTAAGTTTATTTATTTTGAGAGAGAGAGAGTTGGGGAGGGGCAGAGAGAGAGGGAGAGAAAGAATCCCAAGCAGGCTTCACACTATCAGCACAGAGCCCGACATGGGGGGCTGAACCCACAAAACACACAACCTGGGCTGAAATCAAGGAGTGGATGCTTAACTGACTGAGCCACCCAGGCACCCCAAGCAAATAATAATTATTGAAGGTATTTTAGGAGTGCCTGGTAGTTCAGTTGGTTAAGCATCCGACTTCAGCTCAGGTCACGATCTTACAGTCTGTGGGTTTGAGCCCGGCGTCAGGCTCTGTACTGACAGCTCAGAGCCTGGAGCCTGTTTCAGATTCTGTATCTCCCTCTCTCTCTGTCCCTCCTCTGCTCACACTCTGTTTTCTCAAAAATAAATAAGCATTAAAAAATTTTTAAATAATAATTATGGAAGGTATTTCAGATAAAGTATCTGAATTTATTTATTTTTTAACTTTTTTTAATGTTTATTTTTGAGAGAGAGAGAGAGAGAACAAGTGGGAGAGGGGCAGACAAAAAGGGAGACACAGAATCCAAAGCAGGCTCTAAGCTCTGAGCTGTCAGCACAGAGCCTGACACGGGGCTCAAATTCACGGACTGGGAGATCATGACCTGAGCTGAAGTTGGAAGCTTAACTGACCGAGCCACCCAGGAGCCCCTAAAGTGTCTGAATTTAAATCACATATGCCAAACTAGCTCAATAGTCTGTGTTTTAAATTTAACAGATTTGTAGCAAGACTGGCCTTATGTGTGGATGAATGGCCAGCAGCTACATCTAGGGTGTGACTTGGTAGGAAGTAGGACAGCCTTCTCCTCACCAATATCTTTCCCTCTTAGGTATTATAACAGCTGGAGTTCATAGAAGAAATGCCACTTTCTGGCTCTGTATCAAAATGCAAACCCTCCTGAATTTAGTAGTACCTCAAATTAATAACATCTTACTGGAAATTCATTTCTCAGATAAGCCTTCCTTCCCTAAAATAGCTGGGCAGGTTAAGAGCTGAGAGTAGCTGGGAGAGAAGAATGTAAGGGCAAAGGAAGTGTGGTGGACAGTTACTTAACACAAACCTAGCTTATAATGTAGTTTGAACTGAGAAGGCCTGAGATTTCACACATTTTTGAGGCATCACACTTAATACAAAGTAAATAAACATTGAATCATCCAATCTCCTCTCTATTAGCTTCGATAATCAAGAATTGAATTTTGCATAATAAAAAAAAAACAGTTAAAAAAAAAGTACCTGAACTGTTTGCTTGTTATCTCCTCTTAAAATACTGCACGTTGCACTAAGTTCAATATGGCCCTGGGGTTTTCTAATTACATCACTCTGTAGGAAAGGAAGAAAAACCCAATGTAAAGGGATTGCCTGTAATAGTAATAGTAAGAAATGCTTTGTATAATTAATTGCATTACAGGGAAGAAGATCAGGAGCCTGATTTACAGTTTGAGGAATTCAGTTCTAAAGGGTAAGCACTTTCCACTCACCGGAGACTTATAGTAAAGTAATTCACCACCTTTGAGAACAAACCACCTCCTCTTCCAAGACTTGACTTTACCACTCATTTTTAATAAATAGCCAGATTTTTCCAGGGGTTCCTAATTAAAAAGAAATTTTAAAAATTTAAGTTTCCTTTTGGAGGCTCAAACTAATAGGATTCATTGATTTTTTTTAAAGTTGATTCGGTCTTTACATTTTTCCCGTTATCACTGGAAGATGAGCAAGTTTTAGGAAGCTTCTGCTCCGGCTGTGAGTACTCTGTGTCTGTGGGGTAAGCATCTGGGGGAATGGCATAATCACTTTCAGAAGCCACAGAAGAGAGAGACACGCCTAGATGAATAAAGAAATACATTAAGTCAATATTTAATAATCAGGTGGTCCAAATGCCAGCTGTGAGTTCTCCTAAGGAATACAGCTATTCCACAAAAGCATCAGCCCTCCTCGACTAGATTTATTCTCAAAGCTTTTGACATAAAGAATTTTTAAAGCAAAAAACAGAACTAGAGGGTAAGGATTATCATGCAAACCTCTAAGGGAGTCACAGGAACATAAATAATATTCTGGTATGATTACAAGTACAGCTAATTTTACTTATATACACTATGTGCAATATATATACATAATAAAATATACGCAGATACTAATGTACCTTTTATTAAAGATTAAAAACATGTATATATACATATTGACTTATATAAGGCAATCAAATGTTTGATTATAGTTTATTAAGATTTGTACAATCACATTTTAAGCCACTTAGTTGTTGAAATCATTTTTAATTTATTTTATTTTTTAATGTTTATTTTGAGAGAGAAAAAGAGTGTGTGTGTGCACAATTGTGGGCGTGCATGCATACATGAGTAGGGGAGGGGCAGAGAGAGAGAGGGAGAGAGAGAATCCCAAGCAGGCTCCATGCTGTCAGTGCTGAGCCTGATGCAGGGCTCAGACCCACAAATTGTGAGATCGTGATCTGAGCCAAGATCAAGAGTCGGATGCTTTAACCGACTGAGGCACGCAGTGATCACTTCTAAAGTAATTCATATTAAAAAGAACTGAAGTAATTCACATTAAAAAGAACTTCACAACTTCCGTAGTGTTTTTCATGTAAGTCCAATACTATTAGCTTATAAATTTTAAAAATCTTTTGTAAAAGAGAAGCAATAAGACTTAAAGATATAAACAGACTATTTCATTTGCCAGCAGCTACAAAGTAAAAATCAAGGAACATTTTCACAATAATTCACTTGCCTTTTTCAGAAATTGACTAGCAAGTTGCAAGCCACATCTGGAGGGTCATTACAATTGGAGATTTTGAATATAATAAATAAAATCAAAGATTTACATCATTATTCATTGCAATATCTGGCAATTTTTAAAGTGTTTATTAACATTTAAGGGACTTGTTAGAATAATGACACTATATCAATATTCTTGTCTATTTGACTAAGACAAGTGACAGTTGTTATTATAGTAATATCTTTATATTTCATAGACTAACAGAAATTTAGATTTATAAGGGACCTCAGAGATCATCCTGATTGGTGCCCTTGTTCTCTAAGGAGACTAAGGTCCAGAGGTTAAACTAAAACATTTATCCCAAGTCAAACAGCTGGGCAGGAGCAATGCTGGAGGACTAATCTCGGGAGCCCAGACCCAGGGCCAGTGTGCTAGGCACTACCCTAGGTGTTAGGGACAGAGCAGATGACAAAAGAGAAAAAATCTCTGTCCTCATGGAACATAGATTCTAGTTGGGGAAGAGAGACAAAAAATAGGCAGTAGGTGCTATGAAAAAAATAAAACATAGAGCAGACTAGAGGGAATAAAAAGAGCCAGTAGTTGGAGAAGAGCAAAAGATTGCAATTTGAATGTTGTGTTCAGGGTAGATCTCACTGAGAAGGCAGCATTTGAGCAAAGCACCACAGGATGTGCCCAAGTTAGCCCTATAGACATCTGGGGGGAAGAACAGCAGGTAAAGGAAAGGACCAGTGTGAAGGTCCTGAAAGAAAAGCACGCCTGGCCTGTTCTAGGAACAGCAAGAGGGTGTAAGGAAGGAGAAAGGAGATGAGATCAAAGACATAAAAGAGTCAGGCAACACCTTATAACCATTACAAGTCTTCGCAGTGTTTTGAGCAAAAGTGTGATGTAACCCAGTACTGGCTGTTGGGAGCTAAGACAGGAGTAAAGAGACCAATGAAAGCCCCGAAGCTTAATAAAACCTATGGAAGCTGAGCGGTTCCACCTGAAGTTGAGGGCTTGGGGATTACCTAGGGGTTCCGTGAAACATGGTCTGAAAACCAACAGAGTACACTGCATTATTTTTGTAAAATTCAGGTGTCATTCAGTGTGATTCTCTCTGTAACCTCTACCAAGACCAAAAATTTCTTCAAAATTCACTAAAAATCATAGACATGCCCAAAGTAAAGTTTTTGTTGGTTTCCACCTTAATATCAGCTTAACCACCAAATTTTCAGGTGTATTTTCTGCCATTTAGCAGCATGACAAATTTAGCTGAAATAAGTCTATCCCATAAATGATCCGAAATGCCACACAGTAACTATAAAAGAGAAGCCTCGTTTTGGCCAGTTATTTCACTCTATTCCCATAATAAAGTGATCTCTCTCTTACAGTTAAGGTAAAAAAAAAAAAAGATCATGTGGCTTATATGGAATCACAGAATTAGGACTAGACTATAAGCATCTCGGTCCTGGCTAATTCTCTTGTCACTTTGGTTTGAAGCAAGTACATTGATTTTTTAAAAAAGTCCTATTATGTAGATGAAATTCCTAAATATCCTGAATGAAATATCCTGATTTATTTGGAGTTGGCTTGTATGCTCGAGACTTTCCCTCACCTCGTTTCATGGCTCTGGGGCTGCCTGGCCCAATTCGACTGCGTGTGTCAGACTCTGAAGTCCGGGAGCTGGATCGGGAACTATCTTCTTCCTCTGACCCAGAGGAGTCATCCAGGAATGGGCTGCTGCTTATTTGGGTCGCCTTCTAAAGAAAAGCACAACAGCCTATCTGTGTCTATCTCTCAAGTCACCTCTCTTTTTAGATATAAAATGTTTTACTGGAAGTCACAGAATAATATTTTTTTTAGGGAATGCAAGAATATCTTTTGCTATTATCAAAGTCATGTGGTTAAAATCCCAAAGTCTAATTAGCAAGGCATTCATCAAATATAAAATGCTCCTGGAAACATAGTCTGTTAATAGTTGAAAATACTTATTTTAATTAGGTACTTCAAGCAAGGGGGGTGGAGGGGACCCTGGCAGCGACAGAAAAATCTTTCCAAATTAGGAATTTCGCTACATCATTAAGAGTGGTATTTCCTTTAAACAATTAACCACCGTGGAGGGGGTGGAAAATCACATGGGGTGTTACAAAAATGGGCCCAGACTTCTAGTACTCTGAGAAGCATAAATATCTTCTCCAGATCTTTCCATTTCTTCTCTTTTTATGATATATTAGAGTGAATGTCTAAAACTCCCTATAAAGGGAGAGTCTGTGTAAAATGTCAAGAATGGAATCTGGAGCTTGAATAAACAGTTTTCGCGATCTGCCATGAAGAGAGCCACATGTTTAGCGGTAACAATAATGACTTACCCCTTTCAAAGTTGTATACACTGGGGTTGTCATATTCTTGTATATCAGAGACGTATAGAGTCCTGATGTGGTATAGGAGAGCAGAGAGGAAGAATCTGAAAGAGAAAACAAAGTGATTTAAAAACAAAAAACAAAAAAAACTTCTCTCTAGCACTTAGGTCTATTTCTTATGAATGTGAGCTAGCAAAAGTTCCAATTAAAGAAAACCTGGATTAACACACATGACTGTTCTTACCTAGTCTGCGGTAAGGATACACTCTCTTGCATGGTTCATTACTGCCTCACGGATGCTACTTCCTCAACTAGACTGTATGGTCTTTGAGAGTAAGGATCGTAGCTTTTATTTCTTTGGCAGGCAACTCTATCCAGCTCAGGCTGGGCAGAAATAGCATAAACACCTGCCGAATCAGAGAGCAGTAACCTATGAAGATACTCTCCAATTATTCATAGCCCTATTATTGACATGGTGTTAAAACATCATCAGGCTTAAGCCTTATCAGGTGAACCTCACGTTGAAAGCTTAAGAATATAATTCCCTGAATGGTAAGAACAGAACATTGCTGAGAAGAAATAGAACATCAATAGTTGCCTCTAGGATATGGTTTAGTAGTAGGATAGGGAAGGAGCTAGTAGAAAGAACCACAGGAAAATTTTTCTTTTTATTCCAGAGAGTTCTTTGTTGTTTGGTTTTACTTTTCATACTGGGAATGCATTGCTTCTTTAAAATTTTTTTGAAGAAAGAAAGAAAGAGAGAGAGAGAGAGAGAGACAAAGGAAAGGGAAAGGGAAGGGAAGGGGAGGGAAGGGGAGGGAAGGGGAGGGGAGGGGAGGGAAGGGAAGGGAAGGGAAGGGAAGGGAAGGGAAGGGAAGGGAAAGAAAGAGTGAGTTTTAAACTCTGGGAAAATGGCCGTAGAAACGGATATTTTTATAATTTGAAACATCTGAAACTCGCAGTTTCTTTGCTTAACCCTCTTTTAAATAAAAAACAAAAAGAGATACTTTCTGCATCAGAGTTGAACATAAATGTGCCCCTATATTAAGTAACAATGAATTTCAATTTTGGGGCATCTGGATGGCTCAGTTGGTTAAGCGTCCAACTTTGGCTCAGGTTATGGTCTCACGGTTCATGAGTTCAGGCCCCACATCGGGCTCTGTGCGGGCAGCTCAGAGCCTGGAGCCTGCTTCAGATTCTGTGTCTCCCTCTCTCTGCCCCTTCCCCACTCATGCTCTGTCTCTCTCTGTCTTAAAAGTAAATAAAACATTAAAAAATTTAAAATGTAAATCAGCAACCTTAGAAATCATTTTCTTAGATACATAATTCTATCTACTCCAATGACTTCAAACACTTAGGAAATCTCTTGGTTAGTGAAATGGCAATACAAAAATCACTTATTTGTTTAAACATGTTTTATTGCAGTAAAAAGACAACATAAAATTGACCACCTTAACGATTTTTAAGTGTACAGTTCAGTTAGCGTTAATTATAGTCACATTGCTGTGAATTAGGTCTCCAGAACTTTTTTATCTTGCAAATCTGAAAGTCTATGCCAATTAAGCAACTATTCCCCACCCCGCTCAACCACCACCACCCAGCCGGGGGTCACCACCCCTCCACTTCCTGTTTCTATGAATTTGACCACTTTAGACATCTCATAGAAGTGCAATCACACAGTATTTATCTTTTCATGACTGGCTTATTTCCTTTAGCATTATGTCCTCAAGGTTCATCCACATTGCAGCATGCAAAATCACTTACTTTTATTAACATTCTCCATATTGAAGGCCTCAGACATTCGAATACCTGATTTGGCTACAGCATAAATTCTGCTCTCCTAATGTAAAAGAGAGATTTAAACTGGATATTTAAAGCAAAGAAATGATTACTTTCAATACACATGTTTTTCATTTGTTCTTCATTTAATATTCACCAGAGCAGAGCATTATTATAAAACTGTCATGGGTGCCAACTCAAATATGCCACCGTGAACAGCACTGCAGATGTTTTCCATCCATTAGTCATTCCATTATTTATCTTTGTTCCTTAATTTTTGCTTGGTATTTTGAATTCTTTTCAAGATATAGGAAAAAAGTAAGAGAAAACTTATTCATAGTCACTGATTGCACATAAATGCCACGTTTCATATTCTACCATTCTAAACACGGTTAAAGAAAAAACCCAGAAAACCTTGAATGGCTGTAACATCAGGTTAGAAAGCATTCATAATCATTGACTACACATAAATATTACCTTTAATATTCTACTATTCTAGAGTCTGGTTAAAGAAAAGAGAAAAATCTTCAAGTCAGAAATCACTTGCAGCTTTAAGTGCTATCATCTTATTTCAATGTCTGTTTCAATCAAGTACAAAACGCCTGAGGCCAAATAATAAATGAATTTGAGAATGGCAATGGAATTTATCATATTATCTTATTCCAAAGCAGGTTATTATTTTGCTTTCTATTCTTTGAGAGAAATCTCTGAAATGGGTACTGGAAAGCTTATTCACTCTGCCCTCTGTGAGAAAAGGGATTGATTCCAGGCTTTTCTTTAAGGATAATCACCGTGTCCTGAATCGAGCACCGCATCTAACCTGGACACAGTCGCCTGGACCAGGGCAGAGCAGGCTGTATGTTTTGCGACTGTGCTGGCCAGTGGCCTGCTAGGTAATGGGCATGAGATCCCTAACTATCTGAGACACATTAGTTTGGAGAGTGGCTGAGTGAATGAACCAGATGCGGTTTCCTTGGGAATGTGATTGTGAGATACTCACACAGAGATGAACAGCAGAGTCGGCGGAACAGAAAGGTATGTAAACACAGGGCAGTAAGCAGGAGATGAGAGGCAGCCGGAAGCATGACAGCATGGAGGAGAGTAGTTAGCAGTAGTGACACAAGTGGAGTCACTGCAGACAGGAGAGGACAAGCTGAGCCACTGGACCAAGAGCAGTGGGTGTCTGTTTCTAAGGAGCTATTAGAGGTGCTGCCGACATCACATGTTTTCCCACTAGAGTGACTACTGTATTTTGAGTGATATTCCTGTTTGGTGAGGATGGGCTATGCCTTCAAATAAACTCTTAAAAATCCTTAAAACACACTCATAAACTGAGGTAACTGGAACACATCTCTTTTCCTTGAAACCTGAAAATACCTTACAAATGCGAAATAAAACCTCAAACTTGGCCAGCCTGCTAGAAGGCTTCTGAAAAGTAATACTATTTTTTCAGGATAGAATAGCATCGGAAGACAAATTGGAGAGAGAAAGGCAAAAGAGTAGAAAAATGGTTTGCCAAATAAAACGAACTTGAAAAGGCTAACCTAAATCTCTGAAAATCTCAATATAATAAAAGAAGCAAAAATTTCAAATCCTCACTGCCTCAAGGATAACATAATTGGAATTCCAGAGATTCACATGCCAATAACGTCCACTTTTTTGTGCTATCCAGAATTTAATAATGAACTGCAGATGGTTTCATGTGGACACCGCAATGAAATGTTCTTTTGAAAGTAAATAAGAGCAGATACATCTCAAGGTCTGAATTTATAGTCAGAAAACATGGCTGCTGTCATTTGCTTAAAATCACATTGGTCAGTAAATAAATAAAAATAATAATCTAAATAGATAAT
The DNA here is from genome assembly GCA_028646485.1 of Cryptoprocta ferox. Taxonomy (NCBI): domain Eukaryota; kingdom Metazoa; phylum Chordata; class Mammalia; order Carnivora; family Eupleridae; genus Cryptoprocta; species Cryptoprocta ferox. The sequence continues at coordinate 59,263,198 of CM053576.1, read as the reverse complement.
AATCTAAATAAAAAATAAATAAAAATAAATAATCTAAATAAAAAATAATAATCACAGAAGATGACCCCTAAACCAAAAAAAAAATCCTGCATCCCAGATATTTCTCTGGAGGCCAGACTATGTCAATATGTGAAGAAAAAGTTAAATCTACAAAACAGATAATTTCAGTTTGTTTCAAATATAAGAATATGTTTTGAGCTAGTGATGTGTAGATATTCCTATAAAGAATCATACAGTTGGTGGCTTAACTATTGGATTAATGGTTGGTATCTCAATAGAAGAAATTTCAATCTACTCTAGGAAGATGTTTTTGATTAAAGCAATGGATTATAAGCTCATGAAGAGTAACATTAAATTTCTCTTAAAGCCAATCAAGTAAATGATTAAGTACAAAAACTGATGACCAATAAGAGTTAAATGTCCTGGTTCCAAATTTGTCCAAAGTATCACACGGGTAGGAGGGACACTTCTTCCCCACCCCTGATGTTTTCTTCCATGTGCAGGGAACTCTAGTAACTGAACACTCCGGGTCCCTCTCCAACCATTCATTTATCTCTCCCAAGGAGGAGGGATGGCTTAATGTGACTGGCAGGCAGAGCCTAGCACCTTCCTCAGTCCTTTCTCTTGAGAAGTAAAGGCATGCAGGAAACACCATTTGTTCTTTCTCTGGGCTGTAAGCTACTTGAGAGGGGCAGATGTCTAGTGTTCCAAGGCCACCTGGGACTGGATGAATAAATCTAGCGAATTCTGAGTTCAGTATCAGAAAACTCATTTGCCCACCAACTCTCTAAAATTGGTTTTATCAGTAAGAAAGGTAATATTTTGATCTCCCACCTGTCTTCGCCTTCCCTTATTTCTCAACTGACTCAGAACTAAGTAGGAAAAGAGAAGAGGAAATGTTACTCTGAACTCCGAGACTTTTCAGAACAATCTGGATCTTGAAAAGAAATAGGAGAAGAAGAAAGTAAAACCCAAACGCTGGTTTAGGAAAAAGCCAGCGTGCACGCGTTGCACACAGCAATGTCATTTACCCAAGAGGGAAACCGGTGCAGGGGTGGAGTTGGTGGTTTGCTGCATGCTGGCTTCTTGGCTGAGTCACAGCTTTCCTGGTCATCAGAGCATGGGGACTCCAGGGAGTCATAGGAAAACAATCCGTCATCACAACTCGTGTCCATATTCTCTAAAATTTCTGTACCGTCATCATCAACTAGATCAAGATCTGTTTCCTGAGGTCTGAGAGGCCGGATCATGCTGATGGCATTTCTGTTTGTACCAAACATCCTGTCGGAACTTAACTGTGGCTGGCTTAAGTGCCTTTTGGCTAGTGCCACACTTATACTGAAAACATTAGGAATCCTTAACTTTGGGGGTGGCAGGTTTGATGAAGGCACTAATTGTGTTCCTTTTCCAGGGAGTGAGTTAGGATGCTTTGGAGTCAAAGCTGGGGTCAAAATAGGACTTGGCGTGTTGGCCTCGCTAGACGAAGATGAATAATCCAGTCTCTGAGACTGAAACTTTTTATTCAGTTCATCCGATGAACTATCGTGCTCCTTTTTATCTGATTCAGAATTGCCCTTTCCAAGAGGACAATTCTGGGCTTTCCACTGGGCCTCCTGTTGCCAAGAATACAGCTTCTTGTGTTCCGGTCTCTTTATGCCAAAAGTCTCTTCTTCAAATATGGAACTACTGTCATCAGATGCTGTCAGATACGCCTCGCTGCCCATTCTGCTACACTGGACGCCTTCCTCTGACGTGTGACTGGAAAGGGTGGACGTGTACCTGCACTGGGATCTTCCTTTGCTCCCGGCTTCCTCGTCCGAACTCCAGTCACTCCCTGGAGCCCCAGAATTTTGGGACATGCCACCATCTGTTGCAAAGCTTGTTCTTGTTTTCCGATTCTGTTCTGAGACACAAGGGGTCTGATGCAATGTTCTCGGACCCCGGGTGTTTTCCTGGATTTGGTTCTCGCCCAACTTTTCTGGAATTTCCATTTCTAGAAAAGCACACATCATATTGGCATGTTGCCTTTAATAATGTCATCTTTCTGTACATGCAGCTTTATGTAACTACACTATAAAAACTGGAATTATCATATGAATACAGTTAATATGCATTATCCTTTTTTAGTTGTATGTCTTGTTGAAACCCAACTTTGAAAACTGTAAGCTCTATATAAAATATGAGCCCTAACACTTCAATAGAATAGTATGAAAATGAAACTCTTTTTTACAAAGAAACCCGTTGGGGAAAAGGAAACTGACAATGGTTTAAAATGAAAGACGCAAAATATGAAACAGGGCAACTCTGACTCTCAAAAAAAGCAGCCACCAAAGAATACCACTAATTCTATTTTAAAGCAAAGGACAGACTTCTTTCAACTATATTTTCAAAATCATCATAAGAAAATTTAAACAAAATAAATACAAAGCTATAGTTTAAACAAACAAACAAACTTTGTTCCCAGGCTTCAATACATGAAATATGCAAAGCCGTGAAGAAACATACACACAGAAAAGCCCTCCTAACTCTACTTTTGGTTTATTCGTACCTACAAATGTGTTTTTACAACAAGAACAATGCTTTTTAACAATGTCTTTTGATACAGCTTATTATTGTTTATCATATAATTAATAAAATGAACCACAGCTTCATAAACAGCAAACTAAAAATTTAGATTCAAGAGTGTAAGAGGGGGCACCTGGGTGGCTCAGTTGGTGGAGCGACCGACTTTGGTATAGGTCATGATCTTGCAGTTCGTGAGTTTGAGCCCCACATCAGGCTGTCTGCTGTCAGCACAGAGCCCACTTCGGATCCTGTCTCTCTCTCTCTCTCTCTTTGCCCCTTCCCTACTTATGCGTGCCCTCTCTCACTCTCTCGCTCTCTCTCAAAAATATATAAACATTAAAAAAAAAGAGTATAAGAGAAACTTTGAAACATAGACATGACCTTAATAACAAGGAAACAGAGGCTGAACAAATAAACTCTATGATTTGGCATCCAGCAATTTGTTGAAGTTGCAAGTGAGCAAGAGCTGCAGGACAGGCACCCCTCCACTGCACTGAGCTATACTTAACTGACCATTACAAAGTGAAAGGGAAATTAAAATGACTTCTCAACGGGCACCTGGGTGGCTCAGTCAGTTGAGTGTCTGACTTCGGCTCAGGTCATGATCTCACAGTTTGTGAGTTTGAGCCCTGTGTCAGGCTGAAGCCTGCTTTGGATTCTTGTCTCATTCTCTCTCTGCCCCTCCCTCACTGGTGCTGTCTCTCTCTGTCTCTCAAAAATAAACAAATTTTAAAAAATTTTTTAAAAATAAAATGACTTCTCAAGAAAGAGAAGAAAATTCCAAGTAACATCATAAAAGCAAGTGGCAGAGGAGAACTACAACTGGAAAAACATTATGTAGTTTTCAGGATTTTATAACCAAGCACAGAGACAGCTTTTAGAGCTATCATTTTTCTCCTTTGGAGGAAGGAAGTGGGAACTGAAAACAGAGAAGATGCAAATTCAAGCCTCTAAAATATTTGGGCAAAATCACACTACAGGTGGCAAAGCCAGCAGCTGACAACAGAGCAAAACTTAAAGGGGCTTTACGAACAAAAGAAGGGTAGAAGTCTTCACACAGCTCCAGGACTTAAACATCTATGCAAATATTTTCCTCTCTGAAGCAAAACGGAAAAGGGGAAAATCAAAGCAAGTATTCTCCTCTTTGAAGCAAAACGGGAAAGGGAAAATCAAAGCACTCACTGAATTGTCCCCTGGTGTTCTTTTTCTTAATAAGCTTGCTATGCCATATTTAACATCAGGTAATTTTAAAAGATTTTAAGTAAATAATAGTAAGTCCATTGCTCTAATGTGAAACTCAGCTAAAACAAGTACCTTGTACGTATGACCGTGAACTTTTCAATTTTAAATATCACTGCTACCGGAGCACCTGGGTGACTCAGTAGGTTAAGTGTCTGACTCTTGGTTTCAGCTCAGGTCATGATCTCATGGTTTCATGGGTTCAAGGCCCGCATCAGGCTCTGTGCTAGCAACGTGGAGCCTGCTTAAGATTCTCTCTCTCTCTCCCTCCCTCCCTCCCTCCCCTGCTCACATTGTCTCTGTCTCTCTCAAAAATAAATAAATAAAACCTCAAAACAAATTAAATATCACTGCTACCTACTGCAGGAAAAAGTATCCAGAGGGGAAAATCAGTCTCTCCTATGCATTCTTGGCAAAGACTTTCAAAACAACACACAAGATAACTAGCTATACAGATGAAAGGCTGGGTTGCTCTTTAAAAATATTTTCATAAAACATCAACTTGTCAAGAACAAAAACACAAGGAAAATCAAGCTATGTTCGCATGAATCTTAGCAAACTATCTTTCCTTTTTAAAAAAGGTCAAAGTAGATTCCTCTAATCCATAAATACCTTCTACGTCCTTTCCCTCAGTGAAGTCAGGTTCTTTAGGTGATATCTTGCTCATTTCCTCAGATTTTACTACTTGAGGAGGGCTCCTTGCTCGGGATAAAAAGCACCCAAAGGTCAAACTGCTTAGGCGCTGGCCTTCCGGAAGCTTTGGTGTGGAGGCAGTGGACGACTTCTTCCCTTGAACTTCTGCAAGATCATTAATCAAAATCAAGATTGGAATTTTTTTATAACAGTTTATGAAACACAGAACCAAAGCATATAAAAATCTGGACAAATCATTTTATACCAGAAGAAAGCCTGACGTTCATCTTTATTTATGCACAGTAACATGGAAACCTCAGTGTCTGGCGTCACATGCTACTGTTTAAACCTGTTTATATATTTTGAATGTTCTAGATATTTTTTAACTGCAGAGAGAAAAATATCAAATCCCTTTAAAAGTAGTTCTCAAACAAAAACAAAAACACAAACAAAAAACAGAGTGTAAACAAGTAGAGGTTTGTAGCTTCTTGCAAAGTCATGTATTGGTAAACAGCAGTCAAGAACTGGTAAAATTTGATTGGGCAGTAATGCTACTAATGGTGAGGAAAAAGGGAATGAGGTCCTGGTTGCCAAGACAAGCAGTGGAAATTAGGATCATCACTGGGGCAAATATCACATGATCATTGAAATAACTTCTGCTATCTTAGTTTTCACTTTGCTTCTTACAAGAGAGCAGATAGAGGGGCTTGATCTACGATGACCACAATATGGTGAGCCTTCGTCACTGCTTTAGAGGAAAAAAAGGAGAAGGGATGGTTTCTAGATAGAGAATTTAGATAGCTCGTGGAGTGATTAATCATAGATTTAATCCATCTCCTAGGAGTGATAACATCCCTGCTTACAAGATTAAAAGCATGGAGATCCCAGTGATAGTAAGAAAAGTTTCCAAAAAAATTAAATTCTTACCTCTGGGAGAGCACCAAAGGGTTACATTAAATAGCAGCTGATAACTGAGTGCAGCATAAGAAAAATATCTTTATACAGTGTATTCTTTTGAGTGTACCTTTTCTTATTTTCATGTTGATTATCTCTCACAGAAATAATCCACAGTATTTTAATAATCATATATTTGCATATACATTTTTAAAGTACTATATTATATCTACTTAATTGTATCTATTCTTCTCCAGTCGAAGCCTAGGCCCGAAGGATTAAAATCCCTTAGTCTACATGACCTAAGAGACTGCCATTGAAGACTAGAATTACAAGCTAAGAATATCAGGTAAAATATCAGCCTTTTCAGAGTAGGCTTAGTATATTCAATCTGTGTCAGTGATTCCATATGTAAATATGGAATTCCAGACCAACTATGTGTACACTGACTTCTCATCATATAGGTGGAGGAAGTGTGTGATAGAAGAAATACATATCTTGGTCTACATCCATGGTTCTGGGCACTCAGCTCCTAAAACCCTTGGAATTTCCTAAGTGGTAAGAGCAATAAAAGTTTCTTCTGTTTTCATAACAAGGCCGTTCAACCACATCAGTTTATGTTGATGAGGTGAGTTTTGGAAAACTCCTAGATAGCCTCAGGATGGGTTGCCCGGGAACCAACCAGGTGATTAGAAGGTTAGAACATTCAGCCTCAATCTCCACCCACCCTACCTCTGACTTCAGGGGAGTGGAGGGTTGAAAATGGACTTAATCACCAATGGCCAATGATTTAGCCAGTCAAGCCTACATAATGAAGCTTCTGTAAAAACCCAAAAGGATGGAAAGGATGGGCTTCCAGGTTGATGAGCACTTGGAGGTGCTGGGATGGTGGTGTGCTCGGAGAGAGCACGGAAAATCTGTGCCCCTTCACCAAGCCTTGCCCTCAATATCTCTTCCATCTGGCTGGTCCTGAGTTATATCTTTTGTAATAGAACAGTAATCTAGTAAGTAAACTGTTTGAGTTCCGTGAGCTGCTCTAGCAAATTATCAAACCTGAGGAGGGGCATGGGAGCCTCTGATTTATAGCCAGTTCGGCAGAAGTGGGGGTGACAACCGATGCTTACAGTTGTGTTTGAGGTGGTATCTGATGTGGTGGGGGGCAGTTTTGTGGGACCAAGCCTTTAACCTGTAAGATCTGATGCTAACTTCAAGGAGGTACTATCAGCATTGAGTTAAAATTTGTAGGACACCCAGAGGGTGTCTTCTGGGAACTGGAGAATAGTTTTGTGTGGGAAAAACTTGCACACATCTGGTGTCAGAAGAATTGAGGGAAAAGGAAAACGGGAGCTTTTTCCCTTACAAAATGAGAGTAGTAAGTATTAACATGCATTAGACAGAACAATTTCATAGGTCTTAAATCAACAACCTCCCGTGAAACCAGGAAGGCACTATTATCATGACCATTTTACTGATGTAAAAAAAAAAAAAGCCCAGAAATGTAACACAGTTATTAAATTGTAGGGCATTAAAGTTAACATCAAAGCCCATGCACTTCTACTATGCTAGTATTTTTCCAATGCATTCTGTGAAACCCCAGGGCTTTGTGGGAATGTCATAGCGGGTGTAAGAAGAGGCATGGGTAAAGCTGAGTGTGCAAAACTACGGACCCATCACCTAACACTGCTCTCACCTGTTTTATCTCTTGAGCTTCTACAGAAAAAAAATACTGTTTTGAAAAGGGTTCTGTTACTAAATAAGTTTGAAAACCACTAGACTAGCCCAGGGTCTAATAACCCTGTGGATTCACCTTGTCTTCAGCTCAGTGTGCACTTGAGTGCTGCTCACCAGAATAGCATATTAAGAAAATCTCTATCTCTAACTCTACCATCCCTCTTTAGGCTTTGAGGTTGAAAAGAAAGAAAGTAACCCAAAGCATTAAAAAATGCAAAGAGTTTTTTATTCTTACTGTAAAATGTTGCTCAAAATATTCAGGCTAGAAGAATTTCAGTCATTATTGATCACCGCAATGCAAGTGAAAACAGAAAACAAAATAATTGATGTTTTTTTAAGCAAATGCACCTGAAATTAAACATTCAGATGAATATTACTCCTTTTGGCTTATTTCCAATTGTCTAGCTGTCTAATATGGACATGGGGCTGTTTAAATTAACATCCATTCAAATTTTAAAAAATGTAAAATTCAATTATTTGGTTGATTCCTATTTCAGGTGCTCAATAGTAAAATTCCATATAGCTTAATAAACCCAAACCAAGCTATCTTATACTCATACCTTGTAGTTTTGACTGTATTGTTCTTATTTCTTCAGTTTGATTTTGGTTGATCAAACGAAGATTCTGATTCTCTAATTCCAGCTGAAAGGACATAATCGTATTCTTTTATACAGGAATAGTATTTCTAAGATGTACTAATAAATTATGATATTTTTAAAATATTACTACCTAATTACATGTAAGCAAAATACAAAAGAAATCACAAGAAAATATCAGATGAATGTATCAGCATGGTTATCAACCTAGATAATCATAGTTATCAATCTAGATAATTAACCTTTAATATGTATTTTTTCCTGAACTGTGACTTATTTATTTATTTATTTTTTATTTTAGAGAGCACAAGCCCAAGCAGGAGAGAGGGTCAAAGAATCTCAAGCAGGCTCCATGATCAAATGGGCTCAATCCCACAACCCTGAGCTCATGACAGGAGCCGAAATCAAGAGTCAGACACTCAACTGAGCCACCCAAGGAACCCCAAGAACTGAGAGTTTCAAATATTTTCACTCTCATGCCTTTCCTACTGTGAAATTATTTTAAACCAAATTATTTCAGCAGTTAATGTGCCATATAAACTAATGTGTTCTTCTCAAGATACTGAACACATTAATTTTATGATATACACATATGTTCTATGTCTATTTAAAATTAACTAATTAGAACTAAAATCAACTAACTAGAATGAGGCTACTTAAACTGTTCACTACGAGCCTATCAATATTTTTAATTTTAGAAATACACTGGACATAAAAATGAAAGCTACCTGTCTCATGTTTACCAAAAGACAGCAGCACCACCAACTGATCAGAATTTTGTTTCATTCAGAATGATCAGATATTCTGATGACTTATCTATTCAAAAGAAGTAAAAGATAAGGAAAAGGCAAAATATAGCAATAAGTACCTCATTTAATTTAAGTGTTACCCATTCTTTGATCTTAGCTGCTTTCTCTTCTATTATTTTAGCTTCTTGTATCCTTATTTGTTTCTGAAATAACATTAGCAGTTTAGTTCAAACATAGGCTCAGTGATCTGGAAATGTCACATCATAAATATGAAAGACAAATCCCCTTAAAACCTGTTTCCAACTTAATATATTGACCTTCAGATTACCAAATAGAGTAAAAGATAAAATAATTGTCTAGCAGATACAATAATAAACACAAAGGCATATGCAAATATTATTAGTTTTAACAACTGCTATTCTCTTTCTCTGAAATATCATACACTGAAATCCATCCACTGAATTTATCAATAAAGTAAATGATTTCTGGAAATGGTCTAGGGTTTTTAACAGTAGAATAATGGTCTACCAGGCTAGGGAGAGGAAAATCAGAATCTCCTCTGGAGCATGGTTTGTTTTTCCCTCAAATACAAGTTTTTATTTATTTTTTTAATACAGTTTTTAAAGATCAAGGGGAAAAAGAAATAAAAAAAACTCTAGCTCACATTTACCAACCTTAAAATCTGGTTATGGTCACAAAACTATAAGAATGTAACTGTCATATAAATCACAGTGGGTGGGGGTGGAGGGTGATGAGAAGTTAAAAACCAATGACCTAAACAACTACTGATCCCCAGAGAAATGAAAGTAAATGCTTACGATAAAAAATAATTTAACATATTTAATAATTTCATAGTGGTCATATTTAATGATGCTAAATGATGATTTAAGCAAATGATCCTTATTTTTTATGTTTTAGAGGTGGGGGAAGAGGCAGGGGAGAGAGAAAGCATCTTAAGCAGACTCCATGCTCTGCAAGGAGCCCGTCATGGGGCTTGATCCCACGACCCTGGGATCATGACCTGAACCAAAATCAAGAGTTGGACACTTAACCAACTGAGCCACCCAGGTGCCCCTAAACAAATGATCTTAACGCAATTTTTTTCTTAATAAAATTTTAAAATAAACTAGAAACTATACTAAATCTCAATAAATTGGTTTAAAAACAGTATACACATTTTTAAACAGAAGGATTAGCATCAAACAGACATTTAAAACACAATGTTCCATAAATATTCCCAACACCCTAAAAATCTAAGGCATAGATCTAGTTCAAACATTTTACAGACAGAAACGTCTGCTGATAATCTAGTATTTTCAAGTTAAAACTCTAAAGTTTGAATATTAAGAAGCACAGTCACATCCAAAAAGGGTTAGATATGGCCTTGGAACCACCCATACTCAGGGAGAATGCCATTTTCCTTGTACCTTTCACCAATAAATGTGATTAGATTCCATGAGTTGACCAAATAAGTGAGATTTCTGACCCAAATTTAGAAGTGTGGGCTCTCTCTCTTTAACCTCTCTAAGAATGCATTTAAACATTCATGTATTTAGACTGTGATGATCAAATTCTTCCCAACCTGCTCCTCAAGTTGCAGTTCCAAGTTTTGAATAATGTCATCTTTTTCCTGTATCAGGGTCTCCAGATCTTGACACTTTTTATACAACCTTGTCTCTGATTCACTGGTTTGAATGTTAGCCGCTTTTAATTTCTCTTCCATAACTTGTACCTAAATCCAGAGGATAGAAACTTAATATTATGCATGTAATTTTACATTAACATTAAATAGATTCTTAAAAGGTATCATCACAAAAGCAAAATTTTGAACAGCACGTTTTAATGTATTTAATGATTATAAAATCTGAAGACTAATCTATTTAACAATTATAAAGTCTGAAGACTGTTTTTCCAAGTGGTGTTACCTTTCAGGTACACAAGGGCACACGAGAGAGTCTCAGAATACTGCTCTCATCTAAAGTAATGTACATGTTTACTAGAACAATGACAATATGCAAGGCATTTCATGTGAGTATAGAATCAGAAAGTTTGTGGTCCTCAACTTTTCATATTTTAAGATAGGTAGGAATATAAAGAAGGTGAGCAGTGAGAGATCAGATTGGATGACCTTGTATAACAGCACATTTGGGGAAAACAAATTGAACTTAGGTGAAAAAGAAACGCACACACGATGGGAAGGAAAAGGAAAACAAAAGAACTTGAAAGCCTCAAATGATGGAATCACAAAAAATAAAAAAATAAACTATGAGAATCAAGATACAAGTAGGAGAGTGCATTCAGTGAGGGTTTACTGATTTATTCATTTAACATTCAGTGGAGAGCTGCCAAAGTCCGAGCCCTGGGAAGATATCAGTGAATAAAATCTGTCTGCATAAAATTACATTCTAGTGAGTAAGAGAGATCGCAAAAAATAATAAAATGTAAAAATCATACAGTATGTTATACAAGGTGATAAAGGCAATGGGAAAAAATAGAGCAGGACAAAAGTGACTGGTTGGTGTGTGACCCAGGGTTGAGTGAAGTCTTAATTTTAATATCTAAGAGGCACTAGCTTCTGCTTGGATCTGTTGCAAAATACATCTGGGCATATGAAGTCTTAGAAGGAATGTGTGAGATATTATTGATAGTAAGGAAGAAAATAAAGTATTAGGCACTGTATATTAACACTTTTATTCCATATGCTCTAAATAGGTAAGAATGTAATTTTTGTAATTTTTATTTAGCTTGCAGGAGGCAAAGAAGAAAAATATGCAAAAGCATTTGAGAAATTAACAATGATAATTTTGATGAAAAAATCTTAAACTGTTAAAAACACATCTGAAAATCATGATGAATCCACTTAAAGTTCAAAAATACTTGACTAATGAGAGCTTCTAGAAGTAGGGCATTAAGATTAGTTCGGTTTTGTTTTTTTAACCATGAATACAAGGTTTCATCTGTGGGTTCACTGTAGAAATGTAAATTCAACTGTAATGCCAAAAGTGTCTTACTTAAATACCACCCAGATATCTGAAAACTATAAAAATAAAAGCAGATTTAAAAATAAAAGAGGGGCGCCTGGGTAGCTTGGTGGGTTAAGCATCTGACTCTTGATTTTGGCTCAGGTCATGATCTCACAGTCCTGATTTCGAGCCCCAAATCGAGCTCTGCACTGACAGCGCGAAGTCGGCTTGGGATTCTTTCTCTCCGCCCCTCTCCTGCTTGCATGCTCTCTCTCAATCTCTTTCTCTCTCTCTCTCTCTCTGTCTGTCTCGAAATAAAGAAATAAACATTAAAAAAATACAAAATAGGAGGAAAAAACCTGCATTCCACTATCCAAGTGATAATTTTAAGTTACCTTAAGATTTACATTTTTAACATAATATAGCAAGCTTTCTGCTGGGAGCAGCACACCAAAAGGTCAAAGAGAAAGGTCTACATCAGAGATGTTGTCATGAAAGAGCCAGAGGAGGACATGGGCTCGATAGTAAGTACCAAGGCTCACTCTTAAGACGGAACGAACACCCAGTTCAACACAGGGAGCTCCACAGCTGTTAGAAGCAGAGAGCAAAGAGCAGAGAGACCAAGTCCAAATGCTAGTTCTTCAGGGACAGGGTAACAGATGATAAGCCTGAAGGGGAGCAGAACCGGCTCGCCAAACTGTGCGGCATACTGATTATTCTGAATTAAGGTTACCTGAGAAAGAGCTGGTGTGAAAACACTCTGATGCTCTTTCGTTCCCTTGAAAGCAGGAAGTAAGTCCCCCTCCCGGATGGGGAGGGAAGGCGGCACCCTTATCACCAGAGACAGGGAATTTAAGGGCTGAGAAGGCTGTATAAACACACCTTGTTACTTCTTCACTAATTTACTACCCCAAGCCCAAACCCCCTTGTCTTGTCAATTCTTCATAAATGTATTATCTTCCTGTCTAAAAGGTGTAGAAGTTGCCTGCTTTGGTCACTTCTTTGAGTCTCATTTTCTTATGAAGCTCCTGTATGTATGAAATTAAACTTGCTTTACTCCTGTTCATCTGTCTTATGACAATTTAATTATTAGACAAGCCAAAGAACCTAGGAGGGTAGAAGTTGTTCTGCCCCTACAATCCTCAAGAAAAGTAACTGAACAAGAATATAAATAAATATTACCAGATCTATACCTATAGGCTCCTATATTAAGTTGGATCAAGCTGCCCTACAAACACTGGGCTGCCACATAAAATTGTCCTATTATTGGGGCGCCTGGGTGGCTCAGTTGGTTGAACAACCGGCTCTTGGTTTTGGCTCAGGCCATGATCTTGCAGTTTCGTGAGTTCAAGCCCCATGTCGGGCTCTGTGCTGGTAGTGCAGAGACTGCTTGGGATCCTCTGCTTCCTCTCTCTCTGACCCTCCCCCACTCACACTGTCTCGGTCTCTTTCAAAATAAATAAAAATAAACTTAAAAAAATAAAAATAAGGTGTTCCTGGGCAGCTCAGTTGGTTAGGCATCTGACTTCAGCTCAGATCATGATCTCGCAGTTCATGAGTTTGAGCCCTGTGTGGGGCTCTGTGCTGACAGTTTGGAGTCCAGAGCCTGCTTCAGATTCTGTTTCCCTCTCTCTATGCCCCTCTCCCGCTCATGCTCTGTCTCCCTCTGTCTCTTAAAAATAAATAAACATTGGAAAAAATAAAATAAATAAATAAATAAATAAATAAATAAAATTGTCCTACTATTGCTTAGGAAAGGTCTACAGTCCTAGAAAACTATGATTTGGGAGTGCTCTGCCCCCCTGAAAAATATGTTCAGTTTGAAAGGTGTTCTCATTTTATGAATGAATGCTACAGTCAGTGCCTCTTGGATGAATCTTTGCCATGTGTAACTGTTTAATTCAACCATTGCTTTTAGATAAACAGAACTTTCCTAAGCAAGAAAAAATACTGGCAAAAATGGCAAAATCTCTTAGGGAGAGAGATCACAAAATAGTTACAGCCAGCCTACTTGCCAAGTGGTCTTGTTAGGACCAAGTTCCACTGGATTTACTAAGCTTCCTTGGTAATTACTATGAATAACAGGTCTTCATAAAAGATAGGAGGCCTACAGAAAAACCAAGCAGTCTTTATTTAAAAATAACTCATGACAGGTACACAGAAAATAGCCCAGTTCTTTTTCCATTCATTTAACCTGAACCATATAAGAATTTTAACTACTCAGAGATTAGCCAGTAACAAACATCTATGAATTCAAATTGTCTGTTGAAGAAACTCTTGCAATCACTTATGTATGGATATCCTCTGGTGAAGAATGCTTTGCACTTTTAGGCTACCTTTCTCCTTTTCTTCCAGGAGAGCGTCTGGTTGCATCCACACACCTCAGTACATTCCTCAGCCATTTTCCCAAAGCCTTTATTTCTTCTGAGTTCCCTGAGCTATTTTTGCAGTAAAGGGTTAACTCAGCAGACTTGGGGTACTCAAACCTTGCACATTCCCAAAAAAGAACTGGTCCTTGATTAGGTCTTGGAAAAAATAACCTCTGAGCCCTGGTAACATCCTGCATGATAAGACTCTACATACCTGAGATACGGGTCACACCAGATATTTTAGCACCCCCCGCCCCACCAGGGTCCTGGGCCACATTGTATCAATTTGACCTGGGCAGGGCTGGAGACTGAGTAGCTAAGGTCAGTTATGCATGCATTCCATGTCTACAAGACTGACACCACCACAACCCCACCCCCACCGCCAGGGCAATAAAAATTCTGGACACCAAGGCTCAGGTGAGCTTCCCTGGTTGGTAATGCTTTTATATGTTGTCACATTTCATCGATGGGAATCAAGTACAGCCCTGTGTAACTCCACTGCGAGAGGACAACTGGAAACTCATACCTGGTTTCTCCTGGACTCTGCTCTACATGTATTTTTCATTTGCTGATTTTATTTTATTTTTAATTTTTTTAACGTTTATTTATTTTTGAGAGAGAGAGAGAGAGAGAGAGAGCGCGCAAGTGGGGGAGGGGCAGAGAGCGAGGGAGACGCAGAATCCAAAGCAGGCTCCAAACTCTGCACAGAGCCCGACACAGGGCTCGAACCCACAAACGGTGAGATCATGACCTGAGCCAAAGTCGGATGCTTAACCGACTGAGCCACCCAGACGCCCCTCCTTTGCTTATACAGATTAATTTTAATTTGTATCCTATCACTGTAATAAATCATAACCATGAGTGTAACAGCTTTTCTGAGTTCTGTGAGTCCTTTTGGTGAATTGTCGAACCTTGAGTTAATACTGGGTACACTGACACAACTCCTAACGCTGTTTTCCATTTTTCTGCCCACCCTGAAGAAAGCAGGAGTTGCAAATATTGGTCCTGTTGTAATTACCTATACCACTATTTGCTTCTTCCCATTTCTAACCTCATCCCTTCCTATCCGACTACAGGTAATTCACATGTGAGTGTGTTTTTGAGTGGAGGTTGAAAGTTTCTATTTATATACATATGTTGCAATGGTATGACAAAAGTACCTGATCATTCCAACATAGAATGAAGAAAGGAATTATGAGGGCATTTCGAATCCCAGACCGTTTACCAGATATTTAAAATGTACTGCAAATTAATTAATTATTCTAATCACATCTTTTTGGAGGGGGGAGCACAAGCGGGAGAGGGGCAGAGAGAGGGGGACAGAGGATCCAAAGCAGGCTCTGCGCTGACAGGCTGACAGCAGCAAACTGCGAGATCATGAGCCAAAGTCGTTCGTTCAATGGATTGGGCCACCCACATGCCCCCCTACTCACATTTTAAACAAGATTATTTTGGAAATAGTGCTCTAGAATTTATGCAGTGAGACCAGAACCATTCTCACTGAAGGTTTTGAAAAGGAATAGCACTGGATAAAGTATGTTTCCTTGTAATGAAGCAAATCATTATGGCCCCGGATATTAGCGTGAATGAGTAGTAATCGTTTATTAAGAATGACCTTAACAGAAAGGCATATTGGTTCACATATTAAAATGGTCAGCGGGAAACTTTTAAAAAATTTTTTTTAGTGTTTATTTTTGAGAGAGAGAAAGAGAGAGTGAGTGCGCACATGAGCGGGGGAGGGGTAGAAAGAGAAGAAACCAGAGGATCCAAAGTGTGCTCTGTGCTGACAGCCCCATGTGGGGCTCTAACTCACAAACGGAGAAATCATGACCTGAGTTGAAGTCAGACGCTTAATTGACTGAGTCACCCAGGAGCCCCAAGAGGGAACTTTAAAATCCAGATCCTACCAAGTCTGCATCCAACACAGGCAAGGAACTGAGACCAGAAGGACAGAATGACAACACAAATTTCTAGAGGGGAAAGTATGTGCCCCTTTTTGATAAGTACAAACTGGTGTAATAGATTGGAATATACACCTAATCAGATACTTGAGAATGAATCCTGTGTATCAGTATCTCCCACACGTGCAATGTGCTGCTTTTCCATCTCCCAGGAATACTCACAAATCCTATGGGATTTACACATTCTCCTTTCAAAACTTTAAACAACTACAGTAAAAATGTACTACAGTATTAAGAATAAAGATTGCCAAGATTTCTCTTAGAAAAACATATGATTTGTTTCTACAGCCAACTTATTCAAGGGTGGAACAGGTGAGGTAATGCCAGTCATTAAAAACAAGGGGGAAAATGAACACCACTAAGGTGCAGAGTTGAGCTGGTTTTAGCTGACTACTGCTTTTAGCGGTGAAATGTTCCTTTTTGGTTAATATAAATACAATTTAAATCTTAGGATCTCACTCAATGACAAAGGACAAGTTGAATTTATGCAACATAAACAGCAGATAGGGCACAGTCCCGTGGAAACTGTTAAAGATAGCAAAGGATTCAGTTACTCTATGTTAATAACATTTACTTAGTCTTGAGAAAGCAAAAAAAAGGCAGTATAATCGGTGCATGAGATTCATTTGCTCCCTGTTTATATTTTCTGTAAACTTGTAGAATCATTATGTATATAATATATTGTATAATGTGTGATATACATAATGTATAACATGTAATTTATATAATATATAACATACAATGTATAATATGTGTTATGTACAATAATACACAGTGTAATATAAGGTATCGTTATGTAAGGAAAAAATACCTTCTGAAGCATAACAAAATAGGTTATAATTAGATAGATTAGAATAGATTAGAATAGAATTAAAGTGCTGTGATAAAAACAAATACCTACAGATTTTGCTAAATTATATAGAAATTTTGAGAGATTTGCAATTCTCTTTATGGGAAGAGAGGTTTGATTTAAGGCCATTTAGCTAATCACAGTTTCTTTTTGCTTTAAAATGTAGCACACAGAATTAAATAACTTTATACCTGATATCCTCAAACGACAACTTCAAATAAGAAATTCTTCCTGTTAGTTTATCAAGATCAGTGGTTGGGCCCTAATGGCTACAAACAGCCATGGTTTGCTTGGTTCCTTTACATTGGAAATGAAGATTCTTTTTTTTTTTTTTTTTTTTTGCTCTTAAGATCTATAGAATCGCAGAAGAAACCGCAAAAATCACAGATGAAAATACTTAATTTTCAGAGCTAAACAATTATGCTGCACATACGAATTAAGAATTTTAATTTAAGAAAAGTCTAAACAGAACCATCCTCAGTTTCCTTCTACTTTTCCTATACTATGAGGTGTTAAAGGAAAGAAAGGGAAGGGAAAGATAGGGAAGAACAGACAGAGAGACAAGCATGGATATAGAGGTAAAGAGAGATGTCACCAAGAAAGGCCAAAGTCAGAAACGGAAAGGTAAAGAGATAGACAAGGAAGAGAAGTACACAAACTGCCAAATGTGTGCTGTAGGGTGCTGGGCTAAACAGGTATTTACATACAGAGACTACAATAGAAAAAGACAAAGACATTTAGTAGAATGACAGTGACATAAACAGAATATAAGTGACCTTTATGAGTTTACTGGTAACTACTGGATTTTTATAGCTATAAGTGGAGACATTACTAATAGGTCTTACCAGCTAAACAATATAAAAAACCAAGCACAGCATAGATCTTTACCATTACTACTCATACTTCTACCAATACCCAAATCTGAGGTTTTAAATAATTATTGGTGTGATAATGGTACTAGAGTTGTGATTTTAAGTCTTTATTTTTAGATTAGTTGCTGATATACTCATGGGTGAAATAATATAATGTCTAGAATTTGTTTCAAAATAACTTGGTGTGGGGGTGGAGAAGCACAAAGTGGATGGCAGTATAGATTAGCTTTGAGTTGACTAATCGTTAAAGCTGGTGATGGGGGTCCATTATACTATTTTCTCTACTCTTGCACTGGTTGAAATTTGTCATAATAAAGTTTTTGTAGTTTCTTTGAAGTACAACTATTTTTTAAGGGTATTTATTTTGAGAGAGAGAGGGAGGCGCAGAGAGCGAGCGAGAGAGAATCTCAAGCAGGCTCCACACTGTGGAGCCCAATGTAGAGCTTGAATTCATGAACCCAGGTGCCCCTGAGTATAACTAATTGATGAAAATCAAGGATTAGGTTAGATTGGGTTTATTTACGAATTTATCAGGCCACTAAATCAACCTACTGTACAAGATTAAATCTTTTAGGTGAAAACAAGATTTGGTAGTACTTAGGTTGAAGGGAAGAAACATGACAGATTTAGAGCATGTATAAGAAATTAAATATACACTTCCTGGAAAAAAATAATTTTGAAAATCCTGACTTGCTTGAATTTAACAAAGATGTTTCCATAAAATATGAAGCTATGTACTGAGAATCATTAGACAAACTTTAAGGCTTCCTGGTGAGCTCATTGAAAACACTCATTTTAATATTGACAAGGCCCAGATAAGAGACTTATCAAAGGTTTGACTTTTCTCCCATATACCTATTAACATACTAAGTGAAAATTTGTACATATTTTCCTATTACAACTCTAAGCATTTTTCTATATTAGTATGTCTTTTCTAATAATTATTCTTTAATGTTTATTTATTTATTTATTTTGAGAGAGAGAGAGAGCATGGTGCACACGTGCATAAGTGGGGGAGGGGCAGAGAGAAGGAGAGAGAAAATCCCAAGCAGGCTCCATGCCATCAGTACAGAGCCCAATGTGGGACTTGAACCCACAAACTGTGAAATCATGACCTGAGCCGAGATCAGGAGTCAGATGCTTAACTGACTGAGCCACCCAGGTTCCCCTGTAATAATTATTTTTAATGGTTGTTTAATATTTCACGGAATGAATATAGTTCACCTATTCATTTTCTTATAATATGGCATTCATAATATTTACAACTCTTTATTTCTATAAAAGAAACTGCTATGAACATATTTATATTTAAATTTTTTATGTTTATTTTTGAGAGAGAGAAACAGAGTGTGAGCACGGAAGGGGCTGAGAGAGAGGAAGACACAGAATCCGAAGCAGGCTCCAAGCCCAAAGCTGTCAGCACAGAGCCCGACACAGGGCTCGAACTCATGAACTGTGAGATCATGACGTGAGCCAAACTTGGTTGCTTAACTGACTGAGCTACTCAGGTGCCCCTGTAATAATCATTTTTAATGATTGTTTAATATTTCACAGAATGAATATATTTCACTTATTCATTCTCTTATAATATGACATTCATATTATTTCCAACGCTATTTCTATAAAAGTAACTGCTATGAACATATTTATATTTAAAGCTTCATTATGGTTAGGATTGCCATGAAAGTCATATTTGTTTTTTTCAGAAGAGAAAACCTCTTAACAGAAGCATTTTTATCCTTTGGGAATCTGTTAAGGGGCAAAATAATGTCAGACTCTCCATTTTCCCTATGCATCCAGCCTACAGAACAGTCAAAGAGATAAGATGTAGAGAAGGGCTGAAGACTATTTTGAGGACTGTTTGGGGCAAAACAAGGTTTATATTGGCAGAGAGGAAAAAAAATTAACTAGAACTATACGCTACCTGTTGAAAAGCTTTTTCTGCTTGACGCTCAGCATCGATAACTTGTCTCTCAAGCTGTTGCATCTGTAAAGTGAGGAAAAACAAAATCTAAAAATTCATATTTCTCTTTTGAAAAGGACTTAAAAAATCTTGCACTGTCATAAAATTCTTTAAGAATATTTAAAGTATATATAATGGATATGAATGACACAATTTATCACATTGAAGGCTTTTTCAGTGCATATTTAAAAATTTAAAAATTAATTAAATAACATACTAAATGTTTCATACTTTTAGTACAATGTAATCTAAACTACATGAGTACTCACCCATAGGATTTTCTTCATTAAATTATGAGTTATTGGTCAACACATATTAATAACAGTAATTTAAATCCAAGAGAATACTAAGACTTCAAATATCATATTTGATTTGTTGATCAAAAAGTCACAATGATATCAGAAAGTGGTGTATTCTCACAAGCTCCGTAGGTGGCATGTTTAAGTCAAAACTCTGGGTCATTTCTTTTTAAGTTAATTTGTTTATTTTCAGAGATACAGAGATAGCATGAGCAGGGGACAGGCAGAGAGAGAGAGAGAGAGAGAGACAGAGAGAGAGACAGAGAGAGAGACAGAGAGAGAGAAAGAATCCCAAGCAGGCTCCCCGCTGCCAGCAGAGAGCCAGATGCAGAGCTCGAACTCATGAAACTGAGATCATGACTTCAACTGAAACCAAGAGTCAGATGCTTAACTGACTGAGCCCCCCAGGCCCATCCCAAAAAAAATTCTAGCTAGTTTTAATTCTCATACATTGTAGTAGAGTACAGAAGAGACTCATGTTAACACACATATGCACATCCACCAAAGTGTAGGGCACTAGAATAAAAAAAAATCTCTTTTTTTTAAAGTTCTGTAGAAAATAAAAAGTTCTGAGGTTTAACAAATTACAAGAGACCCTTAATGACAGAGAACAAACTGAAGGTTGCTGGAGGGGAGATGGGTGGGGGATGGGCTAGATGGGTGGTGGATACTATGGAGGGCACTTGGGCTGAGCACTGGGTGTTGTAGGTAAGTGATGAATCACTGAATTCTACTCCTGAAACCTATATTGCACCGTATGTTAACTAACCAAATTTTAAATTAAAAAAAAAAGTAAAAAAGTTTGGAGATTTAAAGTAAAATACTAAAATGACTATTATAAGCAAAATAAAGAAAAGCCTTAAAAAGTACCCGATGCAAATTAACGTAAGAAATGTGTACTAGGTACTGAATACACAACTCAATTGTGTGACGTCAAACTCAATTTTAAATTCTTTTTTCCTGAATGCTGAAATATGGTCCACATTATAGCTGTCTGTTGCTCCATTTTTGCTCATTCTCAGTCTCATTGTTGGTTGGTATTCCAGAACTTCAGCGCACCTCAAACCACAGCACCCGAGTCTCACCCCAACAGCTTACACGCCTGGCTCCAGCCCCACCCACTTGCCGGAACCACAGACAAGCGGCCTCCCACGGCTAGAGTGTCCCAGCTGGAAGGACAGCCCCAGCTCCAGACTGGGTGGGCGACAGGGACCCCGCCCAGGGTGTGTCTTTCTATTTTTTAACCACTTTGCTGCTTGGGAGCATTTACTGTGTTTTGACAACTATGTGGCCAATTAACATTCAACACAGAAGTAAAGACCCTGATCACCATTATCTTGGCCCACCAAACAGAAAAGATTTCTTCAATAGTTCAGAAGTGCAATGCGTGGATCTTAATAACAGTATCCGTGTTGCCTTGGAGAATCCAAGATGAGCATTACTGAAAGAGACTTGGACCAAACTCGGGCAGAGCCCTACAGTACTAAAAATGATAGCTTGTTAGGTTGTTTAATATTTTTAAAAATAACATGTGGAGGGGCGCCTGGGTGGCTCAGTGGGTTAAGTGATGGACTCTTGATTTCAGCTCAGGTCATGATCTGAGTTGGTAGGATCAAGTCCCCCTTCCCCCTCCTCAGGCTTCATGCTTATAGCGCAGAGCCTGCTTAAGATTCTCTCCCTCTCTCTCTGCCCCTCCCCTGCTCACACACACTCTCTCTCTCTCTCTCTCTCAAGATAAATAAATAAAACTTTAAAAAAATGACATGTGGATACAGATGAGGACAACTTATAAATATGTCTTTGAAAAGGACAGCGACAACTACAACTGGTTCTTCCTTACATGTCTCACTACATTTGCTGTCATTGCCAATTCAGCGTATTTTCTGTTTACCGGGGCTTTATCACAACCTTTCCATCTGGGCCACACTATAACAAGGCAACCTCCAATACATGACTATGGAAAGGGAAATTGTCAAGTATAGAATCTGAAAGACAGCCTCTTCAGTAAGTCTGAGAAGTGTGCAGCTTGAAGTGTCATTTCAGAGTTATCTGAAGATATGCAGTCAGCAGTTGGCCTCGAAGAAGCTGGAGCTCTTGCAGAAAATGCAGAGGATTCTGAAGGAAGAGTTGTATTTAATACAAAAGCAATGCACACCTTATTCAAGAGAGCATGTGTAATAACCCTCAGAAGTAGTACAAGACAGCTATTCAGATATGGATGGCTATTACTTTTAATGGATTGACACCCAAAAAGATAGTGATAATGTATGGTGTGCACTGGCTCAGGACCTTCATTATTTCAACAGCACACGGGTCTTCTTGCCTCCAAATGGTTCAGAAAGTGGCTGATGGCTCAGGAATAACAGAATCATGCTGTCCAAAAGAACTTGAAATGTGGATCCACTTGAATTGTGAATTGAGATGTGTAAGTGTAAAATACACACTTAATTCAATAATACATACATTAGTTGAAAACCAATACAAAAAGTATAAACTATCTCAGTAATTTTGTATATTGACTCACATTGAAATAATATTTTAATATGTTGTAGTATATAAATAAAATATAAAATCTTTTTCATTTTATTAATTTGTTTAATAGGAATTTTAAATTACATATGTGTCTCACATTATATTTCTATTGGATAACAAATTCCATTGTCACCATGTGTAGCAATTTAACTGCCTGTCCTCATAGCAGCATTTCAAAGACCATTTATTGCAGGGCTCTAACTCTAGAAGAGGTTTCAAGTATTTGGGTATATACATAGATATTTCCTAAGTGCATTCTCTGGACCCCATATCATCTTTAATTTTTGTGAAAATATTTCAAACATTTAATAACAGTACAACAAGTACTGTTGTCTAAAAGCATTTTATTGAGTTACTGTTATAGACAGTATAGCATAGAAGCAGT
Source organism: Cryptoprocta ferox (assembly GCA_028646485.1). Taxonomy (NCBI): domain Eukaryota; kingdom Metazoa; phylum Chordata; class Mammalia; order Carnivora; family Eupleridae; genus Cryptoprocta; species Cryptoprocta ferox. Next base: position 59,240,597 of record CM053576.1, on the reverse strand, counting down.
TGGACAAGCACTGTCTCCAGTCTAGGATATTCTTTTTTATTGTTTTGTTTTGTTTTATTTTGTTTTTTATAGTTTATTGTCAGGTTGGTTTCCATATAACACCCAGTGCTCATCCCAACAAGTGCCCTCCTTCATGCCCATTATCCCTTTTCCCCTCTCCCCCACCCCCATCAACCCTTAGTTTGTTCTCAGTATTCAAGAGTCTTTTATGGTTTGCATCCCTCTCCTTAACTATTTTCCCCCTTCCCCTCCCCCATGGTTCTCTGTTAAGTTTCTCCTGTTCCACATATGAGTGAAAACATGTGGTATCTGTCCTTCTCTGCCTGACTCACTTCACTTAGTATAACACCCTCGAGTTCCATCCACGTTGCTACAAATGGCCAGATTTCATTCTTTCTCGTTGTCTAGGATATTCTTCAAACCAAAAACAAAACAAAACAACAACAAAACAATAAAAACAAAACAAACAAACAAAAAAAAACAACTGGCAGGCACATGCCAACACTACATTCTTCCATTACTGGCAGTATGCTGATAATCATCACCTCTGAAGTATAACTACTTTATATTTTTAAGTAAAATTTTGCACTCGTGGAGACTTAAGCTCAATTTTGAATATTGTTGATGCTGCCAGGAAAATCCACAAACAAGTTGCTGATCTGTAAAATTTTGCTAGTGAAAAAAAGAAATTACTGACATACCTATTCGAGTGGCTAAAATCCAAAACACTGACAACACCAAATGCTAGTGGATGTGGAGCTGAGGATGTGGAGAAACAGGGACTCTCATTCATTGCTCATGGGAATGCAAAATGGTATAGCCACTTTGTAAGACAGTTTGGCAGTTTCTTACAAAACTCTTACCATACTCTTAAACGTATTCTTACCATATGATCTAGCAATTGCACTTCTTGGTATTTATCCAAAGGATTTGAAAACTTATGTCAACACAAAAACTTGCATACAGAGATTCACATCAGCTTTACTCATAATTTCTAAAACTTGGAAGCAATCAAGATGTCCTTCACTAGGTAAATGGATAAATAAACCACGGTACACCCAGACAATGACATTATTTAACACTAAAAGCAAATGAGCTATAAAGCCATGAGCAGACATGGAGGAAACTTAAATGCATATTATTCAATGGAAGAAGCCAATCTGAAAAGGATACATACTGTAGGATTCCAACAGAGGTGGGGATGAAGAAACAGGGCACAGAAGCTTTTCAGGGCAGTGAAAATACTCTGTATGATACCCTAATAATGGATACATTTGTCCAAATCCATGGAATGTACACCAAGAGTGAAACTATGAACTTTTGGTTATTATAATGTGCCAATGTAGGTTCATCAATTTTAACAAAGGTACCACTCTGGTGGGGGATGTTGGTAATGAGAGAAGCTATGCAAGTATGGGGGCAGGGAATACATGGGAGATTTCTGCACTACCCAATTTTTTTGTGAACCCTAAACAACTCTAAAAAATGGAAGTCTTGAAGAAAAAAAAAGGACTGAATACTTTCTTAAAAGGATTGCTATGGTCTGAATGTGTTTCCCCCAAATTCACCTTGGAATCCTAATGCCCAATGTGAGGTGGGGCTCTCACGAATGGGATTAGTTATTTATTAATTGAGGTCCCACAGAGCTCCCTAGCCTCTTCTGCCAAGTGAAAATATAAGAAGTCTAAAACCCAGAAGAAGGCCCTAACCTGGCCTTGCTGGCACCCTGATCTCAGACTTGTAGCCTCCAGAATTGTGAGAAATAAATTTCAATTGTTCGTAAGCTGTGCATTCTGTCGTATTTTGTTACAGCAGCATGAACAGACCAAGACAGAAATTGGTCCCAAGAGTGGAGTGCTGCTGTAACAAATACCTAAAAATGTGGAAGTGAGTTTGGAATTGGATAATCAGTAGAAGCTGGAAGAATTTTGAGGTGCGTGGTAGAAAAAAACCTACGTTGTGACAGACCATTTAAATTTCATTTAAAACAATTCCAGTGAGAACTCTGATGGCGAACAGGAAAGCTGTGGAGAAAGCCTCAGTCTTCTTAGAGAATACCTAAGTGGTTGTGAACAGAGTATTAGCAGAAATATGATGGATGGTAAAGGCCATTCTGATGAGGTCTCAGATGGAAATTAAGGAATATGTTCTTGGAAACAAGAGGAAAGGTGATCCTTGCTATAAAGCAGCAAAGAGCTTTGCTGAATTGAATTCTTGTCTTGGGGTTTTGTAGAAGGTAGAACTTGTGAGCGATGAAACTGGATATTTGGCTGAGGAAATTTCTAAGCCAAGTGTTGAAGGAGTGGCCTAATTCTTCTTGAATGCTTATAATAAAATGCGACAAGAGAAATTATTTGAAGATAATTGATCAAAGAGGAAATAGAACCTAAAAATCTGGATACTTTTCAGTGTTTCCATATTGAAAGAAATGGGAAAGCTTGTTCGGGAGAGGACAGGATGTGGCCAAACTACCTTTTGATTAAGGGGTCGGTATGGGTTTGAACCAAAGAGTTAAGTAGTGACTGAAGAAGGAAAAGTCCATGTGAACTGAAGAGGAAGGAATGAGGCTGGCTGTTGTACTTCGATTGTACAAGATGGGATCTTAGAGCTATGGCTATGACGTTGGACTATTCTTCGAGACAAGGAGGAAGGACCCTAAATGCAATTCAGAAATCATCAGAGCTGTCCCCTCAGTTTCACAAATTTGGGGTGGGGCATTTCCTTGGTTTCAACAGACCACACAACCTCCAACCAAACCAAAGTGATGTCTCCCAAAGCCATGGAGGGGCCGACCCCTGCCCAGCAGAGCCACTGGGGGCATGGCTACCTCCACCTAGATTTGGAAGGATGAAGCTGCCCAGAGCTGAGAGAGCACAACCCAAGCACAGGGCCACCTCACAGGCAAGGCCACCAGAGAACCCCAACCAACCAGGGCGATTCCCAAAGAAGTCCATGGGGGTGGGGCTACCCATAGGACTCCAGACTGGTAGAACCATCAGTGTGCAACTCCAACCCATGAGAGCTGCCCTGCAAAGCCATTGGGCTGTAAATGCCCCTCAGGGTCTAGAAGGTAAGACCCCTCCCCCGAGTTGATCCAGAAGGTAGGACCTCCATCCCAGAGGGTTGAACATCTAAAGATTACTCTCAAGTCTTAGGATTTAATGTTAGTTGCCTTGTAGGGTTTTGAACTTTCTTGGAACCTGTTGCCCCTTCTTTCTCTCCTATTTCTCCTTTTTGGAATGAAAATATCTATCCTATGTCTGTCCTACCATTGTTATTTGAGAAACACATAACTTGTTTGATTTCACAGGTTCACAGCTGGAAGGAATTTCCTCAGAATAAATCAAACCTTGAGTCTTACCCTACATAATTTAGATGAGACTCTGTACTTTATAGACTTGTAAGTGGATGCTGGAAGAGATATTAAGACTTTTAGGGCTGTTGGGAGGGAATGAGTGTATTTTGTTTGAGAGAAGGATATGAATTTGAGGGGCCAAGGATGGAATACCATGATCTGAATGTTTGTGTCTCCCCCCAGAATTCATATGCTGTAATCCTAACACCCACTGTGGTGGTGTAAGGAGGTGAGGTCTTTGGGAGGTGATGAGGTCACAAGGGTGGGGCCTTCATGAATGGGATTAGTACCCTTATCCTTATTAGAGAGATCCCAGATGCTCCCTAGCCCTTTCCCCCATGTGAAGATACAATGAGAAGTCTGCAATTTCTGAGGAAAGAGAGCCTTCACTTGACCTAGCTGTCCCCCTGACCTCAGATCTCCAGCCTCCAGAACTATGATAAATGTCTGTTATTTATAAGCTACATAGTCTGTAGCATTTTGTTATAGCTAAGCAAATTAAGGCAAGGACTATAGAAATATCTGGTCAGATTTCTCTTTCTGAAGTTTTGTTTCTAGTGTTAAGAGGGTAGAAGCCTTGTCACTTTGCCTCATTATTACATACCCTAATACAGGTCTTTAGATGCAGTGGGTATTCAATATATTATAGATTATTGAATAAGATTACATCTGTAAAGCACTATGCATGTATGAAGGATAGTATTTTTACTGCTGCCAAATAACTTTTCTTCTGTTCCTATGTCATTGACCCTCTACCTTGTATTATTTTCCCAACTGAAGTTGCTTAAAGACAGACTTCATGTGTGAGGACCTTTTATCTCCTTCATAACACCTTGCACATACCAGACATATAGTAAAACTCTAAAAGCTCAGAAGCAAGCAATAAATAACCTTATCCCAAAAAGGTCTTTATAATTTCCACTATAAAAGGCATCACACAACACACACACTATTTCAAAAGACTTGGGATATAAGGTTACAAATAAACAGGCTAAATGTGTTAGAAGTGAAAATTATATGTGTATGACTGTACAAGTTAATTAAAAGCACCTATTCAAAAAGTCATTTTTGTTGTTGTTTTTTAATTTAAAAAAAGGGTAGCCTTTGGGGTGCCTGGGTAGCCCAGTTGGTTAAGCGACCAACTTTGGCTCAGGTTCGAGCCCCATGTCAGGCTCTATGCTGACAGCTCAGAGCCTGGAGCCTGCTTCGGATTCTGTGCCTCTGTCTCTCTCTGCCCCCCTCCCATTCATGCTCTCTCTCAAAATAAATAAAAATTTTTTTTAAAAAGTAGCTCTTGGAGCACCAGGGTGGCTTCATTAAGCCACCGACTTAAGTCACTTAAGTCAGTTAAGCATCAGACTCTTGATTTCGGCTCAGGTCATAATCACACAGTTTATGGGTTCAAGCTCCGCATTCAGCTCTGCACTGAGAGTGCGGAGCCTGCTTGGGATTCTCTCTCTCCCTCTCTCTCTGCCCCTCCCCTGCTCTCTCTCAAAAAATAAATAAATAAACTTAAAAAAAAAAGGGCAGCCCTTGAAATATTAATGTAGGGAAAAGTGGCACTGAAAGAGTACTGAAGTTAGAGGCAAGAAGACCTAAATTAGAATCAATTCCACTACTTATGAGCTATGTAATGATGGGTAAGTCATTAACTTCTCTGAGTCTCCATTCCTTATCTGTAAAAGAGGAAACATTTATCTCACAGTATTTACATGAAGATTAAACAGGAAAGTGTCCAGCATTGTATCTAATACTTAATGGGTGTTCAATGGATATTTATGTAGCAGCATATTTCTACTATACACATGTATTACTTTTATGAATATGTTAGCAAGGTTGAGTTTAAAATGAACAAAGTATATTCAAGGGATCTGGGTTCTAATTCTTTTAAGATTTTATTTTTAAGTAATCTCAACACTCAGTGTGGGGCTCTAACTTACAACCCCGAGATCCAGAGTCACATGTAGTACTGACTGAGTCAGCCAGGCGTGCTCTGGGTTCTAATTCTTACTCTACTATTCAACAGTTTGACATTGCACTCTAAAGTTCTTGTTTATAAAATAAGGGTAATATAACCTGTTCTCTTTACCTTACAGGAAGTTGTGAAGATAAAAATAAGAAAACATGTCAAAGTGATATGAAACGGCTGTTGGTATTTCATTAATTAAAAATATATGGTTGTGATTGCAGTGTTATAATTTGAATGATAAAAATAAAAGCCACAAATGTCCAAAAATGGAATTATCTAAATATATAAATAGATATATCCATATATAGATAGATAGATACCATACATTCATTAAAAATGTACATAGATGGATGAAATGATATGTTTGGCATTTGCTTCAATATAAAATAAGAAAGGAGAAGTGAGTTAGGGTATAAATGAAACAGGACTGATACTGAATTAATAATCATTAAAGCTGGTAATGTTTACATGGGGATCCATTATAATATTCTGCTTACTTTTGTATGTTTGAAAAATTCTGTAATAAAAAACATTAGGGGCACCTAATTAGGGCACCACTGGGTGGCTCAGTCAATTGGTTGAGCATCTGACTCTTGATTTTGGCTCAGGTCATGATCCTAGGGTCATGGGATCGAGCCCCATGTTGGTCTCCTCACTGAGCATGGAGCATGCTTGAGATTCTCTCTGCCTCTCCCTTGCCCCTCCCCATTCTTTCTCTCTCTCTCTCAAAACAAATTAAATATAAATAACATATTGAGAGATACATGTAAATAATGTTGTAAGACAAATAATATATGCAAATATATGCTAATTAGGTCGTTCATAACCTTTGTGAGGTCAGCTGCAGTGTAGGGATGCAAGGACTTAAGGCAGAATGCAACAGTCTTAGTGAATTAAAGTAACTAGTCAGGCTTAGATAGCTACCAAAGACGGCCACCATCAGTTCCTTCCTCCCTATGTGCACATGCCACTTTTCCTGAGAGGTGAGGTCCAGTACACATACTTTATATTGCAATAATAGAACCTGAAACTGAATGTGGTCCTTTCTTTGGACTCTGGAATGTTTTGTGACTTGCCGTGACCCACAGAACGCAGTGCCATTTTGGGTCTAGATTTCAAAACTATATTTTTTTGTTTTATAAAAACACACCTATATTACAAATATTAAAAGTCTGCTGCTGTTGCAAAGCCATGGCAGACTAAGTCATTGAGGGCCAAATTATTCTCCACAGTGTAAGATCTCCTTCAATTTTATTAATCATCTTACTTGAAATGTGATATCAACATACCCTGTTCCAGTCCATCCCCACACCACCTCAGGCTTTCTAAGGAGGTGGTTTTGTGATAATGATGGATAAACTACTAGCTCTCTCTAAGACAAGATGGGACAATTGAAGTCTTTCTGATTGCCTGACATTCTTCCATTATGTGGCTTCTAATGGATTTATACAACATTTAGCAACTCCTAGTATCCATCAAAGCTGAATAATTACCTAAATTTCAAGAGCTTAATTCAAAGTTTAAATTGAAGGAGCTGTTTTTGTTCTAGAAAATGCCCAGTTTCTAAAGCCCATTCTCTAAAGAAGAATCAGTGCTGCCCATCCTAACAGTTTTGGTACTCGCTATTTTTGATGCTCAGCTCCCACAGCTACGGGTTTCCCATCCTTTCCCTCACCAAACCCCCCACCACAATGCTACCCTATAGAGACTATTTTTTTGTAATTACCACCAACTCCTTAACATTTTCTTAGTCCCTTACCACATTCAGTTTCAAGTTCTATTATTACAATATAAAGTATATGTACTGGCCTTTCTTTTTAAAAAGAAGGATAATCGCTTACAGAAATTCAATCTATAGCTTGCAAAGCATCAGATGGGGGAAAAGGCATGGAAGGGGGAGATAAAGAAAACTTCAACAACATGATGTGTAGAAATAGAATGCATTTATTATGATTTTAGATATATTTAAAGAGATTATCTCACTATTTGGATAAAGAAATAAGTCTAGCTACATAATATTTAAAGGGGCATACTGAAAAAATGACACTAAAAGGTTGAAAGTAAAGGGACAGAAAAATATTTCAAGCAAGTATTACCTAAAAGCAATATCAAAATCAGACAAGAGACCTTAGTGCCAAAAGTTGCATTAGCATTAAAGTGTTGATAATTATATATGGGGTATAATTATATTACATGTCATCAAGGACATGTAATAATCCTGATCCTGAATGAATCTAACCTCCAAATATATAACCCAGAAAGTTTGATTCCCTTTGATATACCCTGAAAACCCCAAATAAATTATTTTGTTTAGATAGTGATTTCATAGGAACATTCTATATGAAGATTCCCCCCAAAAGACTGTACAAGTCCATTTACTTCATAATTTGATTTAATTTTTCTTTTGTTTTTGTTTATCAAAGCCATAAATACACATAAAGTACCAACTAGTTCCATAAGATTTGTTAATAAAAATAATTACACTCTTTTAGCCAGTTCTTTTTATATTTACTTTCATGTTCTAAATAGCATGCTTCTTTTTTGTTGACTTTTTTAGCTTAGTGATTTTCTACTTCCTCCCCTTATGGAGAATGAGGACGTAGCTCTTTGATCTCCTTACCATCAACACAGATACACTTTCACTCTTCCAATACATTTGTATCTTACCTTTGGTTAATTCACTATTCAGTATTAGTGTTACTGTGACCATGGGTGATATTCAGAGATGCACCACGTAGTAAACCATAGTTATTTTTTCCTCTGCTGCATAAATTTTCCTCCTAAAGTTAAGTGTCTTGTTCTTTTATTTATCTAGCTTTCTATGAACTTATCAATAATTAAGCTCTAAAGTAAATCATCTCTGAAGATGTTCATTCATGCCTGATTTTCTACCAATTTCATCCTTAAGCCTCTCCCAGAGCCTCTGACTGGTACCCATCTGGACCGACTCCCCTCTTGCCAGGACACAGCTGTCTTCTGGGGAGGGAGGCCCTTCCACTTTCCCCCACATTGGAGCTCCTGTTTCCCGAATCCGATGGCTTCCTCTCTTGGTTTGCTTCCTCCTTTTAAGGGAGCACATCCTTCTGGAGATTCTTCAGGAAGGTTACATGGGAACTTGCAGGTCTTAAAAATCCCATTCTAATTCCTTATTGTTCATATATAACCTGTTTTTTCCCCCCTCTGGAAGTTTGCAGAATCTTTTCTTTGGTCTATAGTAAACTTTCATGAGGATGTGTCTTTGGACAAAACTATTTTTATCTGTTGTGCTAGGTACTTGGTAGACCTTTCAATCTAGAATCTTGTGTCCTTCAATTCTGGGAAACTTTCATGCCTTGTTTCATCAACTTTGTCCACTCCAGAGACTTCCTATCATTTGGGCCTTGGACATGCTGAACTAGTTCTCTAAATTTCAAATTTTTCTCACTTGTTTTCCATCTCTTCAACATTTTTTCTCTACTTCCCAGGTATTTACCTTAAGTTTATATTCCAATCTACCTATTAAGTTTACTATTTCTTCTACCACGTTTTTCAATTTTCAAGAGTTCTTACTTATTCTCTGAATATTCCTTGTTTCAGAGATGCAATATCTTTTCTCTCTGGGAATATTAAGTGATAGGATTTTGCTTGCTCTGTTTTATTTCCTTTTCCCTGCATTGGCAATGTTGTGTTTTGTTCTGTTTTCTGATTGTTCTCTATCTTTTGTGTTAGAGGCTTTCCTTAGATGTCTGGTCATTCATGGCTGCCTACTTACATTTAAGGCTAAGGGACTAAAAAGCTGCCTAGATGTTTTATCACATATATGGGGCTTAATAACCATGAACTTTAACATTAGGTGATCTAGCTGGGCTTTCTGTTGGGGAACCACTGATTGTCAGCATTACTTCTTCTTTCCTCCTGGGCTGATAAGATTTCCAGAGACTTTTAATCTCCCCCCATAGGATAAATGTTTGTGCCAGCATTTTAGGAGCCATGTAAGAGAGGAAGGTTGAAAGTGGGGGGGGGGGACAAGCTCATCGTTAAATGTGTATATGTTCATTTAATCCCCTTGTTTTTGATGACGCAGAAACCATAGTCTAGAATTAGGACTAGAGGGTCCTGGGTTTCTCCTGGGAACTAATTTCCCTACAGAATCCAGTAAAGACCTAGATCAGGAGTGATGGGGGCGGGGTGAGAACAGGGGGTATTAATGAAAATATGTAACCGTAGAGTCAACTAACTCCCTGAAATCTTCTCACTTATCCCCATGTGCCAAATGTCCAGCAGCTAAACATTTACTTCCTGTTGAAAATGGCAATGTTCTTCTCTTACAAAACTGAATAAATTGGAGGGCACCAGTCCAACAACTGTGGCATTTATGGGTTCATGGTGCAATAGGCAGTCTCCCACCCTCTCACCCTAAAGATTGACAGTTGACCAGCACTGACTATTTACACACAATTGCTGGTCAACTTTTCAGATGTCCCATTTTTAAATATGAATGGATCACCAAAAATCATCATAAATTTGAGAAAAGTTTACAACCTGAGAAAAAACATTACAAACATAAAAGCGGGAAATAATCTCAGAGGAAAGAAAAATAATTTGGGGATTAGAAGAGAACTTTAAAAAAATTCTAGTTAGTATTTGTGAACCAGAAACTTTCCACTATGTTATTTCACAGCCACACCATAAGACAGAAATTGTTATGCTCATCATGAAGATTAGGATGTTGATGTTCAGAATGAGTATGCCTTGTATTAGTTTATGCTCCCAGCCAGTGACATGGTTGGGATTTAAGTCTTCCTTCATGTTCTGATTCCCTAGTGCTCTTTTAGTTGAACCACAGCTGCTTTGGTATTTATAAATTCCACACAGCATATAGTTATACGGAACCATATGAAAATAAGTCCCAAATATGTAAAACCACAGAATTCTTAGTTGGAAAGCATTTGTCTTTATTTCTATCTCCTTTATGCTATGCTTTTTTAAATTTATTTTTTAGAGAGAGCGAGAGCATGAATGGGGGTGAGGGGGCAAAAGGAGAAAGAGACAGAATCCTAAGCAAGCTCCATGCCCAGCACAGAGCCCAAGGTGGAGCTCGATCCCACGCCCCTGGGATCATGACCTGAGCAGAAACCAAGAGTCAAGTGCTCAACCAACTGAGTCCCCCAGGCAGCCCCCACCCTTGTATGCTATTCCTTTAACCTAGGCATCTTCTTTTATTGGTAACTTAAAGTCATACTAACAGTCATAGCAGGAACAATTTTAAGTTGCATGTTCTCAAGGAACATACCACAGAACGAAGCACAGAGACAGAGGTATAACCAAGAGAGGCTAAATTTGGAATCTGAGATTCTCATGTAATTCTACCACTAGATAGTAAGTAAGCTAAGAAGTGTCCCCCCAGATTTTGAGTGTATTCTTTACTTACATAACAATGGTTAGGGCAGGAGTAATGAATATCATGTAACAGAAATTCAATAAATAAATGTATGTTGACCAAATGAATGAACAGATGAAAGTTTCAACTCTGTCTAAAAAAAATTATTTACAAGAAAAGATAAACTTTGACAAAAGGAAAAAATCTATGCTCCCACAGATCATAAACACTGAGCAATTCACATCACATTAAGTAAATATACGTTAAGTATATCTAACAAAGTTTACAACCCTTTAAAATGAGTTTAAACATAATGGTGGTAGGAAAGGCAATACTTTGATTTGGGATGACTGTTTTTATAATCACTCAGGCTGGAAAATAACTTAGCAAAATACAAAAAACAAAAGCAATGCAGGAAATATTCAAGTAAGTTTTTAGTTTCAGAGTGTAGACTATAATGTAAACCTTGGGTCCATTCTACAACCAATCCATACCAAGTCACTAAAAGAAACCTGAAATAATTTGCTGCCCTATATCAGGCTTTGGGCAAAAATGAGAATTTTTGCAAACAGGCTACTTATTCAATAACAAATGCAGTAGCAAATTCTAAACATAGTGTTTTGACTTACTACTGGAGAAGTGCCCTCTGTAGCCAGAGTAATTCCCTACCAGGCATCTCTCCCTGATTTTCCCCAACAGAACCCATCACTGTTAGAAAGACTCTACCATCATTTTTATTTATTTTCTTATAATAAATAATCTCTTCGGTCAGTTGCCCAAAAAAATGACATTTAAATTAGCCTGCAAAGTCTCATTGTTAGTATATGTATAATTCCCATTAGGTACTGAGAAACATTAGGTAAGACAACAGAGTGACTGAGGGGATGTGCAACTGAAATAGGATGGTCATCATGTTGTATTGGACCATTATATGAAGGCAAATACTATGCCATCCAGGGACTCCTCAGTCCTTTGAGAGAATCGTAGCCCACCTCACGGGAATCATATACACGAAAGGAAGGTCAAGTGGCAGTCGTGGCAGGAAATCTCAGACAGCAATGCTGTATCAGGTGACAGCAGCACTAGTTTATGTGGCCCATGCCTATGCTTAAGATGCCCAAAGGGAAAATTCTTCATATTTCCATCCCCCTCCCCCCCTTTTTTTTCCCTGAAAACCTAACCCATAGGAAACAGCATTCACTTCAACATAAAAAGAAACTTTCTCTTTTCCCTCTGTGACTCAGAACACTAACCAGTAATACTGTAAAGTAGGAAAACTACTTAAATCTCAGCTTCCCTGAAGAGTTTATATTTGGCATACTGGAGATATTTCCAACACCATTCCTTAAATTCCTCTAAAGACCTCTCCCACTTATAGCAGTATTTGCCCAAGACTTCAATAAGGCCTTTTTCTTCACAAGCTTCAATATTCGAAGTTACTTGGAAATTGTGATAGAAAAAAAAAAGGTGCAAAAATCGTTTTTTAAAAAATCTCATGTATTCTCCTACTCCATCTCCAAAAAACATAAAGTATATATAACTGAAATCCATCTTTAATTATAAAAATACTCTGAGATCATCTCATAAATTTTCCTTAAAAAAAATTGACAGAGATGTCTCCTATTAATCGGTAATTACATTTGTTAAGTCACCTCCTTGTACACTTAACCAGTGTGTCCCTTAAAAAAGATGTAGGAAAATAGGGGCAGCTGGGTGGCTCAGTCAGTTGGGCATCTGACTTCAGCTCAGGTCATGATCTCAGCGTTAGTGGAATCAAGTCACAAGTCTGGCTCTGTGCTAACAGCTCAGAGCCTAGGGCCTGCTTCAGATTCTGTGCCTCCTTCTCTCTCTGCCCTTCCCCCACTCATGCTCTATCTCTCTCTTTCTCTCAAAAATAAACAAACATTAAAAAATTTTAAAAAGAAAGAAAAAGAAAGATGTAGGAAAATAATAATGAGTTATTTCTATGTTCTAGTCACTGTTAGTTGCATCACAAAAAATATGTAAGATCTAAGATTTAATGCCCACTCTACTATTTGTTAGCTCTATGACAGTGGGCATATTACTCAAATATTCTCAATCTTTTTTTAAATGTTTATTTATTTATTTTGAGAGAGAGAAAAAGAGCATGCACATGAGCAGGGGAGAGTCAGGGAGAGAGAGAATCTCAAGCAGGCTCCATGCTGTCGGCACAGAGCCCAGCTGGAGGCTCAAGTCCATGAACCATGAGATCATGACCTGAACTGAAATCAAGAATCTGATGCTTAACTGACTGAGGCACTTAGGCGCACCTCAAATACTCTTAATGTTAACATCTTGAGATTGGGGAAAATAATAGTTATCTTATAGGGTTAGTGTGAGTTTTTTTTTTTAATGTTTATTTATTTATTTTTGAGAGAGAGAGAGAGAGAGAGAGAGCGAGCAGGGGAGAGGCAGAGAGGGAGACAGAGAATCCCAAGCAGACTACTTATTGTCAGTGCAAAGCCTGATGTGAGGCTCGAACTCACCAACTGTGAGATCATGACCTGACCTGAAATCAAGAGTTGGACACTTAGCAAACTGAGCAACGCAGGCACCCCAAGTTACTGTGGGGTTTAAACTAGCTAATGGTTGTAGTGTAAGCTTAGGAACCATAGTTGGCACCTAGCATAAGCTGCCTATAGCTGGCACCAATAAAACAGAACTAAGAACCAGGACTTTTGGAGGTAAGAAAAGTTGGCCAGAATTCCTGGCAAAAAGCTGAAGAATCAAATTAGTACTCTCTCAAGAATCTTCAGCCTTGGGCCTGCATCCATTTGAGGGGAAGATCTGGAGAACTATTCGGGAGAAGCCTTGGGGCAGACTGGTCCTAACACAAAACCAAAGGTTATGGATGGGACCAGACTGGCCTCTGGAATGCAATATTTGACTCGAGTTGGCATGTAGAAGCAATGCAATAGGGTTTGCTTTAAAAATAGGTAGTGCTATGTAAACTGTTATTACTACACACATATACACATCCTAACACACACAGATACCTGTTCTCAAGCAGAGATAGATTTAAATGTTGTATGGCTGAGGGGAAGACAGAATAGATGAGTGGCTAAGTGTATCAGAGAAAGCAAGGAATGTGGTAATAAAACCAGGTTAGAGAGGCCATATTGGGTGATGGGGCTAAGCATTCAGGCTCTAATAGCAGAATACTCAGTTTCAATTCTTGTCTCCATCACTCACTTTTCACCACAAACTTGGGCAAGTTAAACAACTTCTATGCACCTAAGTTTCCTCTAGGATAAAAAAAGGATAATATTAGTACTTAACTCATAGGATTGTATGAAGAATTTAAAAAGTTAATATATGTAAAGTACCTTATATATTATATAAATATCTAATATATATCTATTTCTATAATTTATAACATACAAATAGATGTATATATCAACTTTATATACATGCCATATATATATGGTATTAACAATGTATGTATCAAGAAGATTGCCCAGGACATAGTAAGCATCAGTTTCACAATCTGTAAAATGGGTACAATAAGATGTCTTACTTTACAGCTTGTTATACAAATTAAATAAATTATACCTATAAAGTACTTAGCACATAATAAATCAATAAATATTTGGTATTTTTATTAGAACATAGGTGGGTACCAAAAATAATTTTTAATCCAGGAAAAAATATTTTGTAATGGAATAGAACAGAAAATATCGTGAAAAACATTTTTCCCATTTTAGTGTTGAATATATTTACTGGGAAACCATGAGTAACTTGGCATACTTATCTACTTTCCACTGTATAAAACACATCTGACTAATTCCATCTCCTAGATCTGTCACAGGATCTAAGTCACAGATAAAAAATACAGAAGATGAAGAAGGAAGAAGAGGAGAGAAAGAAACCAGGACTACAAGAGCAATTTTGAAATAATATTCCTCTCAATAGTCATTCACTGACAAAGAAAAAAATGAAGCCTAAAGATATAAACTAACAACCAAAAGTCTATTTGTAAATGTACTTATAGGAAAAAAATGACACTTTTAAAATCTGAAAAGTGGGCACTCATAAAGAAATTTGTTGCAACATGCCTTCTAAAGGACAAATGTTGCCATAAAATTTAGAACTTAAAGGTCAATTCACTGAAACCCAAATAACATAACTCCTGTTTAGTCCACAAAGAAACCCAGAGAATATAGAATCAAGGGAATCAAGAAAATTTTAAGGAGGCTGTGGTCAACAGTGTGCTAATTGATAAAAGGCTAATAAGGCAACACCTGGGAAGTGTCCATGAGGTTTAACAGCAAGAATACAATCGGTGATCTTGACAAAATCATTGTATGCAGTGGCTGGGATTGTGGAAAATACTAAATAAATCAGCACAATCTGGGAAATGATTTTTATAGAGAGAGTAACAAAAGACTAAGCATGAGTCACTAACTTTGAGTTAGAATAAGCTTCCCTAACTTGGGAGATAGTCAAACTGGATTTTCTTCTCAGATTATAATTTTTATTCTAATAGTGATAAATAAAGCAAACTGATACTGGGGATTTATTCCACAAAGCTTATTACTGGGTCGTCCTTGGACCCAAAGTAGTGAATAGAATAATTTTAATCTTTCCACCTAAAAGATGTTAAAGCACAAAAATTTAAGATGATATATATGAAAGTTTAAACTGAATGATGTTTTAATTAGAATACCTCTGTACAAAAAAAAAAAAAAAAGAATACTTCTGTGCTAAAAGATTCTCAACCAGCAGGTGCCTGGCCAGTTCAGTTGGTGGAGTTGGTTGATCCCAGGGTTGTGAGTTTAAGCCCACATTGGGTGTAGAGATAACTTATAAAAATAAAATCTTAAAAAAAAAAAAAAAGAGTGAGATTCTCAGCTAGCAATGGAAGGGAGATTTAACATCTTTTTTAAGGTTGTTTTTGGTTTGTTTTGGTTTTGGTTTTGAGAGAAAGGGTGAGATTATTCTGAGTGTGGAGGGGCAGCAGGAGAGGGAGAGAGAGAATTTTAAGCAGGCTCCATGCCCAGCCTGGAGCCTGACTCAAGGCTCGATCTCACAAAGGTGAGATCATGACCTGAAACGAAATCAATGCTCAGACACTTAACCAACTAATTTACCCAGGTGCCCCAAGATCTTTTTTGAAGATGTGATGCATGTACCAGTCTTCATCCCAAAGGATAATGCAGACAAGGGTTTAAGAAACCACCTGTTTTTCTGAGCAGTTATGGATGACCAGTCATACTATTTATCTATCCATCTAGATAGCACTGTATAATGTAAGTCATCATATCAGAATGGCTAAAACCAACACCCTAAGAAATAACAAGTGTTGGCAAAGACGTGGAGAAAAAGGAATGCTTGTGCACTGTTGAAGAAAGTGCAACTGGTGCAGCCACTGTGGAAAACAGTATGGAGGTTCCTCAAAGAATTAAAAATAGAACTATCCTATAATCCAGTAATCACACTGCTGGATATTTACCCAAAGAATAGGAAAACACAAATTCAAAGTGATATATGCATTCCTATGTTTATTGCAGCATTATTTACAATAGCCAAACTATGGAAGCAGCCCAAGTGTCCATCGATAGGTGAATAGATAAAAAAGATGTTTATACATATAAAATGGAATATTATCCAGCCATAAAAGGAATGAAATCTTGCCATTTGCAACAACATGGATGATTCTAGAGAGTATAATGCTAAGTGAAATAAGCCAGTCAGAGAAAAACAAATACCATTATGATTTCACTCATATATGGAATTTAAAAAACAAAACAAAGAAACAAAGAAAAAAAGAGACAAAAAAACCCCCCAGACTCTTAACTATAGAGAACAAACAGATGGTTAGCAGAGAGGAAGTGGGGGGGGGGGCGCAGTGAATAAAATAGGTGAAGGGGATTAGGAGTGTACTGGTCTCAGTGGGCACTGAGGTATGGAACTGTTGGATTATTATATTGTATACCTGAAACTATTCAACTATACTGGAATTAAATTTTTGTAAATGTTATAAATATTCTTTTAAAAAAGAAATATAGTGTAAGTTACATGTATAATTTATAATTTTCTAGTAACCATATTTAAAAAGTAAAAAGAAATAGATGTAATTAATTTTAATATTTTCTTTTTATAAAATGCTATTTCAGCATGTAATCAATATAAAAATTATTGCTAAGACATTTCGCATTCTTTTTTTCATACTAGATCTTTGAAATCCAGGTGTATTTTACATTTCCAACACACCTCAATTTGTACTAGCCTCATTTCAAGTGCTCAATAGTGATTTATGGCTATTGGTTACCATATTGGACAGAACAGGTCTAGAATCTAGATTCCCTGCAAACAGGAATATGAGTTTTCTTGTTCACAGATGTAATTTTGGCATTCAGAAGAGTGTCTGGCACAAAATGAGCCCTCAGTGAATTATTTGTTGAAAGAATGAACAAATGAATGAATTAATCCATGGGTTTTATATACATATATGCAAAAAAATTCCTATAACATAGATGAAATTTTAATTACATGACTAGAACTATTAAGAGAAGCATATAATTATATTAAACTCAATTCTAGCCCAGGTGATAGTTTAGCAATATATATAGTTAGTCAATATAAATTCTTAAGTAGGTACATACTTTCAAATACAGTATAAACATGTTTTACTATCAATAGGGAACATTCTTCTATAACCACTTAAAACATGATTTTCTGAAACATCTAATAAATTAAAATGCTGTCACACTCCTCTAGTAAAATCAAATAAATTATAGCTTTTCTATCTGGAATGAATGAACTCCACATTCATCAAATACACACAACTCTTATATATTCCATTAATTCTGCAAAGAAATGTTTTTTGGCTTAATGTCCAATTCACACTAAAATTGGCAAAAGAATATGTCAAAAATAGCTTTAAAGCCCTGACAAAAAGTTAAATTATGTTCTTTATTTTAAAAATGCTTACCCCCAAAAGTACTGAGATTATTTAATGTAAATGAAATATGCCCCAAACAGGTCATGTTTAGTAGCAAAGGTTGGAGAAAAAAGCTTACCTTCTCAGCTAAAAGCTCTCTTATCTTGCTTGCTTGAACTCTAAATTTCATGAGCTGGGACTCCAGAGCCACACATCGTTCTTTCCAATCTACTGGTCCTTCTGTCTCAGTAAGCTCCGCCATATTTATTCTAGAAAAGAAGGCATCAAATGGCATATAAACCATTAGCCTTCAGGATAATTCATTGTGTCATCCTCTTTACACATTCACGTTACCATCTAATGATATTAACCATATACAAATTTTTGAATTCTAAGACAAATTCCAGAACTAGTTATATAGCTCATGGAAAAAACTTAGTGGGAGACAGAGGTCAGGGTTGGAGGCTCAATGTGTTATTCAACCTTTATATATAATGTATCCTTTTCAAGTCTCAGATTACCCAATCTAGAAAAAGCAGGACACTGATAATAACAAACCTTTGTTCTTCATGAGTATGTTGCGAGGAAAAAATTAAATATTGCTATTTTTAATAGCACTTTGGACAGTATAATAGCACCCTCCGAACACAGAGTACTAGTATTATTTTAGCTCTGCCCAATAGATAAACCATTGTTTTAATCTTCCAGCTCATAATTTTACTACACTCCTAAATTTACAGAATTATCACAATTTGATTCAATTGGTAGCATGATAGAATAACCTAAGAAACTTCATTACCAATGCTACAATTATAAGTTAGATTTACATTACAATTATTACTTATCATCATCCTAAATCTGTCTAGATCCATAACCTCTTTTAAGCCAAATATCCTTTGGCATATTTAACCAGGCAAAGTATTAAGACCTTGGACACATTTGTATAATTTTTTTGGTCCAAGAAGAGAAAAGGTATAAATATGAATTTGGATTTGACTACATTAAGTAAATCTGGAATCAGGGTTTCCCATAATATTAGCTTTCCTTTTGGGCGAGATTAATCCCAGGGAGAAGCACTGCAAGGTGGAAGCCAGTAAGCAAGGGAATTGGTTTTGAAATTTTGAAGTGCAAAAAAAACTATTCACTTTTTTCTGGTTCTGAGATTCATAAATGTTGTTTTAAATGTTGAAGTTTCATCAGGCCACTTGAATAAATGGCTTAATGATATATTTCTGAATTGCCCTTGCTATGAACAGATAAAATTTGTATTAGAAATGGATCTCTTCAAGGAGCCAAGCCCTGGTCTTGGCATATAGATGACAGCAAAATTCTCAGAACTCCAGGATAGATCTGCAGTTGAAGTGTACTGTTCTTTTGGTTTCTAAAAACATGTGTCCCTCACACATTATCCAAGTTGACTTTCTCGCTATTTAGTGTAATATAACCCTTCCTAAACTTACACCAGTTTGTAAAAATTTCATGTTGCTAAAAACCCACAGAAGATTATGTTCCTAGTATAAATATTGTTCTTTGCTTAAACCAGTTTTCATATTAATACTGACATTATCATTCAATAATTTAGAAATAAATAAAAGCAGAGTTGCTCTACAAAGGCTACAACTTTATTAAGAGCCCCAACCATCTCAAAGCCTCCAGATGCTCCTCAGTTCTAGCCATAATTAAAGGGAAACTTATAATTGTAAAACTGGAAGTCGTTCTCTTTTTATTTCTTTGTTTTTATAAAAGCCTCACACCACTGTTTTCTGTTTTTCCTAAGGATATTAGCCTTGTTAATGATGTTTATCATCACCCACATTAGCATTTACTATCGATTTAGGTATAGACAATACAGTCAGTCACAAGGTTTTTCTCAATTCTGCTATGTCAGTTCTTTCCTCCTTAGCTTCGGAATGGACAAGGGGAAAAAATATGGACTAAATATTATAAAATAAAAAGCTGTCCTGAAACAGACACTGTTAAGTCTTGAATCTCTTGTATCATTGCAGAGAAATGTAGAAACATTGTTAAGCAAGAAGAGTCTAATTCATGCTGGTGAGTTTTGGTCTACAATTAAAATAACTTGTGTATGTTCTACTGAAAATTTCTACAGCTTTAAAAATAGCATAAAGGCAAAAAAA
Source organism: Cryptoprocta ferox (assembly GCA_028646485.1). Lineage (NCBI taxonomy): Eukaryota > Metazoa > Chordata > Mammalia > Carnivora > Eupleridae > Cryptoprocta > Cryptoprocta ferox. Next base: position 59,220,872 of record CM053576.1, on the reverse strand, counting down.
AAACATAAAGGCAGATGTTTTACAACAGATAAAAATTAATCAATAATTTTTATTAATAAATAAAACCATGAACCATACTAATAGAATAATAGACCAAAACCACATAATCATTTCAATCAATGTAGGGAAAAATTCTGACAAAATTCAACACACTTTCATAATAAAAACATTCCATAAGCTAGCAATAGAAGGGAACTTCTTCAGCCTCTTAATGATAAATGACTGATCTGCCAAAGACCAGAAATAATACAAGAATGTCTGCTTTGCCACTTCTGTTCAACACTGTACTAGAGGTTCTAGCCAGGGCCATAAAATAAAATAAAAAGAATCCAGTTTGAAAACTAAATCTAGGATGCCTGGGTAGTTCAGACAGTTAAGCATCCAACTCTTGGTTTCAGTTCGGGTCATGATCTCTGGGTTGTGAGTTTGAGCCCTGCATTGAGCTCCATGCTGATGTCATAGAGCCTGCTTGGGATCTCCCTCTCTCCCTTTCTCTCTGTGCCTCCCCTGCTCATGTTCTCTCTTTCTCAAAATAAATAAATAAACTTAAAAAAAAAAAGAAAACCAAATCTCTATTTTCAAATGTCATGATCTTGTATATAGAAAATTCTAAGGAATTCACAAAAAACCTACTAGAACTACTTGAGTTCAGCAAGGTTTCAGGAAACCAGACCAATATACAGTTAACCATATCAATTGTTTTTCTATGCATTAGCAAAAAAATAAAAAAAATGAAATCAAGAATATATTCCATGTACAATAGCATCAAAAGAACTAAATACTAAGGAATAAATTTAACAAAAGAAGTGCAAAACTTGCACTCTGCAAACCACAAAACAACATTGAGAGAAATTAAACCTAAATAAATGAAAGACATGCCATGTTCATGGATTAGAAGACTTAATATTGTTAAGATGACAATACTGAAAATGGATACAAACATTCAATTCAATCCCTCTCAAAATTCCAACTGCATTCTTGGGCAAAATATGGCAAGCTGATCCTAAATTCATATGGAAATTCAAGGGATCCAGAATAGCCAAAAAAATTGTGAGAAGTTGTAGGACTCATATACCTCAATTTCAAAAACTGCAACAAAGTTACTGTAGTCAAAACTGTATGGTATTGCCATAAAGATAGACATATGATCAGTGGAATAAAATTAAGAGTCCAGAAATAAAACCTCAAATTTATAGTCAATTGATTTTTTTTTAATTTGAAAGAAAGAGAGAATGTGAGTGAGGGAGAGGGGCAGACTGAGAGAGAGAGAGAGAGAGAGAGAGAGAGAGAGAGATTGAATTCTAAGTAGGCTCAATACTCAGCACAGAGCCTGATGCAGGGTTTGATTCTACAACCCTGGAATCATGACAAAATCAAGAGTCAGATGCTCAAAACCAACTGAGCCACCCAGGTACCTCTATAGTCAATTGATTTTTGACAAGGTGCCAAAATCATTCTGTGGGGAAAGAAGAGTCTTTTTAACAATGGTGCTAGTTAACTGGATATCCACATGCAAAAGAATGAATTTGGACTCCTTCATCACAACGTATACAAAAACTATCTCAAAATGGATCAAAGACCTAAATGTAAGAGTCAATGTTCTAAAACTCTTAGAAAAAAATATAGGCATAAATCTTTGTGACCTTAAATTAGGAAAGTTTCTTCGAGTTGACATCTGACACATGAGTAATCAAAAATCAAATAGATAAACTGGACTTAATCGAAATTAAAAACTTTTATTTCAAAGGACACCATCAAGAAAGTGAAAAGATAAGCCACAGAAGGAAGAAAAGTATTTGCAAATCATGTATCTCAGAGACTTTTATCCAGAATATATAAAAAACTTACAACTCAACAATAAAAAACAAAACAATTAAAAAGTAGGCAAAGGATCTAAATAGACACTTCTCTAAAGAAGATATACAAATGGCCAAAAAGCACATGAAAAGATATTCAACATCATTAGCTATAAGGGAAACAACCACTGCACACAAATAGGATTGGTAAAATAATAAAGCCATAGTAACAAGTGTGGGTGAGGATGTGGAGAAATTGGAACCCTCTTACTTTGCTATTGGGAATGTAAAAATGGTATAGCTGCTTTGGAAAATAGTTTAACAATTCTTCAAAAGTTTTACCATAAAGTTACCATATGATCCAGCAACTTCAATGCTAACTATACACCCCAACACCCAAGAGAACTGAATACATAAGTTCAAACCAAAACTTGTACACAAATACAAATGTTCATAGCAGCATTATTCAAATAGCCAAAAAAGTGGAAACAATCCAAGTGTCCATCATCAGATGAATGGATAAACAAAATGTGGTATATCTGTACAATGGAATATTACACAGCCACAAAAAAGAAATAAAGTACTAATACATGCTGTAACAATTATCCTAGATGCCAAGTGAAAGAAGCCTGACATAAAAGGCCACATATTGTATGATTCCATTTACTCGAAACAGGTAAATCCAAAAAGACAGAAGGTAAGTTAGTGGTTGCCAAAGGCTGTGAAGAGAGGGCAATGGTGATCAACAGCTGAGTTTGGGGTTTCTTTTTTGAATGATCAAAATTATCCAGGGGTCACCTGGGTGGCTCAGTCGGTTGAGCGTCCAGCTTCAGCTCAGGTCATGATCTCATGGTTCGTGGGTTCGAGCCCTGTATCAGGCTCTATGCTGACAACCTGGAGACTGCTTTAGATTCTGTGTCTCCCTCTCTCTCTGCCCCTCCGCTGCTCATTCTCTGTCTCTGTCTCTCTCTCTCTCTCTCAAAAATAAATAAGCATTAAAAAAATTATTCTAGAATTAGTGTTAATAGTGGCACAACCTTGTGAATATAGTGAAAGTCACTGATATGTACACTTTACAGGAATAAATTTTACGGTTCACGAATTATACTTCAGTTTTAAAAAGAGCATTTATTTACAAATGAGTAAAAGAAAAATAAATTGCATAGAGCTGTTGAATCACTATGTCGTACACCTGAAACGAATGTAACATTGTGTCAGCTTTATTCAAATGAAAATAAATAAAATTTTTAAAAAGAAGTAATGCAGATACAAATATTCTTATCACACATTTATTTGCACAACTGTTCCCCATACATTTGTTGTCTTTTATAACTTGTTTGTGATATATACAAAGAAAAATTTTATTTAAATATGTGGTAAAGTGTAACAATCATTTCCACCATGGAATCTGAGTTTTGTTTTACACTTTAGAAAGATCTTCCCCACTCCAAAATTAAAGAATAAAAATTATTTTTTAAAAAAAGTAACAGTTTGTGTGGATATATATTAGGTCAACATTTACAAATTTAATGATCCATTGTTTGTAGTTATCCCTGCCAAGAATTCCACCATTAACTCAAATAATTTCGAGGTAAATGTTAACCTCAAATATGGCAAGTTCATACATACATCTTACCAAGACTACTTTGCTATGAAAATGACATAATAAATAAATTCCAAGTTAAACATACCTATTCATATCTTTAGTTATGCTAATTATATATTCTACAATGAAGTAGCAGAACCTTAATAATATTATTGAATTGGCATCTAATGTCTACATTCCCTACTAATAGGATCATAATTTAAAAAAATTCAGAACTACAGGTTGGCTGGCTAATGGTCCACTGAGAGGTCTAGACACCTGATTTCCTCATTTCATTCTGTAATTTCAGTTAGTATAAAGCAACTGTTGTGTTAATGCACCATCTTGAGTAAAGATTCTAACTCTGAACAACACCCACCATTCTTTTCCATTACCATTGATTTTATGGAACTGTACAGCTTTGGGAGTTATAACTATTTGCTAAATAACATGTCTAGATTTTGAATTTTAAAGTAACATTATCTTCACTGCAGTGGACGGGGGGGGGGGAGTCTTGGTTTTCCAAATACCGTCCCCCTCCCCCATGACTTTTGGAAATATTTACTGACACAAAATAAACTGTTTACAATTATGGAGTGAATGCTCGGTTCTCCGAATCTCTGACTTCCTGTTTCTCTTCCAAATTTCAAAAGAGAAAGAAAAAGAAAGGGAAGAATTCATCTATTTAGGCTTATCCTGATGAAGCTCAGAGTTAGCCCCTCACTTTCTTTAATTCGCTCCTCTTCGGGGACGGCTTAACTTGGCCAGGTAACTGTATTTCTTTTCTAAAGCAGAAAGGCTGTCTTTCTTGACTACACTGAGGCATGCCTTGTTTAAGAAGCCTCCTGACCACCAACCAGCCCCACTTGGGCTACGCCTGCCCTTCGGCGGCCCTGCCAGGAGCAGCCGTGCTCCCCACTCCACAGCTCCTCCGGGACACACGCGGCTGTGCGGTCGAAGCTTGCGACAGGCATTTCACAAAGAGAGCAGTGACCTGCAGGTAGCACAGCACCAGAACTTGGACGCGTAAATCGTTCAACTTGCTCTTTGCACAGAGTTTCGCAATCAAAATCGAGGGCTCCAATGTTCCGTCTTTTAAAAAGTGGTCTAATAACTTCAGGGCCAGCGCCGTTTCGTAGTAGGTCACCTAAGGGCACTTTGACATTCCGGCAACTCCAGGGGCAGAAAATGGTTCTTTAAACTTCTGAGAAGTTTCACCCAAAAGATCACAGCGCGGCTCCCAGGAAGCCGAGGCCGAGCCGAAGCATCCCCTGCTGCGCGGGCCACTGGGCGCAGGGACGCGGGGCTGCCGGCTCCCGGGCGCCCCCCCCCCCGGGCCGCCCCCGCCGCGCCACACACCCGGCCCCGCGTTTTCAAACAAAATGTCACAGGAAACCAGGGGGCGAGGAGCCGCCGGCCACCGACCCCGGCCGAGACCCCAGTCCAGGAGGCAGCGAGGGGGGCGACGCCGAGTGCCGGGGCTGCGACGGGAGGCGCGGGGGCGAGTCCCGCTCAATCCTGCCCCAGCCGGCTCCATAGCCCAGGTCGCTGCCCGCCGGCTCCTCCCGCCGCCCCCAACCTCCGCCCGGCAAGACCCCCGGGACCGCGGCTCTCGAGGGGGCGAGGATCCCGGGCACCCGAACCACTGGGATTGCCCCTCAGCTCCGGGCCCTCCCTATCTGCCTACCTCTGCTGCGGGACCGCGGCTGCAGCGTCCCAGGTCGGCGCTGGGCTACCGTAGCTCTCCGCGGGTGCCCGCCTCGCTCCGAGCCGGGAGAGGGCGGGGGCAGGGCTCCGCCTTCTCCTAGGACTGGAAGCCAGAGTAGCCAATCGGATGCGCAGCCGACCGCCTGACGTCACTTGAGGGTGTGGCTAAGACTTTGACTCCTCCTAGGCCCGGCCTCTGGAGGGAGTTCCGTAGGGAGTAGGTCTGCTCCTAGTTTTCGCCGTACTTATACAGCTCAGAGGTTGTCGTAGCGGTCACGTCCCTTGCATTCTCTCTTCCTTGGCTCAGCATCCACCTGTTTGGTCTCCCAGTCTGAAGTCTTTCCTCTTGCCAATCCATCCTTCACCCTCTTGCCAGGTCGACTGTCCTCAAGTGCACTTTTGAGGTACACCCTGCCAAAGACCTTCGTTGACTTTCTTTTGCTTGAGTTACCAAGAACCGACTCCCCAGGCCTGTATTTGAGACCTACAACCTACTTTTTCAGGTTTATTTTTCGCAACTGCCCTTCACACCAGAGTCTTGCTGTGGACTTCCCCACCCCAGGGAAGACCATTTGGAAAGTTCACCTACTATTTCCTACATCCCTTTTAAAAGTTCTAACTGTTCTCAAAGACACAGCGCAGATTATCTTCTCCATGTAACCATGCCTGTCACTCCTCCTACCAATAATCTCTTCTCTTGTTTTTGCTCCCTGAGCATTTAGGTTTGTACTTCCCCTTGGCGCTTGGCTTATTCTGCCCTATGTACCGCTCCTTATCTTTCCATTAGACTGTGAGCTCTTTGAAACCAGGGCTTCGTTTTCTTTCTTTTCACAGCATCCTCAGCACCCAGCACAGAGCACTGGGTAAGTAGATGAGTGATAATTTTAATCTAATTGGATTTTACATCCCAAGATGGGGTCTGGCAAGGACAATCTCAAGGGGGAAAAATTAGAATACTAAATATCATGGGTAATCCTTCTGCAGGTCATAAAACTAGGTGAGATAAATTACTCTCTTTGGTTCATAGCTGGCCAATAAAAAATGTCAGAAGGCTTTTTCCATTACCATCTTTTTTTTTTTTAAGCTTATCTCACCTTATATAGAAAATGCATAAGAGATAGAGATTTACAAAGTTCCTTAGAGGGAAAGCGATAAGTGAGTACAACTAAAAGTCCAGTGAGCAAGTATCAAGCTTCCATATTTCTTCCAGATGAGCACTGATTTTGGACTGGATCCCAGACTACCCCACACATCAAATTCCTTTTGCCTTCTGTGGGAGTTGATGATGCATATCATATGAAAAATTGTCTCCAAACAGCTTTGGCAAACAAACAGGCTGGACTGGGCTCATTTTACAGAGCATGCAGGAGTTAAATAAACAGAGTTTAAGTAACTTGCATAATTTAACGCAGCAAGTCAGTAGAGACCAAAGAACTAAGTACAGGAGAAAGAATGCCAAAATAGAATCACTTCCGTTTGTGAGTCAGAATACTAAACAGACTAAGAGAGCTGAGTGAATAAAGTCACTCATGAAAAGAAGCTTTCTACACACGGCTGCCACCCTTGTAAATCTCAGCCAACATTTACTTACTGTCACCTTTTTCTAGAAACATGACAGACTGAATTTGTTTGGCTATGATGAATACAGTGGAATGGCATCCTGTTTCTGGCTGTGCTAAGAAAAATACATGGTACAATGGAATATTATTTAGCAATAAAGAGAAATGAGGTATTTATAAATGCTACAACATAGATAAATTTTGAAAGTCTTATGCTGGGGCACCTGGATGGCTCAGTTAGTTGAGTGTTGAACTCTTGATTTTGGCTCAGGTCATGATCCCAGAGTCATGGGATCGAGCCCCGCATTGAGCTCTGTGTTGAACGTGGAAACTGAGATTCTCTCTCCCTCTCTTTCTCTCTCTCTCTCTCTCTCTCTCCCCACCCCCATCTGTCCCTCTCCCCCTGCTGACACACTCTCTCTCTCTGAAATAAAAAATTAAAAAAAGAAAATATTATGCTAAGTGAAAGAAGCCGGTCACAAAAGATCACATTTTAGATGATCTTATTTACATGAAATGTCCAGAATTGTCAAAGTTATAGAGCCAGGAAGTAGAGTAGTGGTTGTGACAAGCTGGGGAAGATGGGAGTGATGGCTAAGGGCAGAAGGGTTTCTTTGGGGAAATGAAAACATTTTAAAATTGGTGGTGATGATTGTAGAACTCTATGAATATGCTAATGGCCATCAACAGGTACAGTTTGAATGAGTGAATCGTATGCTATGTGAATTAAATCTCAATAAAGCTGTTCTATAAAAGAAAAATACATGTTGAATTTTATGGTTTTTGTATTAAATAGCAGCAGTTGGAAAACATCTCTGACCAGCCTTCCTGAATGTTCATGGCATTCTGTACCTTTGCTTCATAATATTTACCTCATTGTAATATTATATTTATTTGTGATTATGTGATTGCCTGTTTCCCCCTACTGAACTGTAATGAGAGCAGAAACTGGTTTTCCTCTTTTTTTTTAAGTATTTATTTAAATACTTTAAAGAGAGAGGAAGACACAGAATCCAAAGTAGGCTCCAGGCTCTGAGATGTCAGCACAGAGCCTGACATGAGGCTCAAACTCACAGACCACGAGTTCATGACCTGAGCCGAAGTCGGAGGCTTAACTGACTGAGTCACCAGGTGCCCCTGGCTTTTCTCTTTAATATATATCCAGCATCTAGTGGATGGCATATAGTAGGCGCACAATAAATGAATTAAATGAATGAACAAAGGTGGTTATTAAGTACTTATAATATCCCAGGCACCATACTAGATTCTGAGGAATACAAAGATGAGCAAAACAAACATGGTTTCTGTCTTCAGAGAGTTGTGGTCTAGGAGGAGAGATGCACATTCATTAAATATTCACACAAATAAATAATTACAAATTGCATTCAGTGTCCTAGAGGAAAAGCACAAAATGCTACGCGACTGAATAATAAGGGGATCTGGCCTGGTCTTAGGAGTCAGGAAGGCCTTCTTGGAGAGGATGACAGTTGAGCTGAGGCCTGAAGGAACTAGCCAGGCAAAGGCAAGAGGATAATGGGAAGAGCATCCCAGGTTGTGGGAAGCACAGGTACCAGGCCCTGTGGTGAGGAGAAGCCTGAGACATTGGAGGGATCTGATGGAGGCCGGAGAGGCAGGAAAATAATGAGGCACAGTGAGCAAGGGAAGAAGTAGAGGAGGAGGAGGCTACTGAAGAAAGAAGGCCGGACAACGTGGGGCCTCGAAGAACAGGGCTTCTCAAACTTTAATGGTGATCTTGTTAAAATGCAGATTCAGACACCAATAGGTCTGGGATAGGAACCAAGATTCTGCATTTCTAACAGGCTCCAGGGACACACTTGGAGGAACAAGGCTGTGACTATAATTATTCCAGGAGCACTGGGAGTCCACCGAAGTGTTTTAAACAGGGACGTGACAAGATCGGATGTGACAAGAGCATGGAGGTAGATTAGAAAAACCACAGGGAGTTCAGCGTGACCAGACGGGGAACTATTTCAGTAATTCTGGTGAGAAATGGAGGTTACGGAAAAATGTGGTAGGTGACAACAGCTGTGTTTTAGGAAGCTCTATCTATCGTACAGCAAGAATAGCTAGGAGACGGCGGACAATTAGGAGCTAAGGGAGTACATCAGTGAAGATCTGTACTAGGGCGCTCAGGGTGAGAATGAAGTGGAGGCCATGGTGGAATAGAAAGGTTCTGGATGGAAGAGATAAAAATAGTAGGCAAGTGACACAATGCACCTAGCATCTTTTAAGTGCTTTAGCAAATGTAAACTCACGACTATTTTGCCATATGGGGACAGTTATTCCCATCTGACAGATGGGACAACTGAGGCATGAAGGTTAAATCACTGTCTTAAGGTTACACAGATATTATGTAATGGAACTGGGAATTCTGGTTTGACTGTAACCACTACTGTATACTACATCTCAACTTTTTTCAAGAAATTTAATCTACAAGGTCTAACAATTGATTTGAAGGATGGGAACAGAAGGGTTTGGGAAGCTTTGTGTAACTGGGAAATGATGGTATCATTAACCAAAGTAGAGAAGCAAGGAGGGAGGAATTAGTTAACAGGAAGAATAAGATTTGGCGTAGATGTGCCAAGCACAACCTGAGATGCCAGTGAAACATCCAGCAGGAGAGCCAGCAGAAAATTAGTCAGGCTGAGCTGGGGAGAAAGGTCTGGGTGTGGGTGTACATTTCAAGGTAATCTGCATAGAGGGGAGATTCTTGTGAATTTCAAAATGATTGCCCACCACACAGCCATTTGGCACACTGGGAGCAGGAACAGAGAGGTTAGAAGGAGCAGGAATAAGGGAGCTGAGTAAATACTTGGGAAGAAAGGTCTGGTTCTTTAGTTCGATCACACATAAAATCCAAAAGAGGGAGGAGACACTGACCCCCACCTAGAATGAGCATGGGATGGGGCTGCTGGAACAGAGTTTCTAGTTCAGAAACTAGAATTCCCAGCACTTGGGGAAAAATATCAAAGACAAGGGGAAGAAGTTTGGGAAAAAGAAATAAAGCTGGCAGGAACAAGCTCTCACCAGCTGACTGGGATACAAGCCTGGAGTATGGGCTTGGACACTCCATGCTGTTTGTCTGCAGCCAAGGAAACCAGCAAATTCTGGGCACCAAAGAACCTGGCCTTCCTAGTGGAGATGGATAAGCGATATGGCTGGGCTGCTGGTGTGTTCCCAGTACCCCGGTTGTAATGGCCTGCTCAATCCTTTGGGTCTGTAATGAATGCAGGACCCTCTTCAACCTCGCTTCACATCACCAGGTGAGCTGGACTCCCTGTATCATAGACTGGTGTGGGGAGAAGCTCACAGGTGGGTCCAGGTCAAGGCCAAGACTGGTGGAGGTAAGAATTTAATGGACATCAGTAAGACCACAGAGAAAGAACAAGTGTATACAGAGGAAAAAGAAAAATGCTGGGCAGAGCTTTGCAGATCACTTATTTTAAGGGCGATTGAAAGGAAGAGAAGAACCACTGAAGAAGACTGAGGAGGGGTAGTTGGCCATGGCTTGGTCAGGACCCATGAAGCTAAAAACAAAGACACTGCACATGAGAGTCACACAGGAAGCCTGTGACCCAGACAGTGTAAGGGGCACCTGGGTGGCTCAGTCGGTTAAGCGTCTGACTTCAGTTCAGGTCATGATCTCACAGTTTTGTGAGTTCAAGTCCCACATTACACCATCGGGCTCTGTGCTGACGGCTTGGAGCCTGGAGCCTGCTTCAGATTCTGTGTCTCTCTCTTTCTCTCTTTCAAAAATAAATAAACATTAAAAAATTAAATCATCTTTTTAAAAAAAGCATTAAATGTGAACTGATGATTTATTCTTTTGGGGGTTAGTACCTACCAGGCAGTGGCAGCCATTCTGGTATAGATCCATATCACAACCAGTAACTAAAAATCTTCCCTCTCTCTTTTTATATTGCACAAAGGCTCAGCTTAAGCCAGAAGAAACAAAAAACACAGCAAAACTGACCACGATGTCCCCTGACACTGACAATTAGAGAAAAGGACATTATTGTGTGCTGGGTAATAACTGTACAATGACAAAGGATCCTCCGGGCACCTGGGTGGCTCAGTCAGTCGAGTGTCTGACTTGGGCTCAGGTCATGATCTCATGGTTTGTAGGTTTGAGCGTCGTGTCTGGCTCTGTGCTGACAGCTCAGAGCCTGGAGCCTGCTTCCAAGTCTGTGTCTCCTCTCTCTCTCTGTCTGCCCCTCCCCTGCTCACATTCTCTCTCTCTCTCTCTGTCTCTCTCTCTCTCTCTCTCTCTTTAATAAAATAAACATTAAATTTTTTTAAAAAGACAAGGGAAGAAAATTTTCCCTTAAAAAAAAAAGGAAAAGAAAAAGGATCCTCAGAAGACTGGAAAAAGCAGAGGCAAACCGGATGGTAGCAAGCAGAGAATACTTAGTGAGAAGGTGGGGCTTGAGCTGGGGAAAGATTTGGTGAAATCAGAAGGAAATGGTTACCTCATTGGTGGGGGTGGGTGAACCGCTTGAGCCCAGGAGGCAATAGCCTGCATACGAATGAATAAATGAATGAATGAATGAAGGTGATATCCATGAGGTAGATTAAACCATCCTGCCCAGCTGGAAGGAAAGAGGTTTGGCATCAGTTTACAGTCCAGTCCTAACAGCTGACATGGAGGTGTTGAGGAGCAAGACCTACGACAATATTATCCAAAGTGTGTGCATTAGGTTCTTCTGTCATTGCCTATGGGACAGGGGTGCAGTGTGGATGTTTCAAAAACCCATTGGGGCCACTGAAGAGGTCTTTGATTGGCACTGAACTGAATCAAGTACAATGCTAGTGCACACAAGCTATTGTAAGCTTGCATGAATCATTTATTTGAAGGATGGCAGATACACAGCAGGAAAATCCTGAGTTGAATGAGAAGTGGGGAGATGAAGTAAGGGAAATGTACAAATGAGAGGGCTGTACATAGGGAAAGAAGAGGGCCAATGTTGTGTTGAACTTGAGAGGTGGGTTTACTCTGAGCCTAGTTGGAGTAATCTGAGATGATTTGGCAGCACCGTTTTGAGCAAACAATTGAAATGAAAAAGTAATTACTTGGATCCTTATCTGCAATAGTCTTTTCCTTCACTTAACCAGATTCATATGGGACCCTGTACTTTGAACTTTAATGCTGTTATCCTGTTGTATACTCAAATCAATACAAAAACTTTATTTTAGTTCCCCATGGCCATTCTTGTTTCACAACATTTTGTTTCCTGATTTTAAAAGCAATATATATAAATTCATTTTCATTGGAAAATATAAAGAGAATCAAGAGGAAAATTTAAATTACCCACAATCCATCATTCATAAACACTATGATACTGTTGTCTTTCCATTCAGTGTTTATTTGTATACACTGCTTTCTCTTAATGAGATTTCCTTTTAAACTCTGCTGAATTCATATATTTTGTCTTGCTTTTACACTAAGATTCTATTGTGAGCATTTTCTTTGTCATTAAGTATTACTTAAAATCATTTTTAATGACTAGCTAATACTCCACCATACAATTTTACCCTAATTTATTTAACCATTCTGTTGTTAATGTTCAATTGGATTATTTCCAGTTTTCCACTAGTATAAAAACAACATAACTGTTTCAATGTGTTTGTGTTTTCCAAATTTAATAGTCTTTTGGAAGACTTTTTTCATAGCAGCTTTATTGAGATACTCTTCACATATTATATAATTGACCTATTTAAAGTGTACAATTCGATGATTTTTAGTATAGTCACAGATTTGCGCTATTTAATTTTGTCTGCATCAAATCGGGAGATTCTGGTCAGCTCTGGTTTAGCAAGAATTGGCCTTTGGTCCAGCTCTGGAGACACAAAGCTAGCCAAGCTTTATTCTTATGGACCATTTCATCTTCACGGGTTTTTCTCAATATAAAATGGCACCTCTTCTAAAAGACACACCTGCTGCCTTCATGTTTTCTCCTTATATGCTAACTTGTACACTTAACTTTCTAACTGGCACAATTTCACTAGGGACAGTTTGGAATGCAGTGGCCAATTTGGGGAAATTTTGACAAGAATGAGGTTTTTCATTTGAGAAGCGCCTCAGAACAAAAAAAGAAGAAACCTTCTTAAGGAGATTGACTTGTTTGTCGAAAAGAGAGAAAATTTTGTTTAACCTTAGAGACATCTCCTTCTTCACTTTTGTACTTCAGGAATTAATGAGACCTCACATTTTAATTTATGGCTTGATAGCATTGTCAAGGAGTCAAGTTACATCCAAACTGACTACATATCACTCTCTTTTGTGTGTATATATGTAACATTTATCTTTCTCTGTCTAAACTTTCTTCCCCCTCCTCGCAGAGGGAACATAATTAGCTTTTTACAGGAACAGTTTCACATTTGTCTGAAGCTGGCTCCCTCATGCTTTTCTTTTTTTCTTTTCTTTTCTCTTTCCTTATCTTGGGAAACTTTAAAGATTAACCAATTTTAAAGAAGCATTCAGTTGTTATGTGCTCACCCCAAGAATATAGTCCAGATAAGCAATCAAAAGTATCTAAAACAAAGAAAAAAGTTACTAAACTATGTTTCTTCTTGTTAACACTAAAAAGTATATTTATACAATAGTCTGCATAACAGCTATGAGATAAGAAGAAAAGCCTTTAATTTTAGGATGAAAGAATAATTTTTGTCATGATTGAGAGTCTTTAAAAATTAGTTTGCCATATAAAAATATGAGCCCAATGGTTTTGTTTGTTCAAGACCAGGATTAAATTTCTTATGATTCAAACTTCTTAAATTTTTTATTTTGTTTTTATGAATTAAGTAAATTACTGCTGTTTCCACAACTTGCTTTAAGTAAAAAGTTATATGTATAAAATTGTAGTCAACTAAATAGAATGATAATGAATGTTCAAAATAATGAAATTCTTACAATGCTACAAATGATAGGGATTTAATGTGTTAGCTCTGTTATCATTTCCAGATTTTCAACTAACTTCAAAACCTTAGGCAAATCATTAATTTAATTAATAAGTAATCTTTGGATGCACAGTTTCTAGAAGAAGAAACAAATATAAGGAATTGGTAACTAAACATAGTTTTAAGTTACCTTTATTGCTTAAATGGACAGTAAATTAACAAAATACACAAATACATTCAGATGATACACACACATTTTAGTTCTTTTTTCCTCCTCAAATTTGTTAAAATTACGTGAAATAAATATTGAAGGAGAAAAAAATAGCTAAACAGCATTTGGTTTTCAATTCTTTAGCTTTCTTTTGTGTCCGAAGAAAAGAAAAGTTGGTTACCTTGGATAAATGTGACAATATAAATATTTAATTACACTAGATACAATAATATTTTAAAAATATAAGTATATACACAATGATAATGCATATGCTTTTCTGTTTTTAAGAAAGTCATGGTTTATTTATTTATTTTTAAAATGTTTATTTTTGAGAGAGAAAGAGAGAGAGCACATGAATGGCAGAGAGACAGGGAGACAGAGGATCCAAAGCAGGCTCTGTGCTAAGAGCAGAGAGCCTGATGTAGGGCTCAGACTCACTAACTGCGAGATCATGACCTGAGCTGAAGTCTGATGCTTAACCTACTGAGCCACCCAGACTCCCCAGGCATACTTTATTTAGATGATAAATTTACTGTGATATATTCATTGTTTTATGTATTTTATTTTATTTTTAAAAATTTTTTAATGTTTATTTATTTTTTGAGAGAGAGAAAGACTGTGAGTAGGGAATGGGCAGAGAGTGAGGGAGACACAGAATCCAAAGCAGCCTCCAGCCTCTGAGCTGTCAGCATAGAGCCCGACGTGGGGCTCGAACCCACGGACCTGAGCTGAAGTCAGATGCTCAACCGACTGAGCCACCCAGGCACCTCTGTTTTATTTATTTTATTACTAAGTTACTTATATTCTAAAATTATAGTTAAAGGCTTAAAATGAATACCTATTTGCATATTTATAGATTTGTATATGAATGTGGCAACGAATACACATAAAGGTTTATCAATAAGTCCTTTACTGCAGACTGTTATGTGACTAATGTACAAAAGGAGTTATATTAGAATTTGGATCTTTTTTCTATGAAACGGGTACATTGTTTTATGTACAGATTAGTAGAAGTTACCAAATTCTTTTGCTCACTCATGGTGAGTGACTCTTGACATAGTCTTAAATTGTTTTTTAAGAGTCACTATTCTAAGGTGCCTGGCGGGCTCAGTCAGTACAGCATGTGACTCTTGATCTCAGGGCTCTAAGTTCAACCCCACGTTGGGTATAGAGCTTACCTAAAAGTAAAATCTTTAAAAAAAAAAAAAGAGAGAGAGAGTCCTTACTTTTGAAAAAAAATTAAATTCCAAGCGATCATTGTTTATTGCAGTGTTTTTACAACTTTGCTGCAAATTGTTAGCCTTTAGATATTCATCAATCTGTCTCTTTTAATCATTCTTGATGTTGCCTTTTCTAAATTCAACCCTCAAATTCTGAATAATAGAACTGTTAAGATGCCTTTTATGACTGAACTATTTTTCAGTTTCCTAAATGACTACTAGGTAAGACAAAGAATTATTCCATTCCTCTATAAAAGAATGGAAAATAGGAATATCAGGTTTGTCTAAAATTCTCCAAATTGTAAAAAATCTCCAAACCTGTATGAGAGTTCCTTTTTTTTTTTTTTTGGCAAATTTAGGATGAAGAAAAAAAACTTATAATAAAAAGAGAGTTTACTTTAGGCAAATTATACTTAATATATATTAAGTAAAATATCTTTCTTAAATACAAATATGTATGATTGTGTACTTTCTAGGACTGTATATCTTTGAAGCTTTTTTTTTTAACATGCTCATGTATAATCACAAAGATTGGTACAATGACTTTCTGTCAAAATGTGTTTCCTAGGATCTTAGATTCACAATTTGTATTTCCCTTTTTGTTTATGAAAAGTCTCAATAAACACTAGCAGTATTAATTCAAATACCTGGTAATCTTCAGAGATCTATTACTTGTTTCAGCATTTTGTTGAGTAATCAACACATAGCCACCTTGTCTGAAAGTGTGACAGTGGTAGGAAAAGGTGTAAAAACTTGAATTGATTTTGTTTTAAGGTCTCCACCAAACGTAATGGTTCCCATGCTTTGTATCCTCTTCTACTGATAGAAAACACTCATCACTTTTCAGCGGGTCACCACCTAATCTTTATACAATATTGTATTGCCCTTTCTATATCACTGCAACATAAACGTAGCCACTGTCCTTCTTTTCTGTGAAAAAAGAGATAGCCCCTACCAAGGAACTCTCCTTGTCCCTTATAGACCTTGGAGAGATACCTTGAATATCCCTGACATAATTTTATAATCATTTATACTTAAACTAAAAGTTGCCAAAGAGGCTAGGCTATCACAGATGTGAATGTACCCTGGAAATTTAAGCTTCTCACAGAAATTAAATCAGTTCAGAGGCCATATTAACTGCTCTTACCCAGGCCTCCCAACTAACAAAAGATAAAATACTTGTACTGATAGTAGATATTGTTTGGGTTAGTCTGTGATTTCAAAATGCTTTAGAAACAAAGAGAGTTCCTGACTACCTCAGGAACTCTTATAAAATGGACTGTGAAAGAAAGAACCTTGAGATGTTTTGCTAGAACCTAGAGATAGACACAATAAAAGTGAGAATTTAACAAAAATCTTTTATGACATTACCCGCAATAGCTGAGAGAAAGAAATTAGCCATGATATAGAGGCAACGTTTGTGGAGTAATTTTAAGAAGTATTGCTGATGTTTCTATCGTATATCCTATTTGTCAAATATCTATAGCTTATTCCTTCATTTCCTTTGTGATTTTGCTCAAATATAACCTCATGAGTGAGGACTTCCCTGACTATTTTATATGAGATAAGAACCTTCTCCTCTCCCATCCTGCTTTATATTACTTTAGAGCAGTTTTTGTATTGTCTGTCTTTCCCAGCAGAATGCAAGCTCTGTGACGTTCTTTGCTCTATTTAGTCTCACTATTTTCAGTGCCCGGAGATGCCTAATACATAATGGGCACTGAATAGGTGTTTGTTAAATAAATAAAATACCTTCCTAACTCTTAGCAGTTTTCATTTCATCATTCAACAAACAGTACCTTTCTTCTTTTCAGCACTGTGCTGAGATCTGATGATGACCAGTAAATGATCTCTGCCTTCAGAGAGGTTACAGTATAGTCAGAGGCAAATGACAAGTAAATTGGCCGTTAAAGCACAGTATAATAAAGCACCCTACATAAAGCAAAGTATAACAATGTGATAGGTAGATGTACTGGACACTGTGGGACCATGTAGCAGACTAGTGTAGCCCAGTTTTAAAGAATTTTTTTAAATGTTTACTTTTGAGACAGAGAGATTGAATCAGAGCACGAGTAGGGGAGGAAAGAGAGAGAGGGAGACACAGATTCCAAGGCAGGCTCCAGGCTCCAGGCTGTCAACACAGAGCCCGACGGGGGGCTTAACCCCACGAACTGTGAGATCACGACCTGAGCCGAAGTCGGATGTTTAACCGACAGAGCCACCCAGGCGCCCCTAGTGTAGCCCAGTTTTGAAGGAATCAAACAAGAATTCCTGGAGGAAGTACAGTTCTAACAAAGACACAAAGGACAAGGAGCTAATCCAGATGGGCAGCTTGGAGAGTCAAAGGTGTTTCACTCTTAGAAAATGGTGTACAGTGAGAGAGGATGTTGGTAAACTGAAGACTAACCCTCCCCAAAGGCACGGATTTGTTTCATGTGTTCAAGTCTTTCCCTTATGGTGCTCCCTCTGCTGGGAATGGCTGGAATGCCACCTGTTTACCGCACAGTCCCTTCTATGTCCTGAAAAACCTCTGACTTCTCTTGCAATCACTTTCTTTTTTGTCCCATCTTTGTGATGTGTTTCCTCCGTTCCAGCTCTTAGCAATGTTTTTCCTCAATGCCCGATGGAATTCCTTAGAGAACAGAAAATATGTCTCATGCACTTTCTATCATTAGGTACTAGGAACCCAAAGGGCCTGGCACAAAGTAGGCACTCACTAAATATTTGTTGAATGAATGAGTGAATAAT
Organism: Cryptoprocta ferox; assembly: GCA_028646485.1. Lineage (NCBI taxonomy): Eukaryota > Metazoa > Chordata > Mammalia > Carnivora > Eupleridae > Cryptoprocta > Cryptoprocta ferox. Next base: position 59,203,128 of record CM053576.1, on the reverse strand, counting down.
TTGTTCTGCTTATGAATGTCATGTCCTGATTCTATTACTTGGAGGGAGGGGTAATGACTGGAAAATCCCATGACTATCCTACATCAAGAAAAAAAAAAAGAGAATGACTGCAGACTGAAAAATATCTAAATATAGACATAGATCTATTAGTCTATAGACTAATAGACAAATAGTATCTATTTTGTCTATCTATCTATCTATCTATCTATCTATTCATCCACCCATTTATCCATCTATCCATGTTCTAGCTCTTGCTTAATTAGTAAAAGAGGTAAAGAACCACAAACGTGTCTTATTCCATAAGCTTGTTAATATACGCCTCCAATTAGTTCTGTGAAGACATCTGTGTTCTGTGAGACAGGGCTTGCATGCAAGATATTTATTAGGGACCACCTTTCTGTTGGAGGTGAAGATGTAGGATTGGAGACAGAACTGTGACGTAAGCTCACCAAAGCCTCAGGAAATGCCATGGGGAGTCCTACAGCACATATGACCTCAAATCGGAGTTGTCCCATAGTGACCTAAAATATACCAAGAATGCTATCAGTTTATCAATAGTTGCATGGAAGGGTGTGTGCTTGGGCATGGCAATAGTTTAGGGAGACCCTGATCGGAGCGACAGCTGGAGGGTATCTTGTCACCAAATTCGGAGCAGCCTGGGCAGTGCCGTCCTTCCTTGAAGTAGGACCTCTGTGCCCACTGCAGTATTATTCCATAAACACACAGTCACAATTTTGAATGAGGAAGGTTATATTCAAATTTCCCTAACAAGAGTGTGTCTATTTAAAAAGGTGTGGAAAGCAACAAAGATGCATGATGGAAATCATTCTATTGGAAATATAGTACAAACACATTTTTCTCAGAGACATTGTTGGAATTAGAAGCATTGCCATGTCACTTCCTTTCTTAAAGTTTGATGGGCACTACTTTTATGCCAGAATTTTGGTTTACTTTATCCCAAAAGACATCTAACATTTTCCATGGTAAATTGCAGATCACTCTCTCTTTTGAGGTACTGTGATTTTCATATTTTCCATCCCTTTTCCATGACATCAGGAGCCAAGTATCCAAACAAATTTCACTTAAACTGATTCATATGGTAGCTCTGCACTTTGAAGTTTAGGGTTAATCTTTTATATTATAAAATAATTCTTCAAATCTATTTGAAAATTGGTAATGTTTATTTTTGAGAGAGAGACAGAGACAGAGCTTGAGTGGGGGAGGGGCAGAAAGAGAGAGGGAGACCCAGAATCTGAAGCAGGCTCCAGGCTCTGAGCTGTCAGCACAGAGCCCAATGCAGAGCTTAAACTCATGAATGGCAAGATGATGACCTGAGCCGAAGTCAGATGCTTAACTGACTGAGCCACCCAGGCGCCCCCAAACCTATTTTAAAGCAATGGAACCAATTGATCTCCTGGTGCTTTTTCTTTTTCTTTCCTTTTTTTTAAAAAAAATATTTATTTTTGAGAGAGAGAGAGACAGAGTGTGAGTGGGAGAGGGGCAGAGACAGAGGGAGACACATAATCCCAAGCAGGCTCCAGACTCCGAGCTGTCAGTATAGAGCCTGATGTTGGGCTCAAATTCACAAACTGTGAAATCATGACCTGAGCCGAAGTCGGATGTTTAACCCACTGAGCCACCCAGGTGCCCCTTTTGGTATCTTTTCAATATAATAGATATTGTTGAAGAATTTTGACATTATAAGAATTACCTTTTAGTGGGGAAAAAAACGCTGCTTTCCTCCTGACTGTAAGAGTTTTTTCTTCCATGCTCTATTTTTCTCCCTGTGTCATCCTAGACCATTCTATTCTCTTGTCGCTCTTTCTTTCTTGCTGCATTTCTTACTGGTTCTAACCAGTGCTTCATGCTTTTCTTTCTTAGCTGTTTTCTTTCACAGTTTATACAGATATCGCTATTAATAGGGTCTAGAGGTCATCAATAACACATTAAGGGGTATCTCTGCATTAAAAAGCATTAGACTCACAGGCAGTTGAAAAACTGCCAGATCCTTAAGCTTTAAGACTCTTGACACTCAGCTGTGTTCGCCTGATGCACTTACATCTCTATCCGTCACTCAAGGTTGAGTTCTTTTTCCTGTGTTTTCACTGTACTGTAACAGAATGGCGTTTGGGTTAGTTCAGCTCAGTCCATTAGCTGCTATTGGAGCACTTATTTGCCACAGAAGGTAAACAGGGGCTAGAGGAATAAAGATAACCCTTCCAGGATCCTGCCATCTGGCGGGGTAGATGTTCACATAAACAGATCACTTAAATGAACAGTTAAGTAATCACATAAACAGATCAGTTAAATGCTGACTTTGTATATTCAATGTGCAGTGGGAAGACCAAGAAAAGGCACTTAGCTCAGTCTAGAGGTTTGAGAAAGGTTACTTGGCATGATGACAGATGATTTGAGTGTCAAAGGATGTGTAAGAGTCATTCCATCCCATAGTACTAGAGGACCATGTGGAGGAAACAAGAAGGGGCTCGAAAGGTAGCCTCTGGGGTAATGTCTGCCACGCCAAGGAGCATCTGTTGTATTCTGCAGTCCATGGGGACGCATGAAGAGTTAAGCAGAGAAGTATCTTCTATTTTGGAAATACCATTCTCACTGGCACATGAAAGATGGCTTGAAAGCAGTGGTTCTCAATGTGCCCTGGACTAGCAGCTTCAACATTATCTGGGAACTTGTTAGAAATGCAAATCCTTAGACCCCACTCCCCCCACCTACTGAATCAGAAACTGGGAGTGGAGCCCACCAGTCGGTGTCTTCCCAAGCTCCCCAGGTGATTCGGATACTGGCCAAAGTTTGAGAACCACTCTTCTAAATCAGCGGGGAGCATTTGACGAAGTCTCAGATTAGGGTGCAGCAAGTGAGGAACTCACCTCAGGGGCAAAATAGAAGAGGGGGCCCAAATCCTTGGTAATCAAGATAAATAATATTTTAATGCAATATTAAAAAAAATCAAAAGTACTGCCAAGAATTCACAATGTTGTTTGTTCTAGGATGCTGCGTTATTGTGCAATGGGAACAGTTGTTTCCAATCAGCTTAGGGTCCCAGGGCCCACACAGCTGTCACATTCCCCATCAGGAAGATTGGGTAACATGGGGTTCAGGGCAAGCTTTGTGAGTGTGAGACCAGTGCAGTTGACTGGGGCCCCACGTTCAGAAGGACCCCACACTTAGAAAGGCTCCCACACCTGGTTCAACGTTCCTCTGTCACTGTTTTGAAATCCTTAATAATTTTTGAAAGAGACTTGTATTTTCATTTTGTGCTGGGCCCTGCAAAGTTTCTTGTGGACTGGTTTCCGGATGTCTTCTTTTTGTTGTTTTTTTTTTTTTCCTCTTCCAATTTTACATCAGGATAGAGTGAATTCAGTTTTTTTGTTGTTGTTGCAAAACTTTCATTAACTTTTTACCCTCGGTTCCAAATATGAGAGGACCTTTTGGTAAGTGTACATAGGGCACACATTTTTCCTTTTACTGCAGGCTCCAATATGGCTTGGTGCAGTAGTGGTCTGAAGACATTCTTGATCGTCACGACTAAGGGGTGCTACTGACATCTAGTGGGTGGCCAGGATGCTGCTAAACATCCTACAATGCACAGCACGGTTCCATAAGGAATGATCCCATCCCAAATGTCAATAGTGCTCAGGTTATGAAACTCTGCTCTCCAGGGACAAGTAAGGAGGTTGTTAGCAGTGTCTTGAATTGGGGCAGTGACAGCAAATGTGCAACTGTCTAGAACCTGATGATTAACCAGCTGGGAGGGAGTGAAGGTTGAGGTAAAGAACGGCTCCCACTTACTTAGTCACTTACTTAGGCATGAGCTGGAGGACAGATTCAGAAGGAGGAGCTAGTTAGGTAGAAGCGAGGCAAATAAAGAGAGGAGTTGGTAGCAGGACATCAAATGGAGATGTTTGAAGGCCACACCTGAAGCTCTGAAGAGACATTTTAGAACCGTCAGCAGTACCCATGGTGGTCCTCTGTTTCACCCAAACATCTGAGACACTTCCATCCCTACTGGCTCAGAGAATGGACACCACAACTAAACCAGGGGACAAGGAAGGTAAGTTTTGGCTTCTTATGTCTCATAAGATTTTTCTGAAATCCATGGCAGAGAAATAGTTTGTGCATTTCAAATATTTAAGCCCTGAGGAGCTCCAGGTATAGAGTGCATTTTCATGCTCGAAGTAGCAGCCGGGGATAACAGGCAAGTCCAAGTACTTTTTCTCTGAGATGAAATAGAGATGTCTCAAGTGGTGAAGAGAAAGGACAAGGGGGATGTGGAGGAGGGGATGGACAGGACAACAGCATTTCGTGGGCCGGCAGCCAATGGACAGGAGCGGAATTGTCATGGGGACTGCCCTGGCTTCACCTAAGCAGGCACCAAGGACCTGCCTTTCCTGATTGTACCAAAGTGCAATGTCTGAGAACCCAAAATCAGCTGCCAGCACACCCCGCCGCCCCCCACTCAGGAATGACACCTGTCTATGGGCAGCCTTCTTACCAATAGCTCAGGACACTTGCAGGTCACAGCATAGAGGGAAAACCCCATCACATATTCTTGGGTAGAGCTACAGGGATCCACAGTCCTTCCACAGATGAATGCCAAAGTGATCTCCGGCTCTTTTGGTTGCGTTTCATAGGCAAGTTTCTCTAGAATTGTTTTTGGACAAACTTTTTCCTTCATCTTTAATTTTTGCATTGTCAGAGAGTGAATTCACTTTTCACCCTAAATATTTTCAGCCTTCTTTATTGCCGCCAAAAGAAAGCAAGGATTTTTCTTTGCTGTTTTTTTTTAAGCTTATGGGATACATTTACTGGCTACAAGACAATTTTCTGTTTCCTGCTTTTTTTAAACATGTGTTTGTTTATTCTTTAACTCTGCATCCCTGGGGACCTTTGGAGGCAGAGATGTTGTTTGGTTCAATAGCACATCCCTCGACCATGGCACGGTGCCCAAGATGTTGTAGGGGTCTGCAGCAGATGGTGTGGTGTGCTTCCTGGAGCCCCTTTCAGGACAAAGGCACTTACTCCCCTAATTATGCCTAGTGTCAGCTGATACGGCTCTCTGATCACATAACTGGTTGAGGCAGGACAGAGGCTCCGTCCCTTGCCAAGCCAACTCCAGAGCTCCCAGTAGGACTGGCTAAGTTCTCTGTGGCAAATTCATCCCAGTTCAAGCCTTTCTGACTAGTTCTGCTTCCCTCAAGCCTTTTCAGGGGTTGTTCTCAAGAGCACTCTCCAGAAACCCTCTCTTATGCAAACCTCAGCCTAGAATCTGTTTCCTGGTAAACAGATGTAAGACAAGATCTAATAAATATTTGCTGAATAAATGGATGAGTGGGCTCTTCCATTGTAAACTATGAGGTTCCTCACCCTAAGCAGAGATTATTATGGACAACCTCTGATCTTTATTTGTATATTTAACATTTTACTTTGTCATCTCAGGCTCTACAAGTCAGAGTCCACGCTCAAATCAGTCACCCAGTCTCAGGGGCATGCATGACTTCTATGTGATGATAGTATTAATACCCATTTGTTTCAGTTATATTGTCATTTGACCACCAGATGGCAGAGGTGACACTTGGAAAGCCACTCTTTCTGGACCTAGGTCACCAACTCCAAGATTTAACATTAAATCCAAATTACCCATTTAGTACCATTAATTCCCAAGCCTTCGTAATTATGGCATTGTTTCATTTTGTAGGAAAGTGTCACCGACACAATTGGCCCCATTTGCATATAAAAAGGAGCGTTTGTAATATAATGGAAAAAGCCCTGGTCTAAGCGTCAGAGCCACACTACACACTGGCCATTTGCCCCATTTGAACTGTTTCTTCATCAGTAAAATGAGAACTGCACTTCACAGGCCTGTTGAGAGGAATACATGTAAATTACTGGGGCCTGGTGGAAGGGACCACATGTGTTTCTCCCTAGTCCAGAAGAGCTCTGGGTGTGGGGCCAGGGATGGAGTACGTGTAGACTGACTGGCTTTACCTGGCTCCCAGAGCGAGGGGCTAGTGTGTGTGGTGCCCTTTAAGGAGACCCTGGCTCCTGAGACACGCACTCCAGTCCAAGCCTGGCTCCGGGGCGCGACAGGGCAGTTACTCCTTGGCTTGTGTGCGCCCTCTGAAGTTCGTTGCCCTCCTGCACGCTGGGGTACTTTACTTCTTCCAAGAATCCCCAACTCCCGCCCTTGCTTGTGTGTGCTGGGAGGCCGGTAAAGGAGGGCGGAATCTGGCTGAATTTTTCACACTGGTACGGGACAGTCACCTCCCTGCCTGGATTCACCTATTCCCGCACCAGTGACCGGCCGCGGAAAGAGACCAGAGCCCGCCAAGTCAGGGCAGCTTGGGCCACATGCCACCGAAAGAAGAGGATCACAGAGGCGCAAATAGCCGGACAGGCCTCCAGATTACAGGAGCACGTCACTCAGGTGCCGGGGAAGTAAGACCTGGAGGACCACATTGCACCAAGGGGAGGAGCTTCGGCAGTCACGTGACCCAAGACCGCAACCACTTCCGCTGCTTCCACCTGGGCAGTGTGGTTGTTCTGTTCAAATCCGGTTCAAAGTGGGGAGCCACAGGGCTCCTTAAGAAAAAGAGGTAAGAAGACCAGCATCAGAAAAAGGAGATGTGTTTCTAACCCCATAAGATCCATTTGGTGCTTCTGACCTCCAGAACTACAATATAATCAATGTATATATTAAGCTATTAAATGTGTGGGATTTGTTACAGCAACAATAAGAAAGCAATACATTCCCTAACTGAAAAAGGTGCGAGGGGACTCCAGGCTGCACACCTCCACTGACCCCAGTATCCAAGCCAGCCAGCTCGCTGTCCCCAGCCCCTTGGCTCAGGCAGCCTCGGGGCTGGAGAAAGTAAACCTATGCAGTTGCAGTTTTTGAGTTTGGACTTTCTTCTCCAAGAGATTTTTCTTTTATTAATGTAAGGGACAGATATCGAGGAAAGAAACAAAAACATGGAACAGAGGAGTATGAAATAGATAATACAAATGCAAGCTGTTTTGCCAGTTTTATAACCGCAACACAGTGATAGAGAGACAAAACATCACAGTCAAGTTTCAAAGGTGGTGGTGTTCCTTTAGCATGGCTAAGTCTTCCGAATTTGGGCTGCAGTCCTTGTTTGGGGTGCATCACTGGGTCCCTGGCACAGTCCACGCTTTGAACACTAGTGTCAGTTGTGGGCACCTTCCAACATTCTGAAAAAAAATCACTGATTTCTGCCAAAAACCACAGCCTGAGACCGAGCGTGGGAGACGGTCACCCACAATCCCATACAGAGTGAGAGAAAGAGAGAGAGAGATAGAAAGAGAAGAACCATTGGCTCAGTTGTGATCATATGACGTTTGGTGTCACATACTACTCGTATTGCAAAACATTGCTCGTTTATCAAGTTAAAATTTATTAGAAATGTTTGCTCACCTTGCAGAACCCTCGCAGAACAAGTTATTTGCAATCCAAGGTTTTACGGTAGGTGCTATTTTTTGTGTAATATTTTGTGTATTACTTAATTTTTTAAAAATGTTTATTTTTGAGAGAGAGGGGGAGAGAGACAGAGAGACAGAGCATGAGCAGGGAAGGAGCAGAGAGAGAGGGAGACACAGAATCCAAAGCAGGCTCTAGGCTCCGCACGGTCAGCACAGAGCTCGATGCAGGGCTCGAACTCATGAACTAGGAGATCATGACCTGAGCTGAAGTTGGACGTTTAACTGATTGAGCTACCCAGGTGCCCCTGTGTATTATTTTAAAATAAAGTTGAACAGCCCTATTTTGTAGCCTTTTCCCATAAGTGCCCAAAGAAGTGAATCAAGCTTCGTCTGAAAGGGGCAAGGGTGTTAACTACTTTATCTCAAACCCAAAAATGTCTGAAGCAGCTATTCCACTGGCTCTCAATTCAGTGCTGCTAGAGGACCAAGACCATGTGTGTCTTCACTTAACTCAGAGACCTAGAAACCATCCGCTTGCCTTTCACTTATTGCCTGCACTCAATTAGTTCCTGAGTTCTGTGCATCAGGCCTCCTAATAATCTTTTAAATCCACTTAGGTACCTTTCATGTCTATATGGCTCACAAGTACAGAAGCTGAAGAAGAGTATTCAGGCTATTAAACTTTACATCTCCAAAAAATAACCCCAAACTGGTCAACTCCTGTCCTCAAGGCTAAAGGAACTTGTCCAGGGCTTCTCATTACAGACACAGAAAATAAGAATATAGAGTAGCACACGGGTAAATGGACAGGTATGTGTAGGGGCCCCTAGCTGTGGGAAGGCTGAGGGATCCTGATCTTGGTGTATCCTTGACCTTTTGCAATACCATCAGTCTGCTAAGCACACTGTTTGGGAAGTTCGGATCTAGTTCATTCTTTTTTTTTTTATAATTTTTAGCATTTATTTATTTTTGAAAGACAGAGAGAGACAGATCATGAGCAGGGGAGGGGCAGAGAGAGAGGGACACACGGAATCGGAAGCAGTCTCCAGGCTCTGAGCTGTCAGCACAGAGCCTGACAGGGGGCTCAAACCCACAAACCCTGAGATCATGACCTGAGCCAAAGTCAGATGCTTAACCGACTGAGCCACCCAGGTGCCCCAGATCTAGTTCATTCTTTAGTGGCCAGACCACACTCGGATCTGAGATAGACTGATAGCCTGGCTATTAGGAGTGAGCTCTGGATCTCCCTTCCTGTCTACTGGGGAAGCACTGTCTTTGCTGCCATTGGGCTACTGCTTTATGAGCCGAGATTCCTGCCCTGAAGACATGCCTACCATTCACTTGGCACACTCTTCACCCCAGTGGTCAGACCCTGTTCTCTACATACTCGGATGCCAGCTGACAGCCTACTGTGAATGGAGAGCTCAGACTGGTTTCCCATGGCCACTTGATATTACTGCCATTGGAATTCTTGCCTCCCTGATATCTATATGAATTCAACCCAGGTCACCAATATTGGATCAGCTAGCTACCTTCATGGATGTCTTGCTCATACCTTAGGGAAAAAGAAAGGTATTATGGCAGCTCCTAGAATGCAATGGTATAGATATTAGGAAAAAAATATTCCATTCACTTGTAGGCAAGGTTGGAAGGAGAGAATTGAGGTGAACTTCATAGGTTACCTTCACTGTGTTAAGGATTAGAGCCGGTGACATCAAGTCAGGACCAGAATATACCTTTCTATGTTCCTTATATAAAGCTTTGTGAATTAAAGACAAAATAGCCCAAAACTTACATAACCAAATGAGAATAGTCCCTATCAGAGAAATCACCTTGGGAGGTCATACACTTGTTTCTTCAAATATTAGTATAGCTCATAATATTTTTGGAAATCTTTTTGGATGTTCTTTTTAAAGCGTTCTCTTCAGGATCTCCAATGGTATAGAAATCTTTATCCTTTGGAATTGGATTTGATTTTTGGAAACCATCCAAAGTAACTTTAAGATATGGCAGGTATGATCGAGGAAAGTGCTCAATTGATCAAATGGCCAAAAGCAAAGCTAGGTCATAAATAGCAAGGCTGATTTCCTTATGTAGTCAAAATAACACAAAAGGATGATAAAAGAAGACTTTCAGAAATTTTAAGCTCTTGCAGCAGATTGAAATAAACATGAAAGATCACACAAACTTGGACATATAAGTCTTGGGATATTCTAACCAACCTGGGGAACAGTAGAGAAAATATTTTTGTTTTTGCAGTTTGGGCTTTCTAAGCAAATTGTACTGGGGACTTGGAGTAAAATCAAGCCCTGGAAGGTTAATTTATGACTGATCAGTGAGAGAACTCTGTGACACATACAGGAGAGATTTACAATACACACATAAAATTTACACATACAGCATTTACTCTGTAACATCCACAGAAGGTAAACTACAGAGATTTCCCTCCTGGATGTATGTGTTTGTGTTTACATTTCAAGGGGAGGAATGAGACTTGTACTGTGGAGGCATCTCTGGGTAGGAAAGCTGAAGACACCAGGTTTATCTTTCCCCTGGAGAAATTTATTTATATTCCAAAGAGTTAAGAGTAAGAATCCAGGATCCTTCCTATGGCATCTCCAAGGAAACTCTCTAAAGAAGAGGGGAGAAGGGACAACTGCTTCTCCCTTCTGTATAAGTGCCTGGATGCATGTTTAGGGGCTTCCTCACCAATAATATGCATTACTTCATGTGTAGAGTTTAATTCAACCAGCTCTGATTAATCTCAGGGATAAGAATTTGGGCACTGGGGAACCATGTGGTTGCTGTTTGCTGAAAGTAAATAATAGCCATCTGCTCTGCTCCAGAAACCTAAAGCATGCGGTAAGGATAATATTAATATTTATGGGCATTAAAAACTCAACACAGTCTTCACCTTTTCCAATACAATATAACTATGTTTTACAAACTCTTTTCTCTCCATGCAGAACCCAGTAGGGTGGAGGCCTACTCTCTAAAATTTATACCGCACTTTCCATCTCCATTTTAGATGTCCCAAAGAAATGGTGGTAGGCATCTACTAGTCCCTTCCACGGGAGGGCTGAAAATTGGGATTGTCCTAAGGACCAGGTGACACAACTGTCCCTCATTTGTCTCTCTTAGATAAAGTCCATACATAGGCTCCCAAATGGCTGGTTTTGAGTGACAGAATAATGTGGGGGAAATGAGATTGCTTTTTAAAATAAGAATGGGGGCACCAGGTGGCTTAGTCGGTTACGCATCTGACTTTGGCTCAGGTCATGATCTCATAGTTAGTGGCTTTGAGCCCCGTGGTGGGTTCTGTGCTGACAGCTCAGAGCCTGGAGCCTGCTTTGGATTCTATGTCTCCCTCTCTCTCTGCTTCTCCCCCATTCATGCTCTGTCTCTTTCTGTCTCCCAAAAATAAATAAAAGTTAAAAAAGTTTTTAAATAAGAATGAAAAACATTTATTTTCTTTTCAAAAGTATTTTAATCAAGGAGGGTGCTACATATTAAACATTTTTATGTTTTTCCATATGTGCCCAATACAACTGCTGCCTTTTTTAAAAAATGACAGCAACATGTAGGGGTGCCTGTGTGGCTTGGTCAGTTTTAACATCCCACTTTGGCTCAGGTCATCATCTCAGTTTTTTTTTTTTAATTTATTTTTTTAAACTTTATAGTTTATTGTCAGGTTGGTTTCCATATAACACGCAGTGCTCTTCCCCACAAGTGACCTCCACCAAGACCATCACCCCCCATTACCTTTACCTTTCCCCCTTCCCCTTCCCCCCTCAGTTTGTTTTCAGTATTCAAGAGTGTCTCGTGTTTTGTCTCCCTCCCTCTCCCTAACTCTTTTCCTCCTTCCCCTCCCCATGGTCCTCTGTTGGGTTTCTGCTGTTAGACCTATGAGT
>CM053576.1:58996851-59191262 GCA_028646485.1 Cryptoprocta ferox | reverse complement strand
CCAACTCCAGGATATTCATCTCAGTTTTTGAATTTGAGCCCCACTTCAGGTTCTCCGCTGTCAGCGCAGAGCACACTTCAGATCCTCTGTCCCCCTTTCTCTCTCTCTCAAAAATAAATAAACATTAAAAAAAAATAAAAAATAAAATGACAGTAACATCCTGATCTTGGGGGTGTGAGTTCAAGCCCTACACTGGGTATAGAGATTATTTAGAAATCAAATTAAAAAAAAAATAAAATGATAGTAACATAATTCAAATGGTGAAAAATGTTACCTTTCTGGTGATTATAAAAACAGGCCTTAAAAGAAAAGTTTATTAACCTAGTGTTAACAATAAAGGAAGTTTAAGGAAAAAAGAAGAAAAAAATTTCACTCAATCTCACCAGCCTGATAAACTCTTTCCAAACACATTCTCTTCCAATCCTTATTCAGAGTATCTATATTTTTATGAAGTTGTAAACATAATGTGTACACAATTTTTTGTTCTAATATTTTCAGGCCATATTTACTAATAGTTTTCCTTATTACTTAATTTTTAAATTACTTAAATTTTCTTTTAAAGATTTGATTTTTTGATGTAATAAGTATAAAGAGCCATAATGCTGAATTTTAAAAACACAGTATTGAACACAATCCCATTTACAATTTCACCAAAAAAAAAAAAAAAAACCCTGGGAATAAACTTAACCAAGAAAAGACCTGTACTCTGAAAACTACATAACAATGATGAAGGAAATTGAAGATGACACAAATAAATAGAAAGATATTCCATGCTGACGGATTGGAAGAGTCAATATTATTAAAACGTTCATACTACTTGAAGCAATCTACAGATTTAATGCCATCCCTATCAAAATACCAACATTTTTCAGTACTAAAATAATACTAAACAAGCAACACACAAGTACATACAGCATTGAGCAATTTTCATGAAGTAATCTTCTATTTGAGTGTTATATTTCATATTACTTAAACCGAGTTGACAAGTTATTCTAACATACTTTCGAATAGAATGTTAGTAAGTTTAACTTCTTCATAAGTACTTGTTTTTATACTTTTCTGTAAGAATGCTATATTCTCTATGAAAAAATATGCTATTATTCAAACAACGCAAAAATAGCATGGAAAGTGAGGGCCTCCTGTAATTTCACTCCCCCTCAAAACTGACTACAATTTGGTGAATATTCATCCTGGCCGAACTCCTCATTCGCAGGTGGAAACAATTCTGTAGTTTGCTGCCACAGCAAAATAAGCACCGCTGCCCATTAACACTGTAAAGAACTTGATGGCCAACAAATATTTGCTGAGTTACTCATGCTCGGCACTGGGCTAGGCACTAGGGATCTAAAGATGGTCCCTATCTTGGAAAAGTTCATAAACTCATAGGAAGATTGACAAGCATACGAATAACTGGCATGTACTACCAAAATGACAGTGTTACAACTGAGACAAAAATCTTCAGTATGGCAGAAGAACAAGGATTTCTTGTGAGGTTTCACTGAGGAGGTGATGTTCGAGATGGGTCTTCAAGTGTGCTGAAGTTTTTCAGGTGGGAGTAAGAAAGACCCTCCCAGCAGAGAGCACAGCACAGCACATGAAAGAACAGTGCTTTTAGGGACTTTCGAGAAGGTCACTCAAGCTGGAGCAGAGCCTGGTATATGGGGAAAGAAAAGAGGAAGGGTCACAGAGAAGACAAGCCACTAGGGGCTCTTAAGTAGGGAAGAGATAAGATCAGAATGGCTTAAAAAGAGAGTTTGGAGAACATCTAAAATGTGCCATACCCACAATAAACCTAGTTTTATGTTTAAGTCCTGTGGCTATCTTCTATGAAAATGTATGTCATTAAAGGCAAATAACTGCAAGAAAACATGAGCACTTGTGTGTCCTTAAGATGTATGGTGGAAATCCTATTCAAATAACTCTTTTTTTTTTAAATTAGACTTTTATTAGTCTATCTTTTTTTTTATGTTTGTTTATTATTGATACAGAGAGAAACAGAGCATGAGTGGGGCAGAGAGAGGGAGACACAGAATCTGAAGCAGGCTCCAGGCTCTGAGCTGTCAGCACAGAACCTGACATGGGGCTCGAACCCACAAACCGTGAGATCATGACCTGAGCCGAAGTCGGACACTCAATCGACTGAGCCACCCAGGCGCCCCTCAAATAACTCTTAAATAAGTCATTCTATAGTTCTGATTCCTTAGTACATTTCAAGCATTGAGGGAGACCCTGCGAACGTGTTACAGTACTGTGGTAGCCTCCAAAAGGGCACTCCCCAATTATACGGCCTCCTGGTATTCACACTTTTGTGTAATCCTTTCTCACGATGAATAGAGCTAAACTTTGTAACTAATAGAATATTGTTGAAATGATGTTTGACTTATGTGGCTGGGCCATAAAAGCCATTAAAGTTTCCACCTCGCTGTCTCATGCTCATTCTGGGGGAGGCCTGCCACCATGTTGTGAGGATGTTTAAGCAGCCTGGGGAGAAGCCACATGGAAGGAATTGAGGCCTTGAGTTAACCATCAGAGCCACTGGGTTTAGTCATCTTGGAAGTGGTTTCTCCAGCTCCAGCCAAATCTTCCAATGACTGCAACCTCATGAGAGACTCCTGGCCAGAAGCACTCAGCCACATACATGACTGTTGAATTTCTGACCCATAGAAACTGTGAGATAGTAAAAATGTACTGTTTTAGGGGCAACTGGGTGGCTCAGTCTGAGCTTTCTACTATTGATTTTGATCAGGTCATGATCTCAGGGTTATGGGCTCATGCCCCACATCAGGCTCCACACTGAGCATGGAAACCTGCTTAAGATTCTGTCTCTCTTTCCCTCTAACCCTCTTCCCTGCTTGCACTCTCTCTCTAAAACAAAATTAAAAAAAAAAAGTACTGTTTTAAGGCATTAAGTTTTGGGGTAACTTATTATGCAGCAAGATAAATACCAGAAGAACTCTGCTTTCCTTTCATTGACTCAGGGACATATTAACAAATATTTTTTTTAACAACAAGATTTCATCTTATATTAAAAAATAACACAATATTCATACTCTAGCTCTAGATATGCTATCTAGATGGGTATGAAATCACTAAATAAGGCTTTTTAAAAAAGTTTATTTGTTTTGAGAGAGAAAGAGAGAGCAGGGGAGGGGCAGGGAGAGAATCCCAAGCAGTCTCTGTGCTGACAGTGTGGGGCTGGAACTCACAAACCCTGACATCATGACCTGAGCTGAAATCAAGAGATGAACACTTAACCAATTGAGCCACCCAGGTGCCATAAGGCTCTTTATGATGGATTCTTTAATTATGTAAATCATTACATATTGCTGGTCAATTACCATAAATTGTATTTTTTTAGGAGGTACTGGGAATATAAAACTGACTGACAGACCATATATTGTTTTTCAGTTAGGGAAAACAATACTTACAGGAAAAACTTACCTTGGATTGGTCTGAAGTTTGGCTTGTATAGAGACGTTTAGGAACAAGTATTAAATGAGTAGGCAGTTAAAGCCTTTTTTTGTGGTTTTTGAAAATGTTTTTATTTGTTTTTGAGAGAGAGACAGCGTGAGCAGGGGAGGGTCAGAGAGAGAGGGAGACACAGAATCCGAAGACAGGCTCCAGGCTCTGAGCTGTCAGCACAGAGCCCGATGTGGGGCTTGAACGCACAAACCATGAGACTGTGACCTGAGCTGAAGTCGGACGCTTAACGAACTGAGCCACCCAGGCGCCCCTTTTTGTGGTTTTTGGAGGTCAAATTTTAATTATTCAAATGTCAAAGATTTAAAAAATCACTATGTGTGAAAATGTGTCATTAAATAACTATAAAAAGTCCATTCCCTAACAGGGGAAAATGCTGCTTCAACAGGTACATATTTCCAAAGCTAAACTACACTGAAGGAAACATGGATAAATTTTTTTTCATGATTTTATGCAGTCCACTTTTACAATAAGATGTCATTTAAGTGTTTTCTCTTACATTTTTAATATTGAAGACTATGGATTCTTTAAAAAATTCCTTTGGAATACATTTTACACACACACAAAAAAGAAATACATTTTTATAAATAAAATAGTTACCTAGAAAGAAGTACATGGCCCAAATTCATGGCCCAATTCTCAAAGAGAGGGCGAGCAAGCGAGCGCACAAGTGGGTAAGGGGCAGAGAAAAGGAGAGACAGAAACCCAAGCAGGCTACTTGTCGTCAGTGCAGAGCCTGATGTGGGGCTCAAACTCACAAACTGTGCGATCATGACCTGAACGGAGATCAAGAGTTAGCAGCTTATCCAACTGTACCACCTAGGCGCCCCTAAACTTTGTTTTTTTAAGTTTATTTATCTTGGGAGAGAGAGAGAGAGCACAAACAGGGTAGGGACAGAGAGAGAAAATCCCAAGCAGGCTCTACACTGTTTGCACAGAGCCCCATGTGGGGCTTGAACTCAGGAACCGTGAGATTATGACCTGAGCTGAAATCAAGAGTTGGTCGCCTAACCTACAGAGCCACCCAGGTTGTCCTGTGTATTTTAGAAAACCTGAAGCAGAGAATTTAAGGTGGTTTCAAGTTGGTAGTGCCAGGTGGCTACAAAAACAAAGCGCTATCTTTTCTAAACATGTTATTATTTGAATCTTTAAAACCTAAGCCTTCATTGCCTCTACTTCCCATAGGATACCACTCCATTTACCTGACCCTGTGTAACAGACATACTAGAGTTGTTTCTACTTGATCTTGCCATTTCCTCTCCCAGTCTTTTTAAGCCCCTTCAAATCCACTCGAAAAATTTGCCCCATCACTCTACGGCAAGTTCATCCTTCCTGTTACTCAAGCCAGAAATCTTGGGCTCATCTTCGATTTCTTTTTATTCATACCCCATATCCTATCCTTGAGAAAATTCTATTCGTTTACTTCCAAGTCACATCCAGAATCTGTCCACTCCTCACACTTTCTTTCCATTGTTAACATCCCAGTCTGATCCACCAGCGTTTTGCTAGCCTAGTTTACGACAGTTTACCCACTCACTGGTCCCTGCTTCCACTACAAAGTAGGGCCAGTGATTCTCTTGAAATGTAAATTAACCCTATTACTCTTTTGCTCAAAATGACTCCCCATTTCACTTAGAGTAAAAGTCCTTACAACGGGCAATCGGGCTTTACATGGTCTAAATCCCCTTTCCCCATTCCCTTACAACCTACCCCCTTAACTAGACTCCAGCCACACTGGCCAACTTGCAGAGCATCTGTTTCTAGGTCCTGATCTTGCGCCCGCCCCGCCTCAGCTCCAATCTTAGTGTTGGGCACCTCGTTATTTTATTTATTTATTTCTAAGGGCCTGAATCATCTGATAACTTAAGGTTTCTGCATAAAATATATATTCTAAATAGGGATAACTTTCAAGGCCTGGCAACGCTCCCACAGTTAGCTCTCATTAACTGTTTGCTGAAGGAACAAACGCACTTGGTCATAGGTTAGTTCATTTCAGTGCTTTTCATTTTAGTTAAAACTCTTGGGCGCCTGGGGGGGGGGGGGCGCTCAGTCAGTTAAGCCTCCGACTTTAGCTAAGGTCATGATCTCCCGATTTGTGAATTCCAGTCCCGTATCAAGCCCTGTGCTGACAGCTCAGAGTCTGGAGCCTGCTTCGGATTCTGTGACTCCCTCTCTCTCAAACAAAACAAAACAAAACAAAACAAAACAACCAAACTGTACGGTGGCTTCAGCTCTCACTACCCGCCCCTCTCCCGACCCTATCTCCCAGGCTCTACAGTAGCTGGTTTCCGCAGCCCGGAGGCAGTTTCGTCCTGCCGCTGCGCTGGGTAACTGTGTGGGAGAAGGGTGGAAGGTCTGGATTGAAGCAAAGGTGCTTCCCAGGTGCTCGAGGTCTAGACTGTCCTAAAGGTAATGAAACAGACAAGTTTCCAATCCGCTGAGCTCGCCCCAGCGCGCACTCTTTTAAAGTCGGCGTCTACCCAAATCCACTCGGCAACACCCGTTCTCGGTGACATCACGACCGCTCCGGACTCCTGATTGGAAGAGCTCAGTCATTCAATTCTCGCGATCACTCCTGCTCCAGGTCCCCTTGCTTCCGTCCCATCACCCCGACCCGGTAGTCAACAGACCACGTTGCGAGCCGCGGAGACACCGTAGAACCAGACCAGCTCCGGTACTCGTCTAGACGGCTGCGACTCTTCTCAGACGCTCCCAGGCACGAGGTTTGGCTCCCAGGCATTCTGTCGGCCAGACCCGCGGTAGCGCGCGACCCTTCACTGCTCTGTTCGGCCACTTTGCTAGTGCAGCCTGGCGATTCGCACCAATTCCACCCGTCCTGGGCTCTCGCGAGAGTTTGGCGGTTCGGGTACTGATTTCCGGTCGCTTAGGTCTCCATGGAGACAGCACTTTAACTACTTTTTTTGATCTCCTGGCAGTCTCTGGACTCCACGTGGTTAGGAAATTACCCAGAGAGTGTTTGTGGGAGTCAGCCAGAAGGTGTAGGTGGGAGTAAAGTAGCGGTCAAAAGGGAAGCAGCCAGTGGGATTTAGGACTACAATTTGCTAAGCATCTTCTGGCCACTAGAAGCACCGGCATCGGGTGGGCACGGGGTTTTCCCTTTTGGGGAGGCCCAGTTCATCAGGACAAACGTTCAGGCATCCGTTGAGCACGCATAAGCACCGAGCCTATTTTTGTTTAGTCTTGAAGGTTCCAAGATCAAATCCTGCTGTAAACTTACTCGCCATTCACCAGAAAAGTCTCCCCAGTTATCGGTCTCTATCCCTTAAGTTTGTGTATTGGTCACTTTCCTAGGAAGCGATCCCCAGTTATTCCCCTAGATCTAATCATGTCACTTTTCAAATTCTTCCCTTGTCGTTACCATTCTGTGTTTCTTTTTATTACCATTTTCTGTTAAGTGATTTTTCACATTCCATTGCTGTATTGCTTTCTTATTTTGCAGATGGACCATAGGTTCTTTAAGGTCAGGACTAACTTGTCACTTTGATATACATACCAGATAGTGCACTTTTCTATTGTTAAAAGCATACCTCCCTTCTAGAACATCTCTGACAGTGTTGGTTAATTTGTTTATCAGATATTTATTAAGCACTGAATATATGCCAGGCATGGTTTTAGAAATTGAGAATTAAAACAGTGGATAAAACAGATTAAAGTTGCTGCCTTCAGAGTGTTTATTACTAGGGGAGACAGACAATATACAAATAAACAAGTTATTGCCATTTCAGGTAGTAGTAAGTACTATGAAGAAAATAAGTGAATGGAAATGATCTGTGAATAGGAGTGGTGGCATTTTAGGTAGAGTGGACATGGAAGGCTTCTCATAGGAGGTGGTATTTGAGAAGAGACCTGAAAGATGAGGAAAAGATCTTGCAAAGATCTGGTGGAACAAACATTATCAGGCAGACTATCAGGAAGGTCAGGGTCCCTTAGATGGTCAAGAGAAGGTTGATTTGAGATGAAATGCAGAGGAAGGCAGGACCAAATGACTTTGGGCCTTGAAGGCCACGGTCTCAAGCTAGATTTTATTCTCAGTGTAATTGGAAGCCCTTGGAAAGTTTTTAGCAAGAGAGTAATTAGATTTGGTTAAAGTTTTAAAAAGACTATAAAAAGAAGGGACTCTTCAGAAGCAAGGGGGAAGAGAGGAGACCAGCTGTGAGGGTATTGCAGGAGTCCCAAGTGCCAAGGGTTCGTTCTGCTTCTGTTTGGGTATTTACAGGTTGGGCAGTTCTCTGTTTAAAAGGCAGTCCATTCCATAGTTAGACCAGAAAATTCTTCCTTTGTATTGAGGTGGATTCGGCCTCTCCGAACCTTGCACTGACTTTTCCTAATTCTATAGCAAGACAAAAGACATCTTTTTCTGACGGTCCTCCAACAACAGCAGCTGCCCTATGTCCTCTTTTCTCCAGGCCAAACACCTTTGGTTAACTGTCTGAATTAGACAATGCTTTAAATTCTTTATTTCAGTGTCTACTATTAATTCTATTTAAAATGGGTATAAAGAAGAAGAAAGAAATGCAAGTAACTGCACTGACCATTTGCCATCAAGACCTTGAAACTTTGAGATGTGAGTGATTTCTGACTTAATTTGTTTATTTCTTTTCTGGGTTTCAGAGTATTTTTATGTCAAGACTCAATATCACTTAATGTTCAGACTCTTGCTGTTTAATTTTTCCATGTTCCTTACATTCAGTTTTGCATGTAAAATGGTTTCCTAAAAATTATGTCTTCAGACTACGTTCTGCCTGCTTTGTCTGTTTATAAATACTTAGATTTTGCATAGTGCATAGCAGAGGCAAACTCATTTGCATATATTGTTAAATCCTCAAAATGTTTGTGTGTGTGTGTGTGTTTGTGTTAATCTAGCTTTGGCTGATGTGGAAGGAAAGAATCTAGCTTCTTTGCTGTTACATTGCGTACAACTCACAGATGGAGTGTCACAAATCCATTGTGTTAAACAGGTAAGACTGAATTGATAGTCATTGATGCATCATGAAGAATATCATAGCATGCTATTATGAACTTTTAAAATTAACTGATAATTTTTGGTTCACGATTTTTAATATCAATGTATCATTAAAGAATAGGTTTCTTTTTCTTTTCTGTTCATTGTATAATCTTATTTTCTTTAGGGTATCAATAAAAGCCATATTCAGGCTTCCACTACCATTGGAGCTGTAAATAGATGGGACATTGAGACAGTTGCATATACCTTTTTTGTGGAGATAAATTAAAAAAAAAGTTACTTGTACTGATCTGAATCTTTAAAACTTTTCAGCAGACACATTAAAAAGTTAATTTAAAATGTAAAGACTATCCTTACCAGTATGTATTTCAATATTGGCATTTTACCATTTGAACTTGCATAATTTTTTTGGAAAGCAATTATATATATTTATGGTTTTTCAATAGTGGTACAGAATTCTTATAACTTGAGCCATTAACAGGTCTAATTCTTAATAGAGGTGGGTCTGGAGAGTAAAATGGGAGCTGGGGGTATGGGTTAAAAGTTAAAAAATACTAAAGTAGGTGTTTAAATCAGTATCCTTAACAATATATTGTAGAAAATATTTCACATTACAATTGAGACATAAAAGAGTGTTTGAAACTGTTACTTTGGTATATATACTTGATACTAGACAAAAGTACAATGACTTTGAATTTTTTGGATTGTAGATTGTGCCTTTACTGGAGAAAGCAGAGAAAAATGGTGCATGTGATCCCAGTATTCGAAGTTGTTTGGATATTTTAGCAGGCATTTATCTTTCTTTGAGTCTAAAGAATCCCTTAAAGAAAGTCTTGGCAAGGTAAGGAAAAAAAGGAAGCTAAGCATTATAAATGTTCAATTTGAGCAAAAGTGACCAGTATTTAAAGTTCTCCTGGTTTGGTAAAACTGAACTGAAATATGTTACTAAGAATTTCATTTTTATGGTTGCTCTTTTGGTTACTTATTACAACTTTTATAAAACACAAAAAGACTTTTTAGGTCATAGATGTTAATAAAACAGACTATGGGCTACAGTTTACAGTCCTGGTTCAGTCCATTTATATTAATGCAGTTCTTGGTTAAGTTTAATCTGTCATCCTGCTATTTCTTTTTCCTCTATTTTTTCAATTTGTTCTTCCATTTAAACATATTTTTAATTACACAGGTAATATAGGAATATATGCTTAATGTAAAGACTTCAAGCAGTACAGAAGTGAACAAAATAAGAAATGAGCCTTCTATTTCACTCTTTCTGGCCTATCTTATTTAACTTTTTTTTTTTTTTTTTTGGTTTATTTATTTTTGAGAGAGAGGGGCATATGCGTGTCTGAGCAGGGGAGGAGCAGAGAGTAGGGGAGAGAGACTCCCAAGCAGGCTCCAACTGTCAGCATGGAGCCCGATCTGGGGCTCCATCCCATGAACTGGGAGATCATGACCTAACCTGAAACCTAGAGTCTGGTGCTTAACTGACTGAGCCATCCAGGCGCCCCATCTTACTTTCTTCAGTAAAGGTCATCACTTAACATTTTGGTATCTATCTCTTTAGACCTTTTCTTTGGGTTTAATATGTATTGTTTTTAGTTTTGATTTTTTTGTACATAAGTGTGATTATATTCTACTTATTGCTCTGTAGCTTGTTTTTTTCTCTGAAGAATGTCTTAGAGGGAGCCTCGGTGACTCATTTGGGTTAAGGGCCCGACTCTTGATTTCAGCTCAGGTCATGGTCTCACAGTCTGTGAGTTTGAGCCCCACATCAGGCCCTGTGCTGACAGTGTGGAGCCTGCTTGGGATTCTCTTTCCCTCTCTCTGCCCCTCCCCTGCTCCCTGTCTCTGTCTCTCTCAAAAATAAATAAATAAACTTAAAAAAAAGAAGAACGTCTTAGAGATATTTTCAAATCAATATAGTCCTTATTTTTAAAAAAAATTGTGTTAAAAAACACATAACATAAAATTTGCCTTCTTAACCATTTTTGAGTGTTAAGTACATTTACATTGTTGTACAGTGGATCTCTAGAGCTTTTTCATCTTGCAGAACTGGAACTCTATACCCATTAAACGACAAATCCCCATTTCCCCTCCCCCAGCCCCCAGCTACCACACTTCTTTCTCTTTCTATGAATTTGATTACTTTAGTTACCTTATAAGTGGAATATTTGTATTTGTCCCTTTTTCGATTGGCTTATTTTACTTAGCATAATATTCTCAAGGTTCATCCATGTTGTAGTCTGTGGTGGGATTTTCTTCCTTTTTAAGGTTGAATTATATTCCATTGTCCATATGTACCACATTGTATTCATCTATTCAACTGTTGATAGACACTGCTTCCTCCTCTCGGCTATTGTGGAGAATGCTGCTGTGAACATGCTGGGTGTGTAAATATCTCTTTGACATCTGCTTTCAGTTCTTTTGGATATATATACCCAGAAGTGGGACTCCTGGATCATATGGTTGTTCTAGTTTTAATTTTCTGAGGAGCCTCCCTATTGTTTTCCATAATGTCTTTACTATTTTATGTTCCCACCAGAAGTCCTTATCTTTTCTTACAGCTGTAAATATTCCGTAATATGGATATACCAAAATTTATATGTACTTCATTACATATTATTTAGTCACTTTCTCGATATTTAGTGTTTTGTTTTCATTATTCCAACAATGATGCAGTGATATTCTTAATCACGTATATAGTTTTTATGTATATTTCTCTGAGGTAAATTCCTAGAAGTGGAATTTCTTCACCAAAAACATTGCTAAACTGTACACCCTCTAACAGTGAACAAGAGTGCCGTGTCTTCATACCTTTATAATGCTGCATAATATCAGTCTTTAGGTCTTTAAAAATCTAATGGGTAAAAAAATAGCATTATGTTTTGCTTTTCATTTCCCAAGTTACTAGGAACTTGGGAATATTTTTTAATGTGTGGCGTTTGACTGTGATTACATATCTTTTGTATGTCTTGTTAGAATGTCTCTTTTTTCTTAAGTAAGTTTATTTAATGTGTCAAAAAGTAAATGATCAGATAGTGGCCAGTTCTAGGGTTTTGGTGAAGCAGTCTACCGTGTCATCAAAGATCTGGATGTTTTCCATTTTTCTTCCACGTGTTGGCCATATCTTCCCTCAGAATTACAAGAGGCTGTAGCAGTTACAAGCATCTTAGACTGACATGACTCCATCCAGAAAAAAAGAGGAGATTTCCTCTTTTCCACCTCTTTTATTGAAGAGAAAACATTTTGCAGAAGGTCCCAGGAGAGTTCCTATCTCTTTCTGTTGTCAAGATTGGGTCATAAAGCCTCCTTCTGGTTTTAAGAATGGCTGAGAAGCAAGATTCTCCCACCGTTAGCCTCTGTAGTGGGAGGTGGATTTTGCCAATAGAGAAGGGCATGGGGAATGCCTGCAGGAAGTCAGCAACCATAGTATGTCTTCTTGACTTATAAGAGCTCTATATAGATTATGTACCAAATATATTCCTTTGTTTTGTTACTTGTCTTTAAACATTCTTTATGGTGTGTTTGCTTTATAAAAATTATAAATTTTTTTTGGTGATCAAATCTACTAATATTTTTCTTTGTATAGATTTATGAATTTCATAATTCTTGCCTTGCTCATATATGCTTTTTCTAGTATAAGACCATATAAAATTACTTGCTTGTCTTTAAAAAAATTTTTTTTTCTTATGTTTATTTAGTATTGAGACAGAGAGAAACAGAGCATGAGTAGGGGAGGGCAGAGAGAGAGGGAGACACAGAATCGGAAGCAGGCTCCAGGCTCTGAGCTGTCAGGACAGTGCCTGACGCGGGGCTCGAACCCACTAACCACGAGATCATGACCTGAGCTGAAGTGGGACGCTCAACCGACTGAGCCACCCAGGCGCCCTGCTTGTCTTTTCTTAAAATACTTTTATTTATTTATTTTTGTTTAACTTTTAAATTCATCTGGAATTAAGCTTTGAGTGGAACATAAGTTAGAGATCTAGTTTAGTTTTCTTTTCCATAATGGGGAGCCACTTATCCCCAAACTTTTGAATAGTCCATCTTTGCCATGTATTTGGAATGCCATTTTTTATGTTCTGTGTTCCTGTATAAACATAGATTCAGTTTTAGATTTGGGTCTGTCTGTTTACTCAGCAACACCACACTTTCATTTACTATAGTTTGATAATGTAGTTTAATTATATACAGAAGCAAGTCACCCCTTTGGTGACTTTTCTTTTTCAGACTATTTCTATTTCTAAATTCTTTTTCTTCCAGAAGAGCTTTAGAACTCTTTAGGCAATTAAAAAAAAAATGCCTACTGTTTAAAAAAAAATTTTTTTTAATGTTTATGTATTTTTGAGAGAGAGAGAGAGAGAGAAGACAGAGTGTGAGCAGGGGAGGGGCAGAGAGAGAGGGAGACACAGAATCTGAAGCAGGTTCCAGGCTTTGAGCTGTCAGCACAGAGCCCGATGTGGGGCTCGAATCCACGAACTGTGAGATCATGTCCTGAACTGAAGCCAGACGCTTAACCGACTGAGCCACCCAGGCACCCCTACAGTGGTTTTGATTTAGAGTAATTGAGGTAAAATTGACATTAAATTAAATTTATTTATTCAGTGAATTTTTTAAAATTTTATTTTGAGAGAGAGAGAACATATGTGCATGAGCAGAGGAGGGACAGAGAGAAAGAGAGAGAGAGAGAGAGAGAGAGAGAGAGAATCCCAAGCAGGCTCTGCACTCCTTGTTCAGTCCAACGTGGGGCTCAATCTCACCTGTGAGATCATGGCCTGAGCCCAGATCAAGAATCCAACACTTAACCAGCTGAGCCATCCAGGTGCCCCTATTCAGGAAATTTTTATTGACCATCTACTCTCTGTCAAATAAGTATTCTAGGCGTTGGGGATACAGTGAATAAAACAGTTTAGAATGGAGGTTACATTTTAAGAGGAAGATTGAAAACAGTCAAAATAAATAGGATTAGATGAAATGAATACTATGGAGAAAAATAAAGCAGTGATGGGGAATGGGAGCATCAAGGATGGGGTGAAGGTTACAATTTAAAAGATGGTGGCCACTTCAGATATCTTGGCTAAAATGTCATTGATAAGGTGATACTTGAGATTGACCTGAAGGGGATGAGGGAATGATTTTTGGGTCTTTTTGAGGGAAAAGTGTCAGTTGGAGGAAATAGCAAGAGCAAAGACTTTGTTATATTGTTGCAGCAAGAAAGGCCATGTAGCTAGAGCTAAGTGAACAAGGATCAAGATGAGGCTGGAGAGATAATGGGGCTAGAGTTTGTAGAGTCTTGTTAGTCACTGTCAGCCCTGTGGCAACTAATTTGACTGAGATGGACATGTCGGACAATTTTAGGCAGAAGTTTAACACAGTATTTTTATAAAACCCCTCTGGCTACTCTATTGAGGAGCGAGTCCAGGAGTTCAACAATTGTGGCATGAACTTAAAATTTTCTGGCTGTATTTTGAAGATGTAGTTCTGTATTCCTTTATTTGTATGACTCCCTACCTAATGTATCTACTTACTACATGGTTGTCAGATTTTTAATGCTTTGTTCTTTTTCTAGCTCGCTAAATGGACTACCTGAATTTTTTCTTACTGAGGCTACACAAAGTTTTACTTCTCGTCTTCAGGAAGAATTGAATACTACTGATCTATACTCTTACAGGAAAGTAATTGACAATATATCTTCCTGTATGGAGAACTTTGACTTGGGTAAGCCAGCTTAATTGTAGTATTTTTTTCTATCATTACATTATTGTTTTTAAATGATGTTAATTTTGGTCCTGAGGCTCCCTACCAGTGTTAATTTTTTTTTATCCCCACAGGTAGAGCATGTGTTAATAATCTTCTTAAAAATGGTAAGTCCTGTTATTTGATTTTTTTCTGAGGGTGTGACTGCATGTATGAGTCATTTTGGAACTGGTTGTTTTCAGTGTCTTGGCAATGGGTAGAGTTTTGCAGATTACCAAGGTACATCGTGTCCCTTCCTTTTAAATTTCTGCTTCTATCCTATGATATCACCTGAGGTAATAGTGACTTAAAATATTTTCTTATTGACATTAAAGTTCACAGTTTTAGATTCTGCGTTGTCATTATATATTCTTTTTGTTTCAGTGCTTCATTTTCTGCAGAAGAGTTTAATTGAAATCTCGGAAGAAAATAGGCAAGTAGTATCAGTTTGTATGCTTGTGCATGTGTGCGTGAACACTTGTGGCTGTGCGTTGTCTTTGTATACAGGAAATTTTTTTAAAAATGTTTATTTAATATTTGAGAGACAGAGTGTGAACAGGAGAGGGGCAGACAGAGAGGGAGACACAGAATCCAAAGCAGGCTCCAGTCTCTGAGCTGTCAGCACAGAGCCTGACGTGGGGCTTGAACTCACAGACCGCGAAATCATGACCTGAGCCAAAGTTAGTTGCTTAACCGACTGAGCCACCCACGCGCCCCGTATACAGGAAATTTTAAAGAAGTTTCCAGAATGTGCTCCATTCCATTCCTCTCTGTTAATATTAGACCTGATTATTTAAATATATTTTTTAGACGTCTGATACTTAATTTAAAAAATCAAAAAGGGGCACCTAGGTGGCTCAGTCAGTTAAATGTCCAACTCTTGATTTCAACTCAGGTCATGATCTCACAGTTTGTGAGATTGAGCCCCGCATGAGGCTGTGCGTTGAAAGTGCAGAGCCTGCTTGGGATTCTCTTTCCTTCTCTCTCTGCCCCTTTCCCCCAACCCTCAAAATAAATAAATCAACTTTAAAAAAAATCAAATAAATTTTTAGGAGAATGTGAGTAAGAGTTCCTTCCTTCCTGAGTGTCATCTGTTCTTTTAAAAATGAAGCATCTGGTTATCTTCCTGAGGATATTAATGATAGTGTTTTTCTTTATATATATATCTAGTTTTCTTAACTTTACATAGTCCTATTTTTCTATGTTGCTTTTTTTTTTTTTTTTTTTTTGTTTGATGCTTTCGGTTACTTCACTGTATGAAACTGGAAGTTTTCCTCAGAAGTCTGGTGATTTTTAGCCACGCACTCATACTTAAGGATGGGGCACTGAGAGTTGATTTAAATCTGTGCACATGGCTGGGGTTGATTGCAGGTTTTATTGTAGGCTAGTTTAGAGAGGCTATTTCTTTGGAAAACCTCTGATAGCAATATCTTTAGGTCTTTTTGCATGGGTAGTGGATTTACCATGGAACCAAACCATTGGCTTAATGACTGGTTGCAGAGGGAGCGAAAAAAGCTGAGGTTGTGGCATTTGGCATTCATTGTTCATATATTTGCCTAATTCGCTTCTTTGCAATCTGGTGTTGTTTTACCTTCCCTAGAGGTAAGCCACTTGTTTGCTGGTTCTTCAACAGACTCATAGCCAGTCTTCTTATTTTCAGCCCTACATTTATTTCCACATCAAGGAGTAGCTGGTGCCAAGTTCCTTAGCTTTTTGGGGCGGCAAATCAGGTTGTTTTGGGGATTATTCTCTGGCTTAGTATTTACTTTTGTTGATTTTGCTAAGTTAGTTATTATCCATCTGCTTTGTGGCTTCCAAAGATTTATTGTTACTGTCTTGTTTGTCTGTTGCCCTAGTGTATTTACGCCTTTTTATGTGGTTGGTTCACTGAGGTTCTGGCAGAGAATAGAGGTAATATCTGTATGCTATTTTTTTTAATTAATTAATTTTTGTTTTAATTCCATATACTTAACATACAGTGTTATATTAGTTTCAGGCTATTAGAGTGATTCAACAATTCTGTACATTACCTAGTTCTCATCATAAGTGTGGTCTTTAATTCCCTTCACCTATTTCACCCCTCCTCTCACCAGCCTCCCCACTGGTAACCATCTGTTTGTTTTCTGTAGTTAAGAGTCTTTTTCAATTTGTCTCTTTTTTCTTTGTTCATTTGTTTTGTTTCTTAAATTCCACGTATGAATAAAATAGTATGGTATTTGCCTTTCTCTGACTGACTTATATAGCATTATACCTTCTGGACCCATCCATGTTGCAAATGGCAAGATTTCATTCTTTTTATGACTGAATAATATTCCATTGTGTGTGTGTGTGTGTGTGTGTGTGTATGTATATGTATATATATATGTATGTCACATCTTCTTTATCCATTCATCTATCAATGGACACTTAGGTTTTTTCTGTATCTCGGCTATTGTAAATCATGCTGCAGTAAACATAGGGATGCATATGTCCTTTCAAATTGGAGTTTTTCTATTCTTTGGGTAAATACCCAGTAGTGGAATTACTGGATCATGGGGTAATTCTATCTTTAGTTGTTTGAGAAACCTCCACATTGTTTTCTGCAGTGGCTGCACCAGTTTGCAGTCCCACCAACAGTGCACAAGGGTTCTATTTTCTCCACACCTTCACCAGCACTTGCTGTTTCCTAGGTTTTTGATTTTAGCCTCTTAGTGCCATCTTTAACCCAAGGTCTCCTTTTGCCTTACCAGGAGTACCTTCTCTGTCTCTTTTAGGTTCTTCCTCTGCTCATCTCCTAAATGTGGATTCTCTCCGTGTTATTCTGTTTGTTCTCACTGCTTAATACCGTCTACTTCCTTGGTGTCAGGCACCATCTATATATTCAGGATTCCCAGATTTATCACTCCAAGTTAGATCTCTTCTCTGAAGTGGTAGATTCATATAGTCATTTGCCTCCTGGACATCTCAACTTGGATGTTTTATAGGTGTCTCAAATTCAGTGTGTCCAAAAGAAAATCACTGCCTTTTTACCTCTACCCACTAATAACTTCTCTTCTTTTTTCTGTCTCTTTGAATTTGCCTATGCTACATTCATCACATAAATAGAATACAATTTTTGTTCTTTTGTGTGTTTTCAGAATTAATCCATATTGTAGCATGCATTAGAATTTAATTTCTTTTTTTGGCATTCCATTGTATATATATACCACATTTTGTTTATCCATTCATCTGTTGAAGGACAGGTGGGTTGTTTCTTCTACCTTTTGGCTAATGTAAATAATGCTGCTATACACATTGTTATGCAAATATCTGTTTGAGTCTCTACTTTCAGGATTAGTGGATTATATGGTAATTAGCAGAATTAGTGGATCATATCGTAATCTAGTGTTTAACTTTCTGGGGGACCCTAAACTGTTTTCCCTGACTTATGTTTTAATAACATCACTCTGTGTTCTGCAATGTTGAGAATAGACTGAGGGGGGCCAAGGATAGAAGTTGGGAGATCAGTTAGGAGGCCACTGCAGTGATCCAAGGGAGAGAGTGACTCAGGCCAGGAGTAGCAGTAGAGGTAGTCTGATTCTATATTTTGAAGGTAGGCCGAACAAGATTTTCTTACAGATGGGATGGGGAGGAGGGAAGTCAAGGATGATGACAAAGTTTTTGTAGCAGGTGGAGCAGATTTGGACTTGAAGATGAGTTCATGTAGGGAAGGGAAGATACTGAATAGGAAGTTGCATATACAAGTCTGGAATTAGAAAGAGAGGTCTAACCTGGAGATAAAAATTGGGGAATTGTTAGCATATAGATTATAATTTAAAGTTTATGAGCTACATGAGATCAGCATCAAGGGAACAAAATAGCTGGAGAGGAGGACTAAAGACTGAGTTGTGGAGAGCTGAGAAAGAGGTTGGAGAGAAGATGATGAACTAGCCAAGGTGTGTAGGAAGGAGCATTGGTGAAGTAGGAGGAGAATGGAGGAGAGCCGCGTGTCTTGGAAGCCAGGTGAAGAAAGTGTACCAAGGTTGAGAGAGTGTTCAAATTATGAAATTTTGGCATTCATTCTTGATCTGTTATGTTTACTCTAAAAGGAGAGAAATGAGGTTAGTCATTGGCTGAGAAGGAGGGAAATGTTGAGGTAAGAGTTGACAGTTTGCACTAAATGTCCACAGAATTGGAATGTTTATGGGAATGGAACAGAGAGGTATGATTGTCTATTATAACTTAAAATGAATTTTGGCCCTTTGATTGAGGAATGTTTTTTATAGAGGGATGGAAATGGTGACATTTTGGTGTCACTTTTTTTTTGTAATCACGTCTTTTCTTCGTTATAGAAAATTTGCTGGAAATCATATTGTTCAAACGCAGTTGATGAATGACTTGTTGGTAGGCACTCGAGTTTCAGTGATGTTAGTACAAAAAATACAAGACTCTCAGAGAATCCATTTGAAGATTTCCAGTTCTCCCACATGGCAAAGTATGTGTGGATTGCTGAGTATTTTCACCAAATTTTTAATCGATGGTAAGTGTAAAACCATAAAAATGATGATTATAATTGAGTGTCATTCAGCTTATGCTAATAATGGTATGAAATGTTTGATAATTAACTGACATATAGAACTACTTCTCCCCCAGCCCCTTAAAATGGGCAGAGGTCCTGGATTATGAGGTTTTAATGCTTTGTCTTTCAAATGTACCAGTTCTGCAAGGGGTAATGTTGAAGAACTTTTCTAAATGTGTATATGTGTATTGTAAAGAAGGAAATCTGACAGCCTTAGTGTTGAAAAGCCACAGACTTTAAATGGCAAAAGAAAATTCTTCAGAAGAATAGATTTCCAAATTTGGAAGGAAAATCTGGAAAGGTTAATGTAATCCAGACATTTCTCCTCAGCAGTAATGACAGTATTCCTTGTGGGGCCATTCATCATTCCCCCTTGTATCCCTCATATGTTGCTTCTATTTATAAGAACTGTGCCACTGGAAACCAAATAGTTAATGAGAGGAAGTCTCTCATTATAAAAGTATTTCAAATAATAAATTAAAATGAAATGGTAGAATATCACCATTTTGTATCCCCCAATGAACTGACGTAGGCATTAAGCATTAGCAACTGCAAACTTTACGAAACAGACAACCAGACATCATGTGCCCCTTAGAGTCTTGGTTTTACCACCTATATGTTTCTCAAAGTGACCGAACTTGAGACCAATCTCTAGGCCCCTTGCCAGTTTACAGGAATTGCAGAAGACAGAAGAACGTGTGGAACTGTATCAGGACTAAACAAACCCACATCCAGATTGTGGGAAACGCTGCAGGTCAAAGGCCAGAGTTCTTGAATAGAGAAATTGTAAAGCAATGGAAGGGGTGGAGAGGGCACTTATAGATTAAAAGGCATTTAAAAAATACATCACATTAAAAAAAAATGGATAGGACTAAACTATAGTATCTAGGGATGCACATTTGATCCCATTTGAAAATAAGGAAGCCATGGGGCGCCTGGGTGGCTCAGTTGGTTAAACATCCGACTTCAGCTCAGGTCATGAGCTCACGGTTCGTGGGCTCTCTGTGTGTCAGGCTCTCTGCCAACAGCTCAGAGCCTGGAGCCTGCTTTGGATTCTGTGTCCCCTTCTCTCTCTGCCCCTCCCTCACTCATGCTCTGTTGCTCGCTCTCTAAGAATAAATAAATAAATCTTAAAAGAAAAAAAGAAAAACAGGAAACCATTACTATGAAAGCCACCATAATGCTTCCTCAGGGTGAGAGAAGTGGGTTGCGGTTGAGATGTGGCACACAGATGAGCCTTCTGGGCTGGGTGGCTGAGTTCTACTTCTCACCTGGGGTGGTGGGTCCAAGGGTGTTCACTTCAAGTAATTCATTAAGCTATGTACTTGTTTTGGGTGTTTTCCTATATCAGTGTTTCATATTACAATAAGATTAACAAGAAAAATGATACTTATACATAGTATTTACAAAAAGTTAAGTTACTTTTTCACTCTGTACCTCTCATTCTACATGATCATGTATGTGTGAATATTAATTAAAAAATCAATGGGGTCAGTTACATCTTTCATTTGTAAAGAATAGTAACTGACTCTGGTTTTGCTAGGCTAATGGGAAAACATAGTATCTCATTGTGTATATGGTTTGAGCCCTGGTAACTAGTGTAAGTCCCAGCTATATTGTCAAATAGTACTTTTTTTTTTTTTTTTTTTTTTTGGCTAGGGTATCAGGTAGTTACTAAAAGGCAAGGGAAGTTTCTTTAAGACACAATTTACAGACATCTTTTCAGAGGATATTTGCTTTTTAAAGGAGGAATTTGTTATAAGGTGGATAAAATGCAGAGGAGGCCTGATTTTTTTTTTAACATTTATTTATTTTTGAAAGAGAGAGAGAGAGAGTGCAAGCGCAAGCGGGGGAGGGGTAGAGAGAGAGTGAGACACACAATCCGAAGCAGGTTCTAGGCTCTGACAGCTCAGAGCTTGACAGGGGGCTCGAACCTGAGCCTAAGTCGGATGCTTAATCCATTGAGCCACCCAGGCGCCCCAGGGCCTGATTTTAATAAGAGGTAGTCCCTTTTCTGAACTGTTGATGGGACCTTTTCATTACTGTTCTTCCCCAGGATTTTAAGATTTTATGTATCAGTAAAATGTTCAGCTGCAAGTTACAGAAAACCAAATTTCAGGCACTTCAGCAAATGTGCCTCCCCTCGTCCCCAAGTAACATGAAGTTCAGAGGCAGGTGATCCTGAACTGTATGCAGTCTAGGACCCAAACATTTCTGCCTTTCTGCTCTACTGTCTTCAGCATGTTAGCTTTCAGTCACATGTTTGTTGCCTCCTGGTTGCCATTTGACTGCTGTAGCTCCAGACATTATGTCTATGTTCACGGCAGGAAGGAGGGCCAGTTGTATCCTTACCTTTAATCAGGAAAAACAGAAGTACCCAAGTACCTGCTTATATCCCATTGGCCCGAACCCTCATGTAGCTATCCTTCCTTGCAAGCAAGATTGAGGAAGCAAGTGTCCCACCTTTGGCTGAGTACATGGCTGCCCCAATCAAAGTTACGGTTCTGTTAGCTGGGATAAAGGGCAGAATGGATATTTAGTAGGTAGTTTATGGTAGGCATTTGTGATTATTAGCCCAGGTTGAATAATTTACAATATTTAGTAAACTTTATTACAAATCAGAGGATAATAGAAAACAAAGAGAAGATAGCAAGTCCAAATTGGTTGCATTGGGTACAGTGCCAATAATAGCAAAGCTTTCAGTTAGTACTGATGCAGGCTCTTTACACAAGCCCTGAAATCACTCTAAGAAAAAGTAATGCAT
Organism: Cryptoprocta ferox; assembly: GCA_028646485.1. NCBI lineage: Eukaryota > Metazoa > Chordata > Mammalia > Carnivora > Eupleridae > Cryptoprocta > Cryptoprocta ferox. The sequence continues at coordinate 59,169,758 of CM053576.1, read as the reverse complement.
GCAGGGGTTGGACTGGAGAGGCATCAGTGCAGGGAAGGCAGTGAGCCGTGTTGCTGCTAGATGTGCTGGGGAGAGGAAGGGAGCGTGGGTGTTAGTGGAGAGAGGAAGGAATCACATTTATTAAGCTTTTATGTGCTGGGCATAAAAGCCTTATGTTCATTATGCATTTAAACCTTAAAATAATTGTCAGAAGTTATATTTTCCCATTTTACAGAAGAGAAAGCTGAGTCCCTGGAGGTTAAATAACTTGCCCAAGTCCTATTCACCTAGGAAGTGGTCATGCTAGAAATTGCACCCAGGACTGTCTGTCCCTGCAGCGTGTGCTCTTTCCACTGTACCAGAATATCCATTGTCATTTAATCCACGCTCTCTACTTTCTTACCAAATAGATGACCTCTTACAGACAATTCAGAGTACATCTGGATTAGCTGTCATTCTTTTTATTAAGGCTATGTTTCACCCATCTGAAGAGATTCCCGAGTTGGTGAGTACAGCTCCTTTGTAGAATTGTATACTTCATTGATAATTAGACATGTTTTAAAAATATTTTTAAATCAGAGAATTAAAAATTTCTTTCTGCATAGTAGAATCTTTCTGATGATCTTTTCCTCTTACAGTAAGGACAGTCCAAATATGTAGAAAAAGCAGAAAGAAGACAAGAGTAGTCCCCTGTAAATCCATCTTCTAAAGATAATCACTGTCAACATTTTTGGGGGTGCATCCTAATATGTTTCTAGTGCTGTTTGTTCAGCTCCATCTCTCAGTGTTATAAAAGATATTTACAATATTAAAATTATACAGAGATTAATATATACATACACGAAATCACAACTTTTTGATAAATATGTCCTTTTTATTAAGAATAACACAGATATTGTACGTTAGACTGGAAGCATGTGAGAATCAATTTTTAAGTGAATTTGATTACATGGAAAATATAATTTGATAGTTTGGGCTATAATCCCTATATTTAGTACTAGCAGGTTTTTCTTCCCTTACTCTATTATCTAGATACTTTTAGCTGTTTACCTGACCTTATGCAAAACAATGTGTCCTCTTCTATGAGATCGCACAAAGTATTGATCATTGGATAAAATTTAACAATTTGGTTTCTCAAATCACCTCTAAAAAGTGTTAAGGTCATTCACCTGCAGGGGATGATGTGTTTTACTCCCCTCATACATTCAAACCAGCAAAATGGTTCATGTACTTAGAATTCTTAATACTCAAGACTTAATTTTTTCCCTTTTGGTATAATTTTTAACACTGTGGCTTCTCATCTTCAGGTTCAGTTATTTTTCCTAGGATGTTTCAGGAGAAAGGGGATTTTGGATTACATTTTGAAATATCTGAAAAGTTTTAGAGGCTTTGTAACATGCTTGCTCTGTTGTATTTTTTCAGATTAGTGGTTTGCTTCTCCGTTCAGTGGACTGTGCCAGCATCCCTGACTGGGTTTTGAACTGCTGCAGGAGCCTTTGTTGTTCTCATGTCTCGCACTCAACTCTCTTGTTCCTGTGTCAAGGGACACTCACCATGTTGGACTGGCAGAATGGAAGGATGGGCTCAAGTGGGGAGGCCCTGCTCTTGAATATCGTGCATGTTTTGTTCACCTTGAGTTCACAGTGAGTTTTCATGCTCTTGTCTCATATTTTGTTTTGCTTGCCAGACATTTGAAAGATGGTGACTGAACCAGCATACTTGGTAGTTCAATGAAAAGTGCTCAGGGTATTCCTGAATTGAAAGGGAGATCTGTGTAGGGAATGAAGTGGGTATGAAAGTAGAACAAGAGAAGATGAGATGAGAGAGAGTAACAGAAATTACTGGTGCGTGTGAACCTGTACTGAATGTTTTTTTTTTTTTAATGTTTACTTATCTTTGAGAGAAAGAACACAAGTGGGGGAGGAGCAGAGAGGGAGGGGTGGACAGAGGATCTGAAGCGGGCTCTGTGCTGACAGCAGAGAGCCTGACGTGGAGCTTCAGCTCACCAGCTGTGAGATCATGACCTGAGCTGAGCCAAAGTCGGGGGCTTAACCAACTGAGCCACCCAGGCGCCCCTGCATTGAACATTTCTAATATTAATGTGAACGTTTAGTCTCCAATGCCCGCATTTAAAAAAAAACTATGAAAGTTTTTATATGGATAGTGCTTTGGCGTTTATGAACAACGTCCACGGAGGTAATTCAGTATGAGCGTCCCGTGTCCAATAGATAGGATAGGAAATCGGATGTGTTGTGTGGATAAAGTGAAGTAAGAAAAGTCAGTGCTACAACCTGAGAGTGTATTGCTAATAAGCACCTGAGCCAGAACTGTAACCAGCTCTTTTGACTTCACTGGCTTGTGTTTTGTGGGTGTTTTTTTTTGGTGTTTTTTCCATAATGCCTGAAAGTGATCGTGTACTTAAAACGTCGAACCGTGGATACATCTTGATAGTAGTGAGCATGTAGGTAAAGAAAGAAAAGCACAATGTTCTAAAATAATTTTTACATGTTTTTCAGTTTATATATATGTGAAAATTGTGCACACTTTAAAGGAATGTAAAAACTATTTTTCATTGTATTTTATAACAGCTCTGTTGAGATATGATTTATACACCATAAAAGTGACTTATTTAAAGTGTGTAATTCAGTTTTGTTTCAGTAGATTCACAGGGTTGTACAACTATTATCACAGTCAATTTTAGAAATTTTTATTACTCCCGAATGAAACCCCATTCCCCCTAACTTTCTCCAACCCTAACCCCTCAGTATGTTTTAAAACACTTGTGAAACCATCATCAGAATAAAATAATGAACATTTCCATTGCTCCCAAAAGTTTCCTTAGTCCCTTTTTGGATTATTCCTTTGCTTTTATTATTATTATTATTATTATTATTATTATTTTATTTTGGGGGTAGATAGACAGAGAGTGAGTGGAGGAAAGAGGCAGAGGGAAAGAGAGAATCTTAAGCAGGCTCCATGCTCAGCATGGAGCCCGACGTGGGGCTTGATCCCACAACCCTGGGATCATGACCTGAATTGAAATTAAGAGTTGGATACTCAACTGACTGAGTCACCCAGGTGCCTCTGGATTATTGCTATAAGATGGAAAGACTAATTTATAAATTTGAGTCTGTTTTGGCCTTGTTTTAAATTTTTGTTGTAAATTTAATAATGATTGAGTTTTCTGGTCATTCTTTGTCCTTTATATTTTTAAAATCTAAATGATTATAAAATGAAATTTCTTTTACTCATCAGTTTATAATAACATGACTCGTTTTTTTTTTTAGGATCAAGGAATCAACTCTGGAATTGTTTCTCTCTAGAATTTTGGCATCTTGGACTAATTCAGCGATACATGTCCTTGAATCAAGTTCCCCAAGCCTAAAGGACAGTCTGAATGGGAATTCAAGCATAGTAGGGAAACTTTTGGAATATGTGTATACCCACTGGGAGCATCCATTGGATGCTTTGAGACACCAAACCAAAATTATATTCAGAAATGTTCTCCAAATGCACCAGCTCACTAAAGACAAATCAGACTCAGAAGCGTCAGGTTTGGCTGCTGATCGTTTCATTTGTGAGTTGACCGAAAGTCTTCTGCGACTGGAGTGGCATGTTAAAGGGAAGTACATGTGTCTTGGTTGTTTAGTAGATTACACAGGAATTGGACATATTTTGGCACTAGCTAAAACTATTCCATCACAAATCTTAGAGGTGATGGGAGACCAGTCATTGGTACCTTATGCAAGTGACCTCTTGGAGACCATGTTCAGAAGTCACAAGAGTCATTTGAAGTCCCAGTCTGTCGACAGTACATGGATTGATGAATGGCATGAGACTTGGGTTTCTCCTCTCCTTTTTATACTGTGTGAAGGAAATCTGGACCAAAAATCTTACGTGATCGATTATTACTTGCCAAAATTATTGAATTGCAGCCCTGAAAGCTTAAGCTACATGGTAAAGATTCTTCAAACTTCTGCTGATGCTAAAAGTGGTAAGATGAACCATTCTTTTAGTAATTTCTAGTTTAGAAAGGATAGATACCTCTGCAGATGTGGACAATATTCAAATTTCAATATTACCACTTAAGTAAATATTAAAAGAGGACATCAGTGATAGAGATTTCAGATTCAAATGAATGTTCCTGTCTTGAGTGGAATAGATTATTTTTGGCTTAAGTCATTTCTATAAGCTAACGATTGATTTCAGTTATGAGTGTAAGGTTCCCTTTATTACTAGTTTTTTTTTTTTAGTTTATTTATTTATTTTGAGATTAGGGTGGGGCAGAGAGGGAGAGAGAGAGAATCCCAAGCAGGCTCTGCACTATCAACTCAGAGCCCGACACAGGGTTCCATCTCCGGAACTGCGAGATCCTGATCTGGGCCAAAATCAAGAGTCAGATGTTTAACTGACTGAACCATCCAGGCTCCCCCCCCCCTTACAATTTTAACTCATTTTACCAAGTTGTTATTTGTTAGGTTGTCAGACTGGAACAAAAGTTTGAGTGTTTTATATAAATTGCTTATTCTAGTGATTGAAACAGTAATTAAATATTGTTTTAGGCAAGGATAAAGACAGGTAAATTGGCAATAGCAAGTTTTTTCTCTTTTTCAAGAGAAAAAAATATGTGGATGTGTGACATCAAGAAACAGCCATCTGAGGTCATTGAGAATAAGGGTAAACATTTCGTTGAAACTCAGTAACCCAGAAGGAATTATGGCATTAAAGCATAAATCAGTAATTAATATATAAATGATGATCTTATGTAAATCTTAAAAAAAATTTTTTTAATGTTTATTTTTGAGAGAGAGCATGAATGGGGGAGGGACAGAAAGAGAGGGAGACACAGAATCCAAAACAGGCTCCAGGCTCTGAGCTGTCAGCACAGAGTTTGGTGTGGGGCTTGAACTCAAGAACTGTGAGATCATGACCTGAGCCAAAATTGGACGCTTAACCGACTGAGCCAACCAGGCACCCCTATACTAGGAACTTTAATTCACGTTAGAATTTAAAATGCAGTTTTTTTCTTGAAATATAATGTTAATTGCAAAATGAAAATTGTAGTAGTTGTTACATAGCACAATATGGTCTGTGTTATTGTGCTTTTGAGAAAAGAACAATCATTTCTATCCTTAGGGTCTTATAATAGTAGAGGGGCTCTGGGAGCTTTGATGGCATGTCTGCGAACAGCTAGAGCCCATGGACATCTTCAGTCTGCAACAGATGCCTGGAAGAACCTTGTGTCTGGTGCAAGAATAAAACAAGGCTTAATTCATCAGCACTGCCAAGTAAGCAAACAAAATATATGGGAATTTCATACAGGTAGTAGGTCCCTGATTCATTTATTCACTTAGCAGTCCACTCTAGAAGCCCCTGTGTTGAGCCCTGCACTGTTTTAAAGGGTCCATAAGGAGGGCGAATTGAAAATGAAAAGTGTAAATTTTGCATCCAGGCCATTTAAGTTTTATTTATTTATTTATAAAAAATTTATTTATTTTAGAGAAAGCACAAGCAGGGGAGGGTAGAGAGAAGGGGACAGAGGATCCAAAGGGGACTCTGTGCTGACAGGCTGACAGCATCGAGCCCAGCGTGGGGCTCAAACTCAACGAACTGCAAGATCATAACCTGAGCTGAAGCTGGTCACTCAGCCGACTGAGCTACCCAGGCTCCCCCAGGCTATTCAAATTTTTGTTGAGGGAATAAGAAAACCTGCATAACACAACTGGATACAGATATAAGTGCTACTTTATGGGTGAGGATTTGGGGGCGCTTAGAGCAGAGTAGGTGGTGGGTGATTAGGAATGTGATAAATTTGATTAAAGGAGAGAAAGTATTGGAGCAGTACACAAAATGGGAGAATACTAGAATTGACAAATGAATTCAGTAAAGTCGCAGGATAGAAAATCAATGTACAGAAATCTGTTGCATTCCTATATACTAATGATGAAGCAGCAGAAAGTGAAATTAAGAACACAATCTCATTTATAATTGCACCAAAAACAGTATAATATACTCTGAAAACTATAAAACATTGATGAAAGGAATTCAAGGTGATAAAAAGAAATGGAAAGACATTCCGTGCACTTGTGTTGGAAGAGCAAATACTGTTAAAATGTCCATACTTCCCAAAGCAGTCTACACATTTGATGCAGTCCTAATCAAAATACCAACAGCATTTTTCACAGAACTAGAACAGACACTCCTAAAATTTGTATGGAGCCCACAGAAGACCTCAAATAGCTAAAGCAGTCTTGAAAAAGAAAAGTAAACTGGAGGTATCACAATTCCACATTTCAAGTTATATTACAGGATGGTAGTAATTTAAACAGTTTGGTGTTGGCATAAAGAATAGACACATAGATCATTGGAATAGAACAGAAAACCCAAAATAAACCCACAGTTATACAGTCAATTAATCTTCGACAAAGCAGGAAAGAATCTCCAATGGGAAAGATAGTCTCTTCAACAAATGGTGCTAGGAAAACTGGACAGCCACATGCAAGGGAATGAAACTAGACTACTTTCTCTCACCTTAAACAAAAATAAACTCAAAATGGATTAAAGACCTAAACGTGAGACCTAAATGATAAAAATCCTCGAAGAGAACACAGGCAGTAATCTCTTGGACATTGGCTATTGCAACATTTTTCTAGATAAGAAAGGCAAAGAGAAGCAAAAGCAAAAATAAATTCTTTGGGACTACATCAAAATAAAAAGCTTCTGCACAGCTAAGGAAATAACAAAACTAAAAGGCAATCTATGGAATGAGAAAAGATATTTGCAAATGACACATCCAATAAAGGGTTAGTATCCAAAATATATAAAGAACTGATACAACTCAATACTCAGAAAACAAATCTAGTTAAAAATGGGCAGAAGAGAAATCATAATAAGAATTAAAAGAGAAAAAAAAATAGGCAGAAGACGTGAACAGACATTTCTGCAAAGAAGGCATCTAGATGGCCAAAGACACATGAAAAGATGCTCAACATCTGATTCATCATCAGGGAAATGCAAATCAAAACTACAATGAGGTATTATCTTGCACCTGTCAGAATGGCTAAACTCAAAACCATAAGAAATATCAAGTGTTAGCAAGAATGTGGAGAAAAACCCTCTTGCATTGTTGGTGGGAATGCAAACTGGCTTAGCCACTATAGAAAACAATGTGGAGGTTCCTCAGAAAATTAAAAATAGAACTATCCTATGATCCAGTAATCAACTACTGGGCATTTACCCAAGAAATCCAAAAACATTAATTCAAAGGGACACATGCACCTGATGTTTATTGCAACATTATTTACAATAGCCAAACTATGGAAGCAGCTGAAGTGTCCATCGATAGATGAATGGATAAAGAAGATGTGGTATATGTAATTTATGTATATAAAAGAATAAAAAAGAATGAAATCTTGCCATTTACAACAACACGGATAGAGCTAGAGAGTATAATGCTAAACAAAATTAGAGAAAGACATGTATACCCTTTGATCTCACCCATATGTGGAATTTAAGAAATAAAACATGAGCAAAGGGAAAAAAAGAGAAATGAAGAAACAGACTTTTCACTATAGAGAACAAGCAGATGGTTACCAGAGTGGAAGTGGTTTGGTGGGGGAAAGGGGGAAATAGGGGATGGGAATTAAAGAGTACGCTTATCATGATGAAAAAAAAAAATACAACGATTTACAAAAAAAAAAATACTAAAATGAGAGAACACAAAACAAGGTCTGGAGGATGATTTAGGACTGTTTGGTAGGAGCAGAGTGTTTGGTCCATTTTATGGAGGCCTCCAGTGCTAGGTTCAACACTTCGGATTTCACTCAGTTGGTAACTAGGAACCAGAGCCATTCTGCCTTCAGCAAGAAAGTGGAATTAATGGAGATAGATGAGTTTACAGTGTGAGCAAAAAGAAACCAGGAGACTGGTAAGATGTGCATGACAGTCATCTAAGAGTGAGGTGATAAGGTCCTGGGGTAGAGTTGTCAGAAAAAAGAGGAAAAAAGGAATGAAATTGAGCATTACCATGGAATAAGAATCTTTAAGATTGTTCACTTGCAAATACCCAACTTACACATTTAATAAAATAATTTCATAGGATATAACCACAGGACCTTTGGGATTAGAGAACCTGTCTTTTTAAAATTTTTTTTACGTTTAATTATTTGAGAGAGAGTACATGCACACACAAGCAGAGGAGGGGCAGAGGGAGAGGGAGAGAATCCCAAGCAGGCTCCTCACTGTCAGCACAGAGCCGTATGTGGGGCTTGAACTCACAAACTGTGAGATCATGACTTGAGCTGAGATCAAGAGTTGGATGCTTAACCCGACTAAGCCACCCACACCCACCCTAGGGAACTTTTCTGAAGTACATGTGAGTAAACTGAGTTTTACTGTTTTTTTTTTTTTTTTTTTTTGTAAATAAATATGTCAAGTAGTTTACATTTTGTTTATTTCATTGAAAAATTAACATTTTATTGCTTGATGTATTTTAGGTACGGATAGATACATTAGGCTTGCTTTGTGAAAGTAATCGAAGTACGGAAATCGTTTCCACAGAAGAAATGCAGTGGATTCAATTCTTTATCACATACAATCTTAACAGTCAGTCCCCAGGAATGCGACAGCAGATTTGTTCTCTTCTTAAAAAGGTAGAATTTCTCATCAGAAAGCGTTGGAAAGTGGTGGTGGCCTCTGCTCTGCAAATCATTTTTGAAAAGAGCTCAGATTTAGAGAGAATGTGGGAATAATGGTCATGGGATTGGACTGCCACATCCTTCATGGCCCTTCTGTGAACCATTCTTTGTTTCCCTAAAGTTTAAATTCGAGATTCAAGTCCGTGGTGTAAAGTCCTTTCATTTTGGTGTAAAATAAATCAAACTTGAGCTTTTTTTTTCTTTAATTCTTGAAAGAACAAAAAAACTATAGAGACGGATCTTTCAGGGTGAAAGGTATTTTAAGAAAACTTGGTGAGGGGAGGAAAGATGCCCTTGTAGTTTTACCATAAGTGCCTCATGAAATGGTCATTGTTGACTAATTCCACTCAAATTAATCACATGCCACATTTACGGAATGCAGAATTGGGAGAGTATAGAAGTGAGTAGATCTTCAGTTTCGTGCCAACCTAAAGGAAATAGAACTGTGGCTTAAGGACTGTATTCTGGTTTGCAGTGATATTTTGTTTTGGGTTTTAAAAATATGTGTTCATTTTCTGTCAGAAACACTGTGTAAATATTAAGAGTTAGAAACCAGTAGTCTCCTTGCCTGAAGTTTTAGTCTAAAGAATTTAGAAAATTTGTCCTTTGCCTTTTTTTCAGACTGACATTTAAGATGAATGTAGCTCACATGTGCTTTATTTTTCTTTTTCTCAAAAGTTGTTTTGTAGGATACAGGAAAGTTCTCAGGTGCTTTATAAACTGGAGCAAAGTAGGTTCAAACATGAGCCAGAGAATGATGTATCCAAACAGCACCCTTCTGTTTCTTTACAGCAGTATAAGGTAGGTGACCTATTTCTAGACTTAGGGATTTTTACAAAACCTAGAGCCATTATGAATAAACGCTAAAGGGAAATAAATGGAAGTCTCGTGGTGAATAGCATTTCTGTGCTTGTTCCCTTCAATCTGGGATTTACATATTCCTTCTGGTGCTTTGGTACTTCTCCTGAGGTGCTCTGAGTTATGGAACCAGTGCTGGAGTTGAGGCCTGTTACAGAATAACAGGAATGGGGTCACCTCAATCGTTTAGGGCTTAATGTGGGCTACAGTGATTTAGTACTTTAACAGAAAGGTAATTGCTGGCCCTGAACTCCTCCACCCCTCCGCAGGGTAGAAGGTTGGTGTATCTGAGTCTGCTTTTTCTTTAGACAACATGACCTACAGTGACTTGATACTAGTGCCTCCTGGTCTGTGGTCCAGCTATGGAGTTTCCTGTCTGTTCCATTTGGGAGGGAACGTGAAGAGTAGGAGTAGGTTTCGGGGTGCTGTGCTAATGCGATGGATGGAACCCCAGAGATAGCAGCTCTAGTCTGGGCCAAAGCTTAGCTTGACAGCCTTCCATTTCTGTCCTTCAGGAGTTTCTCACTGATTTCTTACTCCAAATCTAGCTTCTTGGAAGCAGGCTCTTAACTCGGAAGACGGAGCTCATCTATTTTATTTCATTTAGGGAAATAATTGTAAAAAATTAATGATACATTGGAGCCATTACATACAACCTATTCTAAACATTAGTATGGATGGCCCTTAGTTTTCAGCTTTGTATTTGGAAGGTAAAAAAATCATCTAAAGGAGAATACTCCTATACCAAGGTTGAAGTCATCTTCAGCTTAGTAAAATCCGAACAGTGAAGATTGGAAAGTTACAACCTAAACATGAAGGACATTAGTGTAGTCCCATATCTGCCACTGGCTAGTTGGCTTACTTTATGAGTCTATTTGACTCTAAGTGGGGTGAGCAACCTCTCTGGAAAGGTTGCTTTTGAGGATTAAACGAGAAAGCTGTTTGTAAACTCTAAATCACCCTAAAAAGCCTTCCTGGGAGTCATTAAAAGTGACTAGAGTGTATACTGAGCACTTGCTTTGTGTTTGGAGCAGTTATTTTTAGCCTTTCTTAGATCATTGCTAGATAATCATCATTGCTAGGTGATCTAAGAAAACATGGCTCTTTTGACTGTTTTTGCAAGGGGTAAAATAACATTTGTGAAATCTGAATTAGGTCCTTAGAAACACAAAACCTATGTTTTGGATTGACATTCTGAATTTGCATAGATACACGGTTTCTTAGTTTGTTTTTGTGAATATATATGTTTTTGAAAACTAGTCCTCCAGATGCCATATGTTTTCACTCATAGGTCTAACAGGAGAAACTTTAACAGAGGACCATGGGGAGGGGAAGGGGGGAAAGAGAGTTAGGGAGAGGGAGGGAGGCAAAGCATGAGAGACTCTTAAATGCTGAAAACAAACTGAGGGCTGAAGGGGGAAGGGGGATGATGGGCATGAGGAGGGTACTTGTGGGGAAGAGCACTGGGTGTTATATGGAAACCAACTTGACAGTAAACTATAAATAAAAAAAAAAAAAAGAAAACTAGTCCTTTAAAGTCTTTATCTGAGTCAGTCTCATGGTTCTGTTATTTTCTCCCAACGGGAGGTCACCTGTGGCTTTTGGCAGTTGTGACTTTGACACTATATTATTTATCATCATCTTTATAATAGTGAGTATTATACACAGTGAGTGATAGGCTTGGTGCCAATCAAGAGTGAGTCTGGGGAAGAAGAGGAGGCTGTTAGTTGGAAAAGAGGTCTTCTAGTCTAGTGAAGGAGGTTATTTCATACCTAAATAATAGTAATAGCTGGAGTACTTTTAAATTTATAAAATGCTTTGTACCCACATTCTCATTTAAACATTAATAACAAAGCTGTGAGATAGGCATTATTATCCTCACTTAAAAATGAGAAAATTAGGGCGCCTGGCTGGCTCAGTTGGAAGAGTGTGTGACTCTTGATCTCAGGGTTGTGAGTTGAAACCCCACGCTGGATGTAGAGCCTACTTAAAAAAAAATGAAGCGTGTCTGGGTGGCTCAGTCAGTTAAGCGTCCAACTTTGTCTCAGGTCATGATCTCGCTGTTTGTGAGTTCAGGCCCTGCATTGGGCTCTGCACTGACAGTGTGGAGCCTGCTTGGGATTCTCTCTCCGTCTCCCTCTGCCCTGTCGTGCTTGCACTCTCTCTCTCAAAATAAATAAATAAACTTAAAGAAAATGAGAAAATTGCAGCTTGGACCTGCCCAAAGTCCCTCAGCTACTAAGTGGTAGAGCCGGACTCCTATCCACATCTGCTCTTGCTTCTAAAATCTGATTAATGTTTTCCCTGGTACCTGCTTGTGTGAAAGCTTGGAGCTGAAAAGTACAGGGAGAATTTGGGGAATGGTGAATTCACTGTTGTGAATAACACATAAGACACTTGGGGGAACAGAGGAGCTGAGTAACAGGAAATGAGTTAGAGAATGAAATTGGGGATGGGTAGTAAATTTTTTTTTTGGTTATAATAATCAAAACAGAGCTTAACTAACACACTGTGTGTGTATGTATAAATCAATAAAGTTTCCTTTTTTTTCCCTAGGGAATAAGATATTTATATTTTTATCCATGAGGAGATAAGTTGATATTGTAGAGGTTGAAGAATTTCACACTGGTATTTACAGTTAACAAGTGACAAAGCTGGAAATAGAAACCAGTTGCATATCTGTAGTTGGCTTCCCTCTCTGGTCACTTAAGTGTTTCATCTTATGTGCTTGAAAATGTAGCGTCACAGTAGGATTAAACATCATATAGATATTTGTAATTTGAAATATATCGCTTTTAACAATTTTAATGTTATTTTTCAATAGCCTAAATTACAACACGGCAAAAAATCTTAAAGGCAAGTAGGGATAACACCTGAGTAATCTAAGGGGGTTGTGAATGCTGGGCTAAGGTATTTGGGAGCCTCACTAGGAGTCATTACAAATGACAAGAGCATATATTGAGTTCCTCCTATATCTATAGGAGAGTATGCTTAGGACTAGAGATATAAGTGTATTAACTGTGGGCCATGCCTCCCCTGTGGGAGTCTGCTTGAGAGAAAGAACTATTTCCACAATTATAAATGATAGTACAGTTAGGATAAGATCATTCTTTTAAAAAAATTTTAATGTTTATTTATTTTTGAGAAAGTGAGAGACAGAGCACAAGTGGTGGAGGGGGTGAGAGAGAGAGAGACACAGAATCCAAAGTAGGCTCCAGGCTGTGAGCTGTCAGCACAGAACCTGATGTGGGGTTCAAACTCATGAACTGCGAGATCATGACCTGAGCCGAAGTTAGACACTCAACCGACTGAGCCATCTGGGCACCCCAGGATAAGCTCATTCTTAAAGGATGAACTTGTTGCCCTTTAATGTGAATACTATACTATTCATTTATAAATAAAACTACTTTCACTAGGATATTTTCAATAATACCCTATTGCTTTGAAACCCAATTTATTTATTTATTTATTTATTTATTTATTTATTTATTTAGAAAGAGAGTGAGAGAGTGCTTGTGTCTATGGCCATACCTCCCTGAATGCACCCGATCTCGTCTGAGAGAGAGAGCACAAGTGGGGGAGAGGGACAGAGTATGACGGAGAGAATCTTTTTTTTTTTTTTTTTGACAGAGAGGGAATAAGTGAGCAAGGGGCAGAGAGAGAGGGAGAGGGGGAGAGAGAGAGAGAGAGAGAGAGAGAGAGAGAGAGAGAGAGAAAAGCAGGGTTCCTGCTCACCCAAAGCAGGGCTCAAGCTCACCTGATGTGTGACTTGAACTCATGAACTGCAAGATGACCTGAGCCAAAGTCAGATGTTTAATCGACTGAGCCACCTAGGTGCCCCAGAGAGGGAGAGAATCTTAAGCAGACTCTACCACATTCAGTGCGGAGCCTGACATGGGGCTCTATGCCATGACCCTGGGATCATGATCTGAGCCGAATTCAAGAGTTGATTTGACTGACTGAGCCACACAGGCACCCCAGAACCCAATAGATTTATAAACTAATAAACTCTTACTTAAGGCTTTTAAGGGCCTACAAAGATAAATCCCAATGATTATATGTCATTGACCAAAGAAATGAATGCCAAGATCCTTTCTGGAATCAGTTGGGACTAGAACTGCTTATGCTGCTCAGTTATATGCTGTTGGATAGTGGTATATGAGATGCTTGAGAATCACAGCTTTTCCTTCTAAGTTTTCTCTTCAGTCTTAAACAAACAGTAATATTAGTATTTTAACTAGAGGAAGAAGACTATCTTGGATAAACTATTTCCCATTTTGCTTTTTTTAATTGCATTTTATAAAAGTTTCCATTTTTTAAAATCTTTTATATAAAGAGAATGGTAGATCAAGAGTCTCAAAGGGGAAGATAGAATACAGTGGAATAGTTGGATCTTTTTATGAATTGTGTCATTAGAGCCACATTTATCAAGTATTATATTTGCCAAATTTATCAAAGTAGTTATGTATTGGATTTTTGGGGTCATTAAAAAAAAACTTAAAAAAATATACATACCTTTGATGCCTGAATACCTCAGGTGAAGAAACCAGTATTCATAGTCATATTCATATGGCTTTAGCACAAGTCAGAGCAGAAAAGATCTTGCTCTCACTAAAAATGTGAATTTTTTTCTTGTGTGGACCACAATAGAAATGGTACTCCTTGACCCTACAAAGATAGAGTTCATTGAAGTCATGATATAGCTTACGGTCAAGGGTACCAATCTGAATTGTCAAGTGAAGCGAACAACTAGTATTGTTTTTAAAACTATTTTCTCTGTTAATTAGAAAAGAACCCCACTCGGGGCACCTGGGTGGCTCAGTCAGTTAAGAGTCCAACTCTTTTGGGTTCTTTGCTGATGGCGTGGAGTCTGCTTGGGATTCTCTCTCTCTCTCTCTCTCTCTCTCTCTCTCTCTCTCTCACCCCCTCTACTGCTTGAGCTCTTTGTCGCAAAATAAATAAATAAACAACAAAAAAAGAACCCCACTCTTTTTTTTTTAATTTAAATCCAAGTTAGTTAACATATAGTATAATAATTGTTTCAGGAGTAGAATTTAGTGATTTATCACTTAAATATAACACCCAGTGCTCATCCCAACAAGTGCCCGCCTTAATGCCCATTTAGCCCATCCCCTCACCCAGCACCTCTCCAGCAACCCTCAGTTTGTTCTCTGTATTTAAGAGTCTCTTATGGTTTGCCAAAAAACGAACCCCACTCTTAAAGGTGTTACTTTGAAGATACCCTATTATGAGTTAATGAAATTATACTAACTATAATTTACTTATTTATTTATTTTTTAGGATTTCATGTCATCCATTTGCACCAGTCTTTTTGAAGCACTGTTTCCTGGGTCTTCCTATCCAACTAGATTTTCAGCTTTAACCATTTTAGGCTCAATAGCTGAAGTTTTTCCAGTCCCAGAAGGTAAGCTTTCAATAATGTTTGGAGAAAGTATTTTTTTTTCTTGGCAAAAAGCATACTTTATTCAACATTTTGTTTTACTTAAAGTTTTAGTTTTGTTGTCTTTTGTTTAGGTTCTTATGGGAGGTTTTATTCTCACTATATAATTCTTCTTTGGACATAATTAAATTTGTTATTTAGCGCCGTAAGGCTGAGGAATTGTTTTCAGTGATCATTATTTCCCAACCCAAAACTACAGTTTTCATGGATTATGCTTCTGATGAGAAGAGTGGCTTCTCACAACCGCCAATTCATGTGTTGCTGTTTTTAGATAGTGTACAGTCTATCCTTTAAGTCCTTTAAGTTTTAAAAACTAAAAAAAATAATATCTTCTTCTTCTTCAAAAAATAATAGCTTCTTTATGTAAAACATTCCTCAGTGAGTCTCTGTGGTTAAAATGTGGTTTCCCTTATATGCTCTCAGTTTCAAAAGTCCCGATCTGGTTTCAGAAAGACAGTATATGGATGTCATTTCCAGGCATTCTGGTTTAATGATACCCTTTATTTCGCCTGTGGGGTACTCGAGAGGATGAACATGTAACTTCCTTCTGAGTCAGTTCTTTTCCTTTTTGACAACAAATAGTTCTTTTTATCCCTGCCCTTAATTAAGTGTGTACGTTTTAATGTGGATTTCTTGTTTGTGCTCAGTGTTCCTTGACTGTGGTTAAGTAGAAAAATATCCTGCTTAGCTGTTCTTTTGGAGGCAATGGCCAGTGGACCAGGAGACTTTACACTGTAATTGGATTATTATTATTTTTAGTTTAAATTTTTAGGCAAAGTATAATGTTTTGGCAGGGAGGAGGATGGGTTTTCGCTGTTAATGCAGTCCTGCTTCATTTAAATAAGAACACCATTTTTATTTCCAAGTTTTTGTTTTTTTGAAAAAATTGAAACCAAAAGCAGAGTTTCAAGAATAGTTCACAAACAGCCACGTACCCTCTACCTGGGTTCTTCAATTGTTAATATTTTGCTGTATTTGATTTATCTCTCTTTCATTATTTTTTTAACCACAACACAATGATCAAATTGAGGAAATTTAATGTTGATATGATGCTATTATCTATTATATAATCCATAACCAAATTTGCCAGTTGTCCCAATAAGTGGCCTTTCTTAGAAAAAGATTTTTACTGTGATCTGGGAACCAATCCCAGATCACCTGTTGCATTTCATTGTTATGCCTCTTTAGCCTCCTTTAATCTGGAAAGCTTTTTATTTCATGACATTAACATTTTGGAGAATGTGTCTCCATTTGGGTTTGCCTTATTGTTTCCTCAGGATTGCCTCAGGTTGTGAATTTTTGGTAGGAATAATGCATAGGTAATGTGGTGTTCCTCCCAGGGCATCTTCTCAGGAGATACATGATAGTGGTTTGTCCTTTTATTCATGGTGATAAATTTGATCACCTGATTAAGGTAAGTGTGGTAGGCGCAAAATCGACTGACAAAAGCATCAAATCCTTAGAACCTGTGAATGGGAACCTTACCTAGAAAGGGGGCCTTTGCAGATTTGATTAAGTTAAGGGTCTTCAGATAATCCTGGATTATGTGGGTGGGCCTAAATCCACCACAGCTGTTGTTATTAGAGAGGAACAGAGGGAGATGTGACACACAGAAGAGGAGGAGTCAATGGTGGACATGGAGATTAGAGTGATATGGCTTCAAGCCATGGAATTCTGGCAGCCATCAGAAGCTGGAAGAGATGAGAAATGAGCTCTCCCTTAGAACCTCCAGAGTGAGTGTGGCCCACCGGCACCTCCTTATCGGACTAATTGGACATTGTCCAAATGGATCCAGTACTGTGAAAAAATAGATTTCTGTGGTTTTAAGTCACCAGGTTTATGGTAATTTGTGACATCATGCACAGAAAATGAATACAGGGCTATCCATCGGTTTAAGGAATTTCTGTAGTCCTACAACTTAATTTAGAAGATAAGATGTTACCTGAGAATGATAGATTGTCCATTTAACAAATTTTTTTCTGTGTATTTAGTGTGGTTATAGTTGCACCTAGGTGTATGGGAAATAATACTAGGCTGAATTAATACTGGTAATTTTTTTTAAGTTTATTTATTTTGAGAGCGAGACAAAGACCATGGCGGAGGGGCAGAGAGAGAAGGAGAGAGAGAATCTCAAGCAGGCAGCGCAGAGCCCCATGCAGGGCTCAAACTCACGAACCATGAGACCATGAACTGAGCTGAAACCAAGTGTCAGGTGTTTAACCTGACTCAGCCACACAGACGCCCCAATATTGGTAACTTTTTAATTGAGAGAGTAGTTTAATACATTATTTATTTCATTATTATTTTTTAAAGTTTATTTTGAGAGAGAAAGAGAGCATGTGCAAGCAGGGGAGGTGCAGAGAGAGAAGGAGAGAGAGAAAGAATCCCAAGCAGGCTCTGCATTGCCAGCACAGAACTTGACGCCGGGCATGAATTCATGCCCTGAGCAAAATCAAGAGTTAGTTGCTTACTCGACTGAGCCACCCAGGCACTGGGAGTAGTTTAATATATTTAAATGTACTTTAAAAGTGAAAAACCTGAGTCATCTTCCTAATGAGTGAGTCACATATAATTGGGCAGCGACTGATAACACAGTAATTATGTTGATTAAACAGTTGGAAGGTAATGCAAATGGAGCAAGCCATACTTTACTCATTAACTTTAAAGGAGGCTAAAGAGGCATGACTGTGAAATACAACGTGGGAAACAGAAATTCATTCTTCATCTTTATCTCAAGAACTCGAATGTGGGTTTTTATATTATTTTACTGATTTGGGATTAGTCAAAATTGTTTCTGCCTTTACTTAAGTATATCTTAAGTTCAAGAAGAATAAGCCACATGTGTCTTTTTCACTCAGAATAAAATGTCATGGTATTCATGGTGAAAACTTGGATTCCACAATTATATTAAAAGGGTTTGCTCAGCAAATACTTATTTAGTGCTTATTATATGTCAAGCAGCCAGGGATATGCAGTGTATAAAACAAAATGCTTCCTATTAAAAAAATTTTTTTTATCTGAGAGAGAGCAAGAGAGAGAGTGAGCGTGAGCGGGGAAGGGCAGAGAGAGAGGGAGAGAGGGAGAATCCAAAGCAAGTTCCATGCTACGCATGGAGCCCAATGTGATGCTCAGTCCCACAACCCTGGGATCATGACCTTAGCCAAAACCAAGAGTTGGATGGTCAACAGACTGAGCCACCCAGGCACCCCAAAATGCTTCCCATTTAAAAAAATTTTTAATGTTTATTTATTTTGAGAGAGAGAGAGACAGAGACAGAGCACGAGCAGGGGAGGGGCAGAAAGAGGGAGACACAGCCGAAGCAGGCTCCAGGCTCCAAGCTGTCAGCACAGAGCCCAACACGGGGCACGAACCCACGAGCCATGAGATCATGACCTGAGCCGAAGTTGGATGCTCAACTGACTGAGCCACCCAGGAGCCCCCCATTTTTGAGCATAGATATTTTAGTGAAGGGAGACAGACAATAAATTAACAAGTAATACATAGAATTTCAGATTGAGATAAGTATTATGAAAAAATATTTCAGGAAGGAAAGTGGGGGGAATATTGAATGTTTAGGAGGATGGGAAGCTGTTTCATACAGTGGTATCAGAGATGGTTTCAAATTTGAGCAAAGCTCCTAAACAAGCAGTGGGTCAAAGAAGAAATCACAAAGGAAATTAGAAAATACTTTGAGATGAATGAAAACAAAAGTACGACTTACCAGAACTTTTGGGATGAAGCAAAAGCACTGTTCATAGGCAGATTTACAGCCATAAATGCCTACATTAAAAAAGAGAAAAGATCTCAGATCAATAACCTAACTTTACACCTCAAGGAATTAGAAAAAGAAGAGCAAACAACCCACAATCAGCAGAAGGAAGGAAATAATAATATGATAAGTGAATGAAATGGAGAATAGGAAAACATTATAATCAATGAAACCAAAGTTGTTTTTTTTTAGTTTTTTTTTTTAAAAGTCAACAAAATTGACAAAATGTTTGCTATACTAAGAAAAAACAAAAGAAGGTGCAAATAAGATCAGAAATGTAAGCAGGGACATTTCTCTTGACCTTATAGAAATAAAAAGGATTATAAGACAGTACTATGAACAATTGTATTTTCAATAAATTGGATAACCTAGATGAAATGGACAGATTCCTAGAAACATAAAATTACTGACTTAAATAGAACATTTGTTATTTGTAGCAAATAAGAGATGGAGTCAGTAATCAAAAACCTAGCAGCAAAGAAGAGTCTAGAGGGAGTGGTTTCACTGATGAATTCTACCAAACATTTAAAGAATTAACATCAGCCCTTCTCAAACTCTTCCAAAAAATTGGTCAGAAGGGAACATTTCCAAACTCATTCTGTGGAGCCAGCATCACCCTGATACCAAAGCCAGGCAAAGATACCACTTTGAAAACTATAGGCTGGTATCCCTTATAAACATAGATATAAAAATTCTCAACAGAATACTAGCAAACCCAACAGCATATTAAAAGTATTATACGCATAACTAATTAAGTGGAATATATTCCAGGAATGCAAGGGTAGTTCAACATAAGAAAAAATAGTCAATGTAATACACCACATTAAAATGAAGGGGGGAAAAGAAAACATGATAATCTGTACTGATGCAGAAAAGTGTTGACAAAACTCAGCACCCTATCAAACACTTAGGAAACTAGGAATAGAAGGGAGCTTTCTTCCTTTCTTTGGTTTTAAAAAATTTTTTAACATTTATTTATTTTTGAGACAGAGAGAGAGAGAGCACAATCAGGGTGGGGGGCAGAGAGAGAGAGAGGAAGACACAGAATCTGAAGCAGGATCCAGGCTCCAAGCTGTCGGGGCTCAAACTCAAGGACTGCGAGATCACAACCTGAGCCGATGTTGGATGCTCAACCGACTGAGCCACCCAGGTGCCCTGAAGGGAGCTTTCTTAATAAGATAAAGGACATTCATGAAAAACCCACAGTTAACACCATACTCAATGGTGAAAGATTGAAAGCCTTTCCTTTGTGATCAGGAACAAGATACAGATGTCCACTTTGACCACTACTGATCACCATTGTACTGAAAGCTGTAGCCAGAGCAGTAAGGGAAGAAAAAGAAATTAAAAGCATCTGAATTGGAAAAGAAGCAAATTTGTACTGAGATATAAATGAAGTGACAAACACTTGATTTACTTGCTCTAGGAATTTCACTGGGTTGCACTCACTTGTGAGTCAAGATTAAATAAGAAATGCACGTCATATTGAACATCATGCCTCAAATTAACATAGGAATGTTTTCAGGTATTATCAGTGGTTAATTTGTTAAATGTTCTTCACATTCTGCTGTGAAACCCATTATTCCCATAGTTGTTTAGTCTTAATCTTAGATTTAAGTGGACTTGGTAACTACCATCATTCTTTTGTGATAGCTTTTCTATTCATTTCTTGGTTGGCTGAAATTCATCTTTGAGAAGAGTTTCTGGGGAGATGTAGTTCTTAGTTTCTTACACCTTCAGAAATGCTTATGTTGCTATTATACTTGATGCTGGAATAGGGTTTTGATGTATAATTTTTCACCACACCTTTCCCGAGGATGTTGTAAGCATTGCTCCACTATCTTCTAGCACTACATGTTGCTAAGACAAAGAATAAAGCCAGCTTAATTTTTTCCATTTTGTAGATGAATTTTGTGTCTGAATGACCAAAAGATTCCTTCTTTATCATTGATGCTCCGTATATGTCATTGATTATTCTGTGTTGGTTTAACTAAGATGGTTGGACTTTGGATTCTAGATCAAGACATTTTTACAAAGATTTTTTTAAAAGATGTATTCCTAAATTTGTTTGTTTTTATTTATTTAAAAACCAACTTAGGAATCTTTTATATACAACATAACCTTTGAAAGAGAATAAAGTGGTTTTAAACAAAAATTTAAAAAGTATTTTTTATTTGGGGAACTTTATTATTTTATCATTTTAGGAAGTTAATTAAGGAAAAATTATTCTTTTATGCTAGTGTGGATAAACTGTGAAGTGTGAATTTTTTACTAATTTTCTTTAAATTTGACCAAATAAACACGTTGATTTCCTTTTTCTCTTATTAACTTAAAAAATTATTTATTATTTATTAAAAAGAATTTTTTAAGGTTTATTTATTTTTGAGGGAGAGAGAAATAGACTGTGAGTGGGGGAGGACAGAGAGGGAGACAGAATCTGAAGCACGCTCCAGGACCTGAGCTGTCAGCACAGAGCCCGATGTGGGGCTCAAACTCATGAACTGTGAGATTATGACCTGAGCTAAAGTTGGTCGCCAAACCAACTGAGCCGCCCAGACACCCCTATTTATTTATTTTTTAAAGTAAGCTCCACACCCAATGTGAGGCTTGAACTCCTGACCCTGAGATGAAGAGTTGCATGTTCTGCTGACTGAACCAGCCAGGTGTCCTCCTCTTTTATTCACTTTAAATCTTTTTCTTTTTTTAGGTCAAGTCCAAACAGTGTATCAGCTGAGTCATGATATTGATGTCGGTCGTTTCCAAACACTAATGGAATGTTTTACCAGTACTTTTGAAGAAGTGAAAATTTTAGCATTTGATCTTCTGATGAAGTTGCCAAAAACAGTTGTACAATTTCAGGTCTTTGGACTTTTCCTATATAATGTAAATGTGGTAAATGCCTGAAAGCTTTCAATTTTTAGCAGCAAATAAAGCAATCTGTGGATTGCCCAGGCTCTTTGCATCTGCCTTCTCACATCTTCTGACTATTTCAGTTATACTTATACTCTTGTGGGGTTGTAGGTTGGAGGAGGTAGGGATGGATGGTGGGGAAGGGGGAAATACCATAAGAGAAAATAAAGTCCACCTCTGTGAGCTTTGCTTTTCTTATTGTTTTGATAAAAAAGGAAGGTGTAAGAAGCAGTAGCTTTTATTGCTCACAAGATTATTGGTAGATTTCAGTTAACTGTGGTCTCCCCAGTTCCTGGGGACATGTTAATACTCAGTCAAAACACATCACTTACAGTAACTTGAGTGTTTTGAGATAACATCCTTGCTACGTTGACTGGGAAGCTGAGTGTAAGTGAGGTAGAGGACATGTTTCTGATCTTCCAACAAGCAATAGTTAAACTGAGACTGAAACTCAGAGTGCTTGAGGTTAAAAACAGTCCTCTTCCTTGGCATCCTACCCCAGCCCCAGCCCCAGCCCCTAAGAAAAGTTGTCTCGTCCTGACAGCAGGCACTTCTGGCTGTGGGGTGAGAAGCGAAGGTGGGCTGGGAGTGATGGCACAACATGGGGTGCTTGGCTCTGCCCTTGAAGTATATTCTGGGGCTGTGAGGTCACCAGCAGCTGTGGGTTCACTGGCTCCAGAGCTTTGCTATGGCTTTCTGTTAGAGCTGTATAGAGGCCAAAGGCACCCACAAGGGCTGCAGCTGAGCCATGGTCTGTTCTCTGGCTGTTAGGCTCTATATTTAGGGCGGGACGGCTTATAGATGCAGTGGGATTCTATAGGAGTGCATATCAGCTGTCTGGTTCATTGGCTTCTAGATGGCATTGCAGTATCTCAGAGCATCTTTCAGGTGCCCTGCTAAGCAGAAGCTTCTTTTGGTGCTTAGGCTTTGAACTTTTGTACCATATGGAGTGTTTAAAGGAGATGCTTTCTCTTCCTCTATTTCCTTTCTCCTCTCCCACCTTTCCATCTTCCTTGCCCCTTACCATTCATCACACTGAAGCCTTGTATCATATAGATGACTCATAGTTGGCAAATGTTTTGAAAATATCTTGAATGGGGAGGGTATATTATAACACCTATATGAAAGATTTGGTCCTTTGAGATAACTTGAAAATGTTTTTAAATGGTAACTATTCTAAGGACCTGTGTGTGTGTGTGTGTGTGTGTGTGTGTGTGTGTGTGTGTATATATATATATATGTATATGTTTTTTTCCTGTGTGTATATGTTTTTGATGACATATCTTTGTAATACATGGTTTTACTACTCAGATAGTCTGTTGCCCTTTTTTCTTGTGGAGCTACATATCCAAGATCTTTATATTATATTTTTACTGACCTCAGACAATAGAAAAACGATATTTTAGACTCCAAAGGCCATGTATTGTGTTTTTTACTAATTGTTAGTTAAGCAATTCAGGAATTTAACTGTAAGTTACAAAAAATGGCTTAGGTACTTAATTGGTTCTTTCTAATATTTATTTAGATTTGAGCTTTTGGCCCTTATCTTTAAGTTTTTTCGGCCACAGAAAATTAAACATACCAAATGGCAAAGAATTTAAACTGAAAGAAACAGGTATTTGGATCAGCATGTTTGTTATCCATTAGAAATAAATAGATTTCCAATTAAACATCAGTGTACCTATCACCAAATTAAAAATTAAGTTTATAATGATTTTTTCCCCTCGTATTAGTTCTGAAATAATCCTAGTAAAATTAATATTATTGAGCAATGAAACCCTAAGTCCCAGTGTACTGAACGTGCAATCTGTCTACTCTGGATTTGGGGCTAGGACCCACGTCTCCCGACTTTAGCCCAGTGCCTTTCTGTGCATGTTACAGTGAACTGTCCTTTTTCTTTTTTAGGACGGGCATGTGAATGGATGTTTCTATGAGATAGAGGTGTGGGAGCTCCGATGCAGAATTTCTGAGGCTGATATGAGCACTTTATTTTCTACACATATACATGGATCTTCACCAGGAATAACCTGGTGGATTTTTCCTTTTGTGTGGATTTGTATTTTTCTCCATTGAATTAATTGAATGGAAGGTGGGATGGGGGAAGGGCAGGAGTATGCTGCCCAGGTTAAAAAAACTCTATTTGGAAATAACAAAGATGATCTGGCCATAGTCATGGCAGAATTCCTATAGGATAAAGCATATTACTGCTGGAGAAAGAGGTACTTTAAGAAAAAAAAAGCATTATCAGTGTTGAATTTCCCAAATGAATTTACTTTCAAGATCCTGACCACTAGTGGTGAGTAATAATAATCAGTAATTACTATAATAAAAAGCCTAACCTATATACAGGGAGAAAGGGAATTGAATTCATGTGTATATGGAGTACAGTTATGTGGCAGGCTGTGTTTTTAAAGATGTACTATTCCTTCAAATTAAAGACACATTTCAGTGACAGTTACAGAGTCTGTGGTTTGTTGTAGGATTCAGAGAAACTGCAAGACTTATTCCGGGCAGCACTGGAACTCAGCACAAGCACCAAGCCGTACGACTGTGTGACAGCTTCCTACCTGCTGAACTTCTTAATCTGGCAGAATGCCCTGCCCTCATGTCTGTCTGCCTACTTACAGACTCAGCAAGCTGTGTGTGGTAATGGAGATAAGTCTGCTATTGTGGTGGAAAGGAACACATTAATGGGTTTGTATTGAATAAATGACCTTTTGCTGTTGCTTATCAACACCAGTATCGGTCTCACTATTCATTTAGTTACCATAGCTAGTGGTTAGATGTTTCCTTTTTTTTTTTTTTTTATTATTTAAGAGTTTACTAGCATATAAGAATACTGTGAATTTTGCTTTCACAAGTAGTTTACTCAGCTGTGATGCTGTTTCTAAACAGAGGGTTCATGTTAAATAAGTAGATATACAAATGTACATTATACAGCTCTTACTTAAACAGGACCTTATTTTCTGCCAAAAATTGTACTTTTTTTTTTTTTTTTTTTTGCAGAAATTTTACTATGTCTATAGCCAGATCATCTTTGCTGTTTCTGTGTAGAGCAGAGTTCCTTTGTCTGTCAGGGTTCATGCTTTCACTGGCTGTCACACTCCTGCCTGTTACTCTTCCCATACAGCCAGTTCCAAAATCGAGGGTCTACGTTGGCTGAGGCCTAGTGATTTCCAATGAATATTTGTTGGGGATTCATATATTTACTTTTGTGCTAATAAATCTTCATTTTGGAATTGTAAATGAATCGGGGTGCCTGGGTGGCTCAGTCGGTTAAGCAGCCGACTTTGGCTCGGGTCATGATCTGTGGTTCGTGCGTTCGAGCCCTGCGTCAGACTCTGAGCTGACAGCTCAGAGCCTGGAGCCTTCTTCGGATTCTGTGTCTCCCTCTTTCTCTGACCTTCCCCTGCTCACGCTGTCTCTCTCTCACTCTCAAAAATAAATAAAACATTAAAAAAATTTTTTTAAATAAATTAAAAAATAAAAATTGTTCTCTCCAAGATGGTAAAAAATGCTGTGAAAAAGAGAACTGATGATGGGAACAAATTAGGAGGCCCTGGGTAGTTCTGGTGGGAACGTGGCCATGGATCTGGGGATAGAGAGGTGACAGTGCCATGGAAGATGGCACTTAACCACTCTAGTTGCTTTAGGCCTGGGTTCAGAAGGAGACCCGGATACGTGATAGGGAGAGCTTTGCACTTGGGGTAAACTGGGGAGTTCATGTACAGGATTTATTTTATTTATTCATTTCTTAATGTTTTTTTAATTTTATTTTTGAGAGAGAGTGAGCGAGCGAGTGGCGGAGGGGCAGAGAGGGCAAAGAGGATCTGAAGCGGGCTTTGCACTGACAGCAGAGAGCCCGATAGTAGGGCTTGAACTCATGAAACATGAAATCACGACCTGAGCCGAAGTCGGATGCTTTAACCTAACTGAGCCATCCAAGTGCCCCTCATGTACAGGATTTTAAATTCAAGGCATTTAAAAACTTTGTGAAATTTTTCATGCATACAAAAAATATTTAAATATATATGAGATTTAAGTAGTAATAGTATAAAACTGTCAAAAGTTTTATTCGCAAGCTAGATGATAATACACAACTTAAGTACAACAGCACCCATACCTTTAAAGCCTCTCCTTTATCCTGGCTCCCTCCCCTTGCCATATAATTACTGTCCTATGCTTTATGTCGTTCTTCCATCTTTATTTTACCAAGATTTTGCCACTCATGTATATTTCATTAAGCAATGTATTATTTACTTTTACGTGATTTTGAATTTTATATAAATAGTACCATACGTACTATACAAATTTACTGCAATTTATTTGTACGTTCTCCTGTTGATGGGCTTCTTTTTTTCTAAACAAATAATGTCGATGTGAACACTCTTGTATGTATATCTTCTAATAGGCAAATGTTATGATAATCAAAGTTTATGATAATCAAAAAAGTATCATAGCCTAGTCATAAAATATGTGCATCTTCAGTTTAACTCAAGGATGCCAAATAGATTTTTAAATTATATTCCTTTCAGTAAATTATGAGAGTTGTGGTGTATTCTATTGTCACCAGAACCTGCCCTTGTCAGATTTTAAAGGTTTATGGAATATAAAGTGGTATCTTGTGGTTTCATCTTGCATTCTTCTGATTGCTAATGTAATTGACATCTTTTTACATGTATATAAGCCATTCACTTCTCCCTTCTGTGAAATGTCTTTATTTAGTTTTTAGAGGGCTGTTTGTCTTTTTCCTGTTGATTTTTAGGACTTACTTTTATATTCTAAATGTTAATAATTCACTGGTTAAACATAATTCTAAAATTTAAACTAAAGTGCCTGACCTGTGCTGGGATAACTGGATAGCTACACACAAAAGAATGAAGTTGAACCCACTACTTCATACCATATTACAAAAATTAGTTTACAATGAATCAAAGACCTAACTGTAAAAGATAACAATAAAAGTCTTAGAAGAAAATATGGGTGTAAATCTTTGTGATTTTAGGTGAGGCAGTGGTTTCTTGTATCTGACACTTAAAACACAAGCAAGCAAAGAAAAAATAAATAAATTGGCCTTCATCAAAATTTGAAACTTGTGTCTGTCAAGGGTACAATTAAGAAAGTGAGAAGACAACGTGTAGAAGGGGAAACATTTGCAACTCCTTTATCTGAGAGAGGACTTGTGTCTAGAATATATGAAGAAGTTTTACTACTCACTATGAGTGGAAGGATAGAACCAAATTTAGAAATGGACAAAGAATCTGAGACATTTCTCCATAAAAGATAAAAGTGAAAAATAATCACATAAAAAGCTGCTCAGCATCATTGGCCAGTAGGGAAATACAGTCAAAATTACAATGAGATGGTCATGGAGGAGGGCACTTGTGGGGAAGAGCACTGGATGTTATAGGGAAACCAACTTGCTAATAAACTATAAAAAAAAATTACAATGAGGAAGCACTTCATACCTAGTAGGGTGGCTATAAACAAGAAAAGAGATGATAACAGGTGTTGATGGGGATGTGGAGAAAATAGTGCTCTCACATACTGCTGTGGGAATGTAAAAGGGTGCAGCCACATTGGAAAACAGGCTGGCAGTCCCTTGAAAAGTTAAACATGGCGTTACTTTATGACCCTACAGTTCCACGCTCAGGCTGCTATAACAGGATACCATAACCTGGGTGGCTTACACAATGGACATTTATTTCTCACAGTTTTGGAAGCTGAGGAGTTTGAGATTAGGGTGCCAGCAGTTTTGGTTCCTTGTGAGAACCGTTTCCCTGGCTTCAGAGAGCACCCTTCTTGCTCTGTGCTCACAGAGAGGAGAGAGAGCAAGCTCTGGTCTCTTCCTCTTCTTATAAGGACTCTAATCCCATCAAAGGGCCCCACCCTCACAACCTCGTCTAAAACTAATGACTTCCTAAAGACTCCACTTTCAAATACCATCATGCTGGGGGGTTAGGGCTTCAACATGAATTTCGGGAAGGACACAAACATCTAGTCCATACTGGGCATATATACTTAAGAGGAATGAAAGCCATGCCCCAACAAAAACTTGTATGTGCATGTTCACAGCAGCATTATTCATAGTAGCCAAGAAAATGGAAACAGCTCCCATGTCCATCAACTGATAAATGGATAAATAAAATGTGATATATTCATACAATGGACTGTTATTCAGCCATTAAAAAGTGAAATATTGATACATGCTACAACATGGATGAACTTTGAAAACATTATGCTAAGTGAAAAAAGCCATATAATATGATTCCGTTTATGTATGTCCAGAATAGGCAAGTCTATAGAGACAGAAAACAGATAAGCTTAGGGTTGGAGAAGGCAAGAGGTATAGGGAGGGGAGTGACTGATAATGGGTAAGGGTTTTTTGACGGGGAAAGGATTAAAACGTTCTGAAATTCACTGTAGTGATGTTTGTACATATCTGTGAATATACCAAAAACCATTGACTTGTGCACCATACGTGTGTAAATTGTATGGTATGTGAATTATATCTCAATAAAGCCATTATTTTAAAACAACAACAACAACAACAACTGTTCAAATAGCACGTGGCACACGGGCCTGGGGTCTGATACCCCCAGATAGAGGATATCTGGGAGGAAGGATTCAGAGTAAATGCTGTAAATGGATCCAGGAAGTTAGGGAAAGACACAGTTCTACCTTCAGTGGAAATGAATAACAGGCTAGATAACTTTGAAAGGTCTCTATTATTTTTTTTTAATGTTTGAGAGAGAGAGAGTACATAAGTGAGCACGAGCAGGGGAGGGGCAGAGAGAGAGGGAGAGAGAGAACCCCAAGCAGGCTCTACGCTATCCTCACAGAGGGCTCAATCCCACAAGCTATGAGATTGTGACCTGAGTCAAAATCCAGAGTTGAATGTGCAACAGACTGAGCCACCCAGAAAGATCTCTTTAAAAACAACAACAGCAACAACAAAAACCCTTGAGCATAAAGCTTAGTTGAGTTGGATGTTTCTGTGGGCACAGTTGAGCTATTCACAAATTTATGAACGTGTTTTTAAGTTGGCATTACTCTGGGTTTTTGTTTGCTTTTTCTAGTTATCAAATGTTTGTTGGAAAATCTTGAGGAGGAAGTGTCTCAGGCTGAAAATTCTCTGCTTCAGGCAGCAGCATCGTTCCCACTGTACGGGCGAGTCCACTGTATAACAGGCGCTTTGCAGCGGTTGTCTCTAAAGTAAGTATATCCACAGCTCTGTCCTGAGCACGCATTTCTGAGCTTTCAACCCATATTGGAATGTGTCCTAGGAAAGGAATGTATTGCCTTAAAGAGAATTCAAAATTAGATTTTAAAATGTACCTATTACACATATTTTTATATGTCTTAAATATTTCATAGATTGCACAGTTTTGAAACAGATTCTTTAGACTTCTCACATGTCATTAATTTCCATTCACGATTTTTGGTTTTTTGCTTCTACTACAAATTTCCCTACTGTCTTCTGTTGCAGCAGCCTGCGGTTGGTGAGCGAATGGAGACCGGTGGTAGAGAAGCTCCTCTTGGTGTCTTACAGACTTTCTGCCGTGGTGTCTCCGGTCATTCAGAGTTCCTCCCCGGAAGGCCTCATCCCAATGGACACTGATTCAGGTCGGCAGATGAAAGAAGCTAGAATTATTGTATTTTTTGCTCATTCCCCCCGCCCCCCCACCTTACCCTCCCAAATCATTTCTTTGGGAAGATATAAAAGCTAAATAGGTAGGTCAAGGAATTACTTATTATGATTAGTAGGATTTCTGCCACTTGAGTATTGTTTTTTACTCTTAAAAAACAACCAAAACAAACAAATAAATTGGGCGATGAGGAAAGTGCTTTTTCTTCCGGGGTAAATTGGATGGTCTAATATTGTCATTTCAGAGCACCACCTACTAGATAGCAGCTGGGACTGGGAGAGTGGGCAGGATAAATCGGAGAGGTGGGCTTCAGTCAGAGAGGGCAACCTGTTAAGAATCTGGAATGGGGAAAGAGCATTTGATATACAAAGACCATTTAATTAAAAAAAAAATAGGAGAAGATACTCAAAATGCCCCAAATTGAACTCATGAACTTTCATCTACCTTTTCCCTCCCAACCCCCGTGTTGTTGCAAATGGCCCTACCAAAGATCCATTTATGCAAGTCAAGAGCTAAGACTGCTTCACATCTCTCTCTCCTGCTCCTTATATGTTGCCTGTCCTCACATTCCTTCAGGGGTGCCCCTTAACTGTCTTTCAAATCTGTTCTCTTTGTATCTGTATCTTCTAACCTTACCCCAGGCTCTTCTCCTCTCTTGTTCGGATGACTCCAGGGGCCTCCCAACTGGTTTCTCCCCATCTCCTCTTAGCTCCTTCCATTTCCTTTTTACTGTGTCCACAGCAATCCTTTCTCATATAATTCATCATGTTACACATTATCTCTGCTTAACCCTTGTTCTCTGCACCACTCCATCTCCCCTTATTTAAAATACTTTAGTGACCTCAGACCAGGTCCTGTGATAGTTGGGCTCCTGCAACCTTGCCAGTCTCGTTTCTTACACCTTTCTTCCCAAAGCGTTCCACATGGAGTTGTGCAATTTAATTAACAGGGATCTTCTCGATATTTTCCTCCCTTGTGCTTAGCAAGCGCCTGGTAGAAATAGGTTCCTAATAGATATTTGTTATAATGAATAAATCAATGCAGGAATGATTCCTGAAAGGATAGGAACTAAACTCGCTGTGTGGGATGTCGTAGGTGGCTTATATATACCTGTATTACAACAGCCAGAAGGGACTGGATGTGAAAGGTATTCTACTAACAAGAGTATTCCTTTGAACACCTAGAAAATCATGAAGAAAATTTACATTTGGTGTTGAAACATAGTGAATGCATTTTGGAGTGCAAGTGAGAGTCTTGTATTAAAAACACAAACACCCAATTAAAGTAACTTCGAGTTATGTGTTTGTGTGAAAATGTTAGATTTTGTTCTTAACTAAAAACGAGTTGGCAGATTGATGATGGTTCATGATCCTAAGACACAGTTATTGGTTAATTTTGGCTGATAGTCGACCAAAATTTGATGTTTTAGTTTTCCTACTTAAACAGGACATGGGAATAAGGAACTTGGAATCTTAAAGCTAATATTTGGATCAGGCAAGTACCAGTGTATTCTGGATGAGAAATCTTGAATGTTTGTCACCTATTATGGGTGGGGCCTATAGAGTATGCTACAATTCTGTTTGTTATTCAAGTTTTAAAATACCTGTTAGTCTCAAAAACAGTCTGTGGCCCACAGACTTTTCCTTGACTTTTGCCTTTTCTTTTTTCCTCTGGTTGTCTCCATTTTTCCTGTTTTTTCCCCACACTATCTGCCATGCATCTGAATTCCTTGAAAATGTTTCCTCTGAAAGCCATGAAAATGAATGGGTCACATTTTATTCTGATTATCCTTTTTTTCTAAGTCTTTCCATGGTTTCTATTTGGAGCCAGTGATACTTTTTTTTTAAGTTGATTTATTTATTTTGTGAGAGAGAGAGAGCGAGAGAGAGCAAGCATGACCAGGGGAGGGGCAGAGAGAGCGAGAGGCAGAGAGAGAAAGAATCCTAAGCAGCCTCCATACTCAGCACGGACGGAGCCTGCCTAGGTGCTCGATCCCACGACTGCAAGATTACTACCTGAGCCGATATCGAGAGTCGGATGCTTAACCAGCTGAACCGCCCAAGGTGCTCTGCCAATGATACGTTTTCATGGCTGTCAAAATTTGTTTTGGCAGTATTTCATGGAAGTCACAAATGAACATACGACATTGGCTGAATCATCATGGTAGCAGTTTGGGTCTTTAGATCTCCTTTTAGATCTAAAATGTAAGTGTATATAACAGGTATACAAAATACCCATTCTTTGATTCATTAATTGGTTTCAGGTGATTATTTTCCTTAACCTATCTGAGCCTGGCCAGCCTTTATGACTGTGCTCATGTGCTCATTCCCTCAGCCTGTGTTACTGAACCGCTGCCATGAGCCAGCTTCTGGCGTAGGCGCTGGTGACCCAGCAGCGAACAGAGTGGCGCATTCATGGAGCTTACATTTCCAAATCCATTGAGTGCCTAAGAATAAATCCAAAGTTCAGTATCATACTAGGGCTGTAAATCATACTTAGAAAGCAGTATATTGCATAATTTTTTTCAGAGTCAAGTGTAGAGTCTTTATAATATTTCTGTGCTATAAATTTTTTTTTCTTTATTTCTAATTGAAGTACAGTTGACAATACAATATTATATTAATGATTGTTTTTGTTGTGGTGGTGTCCTACCTCTTAAAACAAAATTGAACTTTAGTGCTCTTTTCCCCCGTATTTGAGATTCTTAGACAACACTAGAAAAAGCGATGTAAATGAGATGGGGGCGTGTCTTTGTCCTATATGGAGAGTTTCTGTTATATTGGTTTGTCCTGTCTTAAACCAATTTAAAATTTCTGTTGTATTTTAAAAGCACACTCAAGTGTCATGAAGACCTTACATAAATAAGTTTCACATTATCTACCCCATGAGTCCCTTTTAATAGAGCCTATCATCAAGTATTAAAAATTACAAAATGTGTGAGGGCAAATACCCCCAAGGGAAATTTGCGTGGGATTTGGAACTGGAGTTTATGTACTCCCGTCTCTCCCCCTCAGAGTCAGCAAGCCGCTTACAGACAATTCTGAGTGAGATTCAGCCACGAGATACTAATGACTACTTCAATCAAGCCAAAGTACTGAAAGAACGTGATAGCTTTGATCTGGAGGACTTGAATGCCAGTGTGCCGAATATTGGTGCTTCTGCAGAGATCAAAGGTAGCATGTATAAAATCAATATTGTAATATTGTGATCGGTGTTTCAGTGACAGAATGTACAAAACACTCTTTTTATATAGTAAATCAGGCTGCAGATGCTTGTAGAACATTTCTAGAAAATAAAGCCGTTGAGCTTAATCAATGATTTATTTTGGGGAATGAGTTTCTAAGACTTTTACCAGAAAATGTTGCATCCCAGTGCGGTATAGAAGGTGCTGCAGCAGAAAGCTTTTGAGTGCTAACGCCTGTCTCGACAGCAGTGATGCTCTGTGAACTTGGGTTTGGGCAGTTGTCGGCTCCTCCCCTCTGTGTTGTTCATTGTCTTCAGTGAGAGTCCTTACAGCCAGGAAGCCTTTTAAGGGAAATCGACCTTATTACTCAGTAAAGTGTGAGCTCTGTTTTATCAAGTCTCCAGAAGTTGTGTCCTTACTGTTTGTTTTCTCATTCGTTGTTATTTTGTCATTTTCTATAATATATAAAGAGCCGTCAGTAGTAACATCCTACTGATTTAGTACTTATCCCACATTCTCCACTAGATGGAGATATTGTCTTATAAAAATTTCTCTTTGTGATTTCTTTTTTTTTTTAATTACACCATATAACATCTAAATATATGCTTATTGTAATAGTTTCAAGCATTAGAGAGGTAAATTTTAATTAAAAACAAATTAAAGCCTTAATTAAAATTTCAACTCAATGTTTGCATTTTACCTTAAAAAACAAAAACAAAAAAAGAAATTAAAAATTTTCATTTCTTCCCCATCCCACTTCTTCCCTTTTGAATGTATGTGCTTTTAGATCTGTTCTATGTGTTGGTATATGTACATTTATTCTTTGAGTTTCGCAGACTTTTAAAAAACACAAATGGGGTTACATTATAAATATTGCTTCATTGCCTTGCCTTTTAAATTTTCTTGGATTTTTTTTAAATGTCAATACTAAAATATTATTTTTTAATTTTTAATTTTTTAGTTTTTTATTATCTTTATGGTACTAAAATATTCTTTAAAAAATTTTTTTCGATGTTTATTTATTATTGGGACGGAGAGAAACAGAGCATGAATGGGGGAGGGGCAGAGAGAGAGAGGGAGACACAGAATCCGAAGCAGCCTCCAGGCTCTGAGCTGTCAGTACAGAGCCTGACGCGGGGCTCAAACTCACAGACTGCCAGATCATGACCTGAGCTGATGTTGGATGCTTAACCGACTGAGCCACCCAGGTGCCCCTAAAATATTCTTAAAGCTAGAAAAAGAGAGTCAGCATAATTATTACTTACTGGCCATGGAATTTAAATATGTTTTGAAAGAGAATTTGTATTTTCCTTTGATTTTATAAATTTTATCTTGCCTCTTCACTGATATAACAGCCACCCTCACCAACGTGAATTATGAAGTATATTTATTATAGTCAATTTATGGATGACCATGAGGCAGAGAGAGTTTGTTTCATTAATTCCTGAAAGTTAGACTTAAGTTTTGAAATGGTGTTGTGTTTTATATCAAGATTTATTTTGACAATAGTATATTAAAAAATACTTAGCATGGTTCCTACTTAGAGCCCATGCTCAACAAATGTTAGCTGTTCTCTCATGAATAAATATAACAATTGATTTGCTCAAGCAGATTATTCTTGGAGAAATTGTGAATAATCTCATTCTAAGAAACCTGGTATGTGAGTAATCCAGTGTCTAGTGTTGCAATAGATTTTTTTTTTTTAAGGTAAAGAAAGAAAAACATGTGATGTAACTGCTCAGATGGTCCTGGTGTGTTGTTGGCGAAGTATGAAGGAAGTTGCCTTACTTTTGGGCACACTGTGCCAGCTTCTCCCCCTGCGGCCCATGCCAGAACCTCCCAGTGGATTATTGACAGTGGAGCAGGTAGGCATATGTTGATTCCACCTGATATAATTTCTGGTCGTAGAACTCAACTGGAAAACAAATGAGTTTTGAACTTTTCTTGAATAAAATCATACAGATGTCAACTGAAGAAAAGTCACGAGACTATAGAAATTAGGCCTTGTAGTACATTTGCAAACGATGGCAGTTTTAGAAATTTTTATTTTTCTAAGTGATAAATAACTGTTGATTTTTACCTTCTATCTACAATATTACAATTTTAATTTTTATTTCTCCATTTACCATATATAAATTTAAATTGTAAATTTAAATGAAATTGTCTATTTAGCAAAACTCCACAAACCTCTTAGGTTTCTTAAAGTTTTTTTTTTAATGTTTATTTATTTTTGAGAGAGAGACAGAGTGTGAGCGGGGCAGGGGCAGAGAGAGAGGGAGACACAGAATTTGAAGCAGTCTCCAGGTCAACACAGAGCTCGATGCGGGGCTCGAACCCACAAACCGTGAGATCATGACCTGACCTGACCTGAAGTTGGACGCTCAACCGACTGAGCCACCCAGGCGCCCCCAACCTATTAAATTTCTGAAAGGAAAATGGTGCACCTGGGTGGCTCAGTTGGTTGAGTGTCTGACTCTTGGTTTCAGCTCAGGTTATGATCTCATCGTTTGCTGTTAGTGTGGAGCCTGCTTGGAATTCTTTCTCTCCGTCTCTCTGCCTCTACCCCACTCGAATTCTCTCTCTCTCTCTCAAAATAAATAAACTGAAAAAATATTTTGCAAAGGAAAAAAGTACTATATTGGTTGCTTATGGATCTCTTGCTTCCCACTACATTGATAATAAAATTGTAGTCACTTTGGTTTTTTGGCTGACTTTTTTTTAAGACCACAAAGTCAGGTCACCATCTGGGACTATTCAAGTGACTTGAGTGCAGTGTTTACAAGAAATTAGCTTACCACAAGCATTTCATTTGGAAATATTTTAGATTTATTAGATTTCTGTTTTTAATTGATTCCCTCTTCCTTTCCACATGGTTTCAGCAAATCTCTTTCCCACCATTTTCAAGCGAAGATATATAACACGTACTTTCATTTGTACCCTTTATCAAATAAAGATTAATTTTTCCCCTAGGGTGTTACAACATTTAAGAACAAAACAAATACCGTAGTATGCTAAATGCTGATTATTTCTGTAATAACCATGTGACTAGTTCCATGGAAATAATGCTAATATTTTTATTCACACACTCGCCGTGGCCATGTGCTTGCATCTGGTTAACAGCTGGTCCTGGGATGTTGCAAGGCCCTGAGATGGAGAATGGCGGAGGGGAACGGTACACCGCCGGCATCATTGTGTTCCTTATTCTCTTCCAAATCAAATAGGCGTGAGTGTTCTAGAGTTACTTGCAGTCATTGCTGGTGGCCAGCTGCAGTGCCAATGCCAACATCTTTGTGGAGGAATCCAGCTATGATTAATGATTACTTCACTGATGTGCGCCGTCTTACTGAGAAGTAAACATGTGCTGGAGTCTCTTCCCTGTTCAACTCCTCTTTTCAAGGACAGGTTAAAACGTCTAGTTCTTTGGGGTGTGTTGGGTAGTGTTTAAAAAAATTAGTCGGTTTAAAAAAAACCAACTGGGTGGCTCAGTCGGTTAAGCGTCCAACTCTTGATTTCAACTCAGGACATGATTTCCCTGTTTGTGAGTTGAGGCCCCATGTCAGACTCTGCGCTGGCAGTTCAGAGCCAGCTTGGGATTCTCTCTCTCTCTCCCTCTCTCTGCCCCTCCCTGGTTCTCTCTCTCCCCCCTCCCCCCCAATAAATAAGTACACCTAAAAAAATTAAGGGAAGCATATTTTCCTTTTACTATAGTTGAGAAAGACCTGAAAGCTTTCTGTGAAAACCATCTGGCCTTGACACTTTTCACATAGCACCCAAATAATTTTGAATTTAATTTATGTGGGATAACTATGTTGGGACTGAGAATTAATATAAACTAAAAGAGATGTTTGTAAAAAAAAAAAAAAAAAGACAAAGCAACAGCAACAATAGCAGAGAGATTCCCACAAAGCAAAGAATTCTTCTAATGGCTGTTTTCTTGAATACAAAATAGAATCTTGTTTTCCTGTAAAATACTAATTTCTATTCTGGTAAGATTCAGCCATTTTTCCACGTCGCTATTCACATGGCGACATCACATTTTTGGTTTGAGAGGAAATTAACTTAATGAGCAATCTAGAATGTACGTGATAGCACTCTTCCGACCTTGACACCGTGCTGCTTGCGGAAGGACTTTATTCTTGATCATGCTGCCTTTAACTAAAGAAACGCCCCCATTTAGGGGCCTTTAGTCAGCCAAAATCAAAGTCATCAAGAAATTAGTGTCATTCATATTGCTTACAGGATTCCTACTTTTAAACATAGAATTTTGCTCCATGAAATCCTTTTAAATAAAAATACTTCCATGTACTTAAAACCTGTAAGAGTTAAAAATATATACGTGACAGGGAGGATATAATTTATCTTGAAGTGGCTGGGCCATGCCTGAGTCCACCTTCCTCCCAAGGGCACAGTCACCCTTACGACACTACATCTTTTGTGCACCTAGCAGCAAAATTAAGAATTTTAGAGTCAGTACCGAGGTGAGGGTATCCATAACAGACCTGCACAGACAGAAGCAGGGAAGTGACTTGTAGGCAGAAGTCACTTGTGGGGGAGAATCCTGGATATGGATTTCTATTCCCAAAAATTATAATAACTGTGCTCTGGTTTTCTCTCAGTGGATGGAGGCTCTTTCACACAGCCTAGAATACTGACGCTCAGCCCGATGCTTCTTTTACTCTCCATACGCCCTTCACTCTTGAAAAAGTAGTATGGTTCTATTCTAATTTAAAATTTGATGTCTCCAATTTGTAGCCTGATTTCTTTAATCCCATCTTGGTTTTAGGGCCATTTGTTGAAGGGACGATCACTTAAATCCTGCATACATGAGGGGGTGGTTTCTAACCAGCCTGCAGGTAGCGAGATACAATTTGAAGATTACAATTTGCTGCTGCATGAGAAGGTCTGACTCCCGTTCATGACTCTGAGTTTTCAGTGCTGTATTCACAGACTGTTAGGGCTGGACGGGTCACAGGGAGGATAGGATCTAGCCCTCTAATACAAGGGGAAACTGAAGCCGTTGGATGTTACCTGGTGTGCCCAAGATCACAAAGCTGGTTTGTGGCAGTTGCAGGACCGGAACCCAGTTCTCCTTTCCAGCCTGTGTTCGGATATGGCACAGTGCTGCCTTTGTTCTGAACTGCTCGTTTAATTTTTCTTTAAATTTAGTTTTCCCTACTTCCCATACCCAGCCAGACGTTTACAAGCAACAGGACAGTAAGGCAACTTGCTACTGAACTTTTTAGCAAATGATTCATTTCCCTAAATCACTTCTTGTGAAGCAGCGTGTCCTCCACGGCTTCGGCAAGAGGAAAATGTGTTCATTCAGAGGCATGTCTGACTTTCCTCCTGCAAGTTAATCACCTAATGAAAGGTTCTTTCATAATGTCCCTGTGCAAGAGGCAGAGATAGAACCAACTTTGAGGGATGTAAGTCGAGACCCTTAAAGAGCGAGCAGTGCACGCAACCTTACCTCACAACTTCCTGGCTGGTGTGTGTCTAGGTTTCAGGTTGGATGTTTTGCTGCGGCAGAGCTTTTCTTGATGCATTTTGTTGGTCCTCTTCCCAAGGGATATGGTATACCCAGTGCCTCCTGATTTTTTATAAACTGCTTCTATCTGGAATATCAATTCATATGTTTATGTATTTCCTCTAATATTCCTAAAAAGAAGCTTTGGGGTAAATTTTTCCCATCTGTTTGCCCCTTCCTAGTAATTGTTGCCCTAGAAATCACATGACTAAAAACCATTACCAATGATTAGAAATTAGCTATTTTTTTAAAATTCCTACTTTAGATTCTGTTGTAATTTTTTTGATGTACGTGGCTAATTGGGTTTACACATTTTCTCAGTGTCTTTTGTTACTGTTTTAGGTTTTCTGTAATGGTCTACAATAGGGGATATATGTTTATTGGCATCCCTAAGTCGTAAAGAAATTGCCTTTTGTATTTTGCCAAAGTTTATTTTTTAGAAATTATGAATAAGTATGCATTGAATTGTACTGAATGCAGGTTACCATTTTTAAGCTGTGAAATGGAATTAAACGCATCTTTTTAGTCACCTATTGACCGCCATATGACAAGGGTGTTGTGGGAACGTGAAGAAATGTAATACATGGTTCTCTGACTTCGAAGCGCTTAGAAATGTAATAGGGGATACAAGGTAAACATTTGTGGAAAGTTAGACTAAAGGTCACCAGTTAAAATGGCACGTGGTTAAGAATTTGCTAGAAAGCCAAGAATAAACTGCTGGTAAGAAGATATCTAAATACCAGAAAAATATGATCTTTGTTGTTATTGTGTAGGAGAGCAACATTTGGGCTTTGAAGAATCCTCAGTTTTAGTAAGAAATCCCTATAGTAGAGAACGTACAGTTTAAAACATTAATTATCCTACTGTGGTGTAAACTTTTACAAACCTTTCTATTTAACCAAAGAGGAATTAGTGACATTCCTAAGGTTATAAGAAGTGGTTGTATCCTAAAGTCAAAATTTAAATTAAGGGATCAAGTCTCACTACTTGATAATACAAAATAAAAATAAAAACAGACATTCAAGTGTTTGCTATTCTGCCAGGTCCTCTGCAAAATACTTATGGTGTAATCTTACTTATTTCTCAGAACAATCCTATGAAGTAGGTTCTAGTTTTATCTCCATTTCACAGATAAGTAATATAATATAATAAAATAATACAAGCTTAATTAGCTTATATTATTAAGGAGGCTGAGTAGGGTTCCTGAACTCAGACCTCCCAGCTCCAGAGTATCAGAGCTTAACCACCATATACGTTTTCTGTAGAAACGTTCTACCAACACTTACATCGCCTTCGGTTTATCTACTTTATAATGAGTGGAATTAGCCTTGATTTTTCAGCTGTATTTCTCTATATAGATAAAGGACAACTATTTTAAAATGTATTTAAATTCGTCCTGTGTGGGTTTTAGACTCTCGATGTACATTTGGCTCCCCTAATTAGCCTACTGGTAAATTATAGATGCCTAGAGACATAGCATATAGCTGTTTTCCCCTGTGGAAATTTACACCCTGTAAATCCAGAAAGCATGTTAATTGGCCTATAGAAATACATTTTGTGAAAATTTAGAAACAGATCTGCTAAACTTAAAAAGATAGTGACTAGAATTTACGAATAGAAATCAGTGCCTTCTTTTTTTTTTTCATTTTTACCTTCATTCCTTTTCAAAAATCTTGAGATGTATGTTACTTATTAAGAAATACTTTGTGAAGAAATCATCTGTGTTTTTGTCAACTTTAGATAGGACCTTAGTCACATCCAATAAAAAGGCAATTGGGTTGGAGTTTTCAGAGGACTTTTTCATTTTTAAAATAAATTTAAAAGTTCTATTTTTGATTCTGACTATTGTCATTAATTTTCTAAGCTGTTTGGGTCAAATCTGTGCCTGTCATCTAATTATCCAGTGGGAGTTGTGAGCATGGCCCTTTTCCCTGTCCAGCTGCTCAGAGACCACATTGCCCTGCTGACTCTTCCCACCCTTGTTAATGGGGTCCATCCCTGACTTGCAACCTATCTTTCACTGTTTCCTAGAATGAAACCTTAAGGTCATTCAGCCAGGTCTCCTAACCTTCTCTTATATGATCTGTGTTCATTCATATAGGAAGATCCAGTAAAGCGTCTGGCGGATACCAACCAAGTATTTAATAAATGTTTGTTCATTTCTTTTAGCCACCCAGACTCTTCTCATGTTAGTTACCCTCTTCCATTTTGATCCACCCAAGTTATATGGTTCAAGGTCTGAACACAAAGCTTCTTGTAATAATTTATTCCAGGGCAGAGGGATCTTCCATTTCTTGGAGCTGTTAGGCGTCTAATGGGTACCACTCAGCATATTGATTTTCTCTGAACTGAAAGCCTCTTGAGGACAGATGTCTTGTTTTGTTCTTCCCTATCTACCCTAGCACTAAGCTACTAAGCATTTGGCTCGGTGCTTCAGAAATATTTACTGTCTGATTAACAGACATTGTATACTTTCCTCAAAGGTGCAAATTCGCAGTATTAGTAGGTAGGTGGGTTTGTTGGGAGATTATGTTCAATATAAAATGAGGAAAAACTGTCTACTTCACACTTGTGTCCTGAGAACCTCATTCTGTTTCCTGAGACCAGGATTACCTAAAATCAAGGTCCACCCTTGAGAACATCTACTAGTCATGCTTCTGAGGTCTTTGATTTTATTATATGCTTTTTGGTTTAGGCTCCTTTAAACAGTTAGGAAAAAGGAAGCAAAGAAAATAAAAACTTTGCTTAAGATGGTAAACCATTTTAAGTTCACAGAATAGCACTTAAATAGTTAACATTTGTCTTTTCCTGAAAGTATGTTTTACTGTCTGTAACATTTTAGAAAAAAAGGTTAAGGAGCTTAGATCCCATCTTTATGACATCCTGATTTATTTTCTGTGGCTTAAAACACCTTCTTAGAAATCTTCTTTTATTTCTCTAATAATAGAAATGATAGCCATAACAACTTAGCTGACTGGAATTACTTCTGGTCCCCATTTTGTAGGATTATTGAGCTTTAGATCTATCTTGGGAGTTAAATTCAGATTTAAGGCTTGATAATTCTGCTGAAAATATGCTCTGAAATTACTGTATTGAAGAGAAAATGATACGCTTACCTTGACTGAGGCTTTTGGTAGCTAGTAGTATGGGGGTCTTAAAACATACTAGAAATTAGGAGTATCGTCAGATCTTTCCTTGAAAACTTGAGCTGAAGAACATGACCTGTCATTCTTTGGGATATTAAAGTATTAGACTTTTTAAAATACTATTATTAACTGCTTTTCTGGTTCTTTCTTGTTTTATATCTGATTCTTATTTCTCTAAATTGTATCACTTGTTGTTTCTCTATAATCAGATATATTTTGAGTATGGAGTAATGTCTTTACTTTTCCTCTTTTAGGAAACCCAGAACTGAATTGAATTATAGGTTATGGGCCTGTTCTGAACTTTTAAGTTTATTAACTCGTTTTAATATACAGCTTTGAGGCAAGTGCTACTGCTGTCCCCAGTTTATAGATGAAGCAACTGAGACACTTACCCATGGCCACATGTTTAACTACACCTTGCACTGTTTATTATCTCTAATGTGTGCAGAGCTCTAACCAAGTCATTGTGCAGAGGTAGAAGGTATTTCTGGGGGTAAGTATATCTGAGCTATCTTGGGACATCTTGCCTTTTCACCATACTATGATCTGCTGGGGAGACTGGATCAAGAGAGCCAATTAGAGGCACGCCTGGGTAGCTCAGTCAGTCGAGCGTCAGACTCTTGATTTCGGCTCAGGTCATGATCTCAATGGTTTTGTGTGTTTGAGTCCCGAGTCAGACTCTGCACACTGGCTGCGTGGAGCCTGCTTGGGATTCTCTGTCTCCCTCTCTCTCTCTCCCCCCTCTTTCCCCCAAAAAAAACTAAAAAAAAAAAAAAGGAAGAAAAAAGAGAGAACCAATTACAGTTTTGGTCCTGAGCTTTATACAAAATTTGAATTTTTCTAAAGTCTATAGCCGCCAAATCTTATTGGTATAAAAGTACAATGAGTCCATTTAATAGTTAATTCTGTACAAAACCTCATCAACATCTAATTGTTAGTCATGTCTTCTTTAAAATAAATTGTCATATTTGTTATTTGCAACATGTAGGAAAGTGATAAGGTAGCATTCTGGAAAATTCCAGGCTTCTGACTCAAGCCTGTCAGTTTTCAGTTTTCAGGAGTCCCTTTGCACAAATCTTGTATTGCCATTAACAAGTGTATAACTCTAAGGGTAATTTTTGGAAGTTGTTGTTTAATGGATTGGAGTTGTAGCTGGGGAAGATGAAAAAGTTCTGTAGATGGATGGTGCTGATGGTTGCCTAACAATGTGAATGTACTGAGTGCCACAGAACTGCACACTTAAAAATGGTTAAAATGGGGGCTCCTAGGTGGCTCAGTTGGTTAAGTGTCCGACTTCGGCTCAGGTCATGATCTCGCGGTTCGTGGATTTGAGCCCCACGTTGGGCTCTGGGCCAACAGCTCAGAGCCTGGAGCCTGCTTCTGATTCTGTGTCTCCTCTCTCTCTGCCCCTCTCCTGCTCATGTTTTGTCTCTCTCTCTTTCTCAAAAATAAACATTAAAAAAATTTTTTAAATGGTTAAAATGGTAAATTTAATGTATATTTCAACTACACCTAGGCTTACGTGTGTGAGGGTTGTTGCCCTCTGTGCTTTGCTGTTGGCGTTGAGTGATAGGAGCTAACAGAGAACACAGCAAGGTCTGTGCTGCTGGCATAGGGAGGCAGTTCTCGTGTTACAGTTAGAGACGGCCAGCTGGAGCCAGACGGCCTGGCTTTATGTACTGGCTCTACTACTTACTTGCTGTGTGACCTTGGATAAGTTTCTTGGCCTTTCTGGGCCTCCTCTCCAGTGAAAAGTGGTGATAATAATAGTACTTATTCCATGGAATTACCGTGAAGATTAAATGTGATGTTATAAAAACATTTAAAATACTAATTGTCACAGAGTAAGTGTTAAATGGATAGAGAACTAGTCTTGAGTTCCAAATGATATTACTGACATAAATATATCTGTAAATATCAGTATAAATCAGACTTTTTTTTTTTTTCCATTTTGTTTTAAAGGTAAAAGAAATAGGAGATTACTTTAAACAACACCTCTTACAGTCCAGGCACAGAGGAGCATTTGAACTGGCTTACACTGGCTTTGTGAAACTCACCGAAATACTAAACAGGTAAACAAAACAAATATCCTTTTGTGTACATTTTTAAAAGACTAAATGTACAAACCATGTGCTCGAAGTAAAATTTACTCATGTCTTTTGATGTTTAAAAGAATAAGACTTAGTTGGCTTCAGACTCTTGGAAGAAATTGTTTTCTTAGGTTTCATTGTATGATTTACTGCAGATGATTGAAATGTCCGAACCAAGTTCCTCTCCCATTGAAAGGTGATTTGAAGCAAACGCTGAGATTTTGCTAAAAATAGCTTTGAAGTTACCATTTCTTTTCATTGAATGCAAGGACTGTTTTGTCTGTTTGAAAATTACCTGGCATTTGGAATAAAATAAGCTTCCAGGTTTTTGGATTTGTGTATATTACAGACAGAGAAACATGTATGGATTTTGTGTTTTTCTTTATAATTTTATCTTATAGAAAAATTTTAAAGAACACTAAATAGACAAAAAGTATCAAATATTATTCCCCCCTTACCTGGAAAAATACTTAGGTAGATTTCATGTATTTAGCCAAATGTGTTTTTTTTTACATTAAAGGTGCTGATAATTTCATTCATTCATATAATAGATTTCCTCTAAAGAACTTGTGAGGAAACCTTAAATTACTTAATGACTAAGTGTTCATGGCAAGTGTCCTCTAAATAAAAGGTAGTATTTTCCAGGAAAACATTTCTAGTGCCTGGAAACTTTTTGAAATGAAGCAGAGTTCTGCCAGTCTTGGAGCCTCAGCAAACATTTTATTTTGGGCTAGTAAGACATCTCCTCGAATATTTTTGAAACGTTTTTTTTTCAGACTCCTGGTAAAAAACATTTATAGAACATTTTGCAGTTATGGGCAGCACAGAATATCTTTAAATGATACATTATAGGATGTCTCTGACATTAAAATGCTGATCTTGAAAATATTTTATTCTCTTTTCAACTCTTTCTTTCCAGTGTAGACATGACTTCTGGGATTTTTTTTTTCTCATAACACACTT
Organism: Cryptoprocta ferox; assembly: GCA_028646485.1. NCBI lineage: Eukaryota > Metazoa > Chordata > Mammalia > Carnivora > Eupleridae > Cryptoprocta > Cryptoprocta ferox. The sequence continues at coordinate 59,125,526 of CM053576.1, read as the reverse complement.
CACTCCCTTCAAATCATTATCAAATATATATTGAACACTAGTTATGTGCTTAGTAGTGTGTTTGGTTTGGAGGATATAATACTTCTTTATAAGACAAGGGTCCTGTTCTTAAAGAGCTTATTATTTATGAAATAAGCAGGGATGAAATGTAAAATATTTAACAGATGGTATTTCATGGGTACTGACTGGTCAGAACAGACATGGGCTGTAAGCACCAAACGTCGCTTTATGTATGGATGTGTGTTAGCTGAATACCTGCCTGGAAAGTGAGGCCAACACACTTGAATGAGATAAACGAGCCTGTGTAATTGTCAAAATATAGGTGAAATTTACAAATGATATAGGAATAGCAGAGAGAAGGTAACAGCAATAGGCTGGTAGGACTTAATGGAGGAGGTAGATTTTCTGCTAATGCACGAGGAAAGTTTAAGTAGACAGCAGGAGAAAGGAGGAAACTTTGTGAGCAGATGTTCAGAGGCTAGACTCAGCATGACATACTGTTCGGTGAATAAGTCATTCTTATTGTGGTGGTGGTGGTGTTAGTAGGCAATACTGTACACCTGGATAGATTGAGACCATATTACGGATATTTAGAAAGTAGGTTTGCTGTAGTAGAGTTGGAGAAAGGCATTGAATATTTTTTTGATCTGAAATAGAGTATAGGAGGCATCACAGAACAGAGAAATAGCAATTAACTTTGACAGGCTCTTAGTTCTGTTTGTATCCATTCCATTTATTGGCCAGAGATTGTACAAAAGTTAATCTCCTTAGCTCTGATCTTTTCATCTCTAAAGTAGGAAAAAGAATATTCGCCCTGTTGACGTATCTCCGGCTGTTGTTGTAGGGATCAAGTTTGCATTATAAAACTTTCTACAAATGGAAAACATCAGTGAGATTGATGGTGGTGGTGGTGGTGGTGTGTAAAAGTGGTTTTCCGGTTGGAACTGTTAGGTTAGATAGATCTGTAATGACAGATTATAGTGAGGAGGGCCCGGAACCAGTTATAATGATCTAGATCTAAGGTGATGAGAACTTCCTCTGTGATTCTGGCCCTGGGAATGGAGGGAAAGAATTGGCATGTCAGTTAGCATTCAGCCCCACTTCGTAACAACTCCACACACAATGTATTGAATGCTTAGAAGGAAGCTGTGGATTTTATTACATTTATGTAATACATTTATATATTTCATGATTTTGTGGGTCAAGGATTAGGGCAAGGCTCAACTGGGTGATTCTTCTCAGTGTATTACTGAGTTCAGTTGGTGGCATTAAACTGGCAGATGAACTGATCAGGAGGATCTGGGACAGCTTTATTCATATTTATGTCACCTTGGTGGGAGAGCTGGAAGATTGGGCCGGGTTGGGACTACATGTGGTCTCTCAGCATGGCATTCTTAAGGTAGTTGAGTTTCATACATGGCAGCTGGCTTCCCCCAGAAAGAGTTCCAAGAGAACCATGCAGGGGCTGCATGGTCCTTTATGACCTAGCCTCAGAAGTCTCATAGCTCTGCTTCAGTCACATTCTTTTGGTTATAAGTGAGTCTTAAGGTTAGTCCAGATTCAAGAAGAGGGGAATCAGACTCTACTATTTGTTTAATGGTGAAGTGGCAAGATCATATTCTAGAAATACATGTGGGATATTGCAGTGGCCATCTTTGGAAAATGCGATCTGAACCACATGAACCAAGGGAACGTGACTGATGGAGGGCACCAGGAGTTCATGATTGTTCTGTGGTTTAATTCTTGGTAAACAATGGGAGTGATGTTAACAGAGGCAGAGAAACTGAAAGAGGGAATTAGTTTGATAAAGATGAATGGGGGTGCCTGACTGGCTCAGTCAGTTAGGTGTCTGACTCTTGATTTCGGCTCAGGTCATGATCTCACAGTTCGTGAGATCAAGCCCTACGTCGGGCTCTGTGCTAACAGCACAGAGCCTGCTTGGGATTCTCTCTCTCTCTCTCTCTCTCTCTCTCTCTCTCTGTCTCTCTCCCCCTCCCTCTCCCTCTCCTCTCCCTCTCTCTCTTTCTCTCTCCCTCTCTCCCAGCCCCTCCCTTGCTCTGTGCTCTCTCCTTCTCTCTCTTTCTTTCTCATATAAATAAACATTTTTAAAAAGATGAATAAATTTGTTTTTATGTGTTCTATGTGAGATGATGATGGCATATCCTGGTGGAAATATTTAAGTCAGAACTGGGAGTTAGGGGATTAAGTTTGGGAGATACAACAAACAGATGTGGGTTAGGAGTTGTCACCATAAATACTATAGTTAGGAGGACTGCAGTCTTTAGGGGAGAGCATAAAAGGAGAAGAGAACAGAAGACCAAGGACAGAGGCTTTCGAACAGCTGTGCTGTACTAGGTGGTTGAACGGTACATTTGAAGGCCTTTGAAATAAATGGAACAGGGAGACTAGGCAAGGCCCAGTGCCTGGTATCTCAGCCACTGCTAATCTGCTCTAAAGATCTCCTCATGGCTGTCACTACTGGCCTTGAACCAGCCTGTTCTGAATTCCCAACTGTTGATTCCAGACCAAGTGGCTCTTGGTCCCTTTGGAGACATTTCAGATCTGCTGAACAGAATGTTTTGCAGAGAACAACTTTACAATGTGTGTGGCTTCCTTTTGTTTGGTTTTTATTTTTAAGAGAAAATGTGTTTTTTTTGGATCCTTTTAAAAGCTTTTTATAAACTCTTAAGTTATGAAAACGTTATTTTTCATACAACCTTTAAAAAGTTTGCAAAAAGAAATCTGGGCTTTCATGAAAATCCACTGACATGGAGGCCAACTGCTGGCCACCTCTTGAACTACAGCTGTGTTAGGGAAGGAGACACTTAAAGAGATTGATGGACAAATAACTGAAGCGGTAAACATGGGCCACATTGTTTGAATTGGTTTTTAATAGTATTATTCAAAATGCCTTCAAATGTAAACTGACTTCACTATAAAGCAATCATCTAAGAATATATAGGAATAGGAGATGCAATTCTTTTTTTCTGTGAATTTTTCGAAAGCAACATTTGTGCGCGCGCACACACACACACACATATAAACAATATGTTGAGTTAATTTTCAAGACTCTGATTTTCTTATATGGTGCTTTCTATTTAGAATGTGATGAAATATGCATACTCTTTTTCAAAAACCATTAAGTACCTGTGTAAGCATTTGATTGAAGTCGTTAAGTGCATTAAAGTCTTAACTCTAAACTTAAGTTTCTGATGAAATTTATGTTTGCTTGTTTACCCTCTATGGCCTTAGTATTTAAAGTTGTTGTTTCAGTGAAAATGAGCAGAATCTTAAACTAGGGTGTTAGGCCAGGGACTCTAGTTTTCATTTGTACAATCATGAATTAATCCTAACTGTAAGGTGACTAAATTGTTGACCACAATTCTAAATGTAGAAGAGTGGTTCCTGAATACTTGATATTGTCTTATGCTGCATGTATTTGAATTGCTCTGCTTGCCAAAATATAGCTTAGCCTACAACTATTTATTGCAATTATTACAATCGTTTTCAATTATTGGCCTGAAAAAAATGCACTGCTGAAATTTAGCAGTTTTTGTCATTAAATGCTAGTTCTAACTCATGGACATCAATAATGATGGTAGACAGGAGTAATTTAAGTATGTTCTTAAACTTTCATCAGTTAAGTAAAGCTACTACAATTAAAAAAATTTTTTTAAATCTTTACTTATTTTTGAGAGAGAGAGACACAGAGTGTGAATGGGGGAGGAACAGAGAGAGAGGGAGACACAGAAGCCAAAGCAGGCTCCAGGCTCAAAGGTGTCAGCACAGAGCCTGACACGGGGCTTGAACTCACGAACTGTGAGATCATGACCTGAGCCGATGACAGACGCTTAACCGACTGAGCCACCCAGGCGCCCCTATAGCCATTACAATTTAAATTCAGCAGAAAACTTCTTATGAGCAATTGAACTATGGTAATGAAAAAATAATTTCCTCTACTTTACTGGAGACTGAAAGACCAAGTCTCTAAAGAATATGAGATTGGTCAAGAAATGAATGGAGACTGTAATGTATGAGATTTGGTGAAAAAGTCATTCAACTCTTAATGAAATAATATACAATCACGTCTAAACCTTTATTCACATCTGCTTTGGCAAATGTGGCTAAATAAGACACTTTAAAAAGAATGTTTATTTAGTTTAAGATAGAGCAAGAGAGAGATTGCAAGTGGGGGAGGGGGCAGAGAGAGAATCCCAAGCAGTCTCCATGCTGTCAGCACAGAGACTAAGAAGGTACTCAGTCTCATGAGCCATGAGATCATGACCTGAGCGGAAATCATGAGCCGGACACTTAACCAGCTAAGCCACCCAGACATCCCTAAATCAGACACTTTTTTTTTTTTTTAATTTCTGAGTGTTCTATGAATTTTATTTAAAGCATTAATAATTATATAAAGAATAAGCAATAATCATTCTTGGAAACCATATTCTTTATATATAGAGAAAATCCTTTAAATTTCCTATTTCTGTAGTGAATTGAAAGGATTTGTTGAAAACTAAGATGTTTTAATATTTAAATTCTAAATCTTGGTGTCTTTGGTTTTTGGCCCCTGAATGTTTATTTTTAAGCCCACTCCATAGTTGAGTCAGATATTACCTTCTTCCTAGAACTTTGATACTTGTTTTTAAAGTTCTCGTAATGATACTGAGTCATTTAGACATAATAATAAAGGATTCTTGTTCCCATGAGTAACCTCCATCTCAGCTCTGTTAGTGAAGTCCCAAGGTTTTTATTATTAATTTTTTCTCCTTGATCTCAGGGAATGGTTATATTAAATATTAAGAGAACTGACAATCTGATCTGCACTTCTAAGCACTTTTTTTAATCCACTGTATCTTGCTCTTTCCCTATGGCCTTCTTATTGGTAATTCAATTTAGATTTGGTCATTGTCATTATTGCCTGTGCCTGCAGCTCAGGCTTCAAAAAACCCCCCTGATGTTTTAGTCTTCACTAAACCTCAACTATATTTGATGGTGGTGAGGGAGGTTAAGATGACTTTTGTTGATATGTAGCTTTCTCACTGGATCTCATTTGGACAAATCATTTTTCAGGCTTAAAATTTCTCCATGCTTCAGGGTTGTATTACCTTTTTAAAATGTGCATGCACATGCACCCAGCCTTCCTGCACATCTGTCCCTGTTTAGTTTAATGGAAATAATAAGTGTGAACCTTGAGATAATAAACATAATATTTGACCAAAGAATGAATGGAGTGGAGAATTTAGCTTATGAAAATAATTGGAGATTGGGAAAATCTCTAAGTTAGGAAAAATGACCATACTGAAAGAGCTTGAGGAAATGAAGGTAACATTTTTCAATTAACAATAGTAATAAAACTAATCAGAACTCAACAAAAAATAGCTCTGTGTTACTGTATTAGGTGGATGGATTAAGGCTTTGGAAAGCCACTTTGTAGTCAGGGAACCTGATTTACTGGCACAAAATAGTCTAATGACCAATTAGTTGAGTATACAGCATATGTAATTTGATTTCAGTCTGCGGGTTTTATGCTTATCTTAGAATACTTATCCACTATGAGTGAGATAGCTTTGTGGGTAGAAATTGGACTAATCTTCTTATGGAACAATAATTTGTGCCAGTGATTTGCTCAAGACAACACAAAGGGCTAAACACCAACTATAGCCTGCCCTGTTTATTTCTGTAGTAGAGGTTGAGGCCATAGCACTTAGCATAGGAAAAACAAAAAACAAATCCCCCCCCCATCCCAAACTGTCTGTCTTTTTCTTTTTTCTTTCTTTCTTTTTTTATCTGACTGTGTGGAACAGGAGAATCAGAATGGTCTGATTCCTCCCACCTCACACCCTCTACCACTATCTCCCTCAGTGTTTATTTATTAGAAAAAAAAATTTTTTTTAATGTTTATTTTTGAGAGAGAGCCAGTGTGAGCAGGAGAGGGGCAGAGAGAGAGAGAGGGAGACACAGAATCTGAAGGAGGCTCCAGGCTCTGAGCTATCAGCACAGATCCTGACGCAGGGCCTGAACCCATGACCTGCGAGATCATGACCTGAGCTGAAGTCGGTAGCTCAACCAACTGAGCCACCCAGGCGCCCCTCCCTCAGTGTTTAGAGGAAAGAATACTGAGGTATGAATTAGAGCTGAGTTTTAACGTCTCTGGGTGCTGTGTCCTCTGATAAAGAGAGAGGGTACTGCTTTCTGTGCCTTCCAGCCCTGAGCGTCCTCCTCATTGTACAGTGCTGCTTTCTAGTTCCTGGTTGGGAAAAGTCTGGGGATTTGGGGCATGAAAGATTGAGGGAAGTTGGATCATTTTTAGTAAACTTCCTTTAGAACTGGTAAACTGATCTCTTAGGAGTATTTTGTGAATTAATAACATTTAGTGAGAGTTTCTTATGAAGAACCTTGAATCCCTTATAAGAAAGTTACAATTTGTATGATATACTCAAGATGAAAGACACTGTGTATTTTGTATTAAGCTGACATGGCGAGGCGCTTGCTACCAAAATCAGGCTTGGTGTTCTCCACGGCTGTGGTTAGTGACTACATAGAGATGGCACAGAAAACCCAGGACGGCTTCACTCAGGAACCTTTCCCTTTTCCTTGCTGACCTCTGCATTGTGTGATGAAGAACCAAAACAAACAACCAGAGTTGTTGCATTGTTCTCGGGAGCCTAGCCTGGTTCCACTTTTACCTTTCAATTCCTTCATTATCATAAGGACCAGCCACTCTGGAGTTTTGAAATCACTTCCTCATAAAGTAATCTTTCCTTGCCGGTGAGTAGACAGAAGGTTCATTGACTAGTCAGAGCTCTAGCTTAGGCTATTGTGTATTTATAGGCACCGTGGCTTCACCATGGAGAAACCTTAAAGTTCCAACCCTCCTTTTCTATACCTATTTTTTTGTTTTTGTCCTCCCCGCCCCCCGCCATTTATTTGCCTAACTGAAGCCACAGCTAATGTGCAGGCCCTGGCACCAACCCTAGTTGTCCTTGTTTAATTATTCAATAAAAGATGCCTTGAACATCTACTGTCTGCCAGGTGCTGTGTTAGAAAACGCTCTGTCTGACCATTCAGAGTATGACGTGGTAGTCCAGAATTGCTGTGAACCTAGAGGCAATCACTAGGATCTCAGTTTGAAACATTTAACTCTGTAGAACTAAGGGACATGTGAGAACCTGAACAGAGAACTGAGGCCCTGAGGGGCTCAATGTTTTGGGGGACATTCTCATCAGGAGAATGGGTACTTATATAATTTAAGGTCATTGCTTTCTTTATTTGGAATAGTAACCCTGATAATAATATCTCATTGAATTTCAAAGCAATTTTGTGAATATCTCATTTTCATATGCACTAAGAAATCAAGCGATTTGTTCATAGCCACACATCTAGTTAGTGTCCAAGGCAGCACTAGAATCCAAATATTTTTGGAAATTCGTACTGCTTCAGAGGTTAGCAGTTTAACAAAGTTTATTGATCACCTGTTACATATAAGAAATTGTGATAGGCATCACAGAAAAAATATGGATAAGACATGGTTTTTGTTCTGCAGCCCAGCATTTTAATCTTTGGGATTAGAGACGTAAACTACATAATTTACAGGGCAGAAATGAAAGACCAAGGAAACATTCCTTTAGGGGCGCCTGGGTAGCTCAGTCGGTTAAGCATTCGACTTCGGCTCAGGTCATCATCTCACGGTTCACGAGTTCGAGCCCCAAGTCAGGCTCTTGACAGCTCAGAGCTGGGAGCCTGTTTCAGATTCTGTGTCTCCTCTCACCGCCCCTCCACTGCTCATACTCTCTCTCTCCTCTTTGTCTCAAAAATAAGTAAAAACATTTTAAAAAAAGTTCCTTTAACTGAGTCGTCTGTCCCAGGTGAGAGGAAGACAATTAATGGCATCTGCATGTTCTAATGGTGGCACCTCTGGTCCTTGGAAAGCACTTCTGTTCATACTTTCTTTTCCAGTTACCATATCACTCTTTCTTTCTCAACCTGGTTTTTTAGAATGGCCCTCTTAATGGAATTTCTAAGTTATGGGTTGCTCATTTATTCAACAGGTATTTGTTGAGCTCCTGACTGGATGGCAGACCCTGTTATAGGTGCTGGGAATAGAGAAGTGGATAGGACAGAAAGGGTCCCTGGTATCATGGAGTTTATATATTACAGGGCGTTTAGGGAAAAAAAGAAACTACCAGATAGCAATATGTAATTTGATGTGATGTTTGGTGGTAAGGAAAAATCTCTCTTTCTTCTTCTTCTTCTTCTTTTTTTTTTTTAACGTCTATTTCTGAGAGAAAGAAACTGAGTGTGAGCGAGGGAGGGGCAGAGAGAGAGGGAGACAGAATCCAAAGCAGGCTCCAGGCTGGCAGCACAGAGCCTGACACAGGGTTCAAACCCACGAATCACCAGATCATGATCCAAGCTGAAGTTGGACGCTTAACTGACTGAGCCACCGAGGTGCCTCTCTTTCCTCTTAATGCTAATGTAAGCTGAGACCTGAATGACAAGAAACAGCAGCTTTCTGAGGGAAGAACTTTTTAAACAATGGGAACAGCTAATGTAAAATCCCTTGGTGCATTTAAAGAACACAAATGGTATAAGATGAAGCTGAATGAGGTTGTTCAAATATGTAGGACTTTGTGAGGATACAGACTTTGGATTTTGTGTCCCATGGATTTTTCTTTTCTGAACGTCTCCAACCAAATGGATATAAAAATAGAAGGTATCTTGAGAATCGTACAAACATTCATATGTATGGATCTTAGTAGCTTTAAGATTATCCACAAATAAAGTACATATACGTGTGTTATGGAGTTGCACAGAATAGGGCCGTGGAGCTAGATGACATCTGAGAAACTACATGAATGTGTAGAATAAATGGAGGTAAAGTTTTTGTTCCAGAAAGTGTACTATATCTCTCCACGCTGTTTTTAGCTTCCTCTGGACTCTTTTCTTACCTGTACTTGGAATCTTAGATCCATTTATTCAGTGTCATCAGTAGATGATTGTAGGCTAGTACATGGAATATTTATTCAAAAGCAAATACCTCTTTTTACGTTGTGGATAATTTTTCTCTTCTTAACCTAATGGGTATGCTGCCCTAAGTATAAGGGTGTAGCCTCCCCCTACTTTAGTTCAAAGTCAGTAGTCTGACTTGGTTTTTTATGTTTTATACAGCCAAAGTTTTGCTTTACAAAACTTTGGATCTGGGTGAGTGAGAAAATTCCTCTTCGCAACATTAATATGGTAGAAGTTTGGAGATGATTCTAAAATTATCAGATTATCCTTCTTCTACTTTCCCTGAAAGCCTCATTCTGTTTGTTTGCTTTAATGTAACTAGGTACATGTTCTTTTCAGTTTCCTCTGTTTTCATCTGTAAGAATCAAAGTGTTTGCCTTTGTTTTGGGTATGAGACTAATACCAATTTATTCCCCACTTGGTGGCCTGTGTATCATTTACTCTGATATAATATACGCTGTTTTAAGGTTCTAAGTGTATTATGCTGAATAGCCAGATTAAGAGGGTCTTTTTTGGAATTATCGTTTATAGCTGTTTTCACTCAGATGATGATGGTGATGATTGATAATGCTGAGCTTGAGTAAACACACATCATTGGCTTTGTATCAGGATTGGGGACAAATTCTGGATTTGATCCCTAAAACAAACTCCTCTATTCTTTGTGTTATTTAGAATTTAAATTATTAGCAAATGAAAAATAAGGAAAGTGAAATAAGGAACCATGGTAGGGGTACAAATTTATTAGCAGTTAGTGTAATAAATAGCTTTGTTTTTATTGATATTCATTTTTCTCAGGCCATTAACCTATGTAGTTGAATGAGTTTTCATTTGGAAACACCTGGCAAAGTGAAAGTTTCTGTTTATGGGAAAAGGAAAGGATATTCTTCCTTTTTGTGCCCTAAGTGATAACAGGTTGGTAAATAAATTATTATTTGGGAAATTAAGATATTGATATTAATTAGTTTATAAGTTATTGATATTAATTATAAGATATTAGTTTCCTGACAACGGAGTCTTGATATTTTTCTGGAATTTTGCTTCATATATTAAACTTAAATGTACTTTCCATTTAAAATGTGAAACTAGTTGCTTTGTGTTTGCAGGTGAAATAATTTCTTTAAGCCAATGATAAGTCATTCAGTTAATGTTGGAAAGTTTATTAACAGACATAAATGTTCCCAGTTGTCCAAGAGAATGGGAATACTTCCAAATGAGTGAGATATAGTTCACATCAAGTCAGTTACAAGTAGGTTATCCACTGAGTGGTTTTTCTGCAGGATATTTTAATTATCCAGCTAACTTTCTATCCATGTCACTCAGTTTGTTTAAAAACTGTTCTACCCCCCACTCTGATGGTATATGTGCAGGGATTGAAATCAGTCTGAAGGATAACCTGAATAAAATATGATTAGGAAGGTAAATTTCTTAAAACCCATATATTGTGTTAATACATTCCAAAGCCACAGGAACTTGCTTTCTGAATTATGCATAATTTGTAATTCTTATTCTACTCTCCCCTTCCTAGGGCACAGCATAGTGCCAAGCAAACTACTAGATACCTGATAGATCTTTTTTCCAAATGAATGAATGAAATCCACAGAAGCAAAGAATAGAGAGTTGATAGAATATCTGTCATGAGCAGATTGAGCCAAATGTGGAACAGAATCTAGGACAGGCACCTTGAAGTAATGCCTTTTTATTAAGCAAGGGTTTTAGTGTCAATCTACATTTTAATCCTCCCTCTGTCACTCACAAGCTTTATAACGTTGGGGAAATAATTTATCTCTTTTTTAAACCTGATTTTTAAAAATTAGCGTTAAAACCTTGCACATATTGTTAAGCATCGTGAACACTATAATCAACAGTTGTATAGCTGGTGGAAGACTGTCCCAGGTAGAGAGAAGGTCAGGTGCCAAAGTCTTGAGAGGCATGGACTAAAGGTCGGTGTTAAGCCACAGCAGGTAAACCGTTTGTGACAAGAGTGGAATAAGGAAAAAAAGTTGTAGAAGATAAGATCAGAGAGGTAATGAGGACTAGATAGTATAAGATGTAGTAAGGACTTTGGCTTTTAGTCTGAGTAAAACGGGGAACCATTGGAGGGTTTGTGAACAGAGGAGTATTATGGTGGTCTTTTAAAAGGATTTTTTTGACTGCTGTGTTGAGAATAGACTATAATAGTCCAAGCAGAGAGACCAGTTAGGAAGTTACCATATGATTATAATTCAAGAAAGAGATGATGATGGCTTGAAGAGTAGTGGAGATAGTAAAGAGTGGTCTGAATTTGAATGTAATTTGAAGGAAGCACAGGCAAGAGATATTGACCGATTGGATTTGATATTTAAGAGAAAGGATGATTCCAAAATATTTGGCCTAAGATGTATCATTCATATGCTACATCATACGTTACATTAAGAATTTTAGAGGGCAATCAGCAGTTTATTTGGCGTATGTTAAGTTTGAGATGTCTAGCAGATACCACATTGAGACTGCTCTGAGTCTACTTAACTTTGCAGAGGCATATTCTTGAAAATTTCTTTCAAGGGTCTCTGGGAGGCCGGCTTACTGTTTGTCTCAAATTGTCTTTATCTTACCTCTACTTAAAAAAAATTTTTTTTAAATGTTTATTTTAGACAAAGAGAGACAGAGCACGAGAAGGGGAGGGGCAGAGAGAGAGAGAGGGAGGGAGACACAGAATCAGAAGGAGGCTCCAGGCTCTGAGCTGTCAGCACAGAGCCCGATGTGGGACTCGAACCCACGACTGTGAGATCATGACCTGAGCTGAAGTCAGACGCCTAACCAGCTGAGCCACCCACACGCCCAACCTCCACTTTTGAATGTAGTTTAACTGGGTATAGAATTCTGGTTAACAGTTTCCCTCAGTGCTTTAAAGATCTATGTCTTTTATTATTGCCAGTGAGAAACTTGTCTTCAGTATAATTGGTTTCCTTTGTAGGCATTGTATTTTTTCTTTCATCTCCTGTGGCTTTTAAGGTTTTCTCTTAATTACAATTTCACTGTGATATGCCTAGGTACGGGTTTATTTACTTGGAGTAGGTACTTGGAATATACTTTGAATCTGAAGCCTTGTGCCCTTTTTAGTTTTGGAAATTTTCTAGATATTTCTTTGAGTATTTTTCTCCCAGTCATTTTATTCCTGCTTTCTGTAACCCCTCTTAGAATATATTGATTTTTCTCAAGATATTGTTTGTACGTATGTATGTATATACACACGTACACTTGTGCACATATATATTTTGTGTTTTTGTTTTCTTTCTCTGTACTGCTTTGGGTACATTTACCAGAAAACTGTCATCTGAGTCACTGAATCTCTAGAATTCATCTTTTTTTTTTAAATTTGAAAGCATATTAAAATTTTTTTGAATGTTCATTTATTTTTGAGAGAAAGAGAAACAGAGTGTGAGTGGGGGAGGAGCAGAGAGAGAGCGAGACACAGAATCTGAAGCAGGCGCCAGGCTCTGAGCTGTCAGCACAGAGCCTGACGTGTGGCTCGAACTCACAAGCTGTGAGACCATGACCTGAGCTGAAGTCGGATGCTTACCCAACTGAGCCACCCAAGCTCTCCTTGCTCTTTTTTAAATAGAAGTTATTCCTTATCTCTTGAGTATTCTAAACAGTTATTTTAAAGTCTTTATCAGGCTGCTCCATAAAATTAAGTTTCATATGGAATGAATTTATGCTCAAATTATTGTTTTTTAAGATAGTTTTTCTTAATATAAAACTTATGTCTGTGTTTTGAATTTTGATTTGCTGACTATATGATTGGGAGTCTTTTTGGTTTATCTGTTTATTCTCCTTTGGCTCATTCCTCTCTATCAGAGGAACTAGATTAGATTCTAGTGGCATTTTGGGTCTTCTACCCAAAGTAATACTGGGAATATTACAAATCTTGTCACCAGCCTAGTAGTCAGCCTGGTTCGAGGTTTCCCTGGGCCCACAGCTTTTCATACTGCTGGAGCTCTGGCAGTAGCCCTTTTCCAACTTCCCTTCATGGGAGAGAGAGGAAGCCCCTGAAATTTCCCATTTCCTGGGAGTAGGGTGAGCTATCCCCCAGGAACTGACTTCCTGGCCATCACTGCTGTTTCTGGAGCTGTAACCTGCCAGATCTCTGATAACAGCACTCTCGCTGCTTTGCATTTCTATTCTGTTTTACCCAGATAATTATCTTGTTTCTGAGCTCAGTTGGTTTTGGGGTTCTATTTGCATATTTTGGTTATTATTAATATGTATTGGGGACATGGCTTGTCAAAACATAAACCAGCTGTTCCATCTCTGTCAGTTGAACTGAAACTCTTTAAAGCTTGCTTTTCTCATAACAATAGGTAATAATTTTAGACAACAAACTGTTCAGTATGTATTAAACCCTTCACCAAAACAAACTCATTTAATCCTCCCAACACCTTTCATCTTATAGAAGAGGAAAGTGAGAAATCGGGAGGGCTCATAATTTGTTGTGGATCACACAGCTATTATGTGGCAGAGTGAGGATTCTAAACTAAATAACTTGTCTCCATAGTTTGTCCTCCTAACCACTATGATATACTGCCTCACCTGTCAGTTGGGGAGAATCATACTGTGTTTGTTGTTGTGAAAAGTCTAGTGTTGTATCTGATGTATAGTAGGCATTCAGTAAAGGTTTATTTTTCTTTACTTAGTGCAGGCAAATATATTTTCAGTATGATAATTTAAACACTTTTGTGTAAGTTTATTTTTTTTTAAACATAGCACATTTCGTTTTAGTAAAAAGGGCAGGAGTTCTATGATTGAACCAATTTTCTTGTGTGGTGGTGGGGGCAGGACTGGCCTGAGAGAAATGCAGAGCTAGGAAGCTAGGGAATCAGAGAAATAGGGTGCAGCGTAAAGTCCAAATTGAAGCCCAGACAACTGAAGGATTCTACAGAAAAGTTGGCTTGATCCTGGGGGATTCCAGAGCAAGCATCGTGAGGACTCAATGGTAGGAGCTGGTGCCTGGAGCTTTTCCCAGAGCTCTGGAGGTTCCCGGCTCCTTGGCAGTGGTCAGAGAGGGCTCTGGGGACAGCACTTTCCCAGATTTGACCTCCTTGAGTATTCTCGGATCTTTGTTTTCAAATTCCCCAAATTAACATGGAGCATTTAGTTTTAGTTTGCAACACATGAGGGAATAAATAAGCCTGGTTAACTGTTTATAGTTATATTAGCCAAGAATCTAAATTAAGGAATTGCCTCTGGGGCCTTCAAGTATTTCCTCAGTCATCTCATCTCCTACTTCCTCAACCCCACATGTGAGGGCTTTCCACCATTCTGCCTGCACATCCTCAGAGTCTAGCTCATACTCTGCCCCTTCCATGGCACTGTACTGACCCCTCGTACACCTTGTGCCTGGTAGTTGCTTGAAATACATTGGAGGCTTTGAGAAAGGAAGGGTCCTTGTGAGATGTAATATTTGGAGGAAGTTTTACTAATTTGTATGAATAGGGATAAGTGCGGAGATCATAAACAAATGCTTAGTTGAGAATTTGGAGTGTGTGTGTGTGTGTGCGTGTGTGTGTGTGTGTGTGTGTGTCTAGCACGTATGTTAGAATGGGAACCAGCCAACCGCACAACCTTATTAGAACAGAAAGTCTGTATAGGAGTGTGGGGGAATTTTTAAGGTTAGAATCAAGTAGGAGGGTTGGGACCAGGCCATAGGTAGCCTTTCAAGCTGGAATATTTGATCAAGTTGGAAAAAAAATTAGATCAAGATTTGTTAATAGTCACGAGCCCTTATAAGTTCAGGCAAGGAAGGATGATGCATGGTGAGGTGGCTTCTTCTTGTTGCAGATCTGCCTTCTTTTTCAGATTGCTTGGTTTTGGTACAACCTCTGTGTGCCAGGTCAGGGAGGCCCAGGAGAAGTGCACTGACTGCCTTTTTTTTTTTTTTAAATGTTTATTTTTGAGAGAAAGAGTGCACGAGCACATGAGCTGGGGTAGGGGCAGAGAGAGAGAGGGAGATAGAGGATCCAAAGCAGGCTCTCTGTAGAGAGCCTGATGTGGGGCTCGAAGTCACAAACCATGAGGTCATGACCTGAGCAAAAATCAGATGCCTAACCAACTGAGCCACCCAGTCACGCCTCACTGACAGTGTTGGAGAGCATTACTGAGCTAGTAATTGTACTAGTATTTCAGCGCACTTGCTGGGAAATAAAAACCTTAGCGCTTATAGTTCCTTAGTTTTTCCTATATAGCGATTCCCTGTAGGAGACCTGGCCTTAGACTGCAGCACTTTTTAATGCCAGTCCTACATGGCCAGTGGTCCTGTGGTGGGAAAGATAATATGTAAATGAAATCCACATGTAATCTTAGATCAATTAGTTTTTACTTTATTCACCTCCATGACTCCCAACTTTTACGGATGGCTGTATCACGAAAGATGACTTTTGCTTTTGTTTTGTTTGTTTTTTTTCTTTTCCCTACTCACCCAATGTGGAGTATTTTAATCCAGATATACTTAAAAGACAGTGAAGAATGAGCAAAAGAAGACAGTAATCCGTAACTGTATCACTAGTACTTAACGGGGCATTTGGATTTCAGTTTTTGATTGGGCAACTGTGTGAGGATTGTAACAAGCTGGCAATGTTAGTAATAAACTAGAAAACGATTCTGTGGAACTCAATGCATCTTCATTTTTAAGAGAGGTAAATCCAATGATGGGAAGTAACTTCAATTCCTATAAATAGAAAAGTGCAGGAGGACCATTTATATTATGAAAGATTTCAAGCATTATGTGAATGAATTATTTTTATTATGAGAAGTTTCAAATGTAAATTTTAAACATCTATAACATATGAACATAAAAAACATACCAAAATCTCAAACATGCATATATGAAAGTAGAGAGAATAGTAAAGTGAACTGCGTTTACCCATCACCCAGATAGATTCAACATTTATCAGAGTTTTGCCACACTTGCTTCCCCTGTCCCTTTCGTGATGGCTTTCTGAACTGTTATAAAGTACATTTCTGATTTGGTATTTCCCTCCTGTGCACCTTTCTGTGCAACTCTAAACAATATGGACACTTTCTTCCGTGTGCATAATGCCATTGACACATCCTATAAATAATTTTTTGGTGTCCTATAATATCCAGTACGTATAAATTTCCTCTATTATTTGAAGATCTCTCTTTTACATTTGTTTTGTGCAAGCCGGCATCTAACCAAGGTTCACACTTTGCATTTGGTTGTTATGCCTTTGGATTTCTTTTAATCTCATAGTTCAGATTGTGGATGGCTGGTTTGGGTGGCTGAGGGGGTGAGTGGGAAGAAGCAGGGGTTGGGTGAATTTTTTAAGCTATGCTAAAAGGAAACCTTTAAAATCACAGAGGCTGCTGGCAGTAGGGAGATTTGATTAGAATGGTTATGGTTGAAATAATATATTTTTAAATGTGTATTTATCTTGAAAGAGAGAGAACATGCATGTGTGTATACACGTGAGCAGGAGAGGGACAGAGAGGGAGACGGGGAGAGAGAATCCCAAGCAGGCTTAGTGCTGTTAGTGCAGAGGCCGATGTGGGGTTTGATCTCCCCAACTGTGAGATCATGACCTGAGCTGAAATCAAGAGCTGGACACTCAACAGACTGAGACACCCAGGTGCCCCTACGGCCGAAATAATATTTTTAGGTCCCTGTCAAACTTGTAAAAATGTCTCCTTTAGAGTAGTGTTTTTTAAATTTTTAAAATGTTTATTTATTTTTGAGAGAGAGAGAGAGAGAGAGAGAGAGCAGGGACAGGGCAGAGAGAGAGGGAGACAGAGAATCCAAAGCAGGCTCCAGGCTCTGAGCTGTCAGCATGGAGCCTGATATGAGGCTCGAACTCGTGAACTGCGAGATCATGACCGGAGCCAAAGTCTGACGCTTAACTGACTGAGCCATCCAGGCACCCTATAGAGTAGTATTATTTATATATATTTTGTTTTATGCAAGACACAAACAACTAAATTTGAGTTGCTATTTGGAATATTTAATTAGAAACTGAAGTTATCGGGATGCCTGGGTGGCTTAGTCGGTTAAGTGTCTGACTTCCGCTTAGATCATAATCTCATGGTCTGTGGGTTCAAGCTCCATG
Organism: Cryptoprocta ferox; assembly: GCA_028646485.1. Lineage (NCBI taxonomy): Eukaryota > Metazoa > Chordata > Mammalia > Carnivora > Eupleridae > Cryptoprocta > Cryptoprocta ferox. Next base: position 59,108,415 of record CM053576.1, on the reverse strand, counting down.
TCGGGCTCTGTGCTGACAGCTCACAGAGCTCATCTGGAGCCTGCTTCAGATTCTGTGTCTCTCTCTCCACCCCTCCCCTGCTTGCATTCTGTGTGTGTCTCTCTCTCTTAAAAATAAATAACCATTAAAAAAATCTTTCTGCAGAATGTTTTCCTCAATTTAAAAAAGCATTTTTTCTTTGGACATCATCTCTTTATTTTCATATATTTATTTTAGTCAAATCCAGTTATGATCCTCTTAAAATAATTGTTTATTTTATTTATCCTCTTAAATATATATGTTTATACTAACCTGCTTTATTAATAAATATTTTAAGAGGATAAACAAATAATAATTGTTTATCCTCTTAAAATATATGTTTATACTAACCTGCTTTATTAATTTTCCACAGGATTTGGTTGAAAATTTTGTGGGAGGCCACCTTTTGAGAGACATGAAAATGATTGTTAAAATATACCTTAAAATATGTTTTCTTTGAATATAAATAATCTCTGTAAAGGCCAACCATAAGTTATAATAAAGTTATATTCTCTTTGTTGGAAATCTTGAGTTTTGCAGTATAGATGATCTTATGTAAGAGTTTCAGTGACCTTCATCAGAACATTTTGACTGTGATATGTGTAAGCCATGGTATTAAAGCTTATTTTGCAGACAAGACACATGCTTTATATGCTTTTGTAAGAAATGGAATCTTTAATAGCTTCAGATAGATCCAACTTAAGACCCATAATAAAGAGGAACGTAAGTGAAAAGTAGAAAGGGAGACAATTTGGGGCACCTGGGTGGCTCAGGTCATGATCTTGTGGTCCATGAGTTCGAGCCCCACATCCGGCTCTGTGCTGACAGCTCAGAGCCTGGAGCCTGCTTCAGATTCTGTGTCTCTGTCTCTCTCTGCCCCTCCCCGACTCATGCTCTGTCTCTCAAAAATAAATAAACATTAAAAAAAATTAAAAAAAGAAAGGGAAACAATTTTTAGTTTTCCTCCTTCCAAATGTAAGGATATTTATTCTTTTCTAACCATGTTAATGCATTAATAGTTTGTACTTTTATCTTTTGGTACCTGATTCTTCCAGATGTTTGCTATCATTATCTATGCCTTTTAGGTGCCCCAACGTGAGTCTGCAAAAGCTACCAGAACACTGGTTATGGAACGTTTTAGAGGAAATTAAATGCAGTGATCCTTCATCTAAACTCTGTGCTACAAGGCGCAGTGCTGGGATTCCTTTCTACATACAGGTACTTATTTACGGGCTGTAGCTATTTGTTTGTCTCTTGATAATTTGTTTTGTCTTTTGATAATCCCTTTGACATGTGTGGGAGCATATTGCATAAGGGATAGTTCTGTCTTTTATGTACGTGGCTTTGTTGTATATGTGGACAGAGTGTTCCCATGACGGATCTGTTCTTGGAACAAACCCTCTCTACAAGGTCAGTCTTGTCAGGTGAACAGAGGGTGGTATAGATCTCGGCCTGTGTGTTAAGTAGGCAGACATCACTGGGACACAGTCATGGCTCACTTCTAGGAAGTGTGCCTGTTGCCTTTTTCTTAGTTAGAAAAAGTAGTCTTCCTGTAATTTCAAGACCCTTAAGACTTTCTCTGAAAGCAACAAGTATTAGCAGTTTCTTTCGAATACGTCCATAAAATGTCCATGCATAAAATAATTTTAATCCTAATCATAGCCAACATTCATACATGGTTATTTGACCTATATTAACTTATTTAATCTTTCCTTGAGCCCTATGAGATGTGTCCTGTTATCATCTGTATACTAGAGATGAGGAAACTGAGGCTTGGGAAAGTTAAGTGACTTCCAAAAGCCCCAGAAATAGTGTGAGCAGGACTAAGACTTGGAGCTCGGGCAGCCTGAATCCTGAACGACTCTACTGAGTCGTGAGCAAGGGTGTGTGGGAGTGCGTTTTCTTTTTATTAACACAGAGGAAAGCATGTTATACACACAGTTTTGCCCTTGCTTTTTCTCACTTACCATTATACCTCAAAGATGCCTGCATTGATCAGCACACCCAGATATTGCTAGTTGAAAGGAAAATGTTTTATTGCCACAGTGTTGAAGTTAAGAGGCTATCACCCTCATGAATTCAACAAATAAAATCTAAGTCCTCATGATATTAAATCATGGACTTAATGGAAAGTCTTTGTTTAATATTCAGTAATATTCAGTCCAGGAATGGCGGTGGTATAATAAAAGCAATGAAAATAAGTGCAACAGAGTCTTTTATTAGTGCCCCACATTTTTTCCTTCTCTTTCTTATTCCTCAAATTTCCACAGTCATCATTTTGTGATGACAATGGACGCCAGCTGGCAGAGGTTGTTGAGATGATAGAGAGAGCATTGAAATGAACTCCTCTCTGATCTGACCCATTCTGCATCAGTTTGGATCATCTCCTGCCTGCAATTCATTTGGAGCTAGTGTGTGTTTGCCTCATTTGAGGACAGATGTTACTATCTTGCTAAGATAGTAGCAAGGTCTAGTTGCACATTTGTGCCGTGTGCTTATTCTACTTCTGGTTCCCATCTAGTACTAACTATTGGTCATAGTGGCAGGGCAGTCAGGACACATTCCTTCTTTCTTTCTTTTCTTTATTTTTTTAATTTTTTTTAATGTTTATTTTTGAGAGAGAGAGATAGAGCACAAGCAGAGGAGGGGCAGAGAGAGGGGGGAAACAGAATCCAAAGCAGGTTCCAGGCTCTGAGCTGTCCACAAAGAGCCCAACGCAGGGCTTGATCTCACGGACTGTGAGATCATGACTGGGCCAAAGTCAGATGCTTAACTGACTGAGCCACCCAGGTGCCCCAGGACACGTCCTTTCTTAGTCCATCCTTGGGGAAAGTATCATAACTATGCACACAACTCTTGGGGGAGAAAAAAAGCCATGACTCCAAGGAGACATTTCAGTAATTGCATGTAGCTTTCTTATTTATGTTAGTTGAGTAAAATCTAAATTATTAGAAAAATCTGCTCAGAGAGGCCCCCATTCCTCTTAGTCTAACTTACCAATAAGTTATGTTCTCATGGAAACATCTACTTAGTGTTAACTATGGAGAAAAACTGCCTACTTAGTTTATGAACTTATCTTTTGTGCAGACAGATATAAAAATGTTTTGAGTGGTCATTAGAAAAATAGTATATATGTTTTGTGAGCATAAATAGCATAAATATACTATGATAAATTTGTCTATTTTTTTAAGTTTTTAAATTTATGTTGAGAAAGAGAGACACAGAAAGAGAGATCACACATGAGCATGGAGAGAAGGAGAGAGACTCCCAAGCACGCTCTGTGCTGTAAGCGCAGAGCCCGATATGGGGCTCAAACTCGCGAAGTGTGAGATTGTGACTCAAGCCAAAATTAAGAGCTGGATGCTCAACTGACTGAGCAACCTAGGTGCTCCGATAAATTTGTCTTTTAAACCTACCTATTTTGGATGTGTTTACTTCTTTTATGCATTATAGAAGCTTCCAAAGAAGCTGAGTAGCTTGAAACTTTCACTCTTGGGAGCTATTAGCTATGTACAAATGAAATAACCACTGCTACCTATTCTATTTCCACAGCCACTAATCTATTTTCTGTGTCTACAGATTGTCTTTTCTGGATCTTATAAATGGAATCATATACTGTGTGGCCTTTATGTCTGTCTGGCTTCTTTCACTTAGCATGTTTTCAAAATCCATCCCTGTTGTAGCATATGTCAGTACTTCATTCCTTTTTATTGGCTCAGGTGGTTTGATATCCTATTTTTATGTTTATTGTATAATGACAAAATGCTAGACACAAAGTAAATTTGCAGCCTTGAAATTCAAATATAGGACCCCTTTGGAGTTCGTAGTATTTCCTTTTGCTTCACGGAGTTTCCAGTGCTACAATTTGATAGTCCTTCAGGTAGAGACTCTTTGGAAAGAATTAAATAACTGATCAGTCTCCAGGGAGTGTCTAAATCCTTGCAAGAAATTTAATCACAGGGTTTTTTTTTGTTTTTTTTAAGTAAAGAGAATTTTCTTGTTGGTAAATTTGTTAAAGAATCTGATTTGCTGGGGCTCCTGGGTGGCTCAGTAGGTTGAGCATCTGGACTCTTGGTTTCAGCTCAGGTCATGTTCCCAGGATCATGGGATCAAGCCCTGCATCAGGTTCCATACTGAAGGTGGAGCCTGCTTGAGGTTCTCTCTCTCTCCTCTACCCCTCTTCCCCATTCATGCGCTCGCACGCACGCTCTCAAATTAAAACTAAAAACAAAAACTGAAAAAACAAAACTGACTTGCTTATTGTGTCTGAGACCTGTCACATAGTTATGGTCCTAGGAGAGTTCTCAGTAAGAATCATTCTTTCAACCTCTTAGAATTATATAGTTAACAAGTAAACTGGAAATGACCTTAGAGATGCCGTGATATCACCGTCACCTTATTTTACAGATGAAGAATCAGAGGGATGGAGAAGTTAAACTACTTGCCCAAGGCCACATGGCTTAATTAACTTGCTTGATACCACATGTTTCCATAGGGGTATTTTGCATTTGGGGATTGATTCTGGGAAGTAGAAATAGGTATATGTAAAATAAGAGCCTAGTTAATTTTTGTCTTATTTTTCCATAGGCACTATTGGCATCTGAACCTAAGAAAGGCAAAATGGATTTGTTGAAAATAACAATGAAAGAGTTAATCTCCTTGGCTGGGCCTACAGATGACTCACAGAGCACAGTCCCCCAGGTAATGATGGAAATACACAAAGCCTGCAAGGAAGGCAGTGATTTTACATCTTTGCTGTACAAAAAAAAAAGTAACTACTAAAAAAAAATAATAAGGAAAAAGAAGAAAAAAAGTATTTGCTATAGATATAGAATTCTTGAAAATAGGGTAGTTATTTGAAGCTCGCTCTGGATGCTTTTGTTTTGTTTTGTTGGCCTTTCCTGTCCACAAAATAAACCATTGCTTTAGCTAACCACATGACCTATTTTTAAACTCTGGTGAAAACATCCAACTTAGATAAGGTATTTTATAATGCTATTCTTGCATCTAAAATTTTTTGAATGAATGTGCTATCACTTTCAGATTTCATGTGTGCTTCTTTGAGTTGATATACATTTTGTAATTCAGTAGCTGATCTTTCCCTATAATGAAGTGTCTAACTTTTGGCATATGCACATATTTATTTTAGCTAATATTTAGTCCCTTTTAGCCAATGCTGTGGCTGGGATTAGAAAGAGAGAGACAGAGACAGAGAGAGAGAAAGAGAGAGTGTGTGTATGTGTATGTATGTGTGTATGTTTATGTTGTATGTATGTGTATGTGTGTGTGTATGAATTTAGGTTAAGTATTCCTTGAAGCTCTGCTTCACTCTATGATAGTAAATACCTTCAAGTATGTCTTCTTTAGGCTTTCTCAGTAAATGCTTTATAGTAGGACTTTCCTGTCCAACTGTAGGGGGCCCAGGCTAGATTAGGAACAGAAGAGCTGACGCGTCCAGTCAAATACAGTACCTATGTATGTGTGGTTCTATTTCAGAGACTGTGGGAGGTGTTAAAGGGGGAGCACAGGGGCCAGAATGACTAGTGGAAAAGGATGGGGTTTACTAGCATGTGTTACACTCTGGCCTGTAAGATGTGAAATTTCTTGATTTCTCTAAAACCTTTAAAGATTACCAATCACTTTTCCGAAATGATCAGTTTTAAATTTTTTCCAGCAAAATGTGAAAAATAGAATTGGTTCCATTTTCCTAGACTATTACTTTTATTTTTTATTATATTTATTTTTTAAACATTTATTTTTGAGAGAGAGAGCATGAGAGCAAGCACGAGTAGGCGAGGGGCAGAGAGAGGGAGACAGAGGATCTGAAGTAGGCTACGTGCTGTGAGCACGGAGCCCAATGCTGGACTCGACCTCATGAACTGTGAAGTCATGACCTGAGCCAAAACCAAGAGTTGGCTCTTCAACCGACTGAGCCACTCAGGTGCTCTCACTAGACTATTACTTTTAAAAAGTGCTATTTCTTTATGAGAATATCTAAAAATAATGGGGAAGGGGGGAAAAGAGGGAGAGGGAGGGAGGCAAATCATGAGAGACTCTTGAATACTGAAAACAAACAGGGATGAAGGGGGAGGGGAAAAGGGGAGGAGGGTGATGGACATGGAGGAGGGCACTTGTGGGGAAGAGCACTGGGTGTTATATGGAAACCAATTTGACAATAAATTGTAAAAAAATAAAAATATATTGGAGTTTGATTTTAAAGAGTGTTGTATAATTATTGTCCTACTCTGCTTCAAGATCATGGATGGCATTTTAGTGGTCATTTGTATCAAATTGATAAATTTAAAAATTTTGTCTTCGATGTGTTCCAGGTGTTAGGTGATAATTTGCTTTCCTTCTCCCCTTTTGTGGTATATTTCTTTATTATTTTTATTAGGTATTTGTGAAATATCTCAGCATATAAAAACGTACCGTGAACAATGAATATCTATGAAACCAATCCAAGTTGAAGAAGTAAAATATTACAGATAGAATTGCATGTGCTGTGGGCTCCCCCACATCCTGTGCCCCTTTCTTCCTCCTCAGTTCTAATCACTAATCCAAGTTTTTCCGTACATGTTTTTCATTCTTTTATGACCTTTTTTTTTTTAACATGAATGATATCATTTATACATCTTTTTATAATTTGGGTATTTACAATAAATATTTTTCAAGATGAGTGAGCTTCAAGTTCATTGTAATTTCTCTTTTTTTTTTAACAAGTATTTTTTAAAGTGTATTTATTTTAAGAGACGGGGCGAGGGGACGAGAGACAAGGAGAGAGAGAATCCCAAGGCTCCACGATGACAGTGGAGTTCAAATCCGTGAACTGTGAGATCATGACGTGAGCTGAAATCAAGAGTCGGACTCTTAACCGACCGAGCCGCCCAGGTGCCCCTCTTTGTAATTTCTGGATGGTATTTCATTGTACATAGTTTCTGCCTTTCTGCTTCATGTGAAATGGTACTTCCCAGTTTTCTTTCCAAGGCCAGAACAATATTTTATACATATTTTTAAAGTTTCAGTTTTATTTCTCGTATTTCTGTCTTTACCTATAATTTGTTTTTGTGTGTAAAATAAGAAAATGATTTTATTATCTTCCATTTGGATAATTAATATACAAGTGTTTTTGATACGGTATATCCTGTCCCCTTGATTTATAGCACCCTTCTATCTCTGATGTACTGTTTTTATTGATATGCATGTCTGTGTGCTCTGTTTTATTGGTCTGTTATATTATCCCTGAGCCAAAATCACTATTTTAATTACTTTTTTAAAAATAAATTGTGGTATCTGGTAGGATAAGTCTCCCTTGTTTTCCTTTGTAATTATCTTGGCTCTATTTTCTCCATTGCACTTCCATATAGTTACAGAATCAGCTTGTTAAGTTTAACAAAACCCTCTTTTGAATTTTTGTTGGAATTTATATTTATTAATTTGTTTGAGGAAAATGATTTTGTGCTGAATATAAGCACAACAATAACTAAAAAAATTAACTGCATTTATACACACCGGCAACATATAATATAATCTTTAAAATACTATTTATAATTACTGGAAAAATATAAAATATAGAGTTAAATCTCACAAAAGATCTATAAGATTATTTTTTAAAATAATGAAAGGGGTGCCTGGGTGGCTCTGTCGGTTGAGTGTCCGCTTTGGCTCAGGTCATGATCTCACCTTTCATGGGTTCGAGCCCTGTGTCGGGCTCTGTGCTGACAGCTCAGAGCCTGGAGTTTGCTTCAGATTCTGTGCCTCCCTCTCTTTCTGTCCCTTTCCCGCTCCACTCTGTCTCTCTGTCTCTCAAAAATAAACAAACATAAAAAAAAAACAATGAAAGACATAGAGAAAGATCTGAATAAATGGAGAAAACAAGCTATGCTCATGGACTGGAAGATTTAAATATTAAAAAGGAAGTCATGTCAGCAGTTGCTATACCACAACTAATGACTTGTCTGTAAATTCTTTTGGATTTGCTTTATGGATAATCATATCTTAGTAAATAATGCTAAATTTGTTTTACCTTTCTAATTCTTATTCATAAGCCATTTTCCTTATTCTGTTGGCTGGAACTTGTAGTATGATTTGTATAGCAATAGAAATAGCAGTTACCCCTATGTGGTTTCTGATATTTGCTGCAGGTTTAAATCTGTCATATATCTCATTAAGGAAATCAGATTTCCTTGAATGCTTTCAAGTGTCTTTTGAGATAAATGTTTTCTTCTCGAATTTGCAAATAATCATGAATATACTGATTTTTTGATACAATACCATCTTTGCATACGGAGTTCTAACCTACAACTTTGACATGGTGAATTGGTTTTACATGTTGCTAATTTTTAAAAAATATTTTTCGCATATTTTCACTGGATTCGTGAGATTGGCCTGTGGTTTTTCTTTTTCATGCTTGCTGTACCTGTCCTTATTTTTTATGTAAAATTTTTTATTGATTTATAACATATACAGAGACATATACAAATCATACCTGTGCTGCAATAAAGTTTCACAAGGTGAACATAATTGTGTAACTAGCAAGAGACAGAACATTTTAACACCTCAAAGACCTCTCATGGTCCCTTAATCAGTACCTTTTCCCCAAGGGTAACTACTAGCCTAACTTTAACACCTTAGTTTTAGTTCTACCTGGTTTTTAAAAATTTTAAATAAATGAAACCGTACCATTATATACTCTTTTGATGTGGTTTCTTTTGACCAACATTATGTTTATTGTATCATTCCAATTTGTAATTTATTTGTTTTCATTGCTATATGGTATTATATAATTTATTCATTCTTCTGATGAACATTTGGGTCAGTTTTTATTTTGGGTTATTAAGAATAGTACTTTTGAGAACACTCTTATACATGCCTAATGGTGAACATATATTTCTTTTCAGTAGATACCTATGAGTAGTTTTTGGGGTATGTTGTATATTAAGCTTTAGTAGAAATTACCATTTTCCCAAAGTAGTTGTCCTTACCTTACTTTTATAGCCAGGCTGTGCTGGACTGATAAAATAAATTTGGGAGTCTTCACTTCTCCAAATATTTTATATAAATTGGGGTTATCTATTCTTTGAATATTTGGTAGAATTCATCTATAAACTCATATGGGTCTATTTTTTTTGTTAATTGTTGTAGTTATTATTTTGGGTTTGTTTTTTTGTTTTTGGTCTCTGGGTAGGATTTTTTTTTTTTAATAGTTTATTGTCAAGTTGTTTTCCATATAACACTCAGTGCTCATCCCGACAAGTGCCCTCCTCCATGCCCATCACCCATTTTCCCCTCTCCCCCACCCCCATCCACCCTCAGTTTGTTCTCAGTATTTAATAGTCTCTTATGGTTTGCCTCCCTCCCTCTCCTTAACTATTTTTTCCCCTTCTCCCCCCCCCGGTCCTCTGTTAAGTTTCTCCTGTTCCACACATGAGTGAAAACATATGGTTTCTGTCCTTCTCTGCCTGACTTACTTCACTTAGCATAACACCCTCAAGTTCCATCCATGTTGCTACAAACGGCCGGATTTCATTCTTTCTCATTGCCATGTAGTATTCCATTGTATATATAAACCACATCTTCTTGATCCATTCGTCAGTTGATGGACACTTAGGTTCTTTCCATGATTTGGCTATTGTTGAAAGTGCTGCTATGAACATTGGGGTACATGTGCCCCTCTGCATCAGCACTCCTGTATCTCTTGGGTAAATTCCTAGCAGGGCTATTACAGGGTCATAGAGGAGTTCTATTGTTAATTTTTTGAGGAACCTCCGCACTGTTTTCCAGAGCAGCTGCACCAGTTTACATTCCCACCAACAGTGTAGGAGGGTGTCTGGGTAGGATTTTTATCTCTTGATTCCCTTTATGTAATGGTATCATCTATCTAGCTTTTTAGTTACTCCTTGAATTTGTTTTGATAAATTCTATTTCCTGGGAAATTGTTCATTTTGCCTTAATTTTTCCAACTGATTAGGGTAGTATTATTCATAATAGTATTTTTGCTTTATTCTCTGATGTATCTGTAGTCATGTTATCCTTGGTATTCATGATACTGTTTATTTTCTTCTCTCTCTTGGTTAGTCAGAGGTTTGTTTTGATTTCAAAGACTCAGCTTTAGGTTTTGTTAATGGTCTTGGTTATATCATTGCTTTTTTTCAAACTTTTCTGCTCTTTAAACTTTTCTTTCTCTTTTGAATTTATTCTATGTCATTTTAACTGGACACCTATCATATTCATTTTTAGTCTTTTTTCTCTTTATGGAAGCATGTAAGGCATGCATTTTTTTTTTAAGTTCCACTTACAGTGCATCTCACAAATGTTGATGTGTAGCACCTTGGTTATTGGTCAGCCCTAAATGTTAAAAAAGTTTTTTGACCACTTTTTTTTTTTTATAAAATATCAGTTTTAAAGTATTTAAAGAAATCAGTTTCTGACTTAGTTCCACTGTGATCATATAGATTATGATCTGTAAGATTTTAATTATGTGGTATTTTTTGAGATTTTATTTGTGGGTAGGTTTTAAGTCATTAAAAAAAATAAATGTTTCATGTGTAGTTGAAAAGAACATGTTGTCTCTATTTGTTAGTTGTAGGATTCTGCATATGTCCATTGAATCAAGTTTTTTAATTGCAATGTTCAAATCTTTTAAAAAATTGATATTTCAGAATATTGTGTGTTTTATCAAAATCTGCTATTTCATTTGTGGATTATCTGTTTCTTCTTAAATTCAGTAATTTTTTTTATTTTGAGGTTTGTTACTGAATGTGTACAGATTTAGAATTACTATGATGGTCTTCAACCCACTGATTTTTAGCTTTTTATTGTAGGTTCATGCTTTAAATATCCTTAGAGCCTTGTTCAGAGATACACGTCTGGGAGAAAATATTATTCCATATGTTGCCGATGGAGCTAAGGCTGCAATTCTAGGCTTTACATCACCAGTCTGGGCAGTAAGTGCTTTTGCCATTTATTTTCATTGACTTAATTATAATTCCAAGTAGGTTTTAATAAACTACTTTTTATTTCCTTTGTTGGCTTTTTAGCCCTAATTCTTTGTTTTCTTATTTAAGTGATCGCTTTAGGTGTTTTAGCATATATCTTTAGCATCACAGTCTATCCTCAAGTGATACCATATCACTTCAATTGACGTATAAGAACCTAAGGATATACACTTCCTTTTCTCTCCTCCCAGTCTTTGTGCTTGTATTACAGTTTATGTGTGTTATAAACCCACACTACATTGTTATTTTTGTTTAAGCTATCATTTATCTCTTTTTCAAAATTTATCATTTTAATCATTTTACAGTATACAGTTCAGTGGCATGAGGTACGTTTGCAGTGTTGCGCAGTCTTCACCACTATCCATTTTCAGAACTTTTTCATCACCCTAAACAGAAGCTCTGTATCTGTTAAGAGTCACTCCTCGCCTCCCTGGTGAGGTACTCCCTGCCCCTGGTAATCTCTGTTCTACTTCCCAGGCTCTGAATTGCCTGTTGCAGGTACCTCATATAAGTGAAATTATAGAATTTTTGTCCTTTTGTATCTGGATTATTTCATTTAGCATGGTGTTTTCAAGCTTCATCCATGTTGTAGCCTTTGTCATAATTTCATAATTTCATTCCTTTTTAAGGCTGAATTATATTCTGTTGTATGTATACATGACATTTTGTTTATCCATTCATCTGTTGATAAACATTTAGGTGGTTTTTTTTTTTTGGCTATCGTGAATAATGCTGCAGTGAACTTTGGCGTACAAGTACTAAGTTCCTGATTTCAATTCTTTTGTGTATATCATATAGTAATTCTATGCTTAACTTTTCTGCAGCGGTAGTGCCCTTTTATACTCCCGTGAGCAAGTCATAAATCTTCCATTTTCATTACATCCTCTCCAACACTTGTTCTTTTTGCTTTTGTTTGTTTTTTTTGCTTTTGATGATAGCCATCCTAATGGGTGTGAGGTGGTATCTCATTCTGGTTTTGATTTGCATTTCCCTGGTGGTTAATGATGTTGAGTTCAAGGCAGAATAACTTTCAGTATCTTAATGTATCTTTCTTTTGGATGCTGTGGGCTCTGAGTATCATTGTGTTGAGTCAGTGCTATAAATATACTCTATCAAAAGGTGAAAAAGACAAACAGACTATTAAAATGGGGGAGGTTCAATACTGAGTCACTGTCACTGTTTTGTTTTTTTTCCCCCCTTTGGTAATATGATCACCGTCCAGAAATATTTGGACTCAGAACTCTAAAGATAGCAGACAGTACTATCCAGGACAGTAGATGTTGGATTTAAGAAGGTCACCTTTCACATTATTTTTTCATGATTCTTGGGAGAAGTGCCATAATTTTATTGTTTTCCTTCCATAATAAAGGAGACTAACCTGGGGTTTGTAAGTGCTTGACATGTGGCTTTAACAACAACAACAAAAAAGACTGGCAAAGGGAGTGGAGGAAAGAATCTAGACCTAATACATCACCTGCAGAATGGTGAATTTGCTAGAAAGGCAGGCATTCCAATCGGTGATCTGCACAAACCATTTTATAAGTATATGATAAGCCTCTAATTCAGAGTCAGTATTTCGTAGCGTAGCCAAAGGCACAGACTTCCAATGTAAAGAGGAATCCTCGAGGTTGCCAACTTCTGCCTGGAAAATTGTGCATCTTCCTGTAAGAAAGACAAATGTCTGAAATCCCGTCTAGGAGCATTGCCTAACTACTCCTGAGGACACAGTGTTTACCTTTTGCGTTTACAGGAAGCAGAGCAATACATGTGTACCTTCCGTAGAGTTATAGAGGTAGGAATGTGGCTTGACCATCCGGAAAACTAGAGATCATAAAAAAGATTGCCAGAAATACCAATATTGTTTTCATCAACTCATAAATTCAAGATGAACAAAGAAATGCTTTCAGAGAGTGAAACCTGGTGACTTTTCCAACATTTTAGCAAAACTGAAAGTATCAGAAATGGGTGGCTCATTTTTTAAAAAAATCTTTTTTGAGACCTTTTGAAACAGTAACGTGTACTGTAGAAAATTTGAAAATAAAGAAAAGCATAAAAAGACAAGTAAAAGTCACCTGTTTAACCACCATACAGATTATAATAATGATTATTAAATCATTATTAGCATTCTGATGCATTTTCTGCCTTTTTTTAAATGTCGGTTTCAAATGTGTGTAGTTCTCAGATACACACATATATCCACAAAAGACTGTGTTCACTTATCTAAGTGTTCATGTATAGTTTTTTTTTTGGGGGGGGATCTTCCTTATTAACATTGGTTATGAAGGGATCTTTTTGGTTCTATTCAGTTTGCTGTACTTGAGAAGATAAACATCATAGCTGTAATGATCAATATGTGACTTTAATATATTGATGTTAATTTTTTTCCTTATAAAATTTTAATCTAAGATATGTCAAAATTATAAATCAACATAATCAATGAAAATGAAGAGGGCTTCATTTTAGGACAATTGAAATTTCCAAGAGTTACAGCATTCTCTGTTGAAGTCATTTACAAAGTGATTTATCTTGAATGCATATGAAATATGGTTTAATTTACAGAAATCTTATTTGTGTACATCTTCTCAGGAATATATCGTGTGCCTAAATGTGACTACATTTGTACTTCTGACCTCATTGTTTTTCCATGTTGCAGAGGAAAACACAAGTAAAATTAACTTAATTTTTAATTTTGCAGTAAAGGAATGTTTTCCAACAAGCATCCATGTATAATTTTATTTGTTTTTACAGATTCCTCAATCTTCTGTATTGAGACCATACAAACTTTTTGATCTTTGCCATCCCTTGTGCATTTTTAAAATACAGGGGAAAGGTATTGTAAACATATTAGCATTAAGCACATCTCCTGTTTTGCAAACGATATATTAAACACTAGAAATACAAGGATAAATAAGACATAATCATAATGATGGCTGTTTTGTTGAGTATTTTCTGTGGGCCTGGCATCTGACATCATTTACCTTGATAGTCTCAGGTAATGCTCCGAACAGCTTTGCTAAGTAGATTGTTATTAAATCCCCATTTACAGATAAGGAAAGCAAGGCTCAGAGATGCAAAATAACTTGGTATTAGGACACACCTATTATCTGTCTGACTCCAGAGTCCGTGCTATTTATAGGGCAACGTTTTTGGTGTTAGAGGAATACAGAGAAGGTTCATCTTACACTACCTTGTAGGGTTTTGGCCCTGTTTACTTTGGAAACAGAGCTGGAAGTATAGCCTAGGTGCTAAGGTTTTATTGAGTGGTTGAGTGGTACAAATCCAAAGCAGCAAGAATGAAGGAAAAAGGGAACGTAAGACAAGGAAAAAGGAAAGACTTTATTACTAAGCAGGCCTTGACTTTGCTGGAAAACTGAGCTAGTTGTCTGGTCATGTGATACATCTTCTAGCCAAGCCATCTGAAATTACCACCTCTTCGAATAGTCCCATCTCCTTTCTCTTACTGGCCAAAGATTAACCGTTGGGGCACGTGTTGGCACAACCCTTGGGCAGCTGTGAGAGAAGGCAGTTCCCATGCTCTGTGATTTACCATCTCATCTGAGTCTGGAAATGGCCAGATGCTCCACAGCCTCTATGGGTATTACAATTGGGACAGACCTGGGATTTCAAACTGTGGCCCCCACTGCTGTTGAAAAATCCTTCATAAGAGAGTTTCACAGTAGGGGAGTGATGGCTTCTGATTGATGAAGTTAAAAATGGAGACTCAGTTGTAAGGTGGCAAGAGGGAAGGAGGAAGATTAATCAGGAAGCTGTTGTAATAGTTTTGCCAAGTCATGATGATGGCTCAGAATGGAAAAATATTAGTAAAAATGGTGACACATGATGATCTATGACATGTATTTTGGAGATGAAGCTAGTTAAGTTAAAAACTTAGGTAAGTGATTTATAGGTATGTATAACTGAGATTTTTCTGGGCGTTCCCTTTTTTTTTTGTTCAGTGACTGGAAAACCAGATCTTCTTTCCCTGCATCCTCATTGCAGGACAGGTAACTCATCTTCCCAGCTTGCCCAGAAACTCCGCTGAGTATGCCATTTTAGCATCCTACTAAGACCCACCCTGGGCTTATATTTCTGTCTGGCATGTCTTTAGTTGCTTACCTCAGTCCAGCTCTGGTCCACAATATGCAGTGGGTTTCAGAGGAGGAAAAGGGAGTCTTTCAGATCTTCCCAGTAGCACAGCCATGTATAGTCTGTGCCTCTGTTGGCACCAGCATGTGCAGCTCTCTGGGAATTGTGAGTTTGCCCCAAGGCTGCTGGGCTGAAGACTGTGTGGTGCTTAAGCCTGGCCATGTTCTACATTACACCGCATGCCTTGCATGGAGCTTTACTCACAGGAAAGGTACTTAAAAAAAATAAAATTAAAAGATCATGCAGGGGTGCTTGGGTGGCTCAGTTGGTTAAGTGTCCGACTTTGGCTCAGGTCATGATCTCGAGGTTGGGGAGATCGAGCCCCGTGTTGGGCTCTGTGCTGACAGCCCAGAGCCTGGAGCCTGCTTTGATTCTGTGTCTCCCTCTCTCTCTGCCCCTCCCCAGCTCACTCTCTATCTCTGTCTCTCTCTCAAAAATAAATAAACATTAAAAAATTTTAGTAAGTTATGCATAGGTAATATATGGGCTGGCAGAAGCTCTGTCTCTTCCTTTGTCTCACTCTTTTGGAAGGAGGTCACCATGAACTCCAGAGCTTGGCTGGCCCTCCCCTTAATCATAGGCCCAGAAGTCCCAGCACAGCTTTCCTAGATGACAGATGAGGGACCTATGACCTAAAGATTTAAGTGTCTTTTTCAAAATCACATGGCTAAGAAGTGATGAAAGGCAAATTAGAATCCAAATCTCATTTAATTTTTTTCGGGAAGTATTTCTTTCTACTATAAACGGGTATCCCGTGTGCTCTAGACAATGCAGATCCCATTGTCAGGGGCATGGATGTCTATTCAGGGTGAAGGTGTATGGTGTATACATGACTGTACCACATAGTGATTGCACATGATGGGCTGTGCATTTATATTTTAAAGCTATTTGTTAAGGGAGCATTTATGTTACTTAAGTAAAGCCATACATATATAAGAAAAATGTATTGTCTACATATGTAAATGCATACACGCTCTACATGCAAACTCTCTCTCTCTCTCTCTCACACACACACAGCACACAACACACACACACACACACACACAAACACACTGCTTTGTGAAACTTAATTTTCTTTTCCTTTACCTAACCATTCTATATTTTACACAAGACTATATAGTTAGCTTTTTCATGCTAGAAAGGAAAGAAAAAGTATATATACTTAATGAATAGAAGGGAAAAACTGATAGCAGTTGCCAGTTTGTAGCTGAATAGCAAATCCTTATCAACCCTATGTTCAGGGCTTGATAGAGAAGGAGGTAAGAAAACAGGAAGGTTTTCTGGTATTTTCCTTATGATAAGAATTGACTATAGCTGAAGTTATTTGGCAACGATTCTGTTCTCTCCCTTTTTAACTTTACTACTTTATTCTATCATTAGTCTCCTTTTTACTTGTATTCTCTTTGATCCATCCTTCCCAAACAGGACATGTTTTCATTGTCGTTACTATGATGAGTTTTTCAAAATATATTAGTGCTAATAATGACCTTTTTCATTACCTACATTGATATGGTATCAATGGTTCATATTAGTATCCACTAACAATGATTTAGGAGTTGGTAATGCAGTTTGTCAGTCAGTCATCACCTCTCTTTCAATTGTGCTTTTATGTAATTTCCCTCCTTAATTAGCTTTATGGTGGATAAGGCCAGAAAATATGGATGAAATATTAGAAAATAAAAAGCAATACTTCAAACAGATGTCCTGGAACCATTTATACTACCACACAGAAACATAGGGACACTCTTCTCTCTTAAGTAACAAGTAATGTCTTCCATGCTAGTTATTTTGCTCTATATTTACAGTAATTGTTTTTGATGTTGTGCTATATAACTTCTACGCATTTAGAATGTAGAGTGTATACATATTTCAACATATGAAAATCAATATAATAAACCATATGAGTAGACTAGTGGATAAAATCGCATGATCATTTAAGCAGATGCAGAAATCCAAACACCATTTCATGTTATAAATACTCAATAAACTAGGAATGGAGGGGAACTCTCTCAACCTGACGAAGGGTATCAATGGAAAACCCATAGCTAATAACATACTCAATGGTGAAAAGACTAAAAAGCGTTCCTCCTAAGATCAGGAATAGGACAAGGGTATCAACTCTTGCCACATCTGTTCAACATTGTATTCGAAGTTGTAGGTAGGGCAGTTAGGCAAGAATAAGAAATAAAAATCAGCCAGATTACTAAGGAAGATGCAAAACTATATTTTTCAGTGACATAATCTTATACAGTATATAGAAAATCCTAAGGAATACACACACACACACACACACACACACCCATTAATTAATTAATCATTAACGAGCAAATTCATCAAGGTTGTAGGAAACAAGAGTGACATACAAAAATCATTGTATTTTTATACACTAGCAATGAATAATCCAAAAATGAAATTAAGGGGGTACCTGCATAGCTCAGTTGGTTAAGCATCTGACTTACGATCAGGTCGTGACCTCATGGTTCATGGGTTTGAGCTGCACATCAGGCTCTGTGCTGACAGCTCAGAGCTTGGAGCCTTCTTCGGATTCTGTGTCTCCCTCTCTCTTTGCCCCTCCCCTATTCATGCTCTGTCTCTCTCTCTCTCTCTCTCTCAAAAATAAACATTAAAAAAATGAAATTAAGAAAACAGTTCCATTTATAATAGCATCAAAGGAAATAAAATACTTAGAAATACATTTAATAAAAGAAGTTTAAGACTTGTACACTGAAAATTACAAGGCATTTTTTAAAGAAATTGACAAAGGCCTAATAATTGGAAAGATATTTCATGTTCATGGACTGGAAGACTTCATTAATATCGTTAAGATGGCAATACTCCCCAAATTGACCTGCAGGTACATTATAGTCTCTGTTAAAATCCCATTGGAGTTTTTTATAGAAATTGACAAGGTGATTGTAAAATTCAGATGAAAATGCAAGGGACTCAGACTAGCCAAAACAATCTTGATAAAAAAAAAAAAAACCCAGAGGACTCACATGCTCAAATTTTGAAACTTACAATAAAGGTAACAGTAATCAAAGATAATGTGGTACTGGCATAGGAGAGACATTTATAAATCAATAGAATAGAATTAAGTACCAGAAATAAAACCTAACATTTAGTAAAAAGGACAATTCAGTGGGGGAAAGAAGAGTCTGTTCAGCAAATATATCAGGATAGCTGGATATTTACATGTAAAAGAATGAATTTGCTTCCTATCTTATACCATATTAAAAAATGAACTCAAAATGGATCAAACTCCTTAATTAATTAATTAACTAATTAATTAATTGTTAGAGAGCACACAAGGAGGGGAGAAGAGAGAGACAGGGGCGGGGGGAGAGAGAATCTTAAGAGGCTCCACGCTGAGCAAAAGCCCCTCGCCCATGATCCTACAACCCTAGGATCAGGACCTGAGCTGAAATCCAGAGTCAATTGGTTGAGCCATCTAGGCACCCCAATGATGAAACTTTTAGAAGAAAATATTAACTGTTGATCTTTGTGACCTTGGATTAGGTAACAGTTTTTTAGATATGATACTTAAAGCATAAGCAGCAAAAGAAGAATGTTAGACTTGATCAAAATTTAAAATGTTTGTGTTTTAAAGGATACCATCAAGAAAATGAAAAGACAACTGACTGAATGGGAGAAAATATTTGCAAATCCTGTATCTGATATTGGTTTAGCATATAGAATATATAAAGAACTCTTAAAACTCAGTGATCAAAAGGCAACCCAGTTAAAAAATGGGCAAAGAGTTGAATACATTTCTCCAGAAAAGGTATGTAAGTAAATGTACAATAAGCACATTGTACATTTGCTTGTGCATTGAAAAGATGCTTAACATCATTAATCACTAGGGAAATGCAAATCAAAATCGCAATGAGATACCATTTCATACCCACTTAGAATAGTTATAATAAAAAAGATAGATAGTAACAATTATTGGGGAGCATTTGGAGAACTGGTGAAATTGGAACCCTCATGCAGTGCTGGTGCAAATATAAAATGGTACTACCACTTTGTCAGGTTCTCGAAAGGTTAACGTCGAGTTACGGTTACCGATGGGAGAGTATGCATTGTGTGAATGGAGGTCTTGGTTCTTGGATTCCCCACAAAAGATTGATGTGAGTATCCACACTCGAATAAAGATAGCCAGAAGGAAAGTAGCAAGCACAAAGCAGTTTATC
This sequence comes from Cryptoprocta ferox, assembly GCA_028646485.1. Classification (NCBI taxonomy): domain Eukaryota; kingdom Metazoa; phylum Chordata; class Mammalia; order Carnivora; family Eupleridae; genus Cryptoprocta; species Cryptoprocta ferox. The sequence continues at coordinate 59,089,067 of CM053576.1, read as the reverse complement.
AAGGACATTACACTCTCAAGGTGAGAGAGTGGACAGGCCCAGAGGTGGCAACTCCACTGGGGTTAGGGTTGTCTTTCCTTTTTATGTTTGCATAGGTTATGGGTCATAGTCAGGGTGGTCTCCAGCGGAAGTTGTTTCCAATCATCTAAAGGACTCCTACTCGTTGGGAGGGGGAGTTTTTGACAGAACTGTCAAGACCGTCTTCTGCCACAGGGGTGGGCAGGGAAGTGGTCAACACTGCAAGGTAAATATAATGAAGCTATATGTTACCCTGGGGGTAGAGGGTGAGGAGGAGAATGCATGTGCTGCACCTGTGGCTCTTACTCTGTAAGGCTCTTGGTCTCTAGGGTGTTGGAAGCCACAAAGTCAGGATGTTGTGCCCTCAGGCTTCTAATGTGGTACCTATTTATCACCGCCTTTCCCTCCAGCTCATGTCTAACTAACTGCCTATTCTTTCATTACCATATGACCCAGCAATACCATTTCTATGTACATACCCACAAAAATGAAAACACGTTCACACAGCACCTTGTATATGAATGTTCATAGCATCATTATCCATACTAGCCATAACATGGAAACAACCCAAATGTCCATCAAATGATGACTGGATTTTAAAATGTGGTATATCCATACAATGGCATATTATTTGGCCATGAAAAGGGATTACATTCTGATCGATGCTACAACATGAGTGAACCTTGAACAGCTAAGCTAGACAAAAGAGGCTGTGTATTATATGATTGCACAAATATGAAAAGTCCAGAATAGGCAAATCCATAGAGACAGAAAGTAGATTAGTGCTTGCCTAGTGTGGGAGGGTCCATAATGACTATTCATGTGTATAGGGTTTCATTTTGGAGTGATGAAAATATTGTGGCATTAGGCAGTGGTGATAGTTTCCTACGTTGTGAATATAGTAAAAACTACTGAATAGTTAGTACCCTTTAACACGGTGAATTTTATGGTATGTGAATTATATCTCAATAAAAGGAAAATTAATTTATTAATGTCTTAAAATTTTGATCATGATTTTGTGTCCTTTGGAGGTTGCCATGGCATGAACCCATTATCCTGCAAACTGGTAAATTTATGGAAATGATTCTGTAGTAACCAAGTAACAGGGTAACCAAAAAACTGATGAGGGTAAACTTTATTTTTCTGAAAATTATAGCTGATTAATAGTAGACTATCAGTCACCATTTTGCTACATACACCTACTGGAATAGGCCATGATGATTATTGGCTGCTAATGAGGGAACTTGATAATGAATCAGACTAATGTTACTGGAACCCTCCGATCCATCTTATTTTACTGAAAGACTGTCTCCTGCTTCCAGCCTATTGAATTAGACAAAGGGGTTTCTTTCTGGGGGTACCCATTCACTTTGTAAAACAATCCTTTAAGTTTTGACCAAGGGCAGGCATCCTCTTTCATCTCCAGGAGCTCCTGTTGCAGCTTGACTGCATCTAGCAGCCTTTCTTAGAAAGCTTTGTTTAGTGCAAAATGGAATTTGTGCTTCTGTTTTTATGTTTTCATATGGTTCCTGAGAGGAGACAGGGTTTTCTATGACTTCACCAAGTCATCCTAAACCCAAGCGTCTTGGGCACTAAGTCAATAGACCAGACCAGGTAAGAGATAATCAAGATCTGAGCTGGGCCAGAGGTAATGTTGACAGTGTAACAGGATAGATTTATTGTTTGGGGATGTTGGTTGGGGCACACAGTAGTGTCTTCATGAATGCGTGTTGACTGTGGAATGAACAGAAATGAATTTGCCCAATTTTAGGGTTTCATTGCAACATTGGTATGAATCATACCACTTTGGTATGAACTGTAGCCCACTTTTAGAGCTACCGTGCATACATTGAGTCAGTCTTGGGCTTCTGGAGGAGAGGTTGCAAACCGGTGGCTGACAGGTCAAATCTAGCCTACAACTGTGTTTTATTTGGCCTCCTCAGTGTTTTCCCCCCCTTTAATCTGTTGCCAACATTTCAAAGTAATGAGATTTCACATAAAAACTGGGTTTTCTGGCTTCTCTTAAAAAAGCAGATCTGGCAACACTGGGCTTGCATTCCCTCATGCTACTCAGTGAAAGCTGAATAGTGACTGCATTAGACCCAGTCCTGTGTGGCTCCTGTCACTCACTGGTTCCTGTAGACATTTGAGTTTGTGACCCTTACTGTAGTGGCTTCAGAGGGCTATTTTCTAAGTCTTACATTGTTACTTTTAATTACCTTTCTTATATTGCTGCTTAAACCCACCACATGATTATGACACCTATCTCATTAGAATATAGGCTCTGCGTTGGCTGTAAGTGTGTCTTCTATTTCTAAATATTCTCCATGATCCTGGTATAGTGCCTTACATATTATAGGAAGTCAGTATGTGTTTATACATCTCTGCTCTGATTTGCCAAGGTAATTGAGGAAGCCCAATATGCCATGGCATTCAAGACATTTAAAAAATATTTTTAACATTTATTTATTTTTTTTGAGAGAGAGAGTGAGCGTACATAAGTGTGCGCACAGAGGAGGGGGAGAGAGAGAGAGAGAAGGAGACAGAGGATCTGAAGCAGGCTCTGTGCTGACAGCAGACAGTTCGATGTGGAGCTTGAACTCATGAACTGTGAGATCATGACCTGAACCGAAGTTGGACACTTAACCAACTGAGCCACCCAGGCGCCCCAAGACATTTTTATAATCCAACAAAACAACATCTTGACACATTGGTTTAGAATAGTGCTACCTATTGTTAGCATTTTGGAGAAATGATTCATGTTTATTAATGATAGTTTCCTCCTCTTATTTTTATCAGACAGTTGTCTCAGATAATTTTAGGGTTAAAATTTATTAGATTATTGCATTGTAGGGTTAATAAACAACATTTTGGATATTAAATATTTTCTTGACCATATTAATACTGTGGATTGAGTTAGGTCTTATAAATATATCCCTTAGGTAAATGATTACAGGAAGTGAATGGAAAGAGCTGAGCTTTTTAAGGGAATAATCATTGTCAGAATGGATATGGGAAAATGAATTTTTTTAAAAGAAGTGTTATTTGATGATACAAGTACAAAGACATATTGAAAACAATTGGTGGTAATTGTTAGAATTATAGGCAAAGGCTGTGTTGTGTGCATGTGATTGGATTGCAGAGCTTAGTGTAAGAGGAAGTCATGGAGTCAGTTACTGTATAGTTTTTGAAAATTATTTCATGAACACAAACCATATTTTCTTTAGCTCCACACTAGCCATTTGGGTAATGACTGTGAATATCAAGTTTGAACATTGTAAATGTTGGTTTCATGCCATGTGTATTTCTTAATCCTTATTGTGCGTTTATTTTTACATTAGGTGAGAAATTCATCCACACTTCTTTTCAGTACCTTGATCACAAGAATATTTGGAGTTAAAAGGGGAAAGGATGAACTTTCCAAAAAAAATAGGTAAGCTTCATCTAATGCTAACTTTACTTTTACAAAATAGTGTCCTGGCCAAAAATAATTTTTGGAAATATGCTTACTTTTATGGATTCATCTAGAGCGTAAAACTATTAAAATACGATAGTAAATTAACCTAAGCTGCCAACTTCTAAGCTCTTGGGGAAAAATACCTACTGTTTAATAATTGGACCTTTCAAAAAAACACAAATATGACAAGGTAGCAAGGGCTGAAATGTACAGCTGGTTTCTCAGTGTGACAGCTAAAGTTGTTGTTTTTTGCGTCTTCAGCTATTCCTGAAATATCCTAAATTGGTTGTTTTTTTGATGTTTTAACCATGTACTAGCTTGTGTAGTGTCTTTACTTTTATAGCTGGAAGTTTAAATGTTTATGATACACTCATCAGAACATGTCCCAGATTACTTTTTGCTTTAAACTCTGTAGCCAAGGGGAGCAGTTCCAGATAGACGTTGGCCACATGGAATAAACAGTGCTTTTTACTTTTTAGGGCTTTAGTGTTATGGTTTTTCTTTAAGATGTTTTCCTCTTAAGGTTTTTTTTTTTTTTAATGTCTGGAAGGAAACTTATTGAAACACTTTGATAATGGATCATCTTTAGATACAATGCACAAGTTCTGTTTGTTGGTTTTTAAAGAAGTTTTGAATAGCTGTTTCTTCAGCATTTAGGATTTGACGGTAATCTAGCAGCATGCAGTGCGGACACTAGATGTCACTGTCGCTGCGCGTTTAATTACTTAACTTCATTTAGGATCCAATTAGGTCCAGTGCTTTCTCTTAATGATCTAGAGATAACCCTGGCCCTGTTCCTCTCCTCCCTAAAAAGGCTGATTATCACATTTTTAATTTAGGTTTTAAGCTGTTATTTGTTAAAATATTTTCTTGTGATGGAAATAAGTTTTAGGAATTGGAAAATATGAAATAATTTTATTTTTTTAACTTTATAATTTATTGTCAGGTTGGTTTCCATATAACACCCAGTGCTCTTCCCCACAAGTGTCCTCCACCATGACCATCACCCCCCTTGCTTTCCCCCTTCCCCCTCCACCCTCAGTTTGTTTTCAGTATTCAAGAGTCTCTCGTGTTTTGTCTCCCTCCCTCTCCCTAACTCTTTTTCCTCCTTCCCCTCCCCATGGTCCTCTGTTAGGTTTCTCCTGTTAGACCTATGAGTGAAAACATATGGTATCTGTCCTTCTCCGCCTGACTTATTTCGCTTAGCATGACACCCTCGAGGTCCATCCACTTTGCTACGAATGGCCAGATTTCATTCTTTCTCATGATGCACTGTTGGTAATTCTAATGAAACCTACAGATTGTTCTGAATTGTCATTTAAATGGCTATTTATCACCCTATGAAATTTAGTAAATATTTAAAAAGAAGGTAACTGGCTATAAGTATGAATCCCCAGAGTATATTCAGGAAATACCAGAGAGGTTTTTTTTTAATCAAGTTGTATTTTAAAAATAATGCTAATAACATTATTCCTTTGAAAGGATGATTACAATTTTTAGTATTTAGTGGGTTTCTAAAGAAATTCTTCCTCTCAGTAGTTTGAAATCACTAATATTTCTTTCTCCTTAGCTTTCTTTAGTTTGTAATAATTCTTAAGTGTTGAGGTTTAAAACAGTTTGGTCATGTTATAAAACTGTGATAAATAGGGGCGCCTGGATGGCTCAGTCAGTTAAGCGTCTGAGTTAGGCTTTGGTCATAATCTCATTTTGTAGGTTCGAGCCCCGTGTCAGGCTCTGAGCTGACAGTCTGGAACCTGGAGTCTGCTTCTGATTCTGTGTCTCTTGCTCTCTCTCTCTCTGTCCCTCCCCCGCTTGTGCACTCTCTGTCTCTCAGAAATAAATCAATAAACATGAAAAAAAAAAAAAGACCGTGATAAATAACAGCATAAGTAAAATATGAGATCATTAACAAGTGAAATTAATGTTTAAAACTAAATTTGACAGTGAAGAAATACTTTTTTCCCTTTTACTTTTTATAGAGTGAGTGATTCATGGATGTGTACACAGATTTTACTATGTACAGGAGAAAATCATCAGATTCATTCCATTTAGGTTACATCTGAAGGAGGGTGGAAGAATAACACAATGAAACCACCCTGCTTTAATCTTTTTGCCAAAGACATGCTGATGGGAGCCGCCATTATACATTAATTTTTCTTAAATAGGAAAGGTTACAAAATACGTAACTTTCCTAGAAAGAGGGGAATGGACTATTCATATAATTGTTTTGAGGAACGTTGAAAAGTGAAATGAAGGAATTAGGAAATTAACAACTTTTTAAAATGTGATGAACATTCTTGGTGAGAGCTTTCCTTCTAATAATCTGAAGATTGGTATATATCATTATGTATACAAGGCTTCTTTCTGTTCTCTGTTTAACTGTTGAAGCATGTATTTCCTGGAAGCATCCACTGGATTTGCTCTGCAAAACCTTTAGTGTCTTAGATTAGGTGTTATTTGTCGTGGTTCCTCCAGTTGTAGTTTGTTTAATTCTATCACTTTTTGTTGAAATGTTTATAAGCCTGTTCCCTACACTATTAACTCCCTGAGGGCAGAACGTTTCCCATCATTCTGTGTATACATTGTGGGCACTTTCAGAATGCTAGTAATAGTGATGTCTTGTTGGTTGGTTACTTACCCATCGAATAACTACACTCAGCTGGTGAGACCTCACAGGCCAGTTAAGTCTGCTTTCATAGCCACAGATTGGTTGGCACACCGTCTTGCAAATGTGTGCTCTTGGTCAGAAGGGAATTGGTCATAAAAAGAACATCTGCCTTTCCCATCTAGTGGGGAAAAAATGTCTATCTTGGGGTAAACAGACTTGGTTTCTAGGCATTTTGCTTCTGCTAGAGATGACCTTAATAGACTCCCTTATCCTCTCTGTACTTCAATTTCTCCATCTATGTAACAGGAATAATAGGATCTGTGCTCTGTACTCATAGGGCTGTGGTGGGAATAAAACAAATGATTAACTGTTCATTTCTTTTAAAATGTTGGAAGTCCTATGCAATTAGAGACAGAGTTGCTTTTTTTCTATTACCACTTCTATTATAGTACTCAGTCCATCGTCTTAGAATTACACTGCAATTTTGGAGTACAGAGTCAATATCTTACCCATTTGTATACTTAGCATATGTGTGGCATATAATAAGCATACAGAAATAGTTGCTTAATGAGTAAGTAAATTTTGTTATGAGAGGAGAGATAAGAAATCTGGTTTCTATTCCTGCCTTTGTTGCCATGTAGCCACGATAACCAACTGAGACAAATTAGTTAACCTGTCCGGGCAGTGGTGTTTTCCTCTAATATAAGAGATTTGGACCATCCTGGATCTCCTATTTCTGTAAAATACTAAGCTAAGGGTTTATGTAATTGTTACTAGAATTATGGTTTGGTAACCTGGTATATTCCCAGTTCCTAGAACAGTACCTGCCTTGTAGTGCGAACGAGAAGTTCCCTTTACATGTGTAAAGAAGGGAACAGAAGGTTCTGCATCCCCATCTGTAAGTATGTAGAGTGCACTCGTAGTGATGGGACTCTAGAGCTCCTCAATCTTTTTCTAGATGCGTTCCTTGGATTATGAAGAATGAGAACACTTAAGTTTCACTTGTTTTGAAATAATTTCACAGCATTTTAATTTTCTAAATCTATGTTCCTTTCTATTTATTACCCCCTGACTGACTTGGCCTGACTGGATGAATCTTTGATCCTACATAGAAGCAGAGCCTGCCTAGCCCTGTAATACAGGGAGTGTGGTGGGCTTTCCAAAATGGCCTCCATCTGCAGTGGTGTGAGTGGCCTCCCCTTCATATGGTTCCTCTTTCCATACATGGCAGGAGCTAAACCAGTGTGATCTTTAACTCTAAGTCTTTCTCTTTAGTCCTTGTGCTATTAAACTGAACTATTCTAGTCCCAGGTAAATGACAAATATCAATATGTAGCAGTTTGAACACTTCCAGGTCTTGCCAAAACTGCCCATTGGTCTCAGTGTATTCTACAGCTCTTGCTTTCTTCATTTTAAATCACTTAGTCAGCCAATGAGAATTTGTTAGCATTTGTCATGAACTCGTTATTGACACAATAGAGGTGTACATGAGAAGTATAAAACTTGGACCTTGCTCAAGTTTTAGCTAAGGGAACAAAAATAGTTATTTGTGAAAGATACTCATAGAAGACAATTTGTAATAAGTGGCTGCACAATGTGACATGAGTAACAGATGCACTAGATCATTAATGGGAGAGTTGAGTGGAATATTTGGGGGGGGCAGTATTTCTTATAAAGCTTTGGAAACGAATAGATTTGGGGTACATGGAAACAGGTGGGTTAAAAATGGAACAAAAGAATAATAATCTTGCTTTTTATATTATTTGGTATAAAGATCTGTATTCTGTCTTATTAAAGAAAGCTCATATTTAAATTAGTAGCCTGGGATGGTTTAGTACAAATTAGGAAGAAAATGTTTTAAAGCTTCACTAGGTCCATCAAAAATTATTTTTAGCGACTATGTTAGGAGATGTAGAATTCTATTTATTTTACTTTCCTGGGTCTGGAAGGATCCTCTTAGGGGCATCCGATCTGATCTAGCCTTTGCTTATAGCCAGAATTTGAAGCAGTTTCCAAACAGACTGGCTTCTCTCCTGTTCTTCATGTTTTCTAGGAAAAGGGATTCCACAAGTTTCTGTGGTTACCCACTCCATTGTTTAGGAAATAATTGGATTCTCAAAACTAAAATTGAGAGCTGTAGGGCAATTTGGTTTTCATATTTTAGAGAATGTAATTATTAGAATTCAGAATAGCTTATTTGCTTTGAACCATATAATAGTTTGTAGCAAGCGCCTATTTGGCCAACCTGAAAATCAAACTTTTCTTTGACTGTGGCCAGGATAATCTTAACATCCTCAGACCCAAAGGATTCTCATTTTCTCCATTTAAAAAGCATTTATTATGTGTTTACTCTGGGCCAGGCCCTCTGCTGGGCACAGGATCCAAAGATGAATCAGACATGCCCTTGGCCGCAGGAAGCAGACAGTCTCATGGGGAATATCTGTAGTTATCTGCTGTGCTGTTGTCTCTGCTCCACTGGTGCAGAATGCAGAGGCCTGTTTGTGTGCTTGGTGTGGCTAGACCCCTCGTGGGTGTCTAATTCAGGCTCCACCACAGCCCTGCAAAGTAGGTAGATCATCACCCTAATCTCATGGAAAAATAAACTAAGGTTGGTGAGATTTGGTTACTTGCCGGAGGTCAGACAGCCAGGAAGCAGCAGAACTAGAACACAAATCAAGTTCCCTTAGCAGAGCACGTGTGGATTTACACACCAATACACGTAGCCCCTCGTGAGCTGTGAGTCACCTCGTTAGTCCAGCTTTAGGTTTTAAGTTGTCAAACTGTGGGAGGTGAACCACTTTACCTAAGGTCTCAGTGTGGAGCAAGAATCTCACATCTCCCATGTGGCAGGTTGATTTTAGGAGGAAAGGTGGGAGGGGGCCAATGGGAAGTTTGTTTTGAGATAACTATGCAACCCTTTCTGTGCATAGTGGAAGACTATGTGCTTTTGTTCCGTGGATGTTCCCTTCCTAAGGAGCCGTATACTCTGCTTTCATACAGACCAAGGTGAGGGAGGAGCAGGCCACAGAGTTTGTAATGTCACACTATAAAGTCAGGAGTGTTGAAATCTTAGTTTTCTGGTTGGCAAATAGGGGATGAGTTAAATTACCTCCGTAGGATACCGGTGTGGCCAGTAAGACATTTACCTCTTGAATTTGATGATAGTTCAGTGCTTAGAGGGAGAGGATTTGGGGGTTTTGTGATAATCCTTGCCCGTGCTATGATGTCTTCTAGGCCTAACCTAATTTTTTCAAGTCTCTGCTTATATTTTTCATTTATATCTTTTAACAAAAATGATAATAACAACTATTACTAGTTTTTATCTTTGAGACGACCTAAGATGGAAATTGAGGTGTGGAAAAGTTTAGCGACTTGCTGAAGGTCACACAGCTAGTGCTGGAAATGAATTTAATGATTACTTTTAGCTCACAGTAAGCTCAACTAGAACATTTTTTAAAAAACCAGCTGATTATTTATAAATGGAGTTTCTATTGGCAACAATAATGGTAGTTTGGATTCAAGTAATTTGAAATTGAGTTAAGAGACCCAGTGTTTTGATATGGTCTGGAGGTGTCATTCATGCATTTTCCACAGTTGTTCAAGAACATTCAGTCTGGTTCTTTAGGCCGAGTAGATAAATGAGTATTTTTGGAGACTGAGAAGTAAAGTACAAGTCTTGTGTAACCCTTGTTGAGAAGTCCTTAAAATCAGAATTAAGTCTACGCTGACACTTTGGCCTACTGGCGAGTTTCGTGTTTCAAGTTCTTGTTCATTCTTAGGTTCATGGATCATAGGTAGGAAAACCACAAATAAAAATTTTAACCAAAAAGAAGCTCTTAAAAAGAAATATGTTCATGAACTTGAGGTGGGAATGAGTCATTGTGTTCTTCAATATTGACTCTTGCATGGACCAAGTAATCTTTGTTCCTAAGTACTGCTTCAGGCCATTGCCTTCTTTAATAACTAAGGCATTGTTGCTTTAGTTTGAGCATGTTCTATGGAATTTTGGCAATGCATGCATCCTCTCTCTGCATCTTAGTAAAAGCATGAGTAAATATTTTTTCTTAGCTTTGGTATTTTTGTAGCTTACATTTTATATGAAACAGACTAATATAATGTAATACCAGGATTACATAATTTAAGATGTCAGGATTGCTTCCAGGACTATGAGATAAAGTCTTCCTTTATCAGGGGGTTTACAAGCAGTATTTGGTGCTCATTCAGTACCTGTAGAGAAATACCACAGAACTATTTTCCAAATGAGAAAATGGAGTCAAAGAGGTTAAAGCCAGAGGGACTACTTTCTTTAGAACTTGGAAAACATTTTTTCTTTATTCAGAACTTGGTCCATATAACTACTGATTTTAGTATGTATAGGTTTAGAAATTCCAGGAATTTTCAGTTATTCTTGATACACACCGAATTTTTTATGCCAGGGGTTGGGGGTGTGAGCTGGGAGCGAGGGGCGGGGGGAATCTTATGCGGGCTCCACGCCCAGCGAGGTTCAAGCTCATGACTATGAGATCATGACCCGAACAGAAATCAAAAGTCAGATGCTTAACTGACTGAGCCACCCAGGCACCCCACACACTGAAGTTTTTAATGAAATATAATGAGTAAAATTTTGTCATTGAATACTTAACTGTCGAATCTTGGCACTCTAATGTATACATAAATAGTTTATGACATAATCTTGGATTTCAAGGAGTTCATGTTTTGAGAGATAAAACCAACATGTGAACTGGTTTCGGAAAAATGAGTATCGAACTCTCCAGTACTGATAGGGGACCAGAGGAGGATGAGCTGAGCTCCATGCAGGAGTCAGGGCTTAATCTACACTAGAAAGGATGGACAGGATTTGGACAGGTGGAGAGGAGGACATGATGGAGATATTCATTCATTCATTCATTCATTCATTCATTCTTGGAGCAAGTATTCATTGATCACCAACACTGTTGTAAGCACTATACTGGGTTCTGGGGCTATATCAGTAGGTAAAGTAGATATGCTAAAGAGGCTAGTTTGAATTGTACATGATATTAGGAATCATTTAGAAGTTTTTGTATTGTAGTATTCCATAATAAAAGCATTGTTTTTGGAATCATTTGAGTAGAGGTTACTTCTGTGTCTCTGGCTGGTGGAATTGGATAATATGATGCAAGACTGTGGAAGAGAGTTATTTAAGAATAATTTGTAGTCTCTGTAGATGGTTAAAGCATTGTTCTATCTTGGTCTGGTTGTTTTAGCATTTATTCTTTTTATTATTTCTAATTTTTTTAATGTTTATTTATTTTGAGAGAGACAGTACAAGAAGGGGAGAGTCAGAGAGAGAGAGAGGGGGAGACACAGAATCAAAGCAGGCTCCAGGCTCCAAGCTGTCAGCACAGAGCTCGACAGTGGCTTGAACCCATGGACTGCGAAATCATGACCTGAGCTGAAGTTGGACACTCAACCAATTGAGCCACTCAGGCACCCCATTTTTTTATTATTTCTATATTGAGTAGGGGCCATGTTACAGGGGCTTATGTCTTATATTTTAAGAATTACTAATTTCCCCAAGATACTGAAAGATATTTAGTGAAAAATAGAGTCAAGTAAGTTTCAGAAACTTTGAATTAAAGAAAAATTTCTTTATTACAGGACTTCTTGGGACATTTTGTATGCTATAATGTTTTTTGTGAATTTTCAAGATTGGGATACAATATGTAGTATTTCCCCAAATTATTTGACCATGGAAAACTATCTTCCTCTCTTTTAAAGAACATCTGTTACCATCTTGTGTCCATCAGACATAGTTTGGGGATGACGGCTGTGGGGACAACTGATAAAGGCAGGTGGAAGGCATGTTTCCGATCATTAGGAGCAGCACCATCTGTGAGAAAGGAAGATACTTGTTTCAGATAGATCTTGGCAGAAACAGAAAAGCTTAGTTTTAGTTGCAGTTATATATACTATAAGTTATCCCAAGTTGTCAGAAAAAAATTCAAAATAGTATCCTAGCATATAGTAGGTAGTCAATAAATATTAGTCAATGAAAACTTCATAATCTTAGACGTTTCAAATCTTCTGATATTTAAAGTGCCTCTTTGGGAGAGAGAACTTTGTATCCTGCGTTAGAATCTTCTACTATTTTGTCAGAAGAAGACAGTGTCCATTTTCCTAAATCATTGGTATGGGGATGAGGTCAATTCTAAACCACTATAGTATTTGTGTGTGTGTGTGTGTGTGTGTGTGTGTGTGTGTAGGAAGGGGGGAACAGAATAGTAACCAGCTTTGAAATATAATAGGTGAGGCTCTAGAATCCACTCATGAAGCTGAGTTTCAGAAGACTGTATGTCTTACCAGTAAATTAAGCACTAGACTCTGTTGTCCCTCATCTCCCAAGTTATAGCTCCACTTGTTAATATTGAAACAGGAACTTGAAATAATTCAGACTTATAGCAGTTAGGACGCTTTTGATGCAAGTAAAAGAAAACCAAAATCAAAATTTAAATAAGGAAAAGTTATTATCTCACATATAACCAGGAAGTTCTAAGGGGGATGATTCATTCTAGGTTGATGACATCATCCAAGACCTAGATTTTTTCATATTTCTGCTGTGCTATCCTTGATGTGATGACATTGGCCCGATGCAAGCTTACTTCATGGTTGCAATATGGCTGCAGTCCCAGCCATTACATTGAGATGCAACAGTGTCGAGGCACAATATCCAGTAGTCTTGTGCACCTCTGTTTTTAAGAGTGGCAATACCACCTCTCATATGTGTTCCCATACTCTCAATCCCACATCCTGCAGACTTCCCTTTACGTGTTTTTTCTTGGTCAGAGTTAACATCTTATCATGCCCCAACTTATCCCTGACAAGGGAAATGGATACACCATAATTACCTTAGACAAATCAGGATTCTCCAGTTGAGAATCTGGGGTTGGTGCCAGCCTTCCCTGAAGCATATGACTACTCAGAGAAGGGTATATACCAAACCAAACTCAAATATTGTTAAAAGGAAGGTTGAGATGGGGGAATGCATTTTTAGTAGGCGACTAATGAAGTCTGCTGCTACGTTCTTCTAGGCTATTTCAAAAGCTTTGAGAATGTGTTCATTAAGAACAGCAGCTTTAATAGGAGGATAAATATGTATAGTATTTTAGCCTAATAGGAAAATGTAATTTTTTTCCTCTACCTATGAAGTTCCTTCGTGTTATTTTTAAGAGATATGAAATAGTACAAGTATGTCTGGTTATGTGATTCTATATAATTCATACTGTAAGCAAGGTTGCATTACAAAAATTTTACTCAAGAACAGAGTATATGTCTTTTCACATGAAAAAAGTCTTGTATAGCATTAAAATAGAGATTCCCAATAAAATATAATCAACTTCTTTTTTTAAAATGTTTTTTTATTCTTGAGAGAGAGAGAGAGAGCGCGCGCGAGAGCGGGAACAAGCATGAGCAGGGGAGGGGCAGAGACAGAGGGAGACACAGAATCCGAAGCAGGTTCCAGGCTCCCAGCTGTCAGCACAGAGCCCGATGCAGGGCTTGAACTCACAAGCCATGAGATCATGACCTGAGCAGAAGTCAGACGCATAACCTTATGACTGAGCCCCCCAGGGGCCCCCCAGTATAATCACATTGGGGAGTACGAAAATGCTGCTCCCCGATATGAAATGTCTCCTTGGTTCATGGCTGATCTCTAACAAGCTAACAATGCTAACACTGTTTTTTGTTAGAAACTCGAATTCACTTTGGAATTTGACCTGTATATTACAACATTGATTTTGTAATTGTGAAGCCAAATGGCGTGAGGTCAACTGGTCTTTCTAAATTTATTGGAATTGGTACCTAATTATTTTCACTTAGTAACCAAAAATCCCTATTTCATTTAAATTGAGTGTAGTATTTTGATGTACTTTTTTGGCCTCTGAAATCAAATTAGGCCATTTGTCTTGAACAGTCTTTCTCTCTCTGCCAAGTTTCTTTTTTTCCTCTCCTCCACATGTTACTGTTTTGTTCTATACAAACTGCCTCTGTGGGAGTGGACCATGAGGCTGTCTGGGTCAGGGCAAACCAGTTGGGCTGGACAGAAGATGGAATCAGACTAGTTACATTTGACAACGATCATTAAGTCTGATTCATTTGCTGAATCTTGGAGGTCTAGAGTTTTCTACTCTGTAAGCACAATTCTGGAGCCATCCATTGCTCTGAGTACGTCTTTGTCTTTCTTGTATTTATCTCTGTGATTACTCAAACTATGAACATCTCATCTAGATACATAGAAATGGTCAGTTACACACTTCCTCCCCTTAACCCACTTGATCCTCTCTTTTACCCCCTGGATTCAAAGCCCTTCTCGGCCACTGGTTTCATTTCTATAACTGGTGTCCTGTTTAGGTAACCCAACATTTTTTTTCTTTATCGTTTGTTCATCAAAAATCCTAGGTTCAAGGCTTTGAGCACTGAGAGGAGTACGGACATTTATAAAATATAATTTAAATATATGAGGAACAGTTGAAGAGATAAGACTCAACTCAACTGTAATGCAAAGTGGAAAGCCTTAAGTACTCTGTTAACTCCCTTCCTCTCTTTTAGGGAGGAGCCTGCCTGCCCCATTGGTCCACTTCCTCATTTCCGTGCGCTCTTCCTCACCCTCTTCCTCACCCTCTTCAAACACGCTCTTCCTCACCCTCTTCCTCACCCTCTTCAAACACGTGGCCTCTATAAACCCCTTCTTGCTTCCCTTCTCAGTTCTGACATTTAGGTGGAAATATCTCACCTATTTTTTTATCTTGTTGCCTTCTTTCATCCTATCTACATATGACAATCAATGATTCAGATCAACATTAAACATTAAAGCAGTACTGGTGATTGATATGCCTCCCCTCTCTGTATTCGGAAATGAAATTTTATGTGCTAAAAAAACAGTGTTACTGACATAAAATAAAGGTGGTGAGTACCCAGTTTTCCCTAGAAACATAGCACAAGCCCTCATCTCTTTTTCCGTTATGCTTTAATTAGACCAACTTTTCCATCAGCTTCAACACGTTAGGGCAATAAAGGAGAATTTCTCTCTGAGTGGTATGCTCTTATTTTGATTAGTTACTAATATTGCAATAGCATAGGTTTCAGTTTTTTATCATTGTGAAAGTATAGTGTTTCAGTGGGGAAGTAAATAGAATGTCTTGGGAGGAATGTATTTCAGTTGGCGGATGATCATTTATCAGTTGTGGCCTTTCCACAGATGGACATACCATTCTTAAATACTTGCTTGTTTTCAGCCCTAATTGTCTTCAGAATTGTGCTGCCATGCGCTGCCAAACCATTTGGCTTGCCCAAGAAACTGGAATTCCATGGGATCCACGGCATTTTCTGTGGAGGTTTCTTTCTCTAGAAATCTCTTCTTGCCCTTGCCCCTCATTAAATTGAAATGAATCAGTTTTCAGTTTGTGTATAATATCAATCATTCTAGCATATAAAGTAACTTTCCTTTACTGAACAAACCATAGTTTACTTGGTATTTTCTTATTAAATATTCAATTTCCGCTCTAACTTTTCTTAAAGTTTATTTATTTATTTTGAGAGAGAGAGAGTGTGTGGGTGTGAGGGAGGGAGGAAAGGGGGCGGGGGGTGCGGGGGAGACAGAGAATCCCAAGCAGGCTTCACGCTGTCAGTGCAGAGCCTGACATGGGGCTCGATCTCCTGAAGCGTGGGATCATTGACCTGAGCCAAAATCAAGAGTCAGATGCTTAATCAACTGAGCCACCCAGGTGCCCCCTCGCTAATTTTTAAAAATGTATCATTACTAATGGTGCAGTGAATATTTACAAAGTATTTTAATATGTAGGGTTATTTCTTGCAGATAGATTCACATAGATGTAATTTCTTGGTATTAGCATATAACTAGTCTTCAGATTCTATTTATGTATTTTCATGTTTCTTGATAAATTGATCTTCTTGAGAGTTTCCCATTTTACCTTCCTACTCAGGAATTTTCACTAGCTCTCCATTGCCTCTGTTCTAAAGCCCGTACCCCTTTAATTGGCCTTTCCCCATTTTGTTAAACTTTTTCCTATTTGTTTTAACCACGTGCCTAACACTGAGCATTTACATTCCATCTAAGTTTTCCACATTATAAAAAGTGGTACAGAGAATAACTTCATGCATTTTAGCTTTGCTTGTGTTTTGGGATTTTTTTTTGGGATAAATTATCCGAAATGGAAATAGTGAGTTCAAGAATGTTAACATGCCAGAAAACTGATAGCCAGACTTCTTTTAAATGAGAAGATACAATTTATAAATTCACTACCATGTGTAATCTTCCTAGCAATGGGTATTATTAATTTTTAATGCAAGTTTAAGAGAATGCAAGGGGGGAAATTACCATGTTGTTTCAATTTCTGTTGCTTTTATTAGTAGTGAGGTTGAACATTTGCCCACATTATTTGTTGGTTAATTGTATTTTCTTCAGCTTAGCTTTCAAGGCCCTATGTAATTTGGACTTGCCCTTTTCACCTTATCTCCTATTATTCAAACCCACAAATATGTATTAAACTCCTACCAACTACCAACGAACACATATACTCTAACCAAGCTAATCTTCCTACTGTTCCTTTGAATATGTTATGATTTTCCTTTTTGTTGCTTTTGTTCCTGCTTTTTCTGCTCCTAAAACACCTATCCCTTCTCTTCTACTTACAGTATGCTTGTTTTTCCTATTCTTTGGAGTTCAGGCTGAATCTTTTTTCCTCCAGAAAGTCTTCCCTGACCCAACTGTGGCTTCCTTGAGACCAGGGCCTGTGACTGATGCCCCTTTTCACCCCAGTGCCTTGTGAAGGGTCTGCCTTATGTAGGAGACAAAGAAGTGATAGATTGATGTTACTAAGAAAATGCACATTGAGTTAGCTCTAGATTTAAATTTTGGCCCAGACTTTGGGCAAGTTATTTAGTCCCTTGAGCCTCAATTTCTTAATCTCAGAATCATTATAAATTGGGGATGATTATGCGACCGGTCTCCAGAGTTGTTATGAGGAGTCAATGTCACATGCTTATAATGGGCCTGGTACAGCAATGCTTGCTGTACAGGAATTTCATGTAGTGGGAATTGTCTTTTTTTTTTTTTAAGTTTATTTATTTACTTTTAGAGAGAGAGAGCATGAGCCAGGGAGGGGCAGAGAGAGAGGGAAAGAAAGAATTCCAAGCAGACTCCATGCTTGTCAATGCCCAGCCCGATGTGGGGCTCCATCCCATGAACCGTTGATATCATGACCTGAGCTGAGATCGAGAGTCAGACGCTTAACCAACTGAGCCACCCAGGCATCCTTAGTGAGAATTGTCTTTAAATTAGTTGAAAGAGTAAACTGGTCATCCCAGCACTCACTGCCCTTCCTTTCTTAAGGACCCTTCCTGGTGTACTGCTTGTGCTGCTATTGCTTCTTGTAAATTAGTTACGGACACTGCAATCAATTCCAAATTCTTGAGAGGGCTTGTCTTCCAAGTTTGTTGCTTGTTGTAAAGTACCGTGTAAATACTGATGTGTTGAGTATGATTGAGTAGCTTTGAAAATGAGGGCAAAGCAGGGATGAGCACCTCATTCTCTGTTTCTAAATAAAACCTTCACTGGACCTTTCCTAAGAGAAATTATGTTCTCCTAGGGCCTTTTAAGAAATGTTTAGTTTTGTTGCTTGTCCGGCCAAATGGAGTTAGTTATTGAGTAAGAAAATGGTAAAAATATCCAAATAACACCACTGGATTTCACTTTTCCATATAGTGTTTCAAAGTGTTGCATTCATTAGTATTTGTGAGAAACCTATGGTTAATACCAAAAGAAGTCATAAACTAAACCAGATTTTCCCCCTTTTTAACTTTTACATGATTTGGATTAACAACAGTGTTACTCCCTAATTTACACCTGGGATTTCCAAACCTTCTCAAAAAGCTGTAACAATGATTCATATTTAGTCACCATGTGACTGGGTTATTTTCATTTATTGAAAACATAAACAACAAAAAATAGCCTGGATAAAGATCTCCATGTATTTTAACTAGTGACAGATGCTATGATCAGAATTTCTACTTAAGTCAGGCATTTTTGACATACACCTCAAGCCTCGCAATTAAGCTTTATGCCTTTCCAAACATAACAGTTAACCAATAAACCAAAATATCAGCCTGGTCTGGCTTAGCTCAGCGGTCTTTTGATTTCTTCCAGTCTGTTTGATGTGGAGGCTTATTGAGATTTATCTACTGAGCTGTTCAGAGTTTGTAGGGCTGAGAGCACGGGCTATATTATATAAGATTCCATTAATGACAGGAGAGTGTAGACAGTCTCTATGGTGTAGATAATTGAGTCAATTGTGCTGGCCATGGTTTTGTTGACATTTTTAAGACTTTTGTCAAGCCTTTTTTATTAATACTCAATGATTTTTCCTTATTTTTAGGTTTATACTATGAGCCTCAAAACAGATGTAGTTCGATTGGTTCAATTTAGTAGAAAGTTTTTTTGACTTTCAGTAGAAATGTCTATGTAGATTGGACCAGTTTATCCATAAGGAAAATAAAAATAGAAGTACATAGTAATCGATTATAAATATTTGCTATGTGGCAGGAGGGTTGGGGGGGGGGGGGTCCAGATATCATTCCACCGTATTGTTGATCATAGTAGTAATGCCCACTATTCCCAACTTTATAACACAGAGGCTTTCATACACTTACCTCTTGTAATTCTGGTAGGAATACTCAATAAGATAACTGTCCTCATTCTAAATAATACACATGGAATTTAGATTATTGATTTGCCACATATCTCATATCTTCTAATATGAAGCAGAGCTGATGTTTGAATTCAGATAAGACTCCTATCTCCAGTTATTTTCCCGTCACACTAAAGCTTTTTGTTCTATAACATAGTATTTCTAAAAGTTACAAAGTTCTGCCAAACAGCTTTCCAGTGGTTTCATCACATCCTCTTTCCTAAGAAGCAGAGTAAAATTACTCATGTTTAGGCTGCTGGAGGTAGAAAATAAGATTGCATTGGAGGAATAATGAAACATATTCATTCCTTCTGCCTCAGTTGCCTCATGTATCCAAATGGGGAACATACTGGCACTTACCTCGTAGGGATTTTGGATGGATTAAGTGAGTTAATACATGCAAGGAAATTAGCAGAGGCCTGGCACAGAGTAAATGATAATACATTTAGCTGTTGTTAGCATTCATTTACTCAGCCGGATTTTTTTCATTCACTGCCACCTACCAGGTAACATGCTGGACTTTGGAAGATGGTAAGTCAAAATCTTTGCCCTCCAGGGTTTCACAACCAAGTGGAGGAGACGATACATACCCCAGACTGCACACCATTAGCATGAAGGTTCTGTTTAGAGGCATGCAAGGAGAGATTCGGAAGCACAGAGTAGAGATGAGTAACTACTCTCGGGAAGCTTCCTGTAAGAGGTAGGGCCCGAGCTTGAAGGATAAGTAGAGGTTAGCCCAGTAAAGAAAGGCGGTCGGGGAAAGGAGCCAAGAGAAGTGACGAGGGTGGTGAAAGCTTGGTACAAGCATGTCTCTTCAGGCCAGGGGTTCTTGAGGACTTTAATATGCTGCCACATACTGTGACTCTCCAGTCACAGTGCAGTTACTCATCGAAAATATTGAATCACAGAATCCTTTTTTATGAGTATCTTAGGAAGAACTATGTTTTAAAGAACACACTTGGGGAAACTCTGGGTGGGCTGAGTGGTGAGAAATGAGTTTAGGTCAGAGGTGGGTGGGCAAGGAGGGCGGAGCTGGGGACATTGATTAGAGACATTAAGACAGTAGATTTGACCCGACTTGTTAAAAAACGAGGGGACCAGGGAAGAGGAAAGGTGGTGGGATGATTGGGCAGATTTGGGGCTTGGGATAGTGTCTGAGGCTGATGGTGCCATCTGCAGAGGTGGAGATTTAGGAGGAGAGGCGTGTTTGGGGCCCGGTGGAGGGGAAGTTGGTGGATACCATGTTCAGTTTTGGATCTGAGTTTTGAGATGCCTGAGGGACATCCAATGGAACATAGTCACGAAGCAGTTCAGTATACGGGGTCTGGAGCACAGGAGTGAGTCCTGAGCTGGTTAAAGCAGTCATCCATGTATAGAGGGTATTTTATGCCTGGAGAGTGCATGAAATACGCCAGAGGGGTGAGGATAGACTCCTAGGGGCATTACTGTTTAGGTGACCTGTGGAGGAAGAGGATCTTTCAGCAGAGACTGAGTATTTCAACAATCCAGTATTCTTTGGGACATGCTTGTCTTTTCCCCTGTGAGCCATGAGTATTTTGTTTTGTTTTGTTTTTTTGGAAAGTGCCTGACTCCACCCATGCAGGAAATCTACTCTGCGGGCTACTCCTTCTCACAAGAATCTGGGTAGTTGCAGAAAGAGGCACTTCACCCACACCCTAAGCTCTCTGAGGAGAGCTGTGTGGTATCTTGCCCAGCCCTTCCGAGCTCAGTGCTGGGAGGTGGAGCCATCTTGCATTGTTAAGTTTTTGAGTGTTAGGTCCTTAAATGTGGCTGGAGAAATAATGAAAGAGAAGTATTCCACTGGATTAAACAAGTTCAGTGGATTTTAATTTTCCTGATAAACTATTATTAAGAAATTGTTTTGGAGATTTACTCTCTGAGTAGGATTAGCTAACCTGCATTTTTCATTTGGATAAGTAGTTCTTTAATTAGCAACCAAGATTTAGGGAATAGTTCCCCATTGCTTTCTATAGCGTGGGGAAGGCATGTGAAACTGCCAAATGAAGGTTTTCCTCACGATAGTGAGGAGCAGGGAAAACAGGAGGAAATTATAATATGTTAAGGGAAAGGATTCTGTTCATCCCGTGTGCCTGCTTTTATCTTCAGTTCTGGAAGTCTCTGCCGGCAGGGTTTTCTTTTTCTTTTTTTTTTTTCCTTCCCTCTTCTTGTCATGCCAAAAGTTGCATATTTCTGGCAAAATGTTCATTACTGGCGAGGGGTGCGCAAGAAATCCTTTGCCAGAGAATTAAGCAAGCAGAAGTCTGTCAAAACAAATATTCTAGTTTGAAAATACAGTCCTGCGGGGGAAGGGAGAGGGGTGGATAGTGGAGGAGGCCAGGGCATGTTCTAAGGCTGCGTATTTATTTCATAAGAATTCTGTGTTCTGAAACACTGTTGCTTGCAGGAATGCTGGAGGAAGCAAGCTTATGCTACATTCAATGTACTGATGAGCAAGGATGGCTTTTCTGGGGATTTTTGTGTCTTGTATCCAGCTCGTATGATGACAGCCTTTGCTAAGAGTGAAACGTTTTGATAACAAATAAGCCTTTTAATTTCAGAGCCATTTAACAAAACTTATGTTTACATGGAAAAACTCTTAGACCTGAGGATATTAAGCATGTATAAACAGTCACACACATAAACACACGGTCTACTTCATAAGCATTTATTTGGCTGGAAAATGCTAACTTTATATAATTTCAGTCTTAAAAGTATTGGCTGATTGGTTCAAAAAAAGCAAAAGTTGTTTTTTCCCCCTCCTAACTTTTCCTTCGACTTCTTCCTTTTTACCTTAAATAAAGTCATTTTACAGAAGAGTAACATTACAGATTGGATAAATGCAAGGTTTTTAGATTTCTTTGTAATATAGTTGCTTAAAGCTACTATTATTATAGAAGTTGCTCTTCAAGTTGGAGAAACATAGGCTGGCATTTTTACTTTCCACTGGGATAGGGGTAGGGTTAATCGTATTAAGCCTCAAGAATGAAAACTGTTGCATGCAAAAGTGGATTTTGAGGAGTTCCTGACCACGTATCTATATACAACTGACATCATTTTTGGAGAGAATTTTTAAAACAAAATGTACTGCGTTTTGTAATATTGAAGTAAATGATCATCCATAATAGGATACATTAGTAATAAAGAAAATAATAGGAATAAAATACATACCAGTTTATTCTGACCTCCTTTTGGCAAATTTTAGACTTGCTACCAGAAGCAGTTCAAGGAGCACATGCCTTCTTCCAGAGCGGTGAGAGGAAAACTTCCTGTTCTTTGATCCTCCGATTTGATATGCTTTAGTTACTGGAAGAGACATTAATTAATGTAAAATTTCTTTAATTTTAGTAATTCAAAAGAATAAAATTTTTTTGAGGGGTTGAAAAGCTCATGGTGCGCCATTGGAATGTGCCTTTAGTAAATGTAACGTTTGTTTTCTAAAGAATTATAACAACATACTTAAATTCCAGAACAGTAAGCAAAATAGCTTAAGTTCACTGACTTGAAAAAACATTCTTTTATACTGCACGGTTCTAAAATAAATACTTAAAAGAAACAGAGAGCAGGCCATTCTATCTTGGATTTCATTTTCCTTCAGATAGAACAGCTAGAACAAACATTCTTGCTAGTTAACATTGCCTGTGTTTTTGTGCAGTTAATAACTGACCTGTCAATCACGCCCTATATAAATACGGTAGTTGAATGCTTTCTGCTTGAGAAGCACTTTTATTTACAAGAGCTGCCAGCCAAGATTTCCAAAGGACTCCACGGGCTGTTTGCTTTGATCTGTTTTGAGGGCTGGTCTCTTTATACCTGTTGGTTTGCTATTTATGATACCTTTGTGTAATCAGGTATGGGGAGGGCAGATGTGCAGAACAAACACGTCTTAAGGAAACCGAGGCTCAGGAGAAATCATGTAATTATGCACCAACAACTTTAAAAAGAGAGAGAGAATATTTTCTTGAATCAACTTAGTTGCTGTTGTGACAAGAAAACAGATGTTATGGTATTCACCCAGAGAAGGGAAAGATTGTCTCTTAAACCTGTTTGTAATGAATGGAGGTAGTGGTGGTGTGTGTATCCCCACCCTTTGCTGCTCTCATTTAAATCTGTAAATTGCTGAGATGTTGCAGCTCTTCTCAGTTGACTTTTACCTTTGACCTTTTTTCATTTGCTCCTTCCCTAGGAAATGTTTACCACATGTCTCTGTCCAAATAATCATCTCTCTGTGGGCATAGTTACCTTTGCATTTTCAGCTGCAAATGCCTTTTAACTTTTAAGACAGGTTTCAAAAAAGGGTGACTTTTTGTTGTTACGTGTTTTATGATTTTGATTTGGAGTTGCCCCCTAGTACTGAGGGGAACCGAAAGCCAAATATATCTTTGTAACCCCACAATGCCAAACATGATGCCTCTAACAGCCTAAGGGTTCAGTGAATGGAAGAATGGCAGAAATTAAGAGAAACCAAAGGCCTTTTGGTCTTGTTTCCAAAATGATCTACTGAGTTTAGTTTCTTTCATCTTTCGATTAAATTGTTGCCCTAATAGTTCCTGTATATTATGTTTACATAGTGCTTTTCTCTAGGATTCCGCACATTTGAGTATATTGGAGAGATCGTTAACTTTATTTTACTTTGAAATTAAAAGGCTTCCTCTGTCATTTTTGCCAGTTTGTCTGTGGTGCTTTTGGGGGGAAATGACTTAGACATTTGGGGGCACTTGTAATTTGTTCACCCTACTACTTTGGGAAATTCTCTTTATACTTTTTATATTGATCTTACATTTTTTGGCCAGCGACTTTCCCTTTTGTGACACTGGTGTGAATCTTAGATTTTCTGTGGAAGGGTGCCTTAACACATCCCAGTCAAGTCTTTTATTAACCAGCGTTTTCTCCTTGCTTTTGTTGTTGCTCAGAAAACTTTCAAAATCCAGTGTCTGTAACCGGTACCGTTGCTATTTGGTTCCTTGTTTATATGTTTGAAATGCTAGTATCTATGTGATGATGATGATAGTGTCAAGTGTAAAGTGTAAAATGGAGCCCTGAATACCTTTGGTTCAGCAGCCTTCCCCAGATCATCACTTGCCAGAGTAAAATCATTTCGTAAACTCTCAGGTAGATTAAAGTTTTGCTCTAAACCCTGTGTTCCCTTTACACAGCTTATGGGGGTCACAGGTGGTAAAGCCCTGGGGTTGCCTGGAGCCAGTGCAGGCGAGAGCAGTCACGCTGCCTTTATTGGGGCAGGAGCCCCTAGAGCATGTGGAACTGCCAAAACTACACTTGAGCATCTTCAGGCCTCTGACTGCAGAGCCTCTGTTGGAAGTCAAGTAAGTGGCACAGGGCAGCCCAAGATCAGGCCCGGGAAGCAAGTAGGAGTAAGCTTGGGTCGGCCATGCCCCAGACACTGGGGCAGAAACCGCCTCGCCACCGAGGCACACAGGGCCGGCTCTGTAAGTCCCCAGTACTGCTTCGTTGGCAGTTTAGCAGAAAGAGAGTCCCTCCAGTATTTTCATTTTACGTTCATCCAAGGCTCAAACCTATAATTAAAATTTCTGAACAAAGACCCTATTAACGTACACCGTCCAGATTGATGACTAACAGCTCTTCCTTCCAGGTACGTAAGGAAATCTGTAACACTCCAAGCAGAAGAAAGATCCTAGTCAAGTTTGGGGGAGGGTGAAGTAAGGGAGTGGGCGTAGTCAGGAATGGGTTTGCCTTTCAAAATTCACTTTTTCAGTGCTGCTTCAAATGGACCTTTCAATGGTTACTGCATTTTTTCAAGTATATGTGATTTACTGAACGACCTAGAACTGAGGCACAGTAATATGACTTTATTTAAATATCCAATGAAAATAAGCTGGTTTTTAAATTTTCAAACATTGTTTAGAAAAATTCTTTTTTACATTCTTTTGTGTGAGCAGTATAGGCTCATGTGAAAATGCCCAGGACAGATCCAAACACAATTCTTCATGTTACTCCCTTGCCAAAACTTCATCTCTTTATGGTATTTGAGAAATACAGCTTCAATTCACTAGCTTGGCCTTCAGGGCCTTCCACAGACCAGCCTGTCCTCTCCTAGAGGAGACTTTTTTGTTCCAGTCCTCTCCACGGCCCCAGGCAGGCCTTACACATCCCTGTCCGTCCCCTTCTCCTGCACATACTCTTTTCTTCCTCCTTCAGCCCAAGGAGCAGTGAATCCTGACCACCCCGCATAGCCAAGGTTCACTGAACAAGTTTAGGACCTCTCTTCCTCTGCCTTTCCAGATCTGCCAGGCTCCTGGCTGCCTCACTTCTTGTGAAACTAGACTTCCCTGGGCATCTGTCTGCAGGCTCTCCCTTCGGTTCTGGCCTGAGCAACGTTATGCCACTGCTCTGGCTCTTACTACCCTGGTCCTTCACTCATAGCTTGGTTTTGTTTTTCGACAAGTTTCCATCTTGTTTTTTAAACTTGCTTTTAAGTCCCGTGAGGCTTAGAATTATAACTTCTGTGTGCCAGTGTCCTCCAGGGCGCTTAGCCCAGTGCTTAATACAAATTTGTCACTTGGTTGGTTGATTGGTGCATGTCTCAGGCCCACGGCTCAATGTCTGTAAAGACACCAAGCTATTTTCAGAACCACTGGGTACCTTTGTACCAGGTTTATTTTTTGGCTCATGCTTGGTATTGGAGATATTGGGCCTCGTTCTGTCCAGAAGATCTCTTTTCCAAATCTTTGCATCAACAGAATGGTGTTACAGTCACACCCTGGAGCAACTTGACCTGGGTATTGCCAACTCTTTCTCAGGCTGACTAGCTGACCCATGTTGAGTGCTCCTCACATCTCATTTCAGCTTTCCGGGTTACTTTTATTTTTAATTAAAGGAAACCTTATTTCTGAGCCCTTTCTTGAACTAAAGGCAAGTGAATATTCATTAAATGTTTACTTTCTTGACTTTAATTCACTTTAGCAAGTGATAACTCAGGTGGGATCATGCCTTGCCCGTGATCTGACAGGGTCCTTGTTCTTGGTGGTTATTGACTTTTCCTATATGAACCTTTTCGATAGAGTGCGAAGCCAGCGGCCTGGTGTCTGAACCATATAAGGAACTAGCTTTCTTTTAATTTTGTGTTTTGCGTTTGAGGAAGATTCATACTCTGCCAAGTCGGGACTTTTCGAGACTTTGGCACTTAACTCATTTGATCTGAAAATTACTGGCAAAATTACTGCTTTTGCCAAGTGTAAAACCAAGTCTTAGGATAGCGAGTGCCCTGGTGTGACTGACACAGCATGCTTTGAGGCTTCTGAAAGGTCAGGCAAGACGTGGAGGAGAGATTTTAATTTGCCAGTCTGAACCCCTGCACACAGTGGTCAGTCCTTCACACTTGTGTAACGCTTTTTGACCCTCTTGCATTTACCGGCTAACACATACCTCTTGAGCATTAGCTAGGAGCCGAGCATAGTGCTCAGTTCGTAGGATATGATGATGAGCAATCACGAGCTATTTTTCTTCTCTGTTATTTTGAATTTTATCTTCTAATCTGTTTCCTCTTACTAGCACGTCAGCTCCTTGGGGTGGGTCTTTGTCTCCTTCGCTGCTGTGTCTGCAGCATCTACAACAGTGCCTGGCACATAGCAGAAACCCAGTAAATATTTATCGGTATCTGAATGAAGTTCTACAATGAGGGAAGTATTGCTGTAATAGCACATGGGGGATACTATAACCTGGGCTTGGGGGAATCAACAAGGCACCCCAGAGCAGGGAAGATAAAGGCTGAGCAGAAGGATATGCAGTATTTAGCAGGGAAAGAGGAGGTGAAGTAGGGGGAGACTGCTCCTGTGCAGAAGTCTGGGGGTGAAATGAACCGTCACAAAACATGACCGCTGTGCAGAGTACAAGGAAGGTGGGCAGGAGGTGAGGTGGGGACCTTGACGGCCAACTTGACATGGGAGCAAGGAAAGCATTTTAGGTACAACAGGACTAGACTTGTTTCAGGTTGATCAATTTTGCTGCCGTGTAGAGAACACGCCTTAGCTAGATTTGAAATGAAAGCTGAAGACTAGGAGATCAGCGTGTTGGAATAGTTTTGTTCATTAGGCTAATGTGGGCTGGTGGTACCCAGACTTCTGGATTGTTGCTGGATTGAGCCAGCAACAATTTTTTAAAAATTTTGAGGCTCAGCATAACAGAGTTGCTGACCTTTTCATTTGGTTAAGTAAAGACATTAAAAAAAAAAACCACCTGTCAGAATCATTTCATAAAATAAAGAACATCTTACCGTACATCTCCACAAATACACACACACCACACACAGAGAGTCTCAAGTAAATGTCAGCTGTTTAAATGGAATACATTGTAGCTTTATGCAAAATTTACTACATGGCCCTGTTTTGTCCCCTGTCTCCCTTTTTTCCATTTTCCTCATGATTTGGCACCTGTATGGTCTGATATTTCTAAACCATTGATCTAGCCTAGGAAGAAATGTTGGTGATCTGAGTTGGCATAGTGACAATGGTGATTGGAAGAAGGGACCACAATTGACACAGGAGGTAGGATCGGTACAACTTGGGGATTTCAAAGCGCTTTCAGATCTCTTACCTCATGTGATCCGAATGGTAGCCACGTACGGTGTTTGGGCCACATATAATTACCCCTGCCTCACAGATGAGGAGACTGAGACTCAGAAGTTAGGTGACTTACTTAAGTCACGTCTGATAACAGCCCACTGAAGCGGGTGGGACTTTAGATGTGTGTCTCACCCACCTTGCCCTTTTTGGTTTTGCTCAAATTTCAGGGAAGAAAGGGAAAGAAATCACGGGCTCCCTGTGAGTCATATCTTTTAGGACAAAACATATGATACAGTCCATCCTTAGAATAAAACAATATTTCCGTGATGACTCTGATTCAGTCTTGTTTCACAATATCATCCATTCCTGATCCATGAACTCAAGTAACCCTATTTAAATTAGGCCAGAGGAGACTAAGAGGCTTCATTGGCTGTATTTTCATTTTTATCCTGTGTTACCCTTTGTCCTTTCTATAAATAAGTCTTGGCCACCCTATTTATGGGATTTTGTTGGGGGGGTGGTAAAGAGGTGAGGCTCTCTGTGTATGTAAGGATTTTTATCTCCTACCATACCACCTGGTTTGCTGGCTTTCCCCCCCCCTCCCTTTTCTTCCTTAGCATATTTGCAGGTTAAAGTAATTTGGTGCTATCTGAATTCCAAAAAGACTGGCATAGACTTTTAAGGGACTGCCTCTTGTTGAAGGACAAAGAAAAGAAAGGAAGTGGAAGTAAATAAAAAGAACAACATTGGGCTTAAATGGAGGAAAAAATGAAGCAAGAACAATTTGAATTGGACAAAAGGAAAAATGCATTAGAAAATATTTGTGGGTAGTTCCCTGTTAAGTGGCTTTATAAACAACATTTTTGGTGTGCAGTCATAAAATCCTCTGACCTATGAAACACCAGTTTAATGGAATTAATTAAAAATAAGGTGGAATGCCAGAATTTACATATGAAAACTATCATCAATTGTTCCTTCAATTAGTTGTTTTTATTTAGGCTGTATATCAATCATTTTGTAGTCTCCTTGTTTCCTGGCAAATTTGGAGACTTTCTGGAAAGCTATTAGAGTGACTTTAAATTATTTCCGTACAGACTCAACTGCTAGCCAGTCTGTTGTAATCACAAATGATTATATGAGAAATATAGTATTCCTTTCCAAGGATGAAATATACCTTTTTTGGAGCATCTGCAGCTATTTCTGTGTATATTCAGTTATGGAAGTGTCTGGTTTTGCTACTAGACTGGACACATCAAAAACAAATACTGTTTTCTTATAATATGTGAGAAGAGCGTGAGAGCAGCATTGTACGCTGCCATTTTCCTTGTCTCACACACATCCTGTGTGTGTGGGTATGTGGGGGGGGAGGGTGGGGGTGTGTGCGAGTGTGAGTGTGTGTGTGTGTGAGAGAGAATGTTTATGTTTAGGCACCTGAACCATGTTTTTTCTACCAATATGGATTCATCCATCTCATTTTATAACTTTCTTCCTGGCCTTTCGTTCTTATATATAATTTAGTGTATGATTACTGCAAAGTGTAGGTGTTAATGTATTCAGAATAGTACATTAATTTTTTATGCGAAACCCAAATTTTACCCATATTTTTAAATGCCTGCACTTAATGTGTTTTTAAAGGCTATTTGCATAGCAAGAATGAAAATGACCTATGTTCTCTGGTACTCTTGGATCTTAGAATCTCAGAGTGTGTTGACCTTAATGGTAATTTATACCAATCTCCTCTCTATTCCTTTCATCTCTCTGTAACATGGGGAGGGAAACAAAGAGGGTGGGGTAGCAGCCTTAGCAGGAGCCAAGGCCAACGAACAATGAAAGTATAATTTGTTGAGAAGGTAGTGTCAGATTTGCCCATGTATTACCTCATTTCTCACAGTAACTCTACAGAGTAGGAACTATTATGCCCATTTTATAGAAAACAAAACAGAAAGGTGCCCAGCAAGGTTGGACAAATCATTCAAGGTTCCACTGCCAATACATAGTAATGCTCTGGCCTAGCTGATTCCAAACCTTTGCTCTTTATGTACATTGTGTTTCCTCATTCCCACTCCACCACAGAGTAAATAATAAATGGAACATGGTTTCAAATTTTACTCTATAACGTAGTAGCAGCCTTTTCTAAAATATTATGCTGTGCATATTATAAAAAAATATGTTGGCATTGGAAATAGGCTTAATGTAGGCAGATAAAGAATATTTGAACTTAGTTTCTGTGGCACATTATTACTTTTGTCAGAACTCACGGCATTATTTTACTTTAAATGTGATTATATAATTAAGATGAGTATTTGGCTTAACATTGGGGAGTTGTACACATTTTTAAGACTTTACTTCGAGGTATTTATATTCTTCAAATATTTACTGGGAAGTATCTTTGCAAGGTTAGGTAAAACATTTTACCAAACTCCCAGTTTCAACAAGCCTCTGTTGGGAAAGGTTAAATAGCACTGTAAAGTAGTCTTTTGGCATTCAGGCAGTTCCTCTGCTCAAATAACGGTGAATATAATTGATAGTCTTAGTAATAAGGTCATAAAGTCAAAAAGAGTTACCACACTGTGGTCAACATTTTGACCATAAGGAACACTATGTAAAAGTTGGTTAGCTGAAAGGACTTCCTACCTCCTTAATAACTATTGTGCCTCTATTTCTTTAGAGTCATAGCCGAGTTGGAAAGAAGGGAAAAATCTTCTAAGTAGAACATTTTGTGTTTAGAATTGATGTTCTTTATTTTAGAATTGGTGTTCTTTAGATTGTTATAATGAAAAGCTTCTGTGGGTGAGTATAAACCAGACCGATCCTTTGAATAAAAATTCCTTTCTGCTATGTTGCTTCTTCCGAGCGGTCATCATTCGTGCCTTCTTTGCCGTTGACCTGCCTATAACCCTTGTTTGACACATGATAGAATTTCATGTTTCTGTTTTTAACTGGTAGATTTACTCTTTGCATTGGAGTACACGTGTGTATGTGTGTATTTGTGTGACAGGGAGAGAAGTCCTATACCAAACAGCTGCCATCTAAAATTATAATCAGTATTAGAAAAAGAATAGAGGGTTTTTCTTAAGGAATTAAATAGAAGCAGACATAATATAGGGAACAGAAGAAAACTTTTAAAAAAGGTACTATTCTCACAGAAATAAGGTAAGATTGATTACATGAACTAAGTTAACAGGATGGTGTCTTTAAAGGAGCAACCAGAGAATAAGAAAGAGCTCAAGAAATTTAAAAAATGATAACCCAAATAAAAGCTTCAATACATAGGATGGAAGGCAGAGTAAACTAACTCTTTCAGAGGTAAAACTAAAGAGAGCAAGAGGGATGGAATGTGGAAGAGGAAAAAAAAATGAGAATTAGATTATTTCAGGGGGTTCAATATCCAGCTTATAGAAGAGCTGAGAAAATTGAGGGCAGGAAATTGTCGCAGAAATAATAGCACAGGAAAATTTCCTAGAAGTCAAGGATGTGAGTTCCAGTACAGTGAGTGGAAAATGACCCACACTGAGACACAACATCGCGCAGTGTCTTCAGTTTTGTAGAGAGAGAAAAGACCCCAAACAGTTCACATATAGAGAATTAAGAATCAGAATGGCAGCGGGCTCAGAAGATATAGAAGTTAATGGAGCATTACCTTCAACTTCCGAAGGCATGTGATTTCCTTCTTCATACTCTTTAGTCAGCTCGGCTCTTGTTCCAGTGTGGAGATAAAATAATAAGAATGTACTTTTATTCAAATCATTTTTTGAATTAAGGACAGAGAAAACTAGATTTTTTTTTCTTTCTACTTCCCAGAACATAAATGAGAGGAGCGCCTAAATATTTTGTAAAAAGCAAGTTCCCAGACAACATTTGTTCAACACACCAGTCTCTGCCACTCCTCCAAAACAACTGTGTATATTCCATGTATAATTTTAACATGTTTATATGTGTGTAGGAAAGGTCTAGAATGGGGCAGGGTGAAATTTCTTTCCCTACTTTGTATATCGTCTGATTTTCTAAAAAATGAGTATACATTAATTATAATCAATAGAGTATACCTTAAAAGAGGGGAAGAAAAGAAACCTGACTTATTCCTTCATTTATTTTTTAAAATATAGGAAGTGCATGCTATGTCTGTCTCCTCTACTAGGAGGTGTAGGAGATACAGTTGAAGTAGCAAACACAGCCTCAGCCTTTGAAGGATTTTGGGTCTGGCTGGTAAGGGGAAACACACATGGAAGGGAATCGCTCTCAGCCGTGTTGAAAGTCTGCCTCTGTGTGATCTCAATGTACAGGCTACTCTCAAGGCCAGGTAGATGGCTTTCCAGGGTCTGTAAAAAGATGGCAGCCTACTAACTTCAGAGTACTTTAAGAAAAAAAAAAACCTAGCATTCGTGAGAACACCAAACACGGGATCCTGATCTTGGAATGTCTAATTTAATAAATTTCATTTGCATTTCTATAGAAACCATCTACAGTTCCTGCTGCCAACCCCAGGAGCCAGAGGTTAGGGTTTTTAATAATAATAACAATAATGAGTTATATTTATTCCAGATTAATTTTCTGGCTCCCCAAAAAACAAATGGCTAAGATGTCCAAAATGTTCCTTTCACAACTCTGCCAAGCGCTGGCTTCTCCTCTCTGTCTGGAGATCCAGCCAATCCGTTGAAAATTACCCCTTTTTTTTTGAGTACTTCCAGGCAGCTGTTCAGAGAGAAGACGAAATCCTGCAGTCTGAGATGGATAGCCACAAATGGAGACTCTTTTCCATACTTCTGCAACAGAAGAAAATCACACTTTGTGTTCTGAATCTTAGTCCATTTCTTCTGTGTATGAATTTGGGAGAATGTACATAGGACATCACATCATACCTAGTTGTGGACAGCACTGTGTATTAATTGGGAGTGTAACATTTGCCTGGTGACTGCTTGTTTTTTCTAAATGTTTTTGTTTCTCGTTTTCCTTGTAAATAAGCCTTGGCCTGAGCACTCACAGACTCACAAAAAACACAGGTTCACTGGGAAAGAAGAAGCATAGAGCCTAAATATGTCCACACCCTCTTATACTCCTTTTTCTGGTTTGATTTGCATGAGTTAGAGGGTTTTTTTTTTAATTTTCATTTTTGTTTTTGTTTTTGTTTTGGGAGTTGTGTGGAGGGTGGTTAGAGGTATTATTATAATGTGTTAGTAAGATTCTCTTAATTTGGATACAGGAGTGACTTGAGACTTATTAGACCAAATGGAAGCTCTGTGGCCCCGTGATCTATGAAAATGCTTTGTAGAAGCAGATGGATAGATTTTTAAAGATTAGTTAAACTTAGCTGGCAGTTTGCCTGTTCATCTACTCCCTTTAAAGTCAGTGGGTGGGCCTGGCTTAGTGCATAGGAGTGGAAGCTCAAGTTGGGAACCTTAATCTAACTTGACCAGGCTGATTGACAGCAGTGGAGAGATTGCTATCTGACCCAATCGTGGGACACACACTCCTTTGAAAACTGGCCTGTCTGGGCCACAGGGTCCTCTGCTTGCTACACAGAGGACTCGCACAGGGATGGTCGGGTTCCCTGTGTAATAGAAACCCCGAAAAGCCTGGAGGCAAGAGAATTGGGTTCTAGGCCTGCACTTTCCCCCCAACCTGTATTTTGATCTTGGGAGACTCCCTTAATTCCTTTGGGCATCAGTTTCCTTATCTGTGAGATTAAATGATGAGAGTCATAGACTTCTCTGAGAGTCCTTCTAGTTCTAATATGTTCCTTGAAGCCTGGGACTCTGTGGGCACCTTGCCTTCACTTTAATAATACAAATTGGCCAATTAATATTAGCCTTTGTGAAAATGTCTATAAGGTTTAGAATAGGATCTTGGAAAAGTTAAAAGAACAAAAGTATTACAGGGATAGAAACCAGAAAACTTATTTTGAAATATTGGACCTCATGCTAAATTAGTGTATTGTTAATGAGTAAAAGAAATTTCTAGGTGATTTCTTGCTCGTGTTTTGGATGGGGCAGGTTCAGCACTGTTTGAATTGTTTGCATGTTGAATGCATATGCTTGACTAGGGGATTAATGCTTATACGTTGCTCTTTAGAACTATCAAATAAGAATTTCTTAAACCCTGCGCGTTTTATACAGATGGGGATAGGACCCCTATGGTTGAAAAGAAGCTAGCCCGTTGTTAATTGGGGCACAATTTGTGGAGGGAGCTCTTAGAAGACATTAAGAAGGCAGCAGGTATTTCCTGAGTGCCTCCGAGGCCAGCACCTTTCTAGGTGTTGGGGATGGAGCAGAAACATGACAGCTTTCAGTTTCAAGGAGCAAACTTCCTAGTGAGAGGAGACAGAGTTGAAACATGTTTAATAAAGCAACGGTTATCTTAGGTAATAAATAGTGAGCGGTGGTGGATGGAGTGTGCTTCTTTAGCTAGAGAGGTTGGAACCATGGGGATAATAGGAAGGAAGGAGGTGAGGAATGTGGACTTTGTCTTCTAAAGCCTTGAGACTGTAAAATGTGCCTCTTGAGTTCACAGAGGTGTATCAGGGCTTGTGCTTGCTAAGGATAAGAGGGAGGCCACGGTGATGATCCCTCACCTCAAGCCTGCTTCAACCAGAACAGCTCTGGCTTTGTTTTGTTTTGTTTTAAACATTGGGATTATATTTGAGAAGAGTTGTCCATTGCTTTCAAGATTTGGAAAACAACTGCCTTGGAATAAATCAATTATGTTCATTCTTGTCCCTTAGTACTTCAGCTTTTTGTATTTTGGCAGTTGTGATAGATAGGCAGAATAATCCCCCCACCCATGAGTCCTAATCCCTGGAACCTATAAATGTTACCTTGTAAAGACAAGAGGTCTGTGCCGGTGTGATTAAATTAAGGATCTTGCAGTGGGGTGATTATCTTGGATTGTTTGGGTGGGCTCTAGTGCAATCACTGGTAAGAGGAAGGCAGGCACGGATCTGAGAGACCGATGAGGACGATGCAGTGTGGCTACAGAGGCAGAGATTGGAGCCATGCAGCTACTGGCTGAGGAAGGCCAGAAGCTAGAAAGAGGTGAGAATCGGGGTCTCCTTTACAGCCTCTGGAGGTGCCCTGTTGGCACTGTGAGTCTGGACGATGGTATTGATGCGGATTTCTGGCTGCCAGAGCTATGAGAGAATAAATATAGTAATTAGGTTAGATTGTATGTTCCTTGATGTCATCATCCCTTTTATTTAGCATTACCTTTTCCACAGAGTCTAACTCGGTCCCTTCAGTATTACAACTGTGTGTTTTAGTTACCTGTTGCTGCATAACAAACACCCCGAAATTTCATGGCTTCAGGTAACAGCTCATTATTTCTCACAGTTCAGTGGTTGGCTGTGTTTAGCTGGTTCAACTTCACCACGTGGTGTCACATCAGATCACTCAGGTGACTGCGTTGTCTGAGACCTCAGCTGGGATCTGGAACCTCAGCTGGAGGCGTAAATGACCGGGCTGGGGGGAGGTGCAGGTAGCACAGAAGTCAAGTCTTCAAGACCGTGAATGCAGATGCTGGTGCACCTCTTGAAGGCTGAGGCGGAACTGGTACAGCATCACCTCCGCTGTCCTCTGCCGCTGCCCTCCGTTGATCTAGACTAGGGTCACAGGGAGAAGAAATAGGTCCTGCCTCTGAAGGGAGGGAGGCATAGTGAGGGTAGAATAGGAACTATTAGGGAGGGAACACATAGAGAGGTGTACTGAGGGTAGTAGGAACTATTGCCGGCCATCTTTGCAAACAGTCTACCATAAACTGTTTAGAAAGTGATTATTGAATTAGCTGTGGGAGGAGGACTGATGCTGAGATTTTATAGATGATAGGATATAAAAAGGAGTATTTCCTAAGAAACAAATTTCTGGTGTAAAAAAAAATCCATATAAGCTGCCCACATGGGACCTTGCACACATGAGGAATTCAGGCAATGCATGTTTACTGACCATTTGGCTGTGTAATGGGTAGCAGTGTATTTTTAGGTTCACCCCTGTGCCAGGGGTTTCTACAAGGGGAACGGCAGGGCTCTTCCAGAGTCCAGAGCTCCCACTTCCCTCCAGGGGTATAGTATAGTGATGGCTGATTTTGCAATTAGGGAGATTCTCTAATCTACCTGGAAAGCAGCTCCCAAACGGAAGGATTAGGAAAACATTCAATAAGTCCAAGCAGTTCATGGCTATTTACGGAGGATAGAAAGGGACACGAGACTGGCAGGAGACCTGGTCAGAGTCCCTGCCCTTAGAGCAGAGGCCCTGAAGAAGATGCTTTTCCTTTAACTTCCTTTGTGGTTTGCCTGAAATTTAGTAACAGGACTTCCTGGTGGAACCATTGCAAGGATCACAAGTGCTTGCTGAGTGTGAGATTCTGACCCTGGGGCCTCTGACATCTGTTCAGTGGGTCTGATCACTCATTCTTTTTAAATGACCACTACTTGAAGGAGAAATGCTGGTTTCAGGCCGGCTCAGAGGCAGAGAGAGGATTCTAGGAACAGAGTCAGAGATGGATGGTCCTCCTGGTGGGGTTCCAAACCCAAATTTCTTTTTTATTAGTTGTTTCTGTTTTATTAGTTTGCATTTGCCCATCCTTTGAAACGTGTGTGTGCTTTGTCTTCTTTGTAGGTTTGTTTCCATTTGGGGGTACTGTTTTTCTTGAGATGCGCTTGCTCTTTTTATCAGCAATCACTGTGGCAAGGAGACACAGGCCCTGAGCTGCTTTCTCTCCTCTAGAGTGGTTTTATAGGCCCAAATCTGGGGAGTAGCTAGGCTTTAATAGTTTATTGGGTTCCCATTTGAAAAACCGACTGCAAACCACCAGGCTTTTGCCTTCGGCGTTTGTTTTCATCTAATGAAACCAGGTTTATGGTGTTTGCTCCATGGCCTGTGAATAAGTCCTGTTTTTTTGTTTTTTTTTTTTTAACCAGGCACAGGCTCTGCCTTTGCTGCTGTTTACTATGGAGTTCCTTATTCTGCATGTTTTTGCTTGCCTTTGCAAGCTTTCTCTCTTTATACCTTTGCACATTACTCTCTTGATCCCTGTTCCTGAGATGATTCAGAATGATTGGGGATCTGTATGTAGGAATTAGGGGATAGAGATAGCTCTGTTTTACTTGTAGCACATTTCACCAAATTCTTCTTTCCACTGCATCATCAATTTTATCAGGTTGCTTTTGTTAAGCTCAGAAGCATGTGTTTCTGGCATTCCAACTTCCGTATGTGTGGCAGATCTTAGGACAGGGTCTCTAAGAGATAGAGAAGCTGAATTCAAGTGAAGATTTTCCTAGGCTGGGAAATGGGGGGATAACGGGGGGGGGGGGGCGTTCAAAGCTAGACCAAACAGCGAAAGCTCAGATGTTCTCAAAAACTAGACCCTTGGCATTACCAAAATTGGATGTGGAATGTGCAGGCCAAGGGCAAGCTCGGAAGGTGGCTGGAGTGGGGATTGCCTTCCACGTGTGGCTTAGGCAGGATGGAGATGAGTCCTTCTGGGCTGGTGTCTGGGTTAGTGCCCAAGATACATGTTCAAATGTAGGAAAAGCACAGAGAGGATACCACACTGAGGCTACTGTATTCAGATGGGCTCACATTGACATGAAACAGTGTTCTTGACACAGTGTTGAGTGTAAAAAGCAGATTCTAGAAGAATATATAAGGAGGAGAAAGGTATAGGTAGAAAGACAACAGAATAGACCAGCAGCTGTATTTGAGTGATAAGTTCATATTGTGGTAGTTTTTAGATTTTTCTTTGCAGTGTCCTTCATTATCTAATTTTTCCCCAATAAGCAAGCAGTGCTAGAATAATTTTAAAAAGCTTTTAGAATAAAATGAAACAGTGCTGGGCAGGCATTTTCATTCATTCAGTAAGCCTCTGTTGCCTGCCTACTTTGTTCATAGCCTTGGCTGGGCTCTAGGGGGAGCCCACCACTGAATGAATCAGGGGGAGGAGTGAGTGCCTTGGGGCAGCTTACAACCACTCTGCTCTTGGCACCTTGTTCCTGGTGCCAGGCAAGTGGATTTCCTCAAGGAGCTCCCGTGGTTCCCCAAGGGCCTCTCATGGGCTGTGCCTGCATAGTTCTTACCTGACGAGATGGGGAATAACTTCATTTGTAGAGTCTGACAGTCCCAAGGTTAAAGCTGTTTTCTTCTGACTCTCTATCCTAGCTTTTTTGTTTTCACCTTTGTCTGTCTGTTGTTGCTGTTTGATGGTCTCCTTTTGTCTTCCCAGAAGCTTGAATTTACAGAGATTCTGTTTTTCCTTTTTGGTCATCGCTTCTTTTGTTTCCATAAAGTTGCTAGGCTAGTTTTTGGCCACAGAGATGAACAGGTCTGAAATGCCTGTCACTGGAGAATTTACCCCCAGGCCTTGCTATATTTGTGGAGGTGACATATCAGCCTGTTTTCTTATATGGGTGCACTAGAAATTGAACTGTTTGCAAATGAGTGAGACAAGCATCATATATTTGTGTTTAAGAAATTTCAAGCCCTGGCAGGATACTCACTTTATTAATTCAGGTCATGATATTGAATGTCCTTAGATACAGCTAGTGATTCACTTTAAGAAATTTTTAATTAGTTGCCATCTTAGTCATAATTCTTTTTCTCCTTGACTAGGAGAAATTGTGTTGAAGTTGGATGGATAGTTAGGTGTCATTTGGGTAGGTGCCAGTCCCAGAGAAAAGAAAAAAGGCATAAGGCATAGGTTTGAGGGCATCTATATTAGAATGTTTTTCTTGTCTGGCTAATACTACTTACTCAGAATATTTACCAGTCAGCCAGTGTTTATGTACAAAGAACGATGCAAGAAGGTATGAGTATGGTCTCTTACCTATAGGTATTTATGCTCTGGTTGAGGTGAAAAGATACATTCAGTGAATATCCATTGGATCCATTGGGTCACCGTATTTCTACCCTCTCTCTAGTCCAGCCTATCTGCTCTTGACACATCTCTCTGCTGTTCGAAAACTTTTGTTGCCTGTAAGACACAGGCAAAGCTCCTTAGCCTGGCATTAAAATTTATAAAAACGTGTATGCCATCCTTCCTGTCTTTTCTACACATGTCATTGAATTCCTTGATTCATCCAGCCAGTGTATCCACTCACTTGGCCCCTCTACCTACCCACCCTCTCCATACTGTTTTCTCTCCTTTTTAATCCATTCTTCCAATTTTTCAAGACTCATCTTGGTTTCCACGTTTTCCACACACCATTCCCTAACCTCTCCAGCTCCCAGCAATACCTTTCCCAACTCCACTGTTACTGTAAGCTGCACTCATTTGACCCTTAAACCATCTTGCCCTCCCTCATTAGTTATAGTCTGTGCCTGTGTCTTGTCTTCCTAACCAGACCTTAAACCCCGAGAGCAGTGACCATCTCATATTGTTACTCTCTTCCATAGGACCTAGCACAGTGCTCAACATGAAGTATGTAGGTGCTTAAAATATTTGCTGCTTTCCTGAGAAAAATATGATTATGCTACAGTTTTGATTAAGTAGAAATGAGAGGTAAGACTCACATGTTCCAAGATTCACATATGGACTGAAATAGTCTCATGATTTTGGCCTTTTAAAATAAAGCTATAGATTACAGGCAGCCCAAAACCT
This sequence comes from Cryptoprocta ferox, assembly GCA_028646485.1. Classification (NCBI taxonomy): domain Eukaryota; kingdom Metazoa; phylum Chordata; class Mammalia; order Carnivora; family Eupleridae; genus Cryptoprocta; species Cryptoprocta ferox. Next base: position 59,050,103 of record CM053576.1, on the reverse strand, counting down.
ATGAGGTGCCCACGAACTGTAGGCCTTTTGTGTAGTTGAGAATAGGGAGTGAGTGGTTTGAATAAGCCCCTTAGACAATTCTGATATCCTCCTACACCTTACCTTTTGAGGCTCTGTTTTATAAAACCTGCTAATTGTTAGTATCGTATATCTACTTCAGGCAGCACTCTATACATTTACCCAAGTCTTCAGTAGCCCTTGGCTGATGCTGAGTTGAGATGATGCTAACCCGGCGAGTACTCACCTCTTCTGGATTTGCAGTGAATTGGAACCCTGGCCAGAAGTAGAGTTGACATTTTCTTAACAGTATCGAGGAGCCTGAGAATGCTAGAATAGAAAAGCAACTCCTTTGTGCTCAGAGTACCTGAGAAAGGTCGGAATTCTCCATAGAAAATAATTTTAGTTTTTCTTAAACCCTGACAGATGCACAACTGATGCTTCAAAGTCGTACACCATCAAGCATGGGCACAATAATTTCAATAGAATATTTTTTTAAAGATGTAGTCAAAACCCAGCAAGTTTTCAAGAACAAAACTGTTACTTAAAACATTCACCAGATGTTTAACTTTGAATAACGTACCTTCTTCATATACTCTGCAACATAGATGAGTTGATAAATATCTGCTCAGGTAACTGAACGAGGTACTTTGCTGTTTGGAACAATTGGTTTTAATTCAGTGAAAACAATGACTTTAGTTTGAGAATAGTACCTCCACAGCCCTTATCTCTGGCAGTATTTGTGGTCGGCAGGGCCAGTTATTTACCAAGGCAGTTTCTCGATCACAGCAATGCAATCATATGGTCTGCTTACATGAGAATACTTCTCTTTCTGACACAACCAATGGTTATCAGACCATTAAGGAGTGGCTTACTCCCCTGAAAATACTGATTCCTCAAGAAGACATATCCACCAGGCCTTGTGGTGTAGATGGGGGATTCTATATGGGCAAGTATACGCAGGGATCTCAATATTTAATTTATATACAGTACTAAGTGACCACTCAAAAAGGAAACTGATGTTCTTGACTAGTTTTGCTTAGACGTACTATAGAATGTAACAGTGGCCTGTAGTGGAATGGTTTTGTGGTCTCCCTGTGTAAAACACTGACCCTGCAAAGCCTAGGTTTGCAATTTATTAACAAGGAAATTTACATGTCATTGTTTGTAAAAGTAACTTAACAACCCAAAAGCCTATCTTCAGGTTTGAAATCAGTTACAGTCAACATACAATGGATTACTCTGCAGCCATTAAATGGAAAGAAATAGAACAGTGTGCCTGATATTGAATGATTTTTCAGGTAGAATTTAAATGAAAAAAAAATCCAGGGGCATGACTATATGTGTAATATGCATATTTGCTGGGGAGAAAAGAGCTAAACTGAAAGTAGATACTTCTATAAACAAATTTTTTAAAAGAAAAGCAGAGATGCTTTTGCATACCTGTCTGTGAGGAGGGACGCAGAGGAGTCTGGTGTGGGTTTTTTTTTTTTTTTTAACATTTGTGTTTGTTATTTTTTTCCACAAAAATATCTACTAATTAAAAAAGAAGTGAGCATATTTTTGCATAAATGTCCAATAGATGATCTATAATTTGGAAGGAAGTAAAAAAAAATTGGTTTTACTGAATGTGAAATAGGTACAAAAGAAAATTTACAAAAGAGTGAGTAACTATGCAATAAACACTCTAGGGGTTTAAGTAACGGAACATTTCTTTGGACCCCTTATATAGTCCTTCCTAATTCTATCTCCTTTTTTTCCCCCTTAGAGAAGTGATTGATTACTTTTGTCCATTTTATTTTATTTATTTCTTTGTTTTTCATTTTTTTATCACTTAAATTAGTTTCTCTAAGCAATGTATTATTTACTGCTTTGTTTTAAACTACATAGAAGGATTATTTTGCATGTATTCTTCCTTAACTTGCTTTTTTCACTTAAGATTATGTTCCTGAGAAACATCTGTTGACACATCTGTAGTTCATTGAGATTTACTGCTCTACAGTATCCCATTGTGTGAGCGTACAGTTTACTCACTCTGCTATTGATAGACGTATGGCTGATATGCATATGCTGTACAAGACTTCTGGTACCCATGTCCAAAAGTTTATTAGGCCATTTACGTAGAAATAGCATTTGTGAATCACCAGCTAAACACATCCGTGGCTTTCAAGAAAATCCCAGATTATTCTTAAAATTGTTATAGTAATTTCTGTTTCCATCAACAGTGTCTAAGAGTTCCAATACTTGATATTGGATTTTTCAGTCTTTGCCAGTTGCTCAGTATGATTGAGCATCTTATGTTTATTGGCCGCTAATGTTTATATTTTAATATATTTTAATAGGTTTTAGTAGGTTTATTATATTTTAATTATATTTTAATAGGTTTTACCATTTTTACATTGAGTTGTTTGTCTTTTAACTTACTGGTTTCACTGGAGTTCTTCCTATAGTCTAATACTAATTCTATAATTCTCAGTTACATGCATTACACATTTCCTCCCCATTTGTGGCTTGGCAAATAAAAATGTTTACTTTCATCATTTTAAAACCTTTTTACTATGGGAATTTTTAACATATTTAAAATGAAGAGAGTAGTTTAACCCCTGTATATCCATCACTCAACTTCAACGCTTATCAACATTTTGCCAATCTTATTTTGTCCATTTCTTGTCCTCCTGGGAAGGAGGTCACAGACATAGTGGCATTTTTTCCTGTAAATACTTCAGGATTAACGACTGATTTGAGAGTTAAAAAGAAATACCACCATACTATTATCACATCTACTACCAAAGTTAATAATTCCTTGATCTTCAACTTTTCTTAATTGTCTTAGAAATGTCATTTTATAATTGGTTTGTTAGAATCAGGATCCAGACAAGGACCACAAGTTGTGTTTAGTCTTTTCGGCCTCAAAAGTCAGCCAAGTCTCTTACTGTCTTTTATTCCATAATGTTTGATACTACTCCTCTGCCAAAAGTCCTTTGTGCATGTGTTATTTTGTGGTTTCATTTGTGCTTTTTTTTTCATGTAAATTTTTTTAAAAAATATTAACTGATGTAGTTGAATATATAAATTTTTCCTACTAGTTAATGCTTTTGGGGTCTTGGTTTAATAAATTCTATTTGTACAGTTTTCTAATGAGTTTGGCAGTTTTATCTTTTAAGTTTTGAATTCACAGAGTTTCTATTCTGTATGTAGTGGGAGGTTGGGATCTAATTTTAATCTTGTCTGTGTGAATACTTAGTTGTGATCTTCGCAGTACCATCATCTGCAGCACCAGTCCTTTCGTAAGTCAAGTTCTTGTGCATGTGTGTGTCTGTTCCTATGCTCTCTATTCTGGTTATGGGCCTACTTGTCACCACAGTGTCCTAATTACTAAAGTTTTATAATATTTCTTGCTACCTGATTAGGTGAGTCCTCCATCCTTGTTGTTCTTCAAGATTATCTTTGCAACTATTGGCCCTTGATGCATCTATATATGTTTTAAAATCTGCTTTGTCCAGTTACACACATACACGCACACAATTATTATTTTTATTGGGATTACATTGAATTTGGTAAGAATTGCCTCTTTATATATTGAATCTTCTTAAAAAAATTGAATCTTCTTGTTCATGAACTTGGTGCATTTCTCCTTTTTAAGGGCTGTATCTTTTGTTACGGCATCTTCCTATTAAAATTATGATACACCAATGTAGAAGAAAAAGAATTTTGCACCTGAAACTAATGTAACATTGCATTTCAACTATACTTCAATTAAAAAGATAATAATAAATAAGTTTTTAAAAGAAAAAGAGAACCTTTGCCTCTCCCTCACACCATAGACAAAAATTAATTTGAGATGGGTCATGGACCCCAAGATAAAAGCTAAAACTATAAAACTTTTAGAAGAAAACAGAATATATTTGTGATGTTGGGGTAGGCAAAGATTCCTTAAGCCATAGAAAGCATGAATCATAAAAGAAAAAAAATTGATCCAGTAATTGAGCTGAAAACTGCTGCTCATCAAAAGACATTATTAAGAAAATAAATTGGCAAGCCACAAACTAAGAAAAAGTTTGGCAAAAGAAATAAGCAACCTATGTAAAAATGGGCAAAAATCTTGGATATTTCACAAAAGGCCGTATCAATAGCCAAAGCACATAGAGAATGTTCAGTATCATCATTAGTCAGCAAGGAAATGCAACTCAAAGTCTCAGGGATATTTCACTGTATACCCACTAGGATGGCTAATGCGAAAAAAGGAAAGACAATAGCAAATGTTTGAAAGGATGTAGAGCCATTAGAACTCTTGCTTATTGCTGATGGGAATGTAAAATGCTATAATTATTTTGGAAAACTGTCAGTTTCCTAGATGTTAGACATGCTGCAATTTTATTGTCAGACATTTGTTCAAGGGAAATGAAAACATATGTTCACAAGAACCTTGTATAAGAATGTTCCTAGCAGTTTTATTCATAATAGCCTACAAATGGAAATATCCCATTTCTGTTGAGAGGAAAATGGATAAACAAACCTGTATATTCCTACAATGGAATACTACTGGACAAAACAAGAATCATACTATTGTTACTAATGGATAAACTTTATGGTGAATGAAAAAGACCTCAGACACAAAAAAATTAGGTAATGTATTTTTACATTTATATGAAATTCTAGAATAGACCAAACAAAATTGTAATAGAAATCAAATCATTAGTTGTTTTGGGTATTGAGAGTTGACTGCAAAGGGTCACAAGCTTACTTTCTGGGATGATGGAAACTTTCTGACTCTTCATAGGAGTGTGGGTTACATGAGTATAAGCATTTGTGAAAACTTGAGTGAATGATCTTGTCAGAATTCAAGAGTATAATAAAGATGGGAAGGTAATCCTCACAGGTGTCAGCTGGGATTGGTATCCAGAACCATACATGTCAAGTCTGTGCGTCTGATAACCATACTCCAGACCCGTGGTTTTCAGCTGGGGATCATTTTGCCCCTCAGGATACTTTTCGCATTGTCCGGAGACATTTTTGACGGTCATCACTGGGCGGGGGTGAAGGAGCATTGTATTACTGGCATTTGGTGGGTAGAAGTCATGGAGGCTGCTAAACATCCTACCATCACATGAAAGTCCCCCACAACAAAGAATTGTCCAAAATGTCACTGGTGCCAACTTGGAGAAACCTATTCTAGATCAGCCCTTATTATGGAAGCTAAATCAGCCTCAGCCAACCAGATGTTGACTCTATTCATAGTCCAAATCAATAGTGGAAACAGCATTTGCACAAATTACCTATTTCTTCCTCAACAGAATTTAATATCAAATATTTGTGAATATACAAAATCTCAAATTTCGAGATAAAAGTCCATGTGTTAAGAGCACTTCCAAAATCAAAAATTAAATGTTTTGTTTGATTGTCAAATTCTTAAGGTGAGGTTTTGTTCTTAACTTTTGTTTCATTACATATTCAAGTGAATGATCTTGATTATCTTCCTTTAAATCAAATAAAAAAGGCTTTATTATTAGATCAGTGGAAATAAATGACAGTAATTTTTTCCCTTCCCTCTACAGGATGACAGGAAGTGAATTTTTTTCTCGTTTCCCGGAACTCTATCCTTTTCTTCTCCAACAGTTGGAAGCTGTAGCTAATACTGTGGACAGGTAAGAAGAGACACAGTGAGATCAAGGAAGGTAGTTACTTCATTAATGGAGATTTTTCCTTCCAGGCAACAGTTTTTAATCCCCTCTTTCCTTGTAACATAGATGGATTTTTTAAAACGGCTTCTTTATTACATCATGTTGCCTGACTCTCTACGATAGATGTATCCTGAAAAGTTGTATAATATCCTGTTTTTATATTTTATATCTTTAAAATCCTGCTTCATATTGTCTTGTCAAATGTAATATTGTTTTTAGTGAACATTTTTCAGGAACCAGGTTCTTAGAAGCACATGGTGATTTCTTCGAGAAATCATTTTCTTCCCATGATATTTAAAATCTGTGTGTTTACATACTGAGTTTGCTGTCACAAACACCTGCCATTTTTTTCTTACGGGCCTGCGACAGTCAACCATTGTGACCTTAAGCAAATAGCTGACTAATCCGGTCACCTGTGATCAGAAATGGTACCAGCCCACCTGAGCAAAGGTGGCCAGTGACCCTGGAAACATAAAGTAAAGCCATTCAGAGGGCTTCCAGTCCGATCAGGGCAGATAGCAAAGTTTACCATTGTCCTTTCAATCACATTCTGTACTGATGGTGGAATTGTTAGAATGGACATCTTAGAACATGGGCTTTTATATTCTTCTAGCAATGTTTGCACTTGATATGAATTCATACCAATCATCTGTAATGGGAAAGCAAAATAGCATCAGTGAATTTTACTTCTGTTTATGATACATTTCCTCACATGAGTAATTTGTACAGACAGGCTTTTCTAGCCCCAGTAAGTGGCTGTTCAAGCTTTCATAAGTACATTTGGCTGTTGAAAGTTTCACATTGCATATTCTGAAACAGCCACCCCACTACTGTATGAACAGCTCAAACCAAAACACAGACGCGAATTAACAGTTAGCTTTGAGAAGAGAGTCGTGTGCAAAAGCCCAAACCATGGCTTTGCCAGTAGCTCTTCCTCATTTGCACATTAGGAAAACATAAGGTGAATGGAGGGAAAAGAAGGAAAGCTATCTTCCAATCATAGAGAGTCTCACTTGATACTCAGAATTATTTAATGAGAAAAATGTTTGAAGATAGTGCTGTACCTCTTAAATTTTAAATCTTTTATGTACAATAATTTTTTTCAGTGACGCAGGAGAACTAAACCGTCATCCAAGCATGTTTCTCTTACTTCTGGTGTTGGGGAGACTCTACCCTTCCCCGATGGACGGCACCTCTTCCACTCTCAGCATGGCACCTTTCATTCCCTTCATTATGAGGTAGGGTGTGTTTCCTGGAAATAACAGCGTGGGCAGTTATGAGGTATTTTAACTGCTCTTATTTCAGAAACTATAGATTTTTTTTTTTTTTTTTTACTTTGGGAGGGGTCTTGTGAAAGTGGGGGCCTGAGGGTTATTGTCATTGCCCCCAAGTGGTCTCCAGTGTTTCAGAGGACAGTGCTTCTCCCTTGGGTGCCAAAGCCCATATCCACTGTTTAAATAATGTTTCCTTGGCACTCTGCCTGCTAATGGATGTGATAAGAGATGCCTGCTTTTGAAAAACAGCATTATATCCCCTGTCCAGGTGTTGAAGAGAACATTTGTCTCTTCACTCCAGAGGAGTTTGCTAGTGGGTGGAAGGGGTAGCATCCAGAGGGCAGTGCTGTGTGGCACAGGTTCATTTCCTGCCCATCTTCTCTTTGAAGCGTGGGGCACCTAAGAAAAAGCCACACATGCAGGTTATACATGGAATCAGACGACAGCAGGCTTTCCTATTTCTAGAGCTTATTACCCCTTTCTCTGGTATAGGTTTTGAGGCATTGCCAACTTCTGATCACCTTTTTCATTTTTGATCCAAGGCATCAATAAATAGGCCTCCAAAAAGTATTGAAATTTTCTTAGGAAACATTTCAGAAGCCCAGTCATATTAGTTAGCTTTTACCTTTCTGCTTGCCTCTTGATAAAATAACACTTTCATTTTTGTTTATCTACCCAAAATTGAAATAGACTTAGAGCCAAACGATAAGGTACACCAAGCTCAGGAGAACGTGTTTGTTATTTATGTGGCGTCCTGGGTTCCACTTCCTGGTTTCACAGAGCTGACTGATGCATTTTAATGTGAGAAACCATTAAACACAAGATGCTGGCATGTGATTGCTGTAGCCATTTGTTTGCACCAAGCTCTGGCTGCGGCTCTACTGTTATCTCTGATCACAGAGATGACTCACTCAGATTGGTTTTTGTTTCCTGATATACAAAGTTACCAGTCTCCTGTATCCAGCATTTGGTGATTCATTTTAGGAATTTGGGTCGTAAATTTTACTTTCAGGAGCATTTCAAAATTGTACTTTCACATATAACTGGAAAGAACTGACAAATGTTTCAGCAGGTTGGTGGGGCGGGGGAGAAAGGCACATGCTCAGAATTACAGCGTCCGGTAGAAACAAAGACGTGCCTTAGAACTTTGTCATCCTGTGTTGAGAACATTCAATTTATGGAAGCTCATTACTAATCGGTGTTATGTGTTGCATCCTAGAAACCAGAAATTACTACGTTGAAAGTATCCTTCCTGTTATTTATTAGTATAATCAGTATATTTCAGTATATTTATTAGTGTAATCGGAATGCTCATATTACTAATTACATTCAAAGCCCTTATTAGATAACAAAGATCACATTAATATAGAAGATTTAAATATTACCATAAAGCCAGTGTCCTCCGTATCATTATTTATTTATTTACTTATTTATTTTAAGTTTATTTGTGAGAGAGAGGGGGTAAGGGCAGAGGAAGAGAGAGAATCCCAAGCAGGCTCCATGCTGTCGGCAGAGAGCCCAACGTGGGGCTTGAACTCACAAACCATTAGATCATGACCTGAGCCAAAATTAAGAGTTGGACGTATAACTTACTGAACCCCTCAGGCACCCTAATGTATCATTTTTTAAACTCAGCAGGCACAAAGTGTCCATTACACTGCCCTTCCAGGGAAAATGCCTTGGTCAGTAGTTGCTTTCTACCCAAATAAAGATTCATAGAGTGCCACCAAACAGCATGAGTGCCACAATTGATTCCTTAGAGAATCAATAGGCTCTGATTTATTGAATGTCCGTTTGTGGTATAGAGCAATTTTCTCAAACTTTAAGAGGTAAACCCATCACTTAGGAATCTTATAAATTCTGATTCAGTAGGTCTGGAGTGGGGCCTGAGGGTCTGCCTTTCAAACAGACTTCCAGGGAGTGCTGATGCTGTTGGTCTAAGGATCACACTTTGAGTACCAAGATTAAATTTGGAATATTAAACTTCATCAGAACCCTTCCCCACCTCTGCACACACAATTTTAATAAATTAGACAGTAGTGGTAGGGTCATACTTGGTACTTGATTAGGCTATTCAGAGGGTTTATGAGAAGTAGATTTTGACCCAGGAATGCAGAGAACAAGCAAAAAAAAAAGTATTCTGAGCAGAGAGGTTAGTAGGAAGTACACCAAGGTCTGTCAAGCTTTGACTATTTGCCAGGCACCAAACCAGGCGTTTTGCTTACAATGACTCTGAGAGGAGGTGTTATCACCCCCACTTTCCTGTTGAGGAAATTGAGGTTCAGAGAACGAATCAGTTACAGAGCTAGATATGAACCCAAGAACATATGGTTGTCAAGAGTGTTGGGTATGCTCTTTCTATTACACCAAAACAACCAGCTCCCTTTCATGTAGCCAAGAGCAGTGGCTACACTGAGTAGGTGCATGGGCAATTAGGAGGGAGGAGGAGCAGTTAGGAGGGAGCCTAGGGAGAAGAAGAGAGGAAGATCCAGAGTTGGTGGATCTGAGTGTAGGCTGTTTCTAGGATGTAGAAGTCATGTCCCCACTAGCAGTAGTGAGGATGGCTTGATCAGATGCAGCCATTCTCTTGGGCTCACACCTGCAAGGTCATTGCCGAAGGTAGCAGGGTTAGTCTGTGACCAGGTATGGAGAAGCTGGCTTAACTTTCCTGACCATCTTCTGTGATACAATGGAAGGATCCTAGTCTTGGAGTTCAGTCAAAACTCTACTTTGGGGTTTCATCAACCTAGCACAGGGGCAACCCCATGCTGCCCTAAAATGTTTACAATCACTCAGGGCAGAGGAGCCATAAATACATTTTTAAAAAATAGTGAATTTAGGGGCACTTGGATGGCTCAGTTGGTTAAGTGTACAACTTCGGCTCAGGTCATGATCTCATGGTTTGTGGGTTCAAGCCCCATATCAGGCTCTGTGCTGACAGCCCAGAGCGTGGAGCCTACTTTGGGTTCTGTATGACCCTCTCTCTGCACCTCCCCACTCACACTCTGTCTCTCAAAAAAAATGAATAAATGTTTAAAAAAATTTTTAATAAATAAACAATAGTGAATTTGACAAAACTGTACACATTTGATTTAAATTACTTCTGAGAAAATTATGCATGAAGGAAGTGGAAGATTGATCATAAAACCTGTTATTTCAGGCAATATTTGCAGTCCTAGTGATGGTAAAGAATGGTGTATTTTGACCTGGGATGATAGCGAAAAAGATGGATATATGCACGAGTGGATAGGCGGTGCTTTATTTTTGTAGCATTGATGGTGTTAATTTATGTACTTGGAAGAGTCTAATCAGGCCCTCGGATGTTCTGAGTTTAGTGAAATAGAAATTTTTCATCGAGTGGGAGTACCACAAAGGTTGCTCTGACCGTGCTAAGGTGAGTTGCCCAATAAGAAGATTAAAAGCCCCAGTGACAGCCTCTTATTTCCCTTTGGTTTATGTATACTTCCTTTCTCTCTCTAAGGTGTCTGTAGGTATTGTTTGTTTTTTTTTTCCCTTTCCCCACATTTGGGAGCATAAGCCTATACTTTGCTTATAGGCTGCCGCTCTACTTTGTTGGCTTGAATCTTAGAAGTTCTGATCTGGGTTTTCCAAAGTGATGCATGTGTGCAGTTATGCTTGTTGCATCATCTTGGAAGAGAAATGATAAGTTAATCACGATATTTTGTTTACCAGTATTTTTTTTTTAATCCAAGGCATTTTATGTGTCCACTGCTGTGCTGGGTCCAGATTCACAGCCCTTTACCACGCAAATATGATGCCTTCAATTTAAGACCGTTCACCCTTTAGTTCAAATACCACAGAGTAGAATGACTCATATTTTAAAAGGGACCCTGACTGGCTCCCTGAATACACCTTCCTTGTCTAGGGCTTTCTACAGACCAGAATATCTGTGTACAGGTACCTTTGAATTCCCTTTCACAAAGGAGATTCAAGTTTGAATTGAAAAGCTATAGGAAACCAAATATGCCTCCCAAACCTAGGCCACAGTGTGAAGTCCTGAACAGAACAAAAGCCATGGATTTAAGAGACCTGGTTCTGTCTAAAGTTCTGCCACTGACTGACTAGCTGCGACAAGGCTCTCTACCCTCTCTGGACTGGTGTAGTACCTGTGTGTATGCAGGTGTCTACTGAGACAGAAAGGCCCTTCTATTGCTGACAGCAGATCTCAGCATTGGATTAACACCTGTGAGAGATACCCCTCCCCTGCCTTTTTTTCATTTTTTTGGGTGCTTTTAAAAGGATCTCCAACCCCACCCCCCCCCGCTTTTTGGGGCTTATTTTCATTGTGAAGGACTTTCAATATGTCTTTCCTCAAATCATTCCACCTTAGATAACTTTTCAGTGAAATCTGCCGTTCTTTTCTCTGAAATATATTGAGGTGCAAATAACAATACAGTCTTTAATACATGGCAGTGGAAATCACCCATAGGGACCTATGCTGACTTTTGTAGTTGAGATATTGAAATACAGCCAACAATAAAAAAAATTAGAAAATACATGTTTTATACATTTAAAAAATACTTCATGAGACCTTTGGATTGTACCACTCTTAAAAAGGGAGAAAGGGTGGCAAGAGTACAAATACTAAGAGTTAGGCCTTTTAAGCCTGTGATATTACGAAATAATATTGACCCTTGTTTTCTTGTCTTTGGAAGTTACATAATTCACAGATTACCATGTTATTCCTTACCCATGTTAAGGAGTTGAAGAAACTGGTTTTCCTTGGTGTAGAGTTGGGGTTTCTGCAGTAGACAATAGATAGCTTCTACCTTCATTTGTGATTATAATACTGGGAACTCCCCTTCAAGGCTGCAGGCACAGTTCTATCTGCTCTGTCTTCCCAGAATCCTCATAGATAAGTAGAGGGCTGACTTTGCCTTACAGAGAGAGCAACAGGCAGAGGGCAGTTGGAACACTGCTGGAAAGGATGACATGGCCTCCTGCCTATTTGTTCATTTCAAGCCTGGCTCATCTCTCCCTCCGAATGGCTATAGCATTTGTTCCTTAAACCTCTTATCCTACTATTCATCATTATTGTATCATAACCGTAATTTATATGCTCAGTGCCTGTTCTCTCCAGATAAATCTTACCCTCTTTCCATGCAGAAGCCACTCTGGGTTTTTTGGTTTGTTTCTGTTCTTTGGTACCTTTCTCTGCCTCGCCCAGGTTTGGGCACAGAGACTGAATTATTAACCTAGAAATGAGAGTAATTGCAAATTGAGACATTTTGTGTCTTAGATCTGTGTATCTGTGAAGTACTTAAGAACTCCTAGTCCTCCAGTATTCGAGCCCCATTGCCTATCCCACTGGTTAATGATTTTGAAGAAAGGAAGCTCGGCTGGGTCTTGTGTTTTACCTGGTCTTTGAGGAGTCTGTATGAGCTCTGACATTTACTTTTCTTTTGCTTCACCTCTCTGACCCTCTGTTTCCTTATGTATCAGATTAAAGTCTTGGATATTGCCTAGGTCCTCTCTGGCTTCATGGGCCTGTGACCTGAGCCTTTCCTGGCCTCTGAAACCCTTTCCCCTGCCTGACTGCTTTCCAGAAAACTGCTCTGGAGGCCCACCTGCTGCAGGCTTTAGCACTAAACAAGAGGAGACTGCATTGATAAGCATGGAAGAAGGAGGGAGTTGTCGTGGTGGTTTTTCTTTTTTTTCCTGAAAATCATAGAACTATCTAAAAAACACCTTCCCGATTATTATGGCATGACTAAGGGGGCCCTTGTGTGCTTCAGGCTATCAGTCTGTATAATGGGGATAATACTACTTACAAAACAGCAGATAAAAGTCCCTTTGGTTTGCTTTTTAAGAAAAATTCTATAGAGAGGAAGGGGTTGATGGTGATAGAAAAAGGGCAGACTTTTTAAAACTCCTGCTTTGGCTTGTCCCAACCAGTAAACTGGAAGGAGGGCCTGAAGCTAGATGCAGGGGAGGAGATTAAAAAAGAGCACTGTGTTGTCTGTCCTGTTGAAGGCAAATTCCTGGACCCAGGTGATTACAGGCTCGGGTACAGGTGAGCCTAGAACCATGTCAGTAATTTGGGGAAAATGTGGGGTAGGAATTCTGCTAGGAGCTTGAAGAAGGATTTTTAAAAGACAAGGGAAAAGGCATATTTTATCAGTGACCAAACAATTGTATTGCTATGGACTGTTTTAGACTGGATCATTCAATGTGTTACTTGCAAGAGCTTCACACTTTGTTTGCTGAGGTCGAATAAGGATTCCCTAAGAATAAGTCATGCCTGAGTCACCTCACTGTTTTGATGGGATTGCCAGTCCGATAGATGAGGGCAATGCTGCTTTATTTAACATTGGAATTACTTACTTAAATGAACACAGACTAGATCTCATGTTTATCAGGTTTGCATATAACATAAATATAAGTGGTGATAGAATCAAAATTCAAAATAGTCTTTAAGCATGGGAGTAATACAAACTCAGGCTAGTGGCCATTACTTCTATGTGGCTGGGGAAGAAGGGGATAAAATTGAGGAAGTGTATACTAGGAGCTTCAGTTTTATTTGTGATGTGTTCTTAAGGTGGGTTCTGGGCAAGTGGTTGATTGTCAAATGATTCCATATACTTTATTGTATTTGGTATGTCTGACATTGTCCATAATTTAAAAATAATATTCAAAAGAGCCTTGGAAGACTGGATTGATGGACTGAGATGATCAAGATGACATTTAGTAGAGATAGGTGTCATATTCTGATTTTCTAAAGAAAAGCCAATATTGTGTACTTACAGGATGAGAGCCCTCTGTCTCCCTAGCAGTTTTTATGAAAACATCTTGGGGAGTGGGATTTCCTGGTGAGCCCTGAGGAAGCAGTGTGACACAGTTGCTCCTTCCAGACAGTGAAAACTGTAGTCCCCCTGAATTCTCCTGGTCAGATTAAACCTGCATCCTTGTGCTTATTCTGGTGTTCTGCTCTGGGCTTCCCATTTTGGGAGGGTCACTGATAAACTAATATTTATCCAGAGGAGGTGACCAAGATGAGGAAGAAGCTCAACATCTGGAAATAGTTAGACTGGAAAAGACTTAGAGGCAACATGGTAATGGTCTTTACATACTTGAGAGGCTGCCATATGGCAGGAGGCACATAATTTCTTTCTTGTACTCCCAATGGGAAAGTAAGAGATAGATTTCAGATTTTCATATAAAGAAGAATTTTGTGAAAGTTAGCATTCTCCATCAAGAGAATGAACAGATTTCCAGAATGCTGAACTGCTGGTCATTGAAAGCATTCAAGAAAAACTGATCACTTGTTGTTGGGCTTTCTATAGTACATCTGAGGTTGAGTTAGATGACCAGCAGGGCATCTTTTTGAGAGGTCTTATTTCAGAACAGCTGAACAACTCAGGTGTAGATTCTAAATGAGCAGTGAAGGAAATGATAAGCCTGCCTCTGAACCTGTTACATGTATTTGTACATTTTTATTTATAGGTTCTGTCTCCCAAAGAAAAGAAATTAGGGTGCCATTCTTGGCATGGCCCACAAGGTCACAGTGGTTTGCTCCTATGTGCCCTCCAGCAGTTAATTCACTTAAATTTAGCTTCTAAGTAACTTCCATAACTTTGTTCTGGATAGTTCTGAAAACATTTTTTTTGGCCTATGGGATGTTATGTCTGAAAAGCATTCCTTATTAATTTAATTATCTTTTTTGTGGTTGCTATATTTTTCTCCATTCCAGATGTTGCCTTAAACCACATTTGTTTTCTGACAAGTACAAGAAACATCTGAGTCTTTGAGAAAAGTCAGAGATGCTTTTCTGAAAAGTGAGTAAGAGAGAGAACTCTTTGTTGCCCAAACTTCCTGAAGGATCTTCTTTGAACAGAGATGCCTATAGTGAGAACATAAGCGTCCCCAAGCCTAGCCCATTACCAGAAGAGACAACTGAGAATAGGTCTTTGCTGGTTGCTGTCAATGGAGAGCCTGTCCCCACCTGGCCAGCCTGGAGGTCCAGCAGAACTCCACTCTCCCATGGCTACTGTGAAATTCCATGAGCCTTAGAGACGGGGATTAAAGGTCAGGAGTGTCCCTATACCATCCTGATCTGCCAGCAATGGTTGGATGAAAGGAAGGGAACTGTCATCCCATCAGTGTGTGGAACCTCTGACCTCTGGTTTTACTAGTGTGACTCTGATACCAGGTCCAGCTTTGGACAAGATTGTCAAGGTGCAGATGTTCAGTTCCACTTGGGGGGAGTTTCCAGCGTTTCCATTTTCCTCTCTGCCTCTAAGCCAAACCTGTGCCCACTTCTTCCTTTCATACACATGTGTTAATGACCCTAGTCTTTACCTTTCTTGGGACTGTTTGTTGTATTACAGAGACATAAAGCAATGACAATTGGTTTTGGGGTTTTAGGCCTTAAATGGGGGAGGACCTAAAAGCAGAGACTGGAAGGTTTGTTTCCTAATGCTGGTGAATTCACAGTTCATGCAGCTACTCATTCCATCCCCTTTTTACCGGGGCCCTGCCTACCTAGTGCTTCATTCTGGAGTACTGTGCTCATGGCCTTCTGAACTTCTGAATTCTACTCAGGGGTAGCTGAGCTTCAGCATGTGGAATCAAATCATGTTTCCTGCATTGTGTGGCTTTTTTGTGAAGAGTACTGGCATAAAAGGATACTCTGTCATCTGTCACTGATTTTTATCTCTTAGTTCCTAGAGAGGGGCCTGGCCAACTTCATCTCTGGTGCCAGATCTCTTTAAGACCGTTTTCTAAATATGTTTTTGAACAAAAGGAATGAGGAATTCACCTCTTAAGGAATGCATTGACAAAGCAAGCTAAAAAACCAAAACTTGTAGAGACCAGCTTTTCTTCAGTGTTATCTGTTCCTTCAACAGGCCAATTCAGGTCATGTTAGAACAAGTGATTCGATCTGCAAACAGCTTCATTCGTAGGCAAAATACTTGATAATGATGATAATCCATGGCCTATTGCTGCCATTCACTCTAAAAGTTAGAATCCAATCAGTTAATAGATTAACAAAGTAGTTGTTAAATGTCCATTGCATACCTAGCTAGCCTTGGGTCTTGGGTAAGATGCAAAGTAAAGGAAGAAGGTATTCATCCTTGAAGAACTTCCGGCCTAGCTAGTGAGATAAAAGCCACAGTTCTCCACCTGACATAGTGAATTTTAACCACTGAATTATGTGGTAGATACGCTAAGGGCCAAGGGCCAGTAAACAAGGGGAAGAGCACCCGTGTTCTTGGAGAACTTCAGGAGATTCTCCCAAGTAGCAAGGCAGGAAAAGAAGGGAATTCAGTCTTCTTTCTCCAGGACTTTTAGAACTCCCCCATGGTGATTAGCAGCTCACGCAAAATGAGAGAAAAGTCTTGCTGTCTACTGTGTAGACGGTTGGATCTAACAAGGGAAAGATTGTGATAAAGAGTTTTATGATTTATAACTTGGAAGTCATCATAAGGAGCTTTGCTGTCACTTGAATCAAGGGTGACCCAGGACATTCAGAAAATAAATAGTTTGCTGCTTAACAAGAGACACCAATGGTGGAGAATCTTTGCTCATTTTGATAAAGGACAGTATTTGCTCCGAGTTTTACATTTAAGGCATATGGAAATAATAAATAGTTGTAGGAAAACTATTATCAATATAGTAACATTTAAATTTCAAAATATTTTATTAATGTCGTTCCCTAAGGAGCTTTCATTTCCTTAGTCTTAATTATTTTCTCAAGACTTGTAGCCAAGGTGCTCAGCAGGCATTTTTAGCGTTAAACTGAAGGATTGGATAGTACCAAGCCCCAAATGCCGACTGATATGCAGTCATCTTATCCTACGAGGTAGGGAGTGTTTTAAGAACACTCTTTAGGCAGCAAATACAAATTAGAGAATAGAGTAGGAAGGCAAAGATGAATTATAGTAGGCTTAAAATGAGGACAAGGAAAAGTAATGACCCAGCGTGTTTGGGATATCTTTCCCGGACTGGCACAGTTTTTTTCCTCCCTCTCCTCTGGGCCTTGACCCTGCCCGGTCTATTTATAATCTTCTAGTTAAAACAAGCTGCATTAGTCACATCAACTGCCCAAGATGCATTCACTCCATATCCTTTGTATCTTATTTTCTTCATTTGCCTTGAGCCTTGAGACTCTTGACTGCTCTTCTCGCCTCTCCTCCATACCAGTTACGGATTTATTCACCATTTATTCTTGTTCTTCATTTTATTTTGTGAGTGCTCTTGTCATCAGTTCATCTGTCCAGTAAATATATTTGCTGAGGGCCTACTTTGTGTTGTTGCCTAAACCCAATGCCCCTACTTTTGTCACCTCCCATTTGCAAGAGAAAGTAGAGGCCTTCAGGCCTAGACTCTTCATGGAGGTGCCCACCCTACCTCTCCCCATAGTTCTCGCCCATATTTTATAGCTAGATGCTTGGAAAAGGTTTTCTGTGTTCATTCACAGGCCCCATTCCCTGACCCCCTCCCTCGCCATTCATTCCTTAAACTACTGTAGCCTGGATGCCTCTTATACCTACCACTTCACTGCTATTGCCCCTACAAGGGTACCATAGGAGTGACCTAGTTCTGAAAGCCACTAGATGCTCTTTAGTGCTCATCTTTCTTTCCCTTTCTCTAGAATTTGACACTATTGCCCATTCCCTTCTCCATGACACTCTTTCCTCTGTGACCTTCTTTGGCCATTATATCTTTCTTCTCTGGAAGGACCCCTTCCTCCTGCTGCCTCCCAATATTGATGTGTCTCTTTGCCCTGCCCTCTGCTCTCTTCATTGTCACTTTGCATGCACTGTCTGTGGTTGCTCCTCACATACAATGAGTGATGTCCTAGATCTAGAACTTGTACATAATCCTAGGTTCAGCATTCTACTAGACAACTCCTTCTGCATGTCCCATAAACACCTAAAAGTACGCAATTTCAAAACAAGTCTCCAGGTAATTCCTCTGTACCCTGAGGTTTGAAACAGCCATCTCTTAGGGCTTAGCACAACGTCTAACATCACATTCCATCTGGCGAGCTGTAGTCAGGACCTCTTGAAAGGAAGCATGTTCGAATCAGGACTCAGGATATCACAAGGATCCTCCCGATGTCATTGACTGTGTTCATGTGTACTCAAGGAACATTGGTGTAAAAAGTCACTGACTTTTGATATCCCTCCAGTAAGTTTGAAATGATTTGCCTTTTTTCTCTTATTGATGATCGTCTGTTTGAGGTAGCAAGGTAGCAGGTGTTGGTACCTTTCTTTGGAGATGGAAAAGCCAAGGCCCAAAAAGAGTAAGCATCATATGTCTATGGCAAAAACATCGTTGAGGAGTCAGTCTATAAGGACTGATTCACTTATTCAATAGATATTTGCTGCAAACATCGATTGTGTGTCGGGCACGGTAGAAATACAGTGGCGTATCAGATAAGATTTTGGTCTAATGGACTATCCTTTTTGGTATGCTGCTTCTTGGTCCCTGTCTTCTTTGCCCTGATTTGTTCCATCAAATTAGTAACAAATGATAATAATTAGTTATGTGCCAGACAGTGTTTTAGAACTTGACACATACTCATTCAATCATTATGACAACACTGTGAGAGGTCTGTAATGTTATTCTCCCCATCCTACAGAGAGGATAAGTTGGGCTGTAGGAAGGTTAGAAATGTGCCCTAGGTCATATTCTGCTAGTAAGTGATAAGGCCAGGATCTGAACCAGGTAGTCTGGCCCCAGAACCCAGGCTCTTTGCCACACTCTTAGCCACACTGGCCCTTAACACCACAGAATGCCTGCTTCTGATGCTGCATGGCTAGTAAGTTCTCCACATGCCAAAATTAGCCTACAGTTTTAAATAACAAACATTTGGACTTACTTTGCTTTCTTGAGGTGTTCCTCCACCCACCTTGGGCATTGCTTTGGCAGTGGTCTCATTTCCTAATCTGCAATCAGTAGAAAAGGAAGAAAAGCTCACAG
Source organism: Cryptoprocta ferox (assembly GCA_028646485.1). Lineage (NCBI taxonomy): Eukaryota > Metazoa > Chordata > Mammalia > Carnivora > Eupleridae > Cryptoprocta > Cryptoprocta ferox. The sequence goes on along the minus strand of CM053576.1, from coordinate 59,031,202 downwards.
TTAAGCCCAAGTGGTTGTGACAGGTTGCTAAATAAAACTGGCCCAACTGAAGTTCTGAGATTCTTGAGAAATACTGAGTTTCTTACAAAAGAAATTTTCCTTAGAATAGGAAATCATGGGCCGTTGCACAGTTGTGAGTGTCTTAGCAAAGAGAAAATGTGTCTTGAGGCCCAAGAAGCATAAAGTCTTAACGAGATTATTTGTGAGTTACTCTTTATTCATAACTTTTAAACTGTTAGAGAATATATTGTTCATCTGTCTATACCACCTTAAGTTTCCACAGTCGAAACTTCACATAACTTTGAAAACCTTCCGAGTTGCTGAAAGAAAAAGTAAAAAAAAATTACAGCTACAAACATTTATGTAAGACTTTGATGTTTACAGAGCACCTTCTCACACAGTAGCTCACTTGATCATCCTCTTTTGATTCTCTTGGAAAGAAAACAATTGCAACGCTATCAGTCAGCACATGTTGAGATTTTGAAAAATTGTCAACGTTTGCTTGTGTGGTAATCTTACACTTAATGTGGAAAAATGGCAAGTCTGAATCGTGAAGAGTTCAAATCACTGACTATGATGAAGTGAAAGTTCCGTTACTCCAAACTGCGTGGAGTAACTTCGGGGAGCGGCTCCAGTGGCTAGGCGGCAACAGCCCCTGGTTACCGCAGTAGCTGATAACCCAAGGCCTCTGACTGTGGGTTGAAAATCGCCCCCCTTGTTTCTCAGGCTTGCATTTTTCATGTGCACAGTCGTACCTCGCTCCTTCACTAAGCAAAAATTACTGGCCAGACCTGCTGGGAGGCACACTAGGACCAAGATGTGCCCTCCGGTTGTTTTTTCTTTTGTATTGGAGAATTCCTGGCCTGGGATATTCATGTCCTGGCCACCGGTCCCCAAGAGATGGCCTCATGTCTCCTAACTTTGAATGAAAATTCTCAGTCCCAAAGGGAAACTTCAGCTCATCCTCAGTCTAAATAACCACAACAATCAAAATTAGGCAGGCCCACACGAATGAGATTTTTCTGTTTGGTCCCTACAATGTCCAGAGCATTAACAAAAATATGCATTTGTATGAGAGGTGCTGCGGTGTAAATAAAGCACCTCCTTTTTGATTATTACAAATCAAAATTTGTTGGCTACTTAGAAAAAGCCCATCTTTTGGGGTAGAAACTATGGAAATATAAGCCAAGAAAAAGCTGAATTGTTACTGAAGGTTGTGTCACACAGACAAGAAAATAATGTAAAAAACAGTGGGTAGAAAATATTTCAAACACTAAGCAAGTGAGTCCCTTAAGGCTCTCCTTTTGGGTGATGGTTAAGGAGTGTGGGTTTGTTTTGTTTTGTTTTGCTTAACTGTTTTATTATTATTATTATTATTATTATTATTTTAATTTTAATTTTTTTTGCCAGAAGAATCTCTTTTTTTCTCTAAAGCCAGAGTTTAAGGCTCAGCTTCTTCTCAGCTTGGATGAAATGAAAAGTGAAATTCGTTTAATACTAATTATAACCTGCATAAGTCTAGTGAAGAGAAACTTCAGAAATGTAATTCTTGTTTTCTAGACTGAGCCTCCATGCTATATAATTAATATAATTCAGTCACTTTGTGCCCATTTTTTTCCCCCTGCATGATTTAAGAATTTAATTCAGAGCCAGAATAAAAACCGGACTTAGGGAAAACTTGCAAAGACTGGAGAGGGATTTGCATTCTGCTGTCATGGTTGAACACGTCCCAAAAGTGCCAGCGTTAGAATGCCATGTCCTGACAGAAGTCCCTGTTGAAAACTGGCCAGCAGAGAGGCTTCCTAGCGCCGTCCCCTCGTCTGCACTACCAGGAACTGTCTGTCGTGAGGGCCCTGAGTAGAACCAGGGGGCCTCCACAGGATTGCTGCACAGCCTGACAGAAGCTGCGGTCTGGTGTATAAGCCCCAGGCTGTGTGGGTTTTGGAACTGGCCAGCCACCCTGGCTCAACCCTGGATAAATATTCCCGGGTTCTAAGTAGGATGGGGAATTCAAAACCCTGTTTTTCCCAAGTCCTTCCTTAACCAATCCGTGACATGTTGTTATGAGGTCTGAGTGGAATGGCCGTGTGTGGAGGGAGAATAAGGGAATGCTTTCTACTACTAATTAATTCGACCTCCCTAATGGTCCCTTTTCCTGTTAGGAATGAAGCCACCCAGCGGGCCAGATTCTAACCCTACTATAGCCATTCACCCGGACCCAGCTTTACCCCTAAGGTAGTTGAAAACTATCTGAAATGATCTCGGAAGCCTTAAGTGGTGCCTTCTACCCACCCAGTTTTCTCAGATGCCTCCTCCATTTTGAGCTGAACTTGGGAAGTTTCACAGATAGACTTTTCATTATTTAAGTATATGGTTTCGATCCCTTCTAAAATGGAAATCCCACTGTGAGACATAGTACTTTTAAGTTATTATTAGTCACTTATGCCACCATATGGTTTAGTTTAAGTTTCTTGGGTTTGGACAGGAAGGGAAATAGAAGACATCGGTTGGGTGAAGTGTATGGGGAAGGGATAAGGTCGGTGGTGGGGAGAGGATGCAGAACTTTGAACAAAGGCAGAAAGCAAGTTGCCACCTTCACATATGTGGTATGGGTGAAGACTACAGTGACTTCTTCCCCACCAGAATTTGCTCTCATGCCTTCAGTGAAAGGGGGCTTCCTAGTTTCTAGTCACCTCTTCCTTCTGGCAGGGAAAGACTTGAAGGTTTTTTTTTACAGCTCTGACTCTTCCTTACGCCTTCTAGATTGTGGTTCTATTTCCTTCCAGAGATGAAAGCTTGATTTTGTCCCCTTCCAGAATAGTTCCAGGCAGCAGAACACAGTGAATCCTTCCTGATAAAAGACTCTGCTGATAAAATGCCAGATTGTTATCAGAGAAGTGAAGTGAGGGGAGTCAAGTCCCTACCATTAATTACCTAGTTACAGCTCTGTTTATATCCTGTTCATTTGGGGGCATGTTTTCCTTGGACAGTTTCTTGTCTGTGTTCTGAACTGCAGTCTGATGTTTGTAAAAAATCCCAAAGGTCAGAATAGTGGGTTCCTTATTTTCCAAAGGGTTTAATGGCAAGGAAGAGAATATCAGAGTTTCTGTCTTCCATCTGGAAGAAAATGGACAAATGCTTGGGTTTGGTGGTTCATTCTTCACCTCAAGCATGCAAACCCTAGTGCGTTGAATGAACTATGACTTTGAATACTTAGCCAAGAAGTTACCTGGAAACAGAATGACATTTATTCTCTGTAAAGCCATGATTATCAACCAGTGAATGAGTATCTAGACATTGAGGCCAGACTCTAAAATTCTGTGAAACTTCTTGGAAAATGTACTCAGTGCCACTGAACTGTCCACTTAGGAATGTGTCAATTTTATGTTATCTGTATTTTACCACAATAAAAATAGATGAACAAATGAATAAATAATGCAGCTCCAGTAATTTGGTCACAGTTGGAAATACCAAAGGATTGGGCTGCACAGTCTGCTTTATTCTTAATGTAATTATTGTTGGATGTAGGCATTATCACCCTTTTGAAAGCGGTGAGACCGTGAGCACAGAGAACCACAGAGAACCTTCACAAGGTGAAGAGACTGTTTCGCCGCCATCATATGGATGTACTGGGAAATTTGGGGGTTGGAAGAGCCAGAGCCCTGTCTTGAAAAATAATGCTTCCAAACCACTGTAGCCACTTTCCTTCTACAAACGTAACAAATGAGGGGAATAAGGTCTCCTAATGGCTAGAATAGTAGCATCCAATGCTCTGATTCTCAAAGAATGGCACTGAAATGCTCCACGACCAGAAGTGGTATTAGGTAAGTGAGCCTCCTCTGTGGTATCTGGCAGCCAGTAAGTGGTCAGGCACATGTTTCTTCACCAAATTAAACTCACATCTGACCTTATGCTTTCCTGTTAGGTTGTGTCCTCAGTCCAACCCATTTTTGCTATAAGGCTCTTGACCTGTCACTCAGCCAGCTCTTTCAGCTTCACTGGTGATGGGGTTCTTTTTGAGGACTACACTGTTGCCTTTTTTTTTTCTTTTTCTTTCTTTCTTTCTTTCTTTCTTTCTTTTCTTTTTTTTTTTTTTTTTTTTTTTTTTTTTTGCTAAGCCAAGAAACTTTTCGAGCCCTGCAAACATGCTCCCTGGTGACATAGCTGCAGTACGAATTTCAGTGTAGAAAAAAAGAAAGAAATAGGAATATAGCTCTGTTCCAGATCTGAAACTTTTTCTCTTGTTAATCCTGGAAGCCCTGAACCCAGAACCCTGACTAAAAGATGCTTTTTTCCCTGTGTATGTGTGTGCTTAGGCACTTATTCCTACCATCGTTTGAAGGAGGTTGTGAGACCTTCATCGTGGTTTCAGCAATACTCTGCTCAAATTTAGTGTTTTCCTTAGAAAGGGCAAGAAAATATAGGAGCCTAGGAAGAAGTTAAAGTAAATTTAAAATATATAAGCTCACTTTGAGTGAAAACAGTAAAAATAAGCCCTGACCTTTTCTTATACGTAAAAAAAAAAAAATGGAGTTATTTTTTAAAAAGTATTCTTTTAGGAAATAAAGATTTTGCCAGAAATAACATAGATGGTTAAAGCAGTCTGGTGTGAAAGATGCATCTTAAAAAATCTCCCCTTTAAAAAAACAGATTTTTTTACTTTTTTCTTGACTAATGGTTTTGTCAGAGTAATCATTTGAACAATAAATGAAATGCTTTGAAGTATATAGGGGAGTAGAGAACTTTTCTGTGCCTTGTACAAAGTGGTGATACAGATTATAAACTAAATGATGGCAAATTCCACCCAGTGTCCAAATACTAGCAACTGTCACCAAAGCCATAGAAATCTACTGATGAAATCATGAAGATGAATGGAAGTGATCCAGATTGTTTAATTTCCTTTGAAATGTTGTATTTATTAGATCTTAGCACCCAAAAGTTAAACAGTATTGAATATCACACATAGCACTTTATTTTTAATCTTAGGTTGAAGGTTATATCCTTGGCATGATTGAAGAATGACTCATATAATTTGCACTAACTTTTTTTTTTTTTGATGGGTCAGGAGGGGAGCTAGGGAGTACGATGATACTGAATTGAGGCTAAATTTATTAATTGAATTCAAATGGAAGTAAATAAATGTCGCTTACTAATTTTCTTGTTTCTTTTTACATTCATGTATATGCCTTCTGTGAAGATTCCCTTGAATGCTACTTTTGCTTGAAATGCAATAGAAAATATCTCTTGGTCACTAAAATTAGCAGTGGGGATTCGTGATTTTTTTCCCCAGTTAAATGTATCAAGCTGTGTCACAGCCCAAACCTTCAGTCACGTGTACTTGTTGGAGGATGTGGCCAGAATTCTTTATTGACATGTTCCCCATCTTAAAATACAATCACCATGAAATTAATGTATTAAGCCTCAGTCACAATCCAGGGAAGGACTTAAAGGTAATGTGATTCTCCTTATAATTAGTAACCTAATTAAATGCTGGAGAACTTCAGTCATATAGCAATGTACCTTGCTTCTGAACAAAGATAATACCACCACTGAAATTGTATACTTGTAACACTAGTATATTTTTAATTAGTGGTAGGGTGTGTGTGTGTGTGTGTGTGATCAGTTTTGTTCTGTCTTTAAACTTTGCACAGTGGTCTCCATTGTGTATTCATTTGGACTATATTAAATAACTACTAACTTGGCTTCTGTTTTATCAGAATATGGCATGATTCAAACTGGGATGAGTTGCAATTTGCCTTTTCACTATGGAATAAGCAAATTATTAAAATAAGCAAAAAATAAAAGATATTAGGAAGCAGGATTACTCTACTCAAGATGGAGGGGTGGATCTGTTTAACCTTAATAACCACATGGAAAATCCTACTGCTAAATGCAGATGTGTTTATGAAAGCTGGCCCAACAAATCTGGCATTGCTTGGCTGAATGGTTTGAGTTGTCAAGTGTACGGAAGTGTAATGAAATTGAAAATCTCTTAACATGTGTTATGGCTGTTCAATCCTAGGGTGGTTAAAATGTTGTCTAGCTGAGGCACACTAGTTTTCACAGCTAGCATGGGCAGTAGAGACAGGCTTGACTCTGAGTCCCGGCTTGTTCATTCACCCCCCCCCTTTTTTTTTTAGCTTGGGCAAAGTCACTTAATCTCACTGAGCATGTCCTAGAACAGCATGTGGAAGATTTGGAGCATTGCCCTAGAAAAAAATAGCTGTTGTTTTTTTTTCTTCTTATATGATTAATCCTTACGAGTTCAGTGTTCATTGATTTATTTAAGAGAGCACAAGGAAAAGTTAATTCTGGTCATAAACGTTCAAAGGAAATAGCTGGGCCTATTTGATCTAAGGAAAGGAAGACTTGGGATGATTTGCACGCGGGATTGGAGGCAGAGAAGGCAGAGAAAACCAGACAGGATGTGTATAGCTTCGTAACTTTTCTAAAGTATGTGAAAGGTTATTCTTTAAAACCAGCATTATGGAGGTATAATTGGTTATAAAATAGGGTGCACATGTTTAAAGGATACTATTTGATAAGTTTACATACCCATAAAACCATCACGCCTGTCAAGATAGGGAATATATCCATCACCCACAAAAGTTCCCTGTGCCTCTTTGTAATCTTCTGCAGCCTTCCGGCCCCCATCACCTGGCAACAGCTGTTGATCCATGTTCTGTCACCATAGATTAATGTGCATTCCTAATTTCCATTCGTATAAATGGAATCCTACATTATGCATTCTATTTTGTCTGCCTGTGTCTCTCAGCATATTCACAGCATATTTTTAACCCCGGAAGCCCTGAACTTAGAACCCTGACTAAATGATGAGAGTCATCCATGTTAGTATGTGTATCTGTTTCCTATTATCACTGAATAGTATTCTGTCAGTATCACAATTTTTTTTATAGACTCACCTGCTGCTGGACATTTGTGCTGTGTATAGTTTTGACTATTAGAAATACAGGTGCTAGGAATATTCATGTACAAGTCTTTGTATTGACATGTGTTTTCATTTCTCTAGCATAAACACCTAGGGGTGGAGTGAGTGGGTTGTATGGATGGCGTATGTTTAACTTTTTATGCCGAATGTTCTCCAAAGCAGTTGTACCATTTTACATTCCTACCAGCAAAGGATGAGAGTTCCCGTTGTTCCATATCCTAGCCAACTCTTGATATGCTCAGTCTTTAATTTTAGTCTTTCTGGTGAATGTCCAGTAGTATCTCTGTGTGGTTTTAATTTGAACTTCCTTAAGGACTAAGGATATTGAGTATCTTTAGATGTGTTCATTTGCCATCCATATATCTTCTCTGTTGATGTGTCAACTCAGAGTGTGACCCATTTTTTTTTTAAATTTGGTTGCTTGTTTTCTTATTATTTGGAGTATATTCTAGACCCAAGTCAAAAAGTTATGCTTTTAGACATAGATTCATTTATTTCCCTGGCATGTAGAACCAACAAAATGAAATTAAGTTGCAGCAGGAAAGAGTATAATTATACTTAAGTACTTTTTGATTGTGACACTAACATGGGCACAGGGCAACCAAAGGAGGATGTAAAACTTTCCCTGAAGGTATTTAAAAATAGGGCTGGCAGTGATCTGTTTGGATGCTGTAGGTTTGCTGATGTATGACTCAATTTACCTAATTGCAGTCTTGATTTGAGGAAAGAATCTTCCCTGGGGTGGGTCTGTTGCTAACCCTCAATATTCCTTGCTCTTTTGTGCTCTTTTTTCAGGCCAAAAATCTGCAATTTCTTGGAATTTTTTAGAACTTTCCATGTACTTTATGGTTTTTTTAAAAATGCATTCTTTCTGATTTTAGCTCGAAGTGTTGCTACGAAACATAGGAGAATCATTCAGGGGCATTAATTGGCTTTAGCAAAAACAAATTGCAATCTCTGGAGAGTAATCAAATTCAAAGAAAACCTCAAATTTCTCTCATCCAGCAGTAGCACAAATCATTGTTTTAGCTGATAGTATTGGGAAGATTCATTTAACTCTGTAGAGGCAAAATAATTAGCTAGATTCTAGAGGAGAGGTTCTACATGATTAAAGGAGTTGGGTGGTTTTAGCCTGCGGAAGGGAAGAGCAAGGGGTGATTTAATAATGACAGGATTCCAATACAGTTAATGAAGGGTTTTCCTGTGTGTCGAAAACACTGGTCATTTGTTCTCCAACTCCAGAGAGGCTCAAACTAGAGAAAATTGGCTCCGAATATAGAAAGATTAAGTGTGGGTAGTGTTAGGCTTAAAACTTTTATATTGACATCAATATTATTATGCGATTAAGCAATGGAATAAGCTAGGAGAGGTCATAGAGATATTTTAAAATAAAAAAGATAGCTATCTGTCTGGGATGTCTTAAGTGTCCATTGAATTATAGGGTTTGGTTATTGAAGGGGACCTTAGAGATTACTTATTCTAATTCTCCTTTTACAGATGAGGATGTGAAAAGACATTATGTAACTTGCCTGTGGCCACATTGCTAGACACTAATATTTTAATCTGAGAATGTTTTCAAAGTAGCTTCACCAAAGAGACACCAAGACCATGTGAGAGTTTCTACTTCCCAGCAGGTTTCCTTGCACCAATATAGTCCCTTAAAGCTGATGATTATGTGTATATTTTTTTTCCCATGCCAGTGAAAAGCCAGTATACTGACCTGTATGTGTCTCTTCTTGTCATTAAAAATGCTGAGGATTTTTATTCTTGGATATTTTGAACTTGCCTCTACATAAAGGCTGTACCTGAAATGACTGTAGATGATTTGACCTGGGGTGATCAGTTGATGGAGGTCAGCAGAGGACACTGCCACAACCTTTGGGGAGCGTGTCCCAGTCTGTCTGATATGGGGTTCTTCATAAACTTCTGGCTGATGGCCGTGCTACACAGCTGTAATTTGGTGGATGACTTTGGGTCCGTTATTTTGTCCTGGTGATTAATTCGCTTTCCTTATAAAAAGCTTTAGGTTTTGTTTTGCAAAACACTAGTTAGAGCCATCGGAAACATTGTTAGGCCACCAATTCATTATATATAGGGTCTGCAAATAGGAGTTCTAAACGTTGGAATTAAGTAGGATAAATTGCTTTACAAAGGATTGTACATCCATTATCATAACTGAAAGAAATTGGCACACTACAGTTTATTTGATTGTGGTTACATTTTATTTGGTAACTCATCATTCCGTACAAGTTCCCACTAGACCATCTAGAACAAAAACCTACATATGTTTATATAGTATTATGTACTTATTTCAAAGGATTTGTATGAGTACTAAAAAATGTGATAAAATATTCAAAAGTACCTAGCACATTGCCTGGCATCTAGCAGAGACACCGTAAGTGACCCTACCTTCCTCTCTTTCTTTCCTTTCTTGGGTTTTAGCCCTGGGTATTGGAATCTTTCAGAAATCTAACAAATTCTTGTCAGAAGGGAAGTTCATAAAATTGTTCACATTTAAAAATGTTTACTTAAAAATTACTGTCAGTGTGTGTGGAGCACTCACTTTACTCACAGGATGTTTAGATTTTATGAAATTTTAATATCTTTTCAGATACAGTCAACTGAAAAGTCAGGTTCTGTTGGTTCAAGAAAGATTTACTCAACACCTGTGATTTGCTCAGCCAGTCTTGGGCTAGAGTTAGGATGCTTTGAATGCTAAAATGAGAAATTTGTATTTAATGTGGCAGTAGAGAGCTATCATTGGTTCTGAAACATTTGAAAGCTAAAAACAAACACAGACCAAGAACATTCCTTCCCAAACCCTCCCCCTAAATATATATATTAGGTTAAAAAGAAGGCAAATTTTCTCTATACCTTTGTGTGGTCTGTTGAATTGACCACCCAGTCCTGTGTTTGTGAACTGAAAACCACTCACGGTAAATATGCTGTAAAGTTTAATGGAGTGAATTTCAACTGTATGAAATTGCTCTGAGAACTTGGCGTTTGAGCAGGGGCCATCATCCCAAGGAGACCCTGCGTGGTCAGGACTGTTTTCTCTGAGCCACTCACTACCTGCAGGAAGAGAATACACGCTGGGCCAGGTGTTATGTTCAGCCCCTTTAGAGCGGCTACCTGAATGCGCTCATCTCTGTCTTTTGTGGAGCCAGAGTAGAAACAATAGGAGGGTTTTTGCTAGTTAGAGGAATGTGCAGCTCTCTTCATGTACTCTGCCCAAGCTGCTGCCCTCAGCTCCTGCCCTGCACACCGCTTATCCCAGCCTGGGAGCCCCGAGGGTAACTCAGAACACTTTTCCAGCTGTCCATGCGGAGACCAGTAGACCAGTAGACCAGTGTGCAGCTTATGGGTTCAGAGTCAGAAGATCCATGCATGGACTGGGAGGGAAGATCATGCCAGAATTTCAAACTAAATCTCGCGATTATTTTCGTTGTTTTGCAGAGTTTTATACTGTGTATGCTAGATATCTGCCCTTTTTTCACTTTGTAATACCCCACTTTATTTTGGGTAAAGACTGACATTAATGATTCCCTTTTCATTTCTAGGGCTTCCCAAATGTTTGTGTATTTCTGTTGCTGTAAAGTCTTGCTCATATTTTTCCCAGAGTCAGGAAAGAATCACTGTTAAAAGGCACCACACTTCAGTGTTCCAGAGGGGAAAAAAACCCTTCTTTCCAACTGTCTAGACCATTTGATTGGAATCTGAAAAATTCAGTTTCAAATTGTTTTTGTTGTTATCTAGGCAAAAAGTAATGAAAGAATGAAATGAAATTTCAGATGAAATATAATTTTTATACTTCATCTATTTTGATATCAGCAAGTAACCAGGGATTAGCATTCAGAAATCATGCATCCTTTCATGTATTTAAGATACATTTGTGATTTTAAATAATTACAGAGCATTATTCAAAGAGCTTCTTGAATTAAGTACCACACTAGATACCTTCCTCTGTCCCTGTTGGAAAACTCCCTCGCTTTATTTCCTAACACTAAAAGGAATGGTGTGGCTGCAAGTAGCCATTGTCCTTGCATCTGTGACCCCGTGTTTTTGCCACATGCATGGCCTAGTGCTGTGCCCAGCTCTTGCAGGAGCAAGTGTGGGGCTGTCAACGTGATGGAGGCTGATTCCCAGCTCCTGGCAGCTGCCATTCATGCCGCTTCCAGATTAACCGTCTGTGACTTGTCAGCCTGCGGACAAGCCTTGGTAACTTGGAGGCAGAGTGGAGGTAACCTTAAACAAACGTGCCTTCCACGGCCTGGCTCTGTGGTGGTTACACACTGCCATTTTCAGATGCTCTATTGTGGCTTCTTATTGTCAGCGTTTCTTCCTAAAAACATTTTTTTAAAAAGGTTTTACTGTGCTGATTGCAGTTAATTTGCAAAGAGCAATCATGTTTTGAGATGTCCAGTAGATAAACATTTAAACTAAGCATTCTGCCTGCAGATACATATATACATATATATATATATATATATATATATAGTCCACAAAAGCTGGAAATGTACAATTTCCAGCTTAGCTTCTGTCTACTGCTTCTATTTCCTTCTCGCTATCCAAACCAAGGACTTTTAAAAATCAAACTTCAAAAGTCCTGAACCCATTATCCTTCCAAGAAATATATTTGAGGAAAGAAATTCATGGCTGTGCAGAGGGCAAGATTACAGTAAATGCAGCTTCTAAGTGCTAGCGGTTTGAGTTCAGAAAAAGGAACAAGTTGTTCAGGTGGTGGTGGGGCCTTTGATGAACTGCAAATTGGTATAAAGAGGACAAGTAGAGAATCTGGCAACCTTGATGGGCATGAACTCACCTGAAAATGTGGGGAGAAGGGTTTCAGCAATGCCACATTTATAACAAAACCATACTCAGTAGTCACAGGACACTCTGAAATGCCTGCTTTTTCAAATTCACTGGTACAGATATTTTTTTTAGTGGTTTCTCTTTTGTGCATGCACACATACCACACACACGTACATGTTTCCTGAAGGCAGTATTTGAAATCAGGAACTATACACAATGAAGAGGAAAAAGAAATCTTTGGTGAAGCAGCATTAGCATGGAATAGAATTTGGGCCCTGGACCCAAAGAATAAAGGCACTGGGCCTTACAGGCCAGTTGCCCCAAATAAACTCAACCTTCCATTTGTTTTTTCCAGCTCCTTTGGCGCGGAGGCGGATGAGTAGCCTTTGTGAGCACTTGAAGCCCATTTGGTGCAAGCAAGGCTCTGTGTCCTCAGGCAGTGGTTGAGATGGAGAGCACTAGAGAGTTTGTGCTTGTGGATCAAGCTTTTAAGTTTGAAAGGTATTCCACCTATTAGCTTCAATAATAGCTACCACTTACTGACTGCTAACTTATAGGCATTGCATCTTATGTGGTTTATCTCACTTAAGCCCTATGTGGTCATTTCTCTGCCCATTTTTTAGAAGCTGAAAATTGACCCGTCCAAGGTCTCACACTAGTGAGTGGCAGGACTTGGATTTAAACTTAGGTCCGCTGGATTTCAGAACACATTCTTAGCTCCTATCCTATGTGTTGTGTTGTTCAGAACTATGAAGACCCTGTCTCTGTTAACTATACTGGAATTAAAAAAAAAAAATAGACCCTGTTTCTGCTCTCCAGATCGTTTTGGTCTAGCCAACATGGTGCTTAGGCTACTATGGGGAAGGCAGATGAGATGTGCCCCCAGCTCTGACAGATCTGAGTGTGCAATTGCAGGGACAGAGTCTGGGAAAGGAAGTGATTGATTCTGATCAGAGGAGGTGCAGTAAGATTTTGCAAAGGAAGTGAAAGCTGAGGCGAGTTCAGAAGAAGAAGGGTTCCTCAAGCGTATAGGGTGAAATGACATTCATCCCAGTGGGAAAAAACTGCATTGTGCAGAGGCACCAAGGATGAAACAATAGTTGGTTTGACAGAATATATGCAGTTGACCCTTGAACAGCTTGAGAGTTAGGGGCGCTGACCCACCCCATGCAGTCAAATCTGCATATAACTTTTGAGTCCCCCAAAACTTAACTGGTAGCTTACTATTGACTGGAAGCCTTAGTGATAGCAAATAGTTGATGGACACATATTTTGTATGTTACGTGTATTATATACTGTCATCTTACAAAAATGCCCAACTTCTTCTTAATTTTTTCAGTGTTTCTAGGCTATATAATTCGTCGAAGAGTTTTTCAAATTGTCACGAATCTCCAGAAACTTTCCCTCAATGTACTTATTGAAAAGAATCTGCATGTAAGTGGACCCATGCAGTTCAAACCCATGTTGTTCAAGGGTCCGCTTTATAGCAAGATTCTTCTTTTAAAATAGTGTCGCCTGAGGTCTCAGCCTATGCCTTCTCACCCAGCCTGCAGAAATCCCTCGATAGGTAGGGTTATCTCAACTTTTGTCAATAGAAGACCATTCCCCAACAGCAGACAGCCCTGCTGCTGTATGAGAAACAGACCACCATGGCAGGGCATTCTTGAGTAACCTAAGGTGGGGCTTGGGAGTAAGTCACACATAGCTTCTTTGAACTCAGCCCAGCTCCTAGGATGACAACCCCTTGGTCAAGTAGGGCCATCTAGAGAGAGCGGGTGACCATCTTCAGCAGCAGCAGGAGTTTGGGGGCTTCTGTTTTGTACAAGGTACAGCTTGACCTCTGCAGAGTAAGGACAGGACTGGAGCTGGGCCTGGGAATGCAGAGGACCTGGGGGCAGCATTAATTATGTCAGTGAAGGAAATTGGAAGGGGGTATCAGCTGGATCGTGAAGTCATTCTGAGACTTTTCTCAAGACTTTCTCTCTGATTCTTGTGAAATGAGGGACTCACACAAGGTCATTGGGCCTTTTGAAGTCCTTTCAAAAATACCTCCCTCACATTGCCTAAAAGTGTTCTCTCAGCCATTCTGCCTTGTTGTGCGGATTAGATGAGGAAACACGTGCAAAGATTTTAACACCAAGTCTGGCCCTCCGTCGACGCTCAGTAAGTGTTAGTGGTTATCAGCATCATTTTATTGTTCTCCATGTCTACCAGTTAGAGACTGGATGCCTTCAAGAGCCAGTCACACTTCAGTGGGTCTAGGTTGAACTTGTCCAAATTTCTCCAAGACTGAGGATCTTGAGGTGGCTGCGTTTCAAGTCTTAGAAATACTGGATTTTGCAGGTAGACAGACCTTAATTGGAATGCAGGATCTGCCCCTTGCTAGTTTTATGATCTCAAGTATGTTGGGAAACCTCTCCTCATCTGAAAATAGGGACGATGATGATGATGACTTTGCAATGAAGATATAGTGAAGTCGGTGAAATAGCGCATCTAAAGTACGGAGCCGGTCCCGGCACACGGTAGTCATTTAATAAACCTCAGATCCCTTCCTTCTGTCTGGATGCACTGAAGGGCAGTTTGGGTTCATGTAGGGAAAGACACAGGCCCAACCCAAATGCTCTTTCTGCCTGCCCCTGTTTCATTACAGCTGGACCATATCTCCCAGACCACCCACCCTCCTCTCTGTGTGTCTCCCCTCAGCACTTTTACAATAGCCTGTGTTTACTTCTCGAGGCCCTGACAAATACAGGCTGATCGGCCTGTCTTTCCCACTGCACTGTGGGTTCCCGTGGCCTGGGCAGTGGCTCTTCTGTCTGATTCTCTGGCACCTACCTGGTGTGTGCTTGTGCTGGGCACTCAGATGTCTTCATGCCTCATCCAGGAGGTACCGGTGAGTAGAGACAGTTTGGGTGATGTCCAGCCACTTACCTGTGAAACCTTCCAAGGAAACTAGAACAGAATCTGAGGGTAAATATAAAGAGGGAAACACCTGGATAAAGGTCAGCCACCATTCTAGGAAACAGGGTGAGGTGTGGGGAAAATCTCAGAAGAACAGTTGCCTGCTCAGAATATTCTAAACTCTCCAGGGTTCTCCAGGGTTCCTGAAGGCCAGAGGTGTGTATCATCCTCACTCGAAGGTCCTTTATCTCTTCAAGAAAGCCATTCCCTCCCTCTGCTGCTTGGCTTCTCTGTGCCACTCCTAGCTGTGTGTCCGTGGGGACTACTGGTGTGTGATCGTGGGGTTATCTGCTGACTCCCCTCTAGACCGGTGGTGTTCTGTGAGCAGAGTCCTCTTCTCTGTCTCCCTCTCTCTTTTTTTTTTTTAAATGTTTATTTATTCTTGAGAGAGAGTGAGAGACAGAGCAGAGCGCAAGCAGGGAAGGAACAGAGAGAGGGTGGCACAGAATCTGAAGGAAGGCTCCAGGCTCTGAGCTGTCAGCACAGAGCCCGATGCGGGGCTCGAAATGCCTGACCTGAGCTGAAGTCAGAGAGGCTTTAACCGATTGAGCCACTCAGGCACCCCTGTCTCCCTCTCTCTAAAGCGGAGCATATACCTGACAGTCACACTGGGTGCAAAGGAGCAACTAGAGATTCTTGCCCTGGGCTGGGAGACACTGCCCCAAGGGTTTTGGGTGTGTGTCACGGACCTCCTGAAATTATGTGGGAAATTGCATGTATATGTTCATAGATCTCTTTCTCTTTGGAGAGAGTCCTCAGTTTATATTAGATTCTGGAATGTTTTCGTAATCCTACAAATATAAAAACAAAAACAAAAAACTCACACACATTTATAGATTTCCTACATACTAGTAAAGCTTGTGTTCTTATTAGCTGGGAGATATCTTATGCTCCCTCGATTTCCAGGTGTGAGCTACCGCTTGGAATAGCCCCCAGACTCCATCTTGGAGCCATGCGTGGTGGTTCTGGCTTGGGTGCTGCTGCAAACGTAGCCTGGAAGGTCCACTTAGCCTTTCTGAGCTTCGTTTTATGTTTTGTCTGTTCATTTAGGTTTGTAATACCCTCATGTCCTGCAGGAATGCTGCATAGTAAAGAAATATGGTTGTTCAGATATTTCATAAACTGCCAAGGATTCTGTAATTGCAGGATGCAAGTGTTATGGTGACAGATGTGTCATTTCTCATGTTACACAGTGCTGAGAGCACAATAGGCACTCAGTAAATATGAGATTAAAATGAATGGGGGAAGGGTTTATTGGAGTGAAAGTTCTAGAGGTTCGGGTCTGTGCGTCCCGCACACGCTGTGCAAGGACCTAGTGCTCAGGCCTAGAACACAGCTAGGGCTACGTGGTTTTCAAACAGTAGTAAAAGGGGAAATGACCTATCAGATCCCAAATCCATTTGCAGTACTCTCCTGAAGAAATTGAGGCTTAGAAATACAGAATCAGACCCACTTCTTTTCAGAAGGGCTTGAGATTCCTCCTTATCACTTTTATTTAATGTTTTATTTATTTTTGAGGGGCAGAGAGAGAGGGAGACACAGAATCCAAAGCAGACTCAAGGCTCTGAGCTGGCAGCACAGAGCCTGATGTGGGGCTTAAACCCGCAAAGCACGAGATCATGACCTGAGCCAAAGTTGGACACTTAATCAACTGAGCCACCCAGGCGCCCTCTCCTCAACACTTTAGATGGAGCCCCACCCCCACCCCCAAAAATCTCACTGCCTTCATATCATCAGTTGTTTTATCTTCTTATAAATGGTGCATCCTTCACACCACAGTCTTCATTCTCTCATTGAGGCCATTTAGCAGCCTGCAATTCTTAGAACATGCCGGTCCTGCACTGGACACGGGCACATCGCATGGAAACTTTGTATCTCCAAAACACCTTGCCTCTTGGAAGATTCTCCCAGACATCACATGAGAACACTGGGTATAGATTATTGCTACTGCTGTCAGCTCAGCTGAGACCCAGAGAGGTTACTGTGACTTGTCCAGGTCATAAAACACAGAATGGAAATCCAGGTGCTCCGATTTTCCATCCTTCATAGCCACTAGATTCTCTGTCCCCACAGAGCATCTCTGCTTGATTTTGGCACATTTACTGAATCAAACTAGGAGAGTCTATCCAAGGGAAAGATAGATTTTAGCTGCAAATATATTCTGCTTAGGGCTAAAAAGACTGTGTTTATATCCCCTCACACTCCAGGCCACATACCCCTCATCGGACCCCTTCCTGCCCCCAGTAACTGACGAAGCAGTAACCTGGAAATGTTTTTTTGTTTAATGGTTGTGTGTGTGTGTGTGTGTATTGACTGTAATCTGTCCTTCCAGTTTAACAATGTGCAGTAGAGGAGTTTGAAATTACATTTAATCATTGTTTTATAATGAATGATAATTAAATATTACTTTTAAAATAGGCTTTTCTTTTTCTATAATTGCATTACTTTTTTGAGGGGAGATTTTGTTTTGCACTTTAACCTGATTGTGTACATTTGGAAAGTACCCTAGCACAGGGTATCCAAAAGCAGAAAATTCTGGCATTTTTCCCACTTTCCATTCTTTCTTCTGTATGGATGCCAGATTCCTTTGGGAAATCATCATTTGCTAAAGGTCAAGAGCAAAAGGAGGGGCGTTCCTTAGTGTACAGTTACTGCTAATTAGAAACTAAACATCTGTAACCATGTCAGAGTTATTTGTGTTTGAAAAGAAACATTTATATACAAGAGCCCAGTTCGGTAACATAAAACACACTCTAACACAAAGTGTGTGTGTTGGAGGGGTGGGGAACAGACAGATGGGGAAGCTTCCGACAAATGACTGGGCTTGAGTGAGGTCATTTGCTAATTAAATCTCAAAGCATTTTCAGAGTATTTTCTTTTCTCTGTCAAGTGAAGTTTTCTCACTCCCCCTACCCCCACCATGGGCCAAAGCAACCATTTTACTGCATTTGCCAATTAAAGATTAAACAGGTAATCATTTTAAAGAAAAAATAAGTAGAAAATGGGTGATTTGGCAGAACCTAGTCAAAAACGATTGGGAAGTCTCTAGCTACCTACTGTAACATTAGCTCTCAGTGTCTTCCCATAGTATGATGTAAGGTGAGCTCTTCTCCGTCCATAGTGTGCTGATTGATCTGTCTCACAGATGTATACTTGTAGGGGGGGAAATGACACAAGGTTTGACTTGCCCTGTGCCTCTTTCTCCTCTCTTCCTACCCCACTCCCCATGATGAAATTATCTTTGGATCATTCCATTTGTGTATTAATTAATCTGTTCTTATATTGTCATATTAAGATAAATGTCAGTGTTACCTCTGGGGTATTAGAAATGTTTCAGTGGTAGGGCTTTGTGCCTCTACATGCTAAGTCTACATGGCCACATGGCCCCGATGACCCGGATCTTACCAGTAATACCTTCTTTCTTTCTTTTAAAAAAATTTTTTTTAATATTTATTTATTTTTGAGAGAGAGAGAGAGAGAGAGAGCGAGCGGGGGAGGCACAGGGAGAGAGGGAGACACAGAATCTGAAGCAGGCTCCAGGCTTTGAGCTGTCAGCACAGAGCCTGACGCGGGGCTCGAACTCACAAACCGCGAGATCATGACCTGAGCCTAAGTAGGATGCTTAACCGGCTGAGCCACCCAGGTGCCCCAATACCTTCTTAGAATACTAATTAATTTTGAAAGCAGAACAAGAGACCATCTCTTTCTACCACAGAGTCTACCATCTTCTGATTGTCCCCATCCTTGTCTTGGCATCTAAGATATTTCTAGAAGTTGAGTTACTTTCTAAACTGGATAAAAATCATGGAGTCTTGAGAGTTCTCTAGTTAAGAACTTATTTAAGCCCAGACTTACCATATTGGGCTTTCCTCTCAAATAATACTATCTCTGTGAAGGCTCTCAAGTGCACAGTTTCAACAAAATGGTTGTGGACTCTCAGGTTCTGAGTGTTTACAAAGTCAAGAGGCTCTTAGATGACCTGCCTTTCCAATGACCTTTGTAGAATCTTAAAATCCCACTTGTCCGTGACTTTCACTTATTTAAGAACTTTTATTCAAGCTCTTTGGGTGTGAGTCAGCCCAGAGGCAAGGATTCAGTTGACTTGAGGGTCCAGCTCTTGTTCTCTTGACAGTAAGTTCAATTTCATGTCGTCTGCCATTTGTGGCACTCCCCAGTCTGGCCAGACCCACTTCTAAGCCTGAAGTTCCCCTGTTATTTCTGAGCCTCTACTTCAGTCAAGTACATCTACCTGTACCTTGAGCACTTTTACCTTGCTTTATACCACTGTTTCTGGTTGAAACAGCTTCCTGATTCGGACCTTCTTGGAATCATGCTTGCTTTCCTTCAGTCCTTCTAGATACCAGAACCTACAGTCTTATCCTCACGTAGCCATAATATGAAGACCACTTGCATATCGTTTTTCCAGGACTGTCTTGTGCTTTGGGGGCATCTTTTCAAATGTATGCCGCATCTTTCCAACCAGAGTCTAGGTGCCCCAAAGCTCACAATAACTTTTACTTCTCATGGCACTGTTTGTTCATTTTGAGTGCCCAATGAATTTGTTTGATTGTTGAGGAGGAAGCTATTTTTTGCTATTACCCATTTATTAAATCATTCCCAAAGCCTGTCTGCATTTATTCCTGTGATTGAATCATAGACATTAATGATACTTATATGAAAGGGAAAAATCACCTGTAGAACCAACATTAACACATACACACCATCAGTGGAATAAGGGAACTATAAAAAAAATTTTTTTTGGAATAAGGAGAAACTCCCATCCCCCCCCCCAGTCCCCTGCCCCCCCCCAGCTTGGATGTCCCAGCTGGAGCTAGATAGAACATCAGCATGTACAAAGGCACAGATGTGGAAATGAGTATTGAATGGTCATGTGTTTTTATGTCTCCCTAGATGTGGTCGCTCGCCTGTCTACCGCTCTCGTGAAATGGCAGCACGTGCCTTGGTTCCATTTGTTATGGTGGATGAAATCCCTGATACGATCCGAACTCTGTTGGCCAAACTCCCCAACTCCACTGACCAGTGTTTCCGGCAAAACCATATTCATGGAACGCTTCTCCAGGTAAATAAAGTTTCTTTGTGTCAAACCACACAGGTTAAACTTTGGTTTCTCACGTACTGTTAGCAGGTGAAGATTTGATACACAAGCTTAACTTTATCCGTAGAACTTTTTTCTATTGCTGAAAAGAACAGGTATTTCCTAAGTGTGCTTTTTTCATTACAAACATGAATGCAGCATCACCCTGTGATTCAGTCACGTTGTCTTTTGCATTAAATCCCATATTTTATACAGCATGCTTTCTTTCCCATTTGGAGGTAGCTCTCTGAAACAAATAAAGTTCTGTTTTTTCCATCAAGTGCCTACAGACCATTCTGGGCCACTCCCTGTTCAAGATAAAGTTGTGAGCATTCCTTGAAAGAGAGGAAGGAGAATTAGACACATCAGGGAGGGTTTGTGCTGCGGGCATCACACCAGAGTACATAGAAATGCCAGCCCTACTCTCCTGTTTCCTCAGTGCTACAAAAGAGACTTTTTATCTTTAATAAATACACAAATACACTTATTGCTTTTAACTTAACATTTCCTTTACAAAGGGCCAAAATATAACAAATGAGTGAGAAAGAAACTTCTTACCGGAACTGTCTTTTTAAACCCTAACTATAAACCTGGGAACGGGTGGTACTAGACACATCTGTTCATGTGTCTGCCGGGGTCACTCACAGTGGGGTGGGATTGGGGGTGGGATTCAAATATCAAGTCATGTTTGTGGTTTGTGGGCAGAGTTGAGGGGTGGGGGGCCTTGAAATCCCAATATATTCCATAAGGTTGAGGTCTGTGCCACTGACATGAGAGGCAGCGCATAGAACGGTTAATGGCCTGGGAACTCTGGAGCTAGACTGTCTCAGGGTCAGTCTCACTACTCAGGACCTGCACATCTGCATCTTGTTTTTTTTTTTAATTTTTTTATTTTAATTACAATATAGTGAACATACAGTGTTGTATCTTCATTTTTCAAATAAGGATAACAGTAATATATACCTGCTAGGGATTTTGTGAAGATTAAATGAATTAAAGCATATAAAGTGCTTAGAATAATACCTGGTACATAATATGATATATAGTTACTATTGTTATAGTTTTAATGAGCCTGTACTATAATGAGAACAAATATTTTTAGTAACTAATTCCCTCTAGGTGAGAATGAATGCAAGATAGACCTGTCTTCATGCCTTCCGTTCTTGGTTGTTACATATATTCAACAAGTATTTATTAAATGCCTCCTATACACCATTGTGTCCATCAGAACAGTGACTAAGTCCGTTCCTGCATGAAGGAATCAAGGACAAAAAAAGACCTGAGAATGGGCAATCACAATGCAGTGTGCTAAGTGCTAGGGGAGCACATAGCAGGCCTGCCTGACTGGCTTTGAGGGAGTCAAAGGAAAAGTGACAGAAAGTGACATCGAAGTAAAGGCAGAAAAAGCCAAGCAAAGGGCGGAGAGAGACCCCCCCCCATGCAGAGAGAACAGCCTATTGCAGGGCTTGGGGCAGGTGAGAAGTTGGCCCATCTGGGAACTGCAGGCTTGGGCGGGATGAAGCTCTAGTTGGCAGGTCTCAAACTGGTCTCCAGACCTCTTAACCTCTGAAAAGTTATTGAGGATTCCAAAACACTTTTTTTCTCTCAATATTTAATTAGAAACTAAAACAGAAAATCTTAAAACACAAGAACTCACAAGCACACATACCATTAGTCATTATTAGAATGATGACCCCATCACACACCTTGTAGCCCCTGGCAAACCCCACTGGATGCCGTCTGGGGGAGAAGAAGAATAAAGGGGGAAAGGAATGTCTTAGTGGCATTTTGAAGATAGTTTGATCTTGCAGGCCTCCCGAAAAGACTGTTTAACCCCCAAGTGACCCAGAACAGATCCTCTGGTCTGTGTTGCATATATTGGGAGTCTTTGGTGGTCTCTTCAGTGCAGTCTCTCAAGCACTCATCTCTCTTGGTCCTCACTATATCTCAGTGGTGACGGGAGGGCTGGAGGGTATTATCTTGGTTTTAAACGTGGGACCCTGAGGCCCATACACATTAGATTCTGTCAGACACTACTTTGAAAGGAAGGAGCTGGCAATAATGTGTAATGAAGAACATGCTTTTCAAAAATGCCTAGATTCTGCATC
Source organism: Cryptoprocta ferox (assembly GCA_028646485.1). Taxonomy (NCBI): domain Eukaryota; kingdom Metazoa; phylum Chordata; class Mammalia; order Carnivora; family Eupleridae; genus Cryptoprocta; species Cryptoprocta ferox. The sequence goes on along the minus strand of CM053576.1, from coordinate 59,009,277 downwards.
TGAGTTAGAGGCGGGGGCTCAGATTGTCAGGGGTGGGGGGGGGATTGGGGGGATTAGCCATCGGATCTTCTTTACTGTCGATCCACTCTCGGCTCCATTCCGTCAGAAGTAGTGAGGCTGGAATTGCTTCTTTGGCTGGCTCACCACTTGTACAAATGGGCCTCCCAACCTCGTTTCCCACACACAACACTGACAGGTCTGGCTCATGTCTTACCAGCCTGCCCAGCAACAAAGCATGGCCTTCTGCTCTGTCTCTGGGCTGCCTTCGATATCTCAAGTTTGCTTTTTCTGTTACCTAAAGCATGAAACACCGTGGAAAGGTAAAAGCCTTGTAACTCCAGGTTGGTTATGGCTGTTGCTTTTGTTCCTGGGTATTGGTAATTGAAGGGAGATGTTTTGTTGAAAACAAAACAAAAGAATATGGGTGTTGGGTATTGTGTTCATGTTTGTCAAACAGATTCCTGTCTTTACCAAGATTGGTTTATACCCTGGTTGAAAAAAGGAAGTCAAAGGCATGTGAAAATCTGTCTGTCGTGTCCCTTTGGGTGTTTCTTCTGTGTTGTTGTAACAGCTTTGTTTCACTCTGTGGTTCTTTGTGGGGAAAACACAAGGGGTTAAGATGGGGAGGGTTCTTTTTCTCTTTCCTTCCTACCTTCTCCACATAAAGCTACCTTTGAAAACAGTTAAAGGCCTGGAAAAGAGGTGTTAGGGATTGAAAGGCATGAGAATCTCCATGGGACTTTCAGAGCCAGCTAAATAAATATAAAATTGTTATTTCTTTTCAGAGGGAGGAAGTCATTTTGTAATCAGAAAACAGATTCTTCCACAGAACATTTTCTTGAATTATACATTTTGGCTTCTTTGAAAAATGTTTACATAAATATATCAAACCTCAGAGTGTTTCTATAGGATACCTTGAAAATGAGAAATATGCTGATCTCTGAATTTTCTGAGGCGCTGGAAGAAAGACTCAAATTATAGGACACGCATAAAAAGAAAACATATGAGAATCGTTTCTTAATCATTTTAAAAACCAGAGGCTCCTAATTGCAATGTTGACATGGATGGAAGTAACACACATGAGAAAAGGTGAGATTATACAGCCGGTTCGTAAGAGGCGATGGTAAATGACATTAAATCTCCATAAAGGCCAGATAAGAGCCATGGACATTACCTCATTTGGGAACAACACTGGCTGGCAGGGCTACCCTGTTTTTTAAGTAGAATTAACCGTCTGTTTTTCTTGCCAGAATTCTTCATGTTGGGGCCTTAACATTATTACTAGGTTACTTATCACTCCCGAGAAATCATATTGGCATTCAAACAGTTCTCTTGTGTTGAAGAAGAGTTTTGGCCAACAATTATGAGGCAGGATTTATTCTGATTCTTGGGTCCTTAACTCACATTTTGGTGTCTCATAAGGAAATCTATACCATTTGAAATAAGAGTTTGAATTTTGAGTTTTTTTCATTTTCTGTTTCTTTTTTAAGTTTATTTATTTTGAGAGAGAAAGAGCGCATGTTCTTGTGCGTGTGTGAGCTGGGGAGGGGCGGAGAGAGCGAGGAAGAGAGAGAATCCCAAGGAGGCTCTGAGACAACATGGGTGGAACCCCACTCGGGGCTCGATCCCATGAACTGTGAGATCATGACCTGAGTCAAAATCAAGAGTTGGACACAACCAACTGAGCCATCCAGGCCCCTAGATTTTTTCATTTTCTGTTTTGGTTCTTTTTCTTATGATATAAACATATATGAGGTGGTCCCTACTCTTTCTTTACCTAAGCTCTCTTATATGAGTAAGATGAAAAGACAGTTGAGGTAATTCAGCTTCTGTTGAAGAAGAAGAACCACTTTTGCATTTATCTGAACATTCTAGGCAAAGGTATTCTTTTTTCTTCAGTTAATCCAAATAACTTCCATAGTTCTAAACATCCCTTTGCTGGTATTAAATTTTCTCAGTTTTTACCAGCGGAATCTGTTGAACACTTGTTTAATTCTCTTATTCCTCCATCCCCTCCCCCTACCCAAATTTGAAGCCTTGATTTTTGCACTTTGAGAATCCTGAGTCACTTTTCTGACTGTGGAGCCGAGTGGCAGTATTGCACTCTTGGGTTGACATGAAATATTAGCCGGGGATGGACCTCAAACAGCCTAAGCCTACACATTTGGGGAGTTTGCTGTAAGAGAAGTAAAATGAATGCTTTGAGCACCTCCTGTATACTGCATAAAATGCATATGTGATTTCATTAATACTCGCAGCAATCCTGCAGGGTGTTTCAAAAGTGCTACCTCCTGATAGTTGACGTGAATAACAACTTTTTATGTCTAGGGAAACCAAACAAAGAATCCAGCTTCGCTTTGTTTTTAATCCCTTGTCCCTGAGCCCTGAAAGTCTGATGCTAGAAACACAGTAAGTCCATCGGTATTACAAAGACATAGAGGGGCACCTGGATGGCTCAGTTGTTGAGTGTCTGTCTCTTGATTTTGGCACAGGTCATGATCCCAGGGTCCTCGGATAGAGCCCCGAGTTGGGCTTTGCACTGAGTGCTGAGCGTAGAGCCTGCTTAAAATTCATTCTCTCTCTCTCTCTCAAAAAAAAGGGGGGGGGGGCAGAGGGACAGAGGAAGTCAGTGAAACCCTGAGAGGCTACAATCAGCTAGTAAGACATTTTTTTTTAGTATAGTTACCACACAAGGTTACATTAGCCTCGGAGGTACAACATAGTGATTCAGCAACTCTGCACATGATGCTGTGCTCACCACAAGTGCAGCTGCCATCTGTCCACTTACATCACTATTACAATATCATTGACTATTCCTTATGCTGTGGCTTTTATTCCTGTGACTTAATCATCCCATAACTGGAAGTCTCTATCTCCCACTCGCCTTCACCCCTTGTGCCCATCCCCCATCCACCTCCTCTCTGATCACCACCAGTTTGTTCTCTGTATTTACACGTCTGGTGCTGCTTTTTGTTTGTTTATCCATTTGGAGGTTTTGTTTGTTTTTTAGATTCCACTTGAGAGTGAAATCATATGGTTTTGCACCTTCCCTCCCTCCACTCATCTTCTCATTATTTCTTTGGTGTCTCATTTAATAGTCTTAAGTACATTAAAGTCTAAAAATAACAGAATCCTCCATTGGGACCTAGGTTATAGCCAAGCTTGAAGTTGCCATACCTTCTGTCATCCTTAAGGCTGTGAGACAAAACTCTAAGACATGGACACCCATAGGAATTGTGGGTTCTAAGCCTGGGAGTTGCAGGGAACACGAAAAAGAGGTCAAGATTGAACTCAATTCAGCAGACTCAGTGGTGTGCTTACCCAGTTCTAGGTATAGGTGAAGACCTGAGTTTGCCTATCTTACTTCCCAGTGTAGGGAGCTATTGGTTAGAAGCCAAGTGAGCTGGCCAAACCCTCGGACACTAGGAAGCATATGAGTAACAGAAATGAGGGCAAGGCAAAAGAGAAAGCTGCCAGATATGGCATCAGGCATGAAGGGAGACTGAGACTAAGATAACACTCTGTGTTAGGCCTGGAGTCAGGATCTTTATGGGTGTGGGAGCAGCTGTGCAGGGCTGGGCAGGGCCGCAGGAGGACAAAAATAGAGGTGGGTCTTGGCATTACCTTTGTGAAAAAGAAAAGCAGAAAACCAGGAAAGAAATCAACATAGGTCAATTCAGCCAGCCACTTCCCTGAAGGAATCGTTGTTCAGGAAACAGGGATAACACCAACCATTCTTGACTCTGCCGCAGACAGAAGTAGTGGAAACAAACAAACAAAAACCAGTGATAGATGTAGTGTTAAATATGAATTCTGTCGGCGTCTTCTAGATATGAAGAAATGAATGTTTTTAGGAAAAAAGTGTATTTTTTACTGTTGTACTGAAAACTTTCAATCAAATTTAAAAGAATGATCCATTCCATCTTTTCAGAATGTGATCATAAGATAGCACCTTATGCTGGAAAAATATCTTTTTAGTATTTCTTAAAAGCACAAAATTGTAGAACATAAAGCAGAATCCTCAAGCTGCCTAGAAATAGAACATTACTTGATAGATTACATTTGGTGACTTAAGGTTGGCCGATCTCCCTTGTTTGGCTTATGCACAGAAAACAAAATTTCAGAAGGGAAAGTAAAAACAAAAGTATGAAATTATGCTGATGTTGTAAGTTATAAATGGATTGCTGGTCAGTGTGCTTTTTTTCTGGAGTGAGTCATAAAGAAAATGCTTGCTTTGGTCACTCGTGGCCAGATTCATTCTCTCTGAGGACTGGCGTTCGTCTGAAAGGAGAACTGTCTGAGTGGCTAGGAAGGTCTCCAGTCCAAGAAGGGCTAAGGCCGAGCTTCTCCAATGCTGTGCTTGTAGACGCGCCAAGTATTGATTGCTTCCTTCAGCTCCCAGCGAGTCTGAGTGGGTCCTGGCGACGCTGGGGGCTTAAGGCCGTCACCTGCAGCTGGGAGCTGTTGCATTTGCTTGTCTCAGAGTGCCAAAGAGAGATTGTTTTCTGTGTGTGCCTTGACGTGAAAAGGATTGGGAAGCACTTTAATTTGGGGGAAAAAAAAAACAGAAAAAAGAAAAAAAAAGAAAACTAAACCTTGTTAAATCTTACCTTTTGGCAATATATTCCCTTCTGGATATAAGCCCAGAAAAGTCATTTTTAATTAAAATGTGACTTCTGAAGATGAATTAATCCTTTCCTTGTAAATATCGAAAGGCTTTTATTTGGTATGTGTTACTTAGGGAGCTTCCTCTGGGGGTAGGAGACAGCTCTTCATTGCCAGGCCTGGAGCGCTGACAGTAGTGCCCTGTCATTATCACCAGCCAAAGCACTACTGCTGTTTCGTCGTGCTCTGAACTTAGAGTATGTGGAGTTTATAGATGTATCAGAAGATGTGTTACTGTCTGGGATAAAGTGAGGGAACTAATCGTGTAAAGAATATATTTTATATGCACATGCCAGTTACTGAGTCCATATATATTGGGCGTGTGTGTGTGTGTGTGTGCGCGCGCGCACGCACGTGTCGAGTGCCTTTGGAGGCTCTTCTGAGTGATGAGTATTACTCCCATTGTACTGAAGAGAAGACTGAGGATGAGGGGGTTATGAGATTTGACTAAAGTTTTGCAGGGATAAATTAGAAATAGCAGAGCCAGGATTCAAAGCTTTCAAGCTCGTGTGGTTAACTGCCATACTGTACCACTTCTCAGGATGAGGGAAAGAACATTCTCAGGCTAGGCTAACTCTCTCAGAGAACAATGGATCCTTGCTCACAAAGATCACTACTCTCACAGACCTTGTAGTCTAGAGGCAGGGAGACAAACAAGAGTAAGTGATATTATAATAGAATTTATTCTAATTTATTATAATAAATAAATTGTATTATTTATTGTAAGATAATAATTTTGTGGACAAAAAGAACAAGCAAAGTAGGATAAGGGGAATCAGGAGTAAGAGGGCAGATGACAGTATCAAAGGAGGTGTCAGAATAGTCGCTGAAAAGGTAACATTTGAGCAAACCCATTAAGAGACAAGGGAAATTTTTTTTTAATAAAGAGTTAAACCTCTTTTCTCCTGAAATTGGGTTTGTTACACATGTCTATATGTTCACGATTACCTTTAACTATAATGAAGTGCTAACAGAGTAGGCAGTAAGCAGGTCTGTAAGGACACTATTATTTTAGAAACTGGAATGCTGTATAAAGTCCCCTTGCTGTACGTGCAGATTACTGGGGACTATGTGAAGTCACTTCCCTATACAAGGAAGTCAGTCTGTCTCCGTTCTGTGAGCTTAGGTAAAGAGGAAAGGATCTACCATAATCTCCTGTTTTCCAGGATGATCTTTCCTTCAACTCTCTGTACTTGGGCCCTAGAGATGTGGAGTAAACACAGAGAATGTTTGCTTATTCTTTTATTTAGCCAATACTTATTGCATGGTGGTTAAGTGCCTAGTACTATGCCAGGTGCCATGGAAGATATAAAGAAAAGTTAATATGTAACATGTTCTCTGCTCTCAAGAGGCTTATAAGAAGCCATCCATACGGCACACCACAGAAATACATGGCTGTGGTGTGTGCCAGGCAAGTGGCTGAGAACACGCATCTGAGAGAAGAGCTCAGGGAAAGCTTTGTGGGGACACCGGGTCTTAGGATAAACCTTTAAACAGTTTTCTGTTGTTGACAGGGACTTGATATGAGCCGAGGCTGGAGTGGGGCATGCAGAAGGTGTTTGTGACAGTGGGTTAGCCTATCAGGTCCTGGAGTGTGTTGGAGAGGTGGGCGGAGGTCAGCAGCACATGAAAGGCCACAAACACCAGGCCAACCCACTCATCCCATGTAGGTCATGGCCTTCAAAGTGAGGTGTGGAAGCATAGGTTGGCATGTTATTTTTCTCTCTTATCCCTTTGACTACTGTTTTATAGCAGACATATAGTAATATACATATCAGTTGAGTAGTATATAATTTCTAAATAAATAAGTATATAAAAGCTGGGAGCATGTGCTCAAAGAGGTTATTCCACAGAAGTAGGAGCTCAGACTCTGGAGCAAGCTTGTGTCCATGTAGATCCTTGCTCTGCTGCTCACTAGCTGTGTTATTTTGGGTGAGTTGATATCTGTGCCTCCACGTCTTCCTCGGTAAAAGGGAAGGTACCGCAGTCTCATAGGTTGGTTGTGGAGATTAAATGAAATCGTGCAGGAGTGGTGTTTGACATGGTCTCTGGCATACAGTAGGTGCTCAGTAAGTGTTAGTACTATTCCCATTTAAAAAATTTTTTTTAATGTTTTTATTTATTTTTGAGAGCGAGAGAGTGAGTGCAAGCAGGGGAGGGGCAGAGAGAGAGGGAGACACAGAACCCGAAGCAGGCACCAGGCTCCAGGCTGCGAGATGTCAGCACAGAGCCCAGCTCGGGGCTTGAGCTCACGGACCGTTAGCTCATGACCTGAACCGAAGTCATATGCTTAATTGACTGAGCCACCCAGGCGCCTCAGTACTATTCCTACTTGGTACTGCTGCTGCCACACTATCACAGCCACCCCCAAAAGGGGTTTATGTTCCAAAAATGCAAAGATGGTGAGTGAAAGATTCTGCACTAAGAAAAGCCATATTTTAGAAAAATGGATGTTGTGCATTGAAATAATGCTGTTAAATATGAGGATTCCTACTGATATGTGTGCACATGAGAGAAATAAGTCGATTTTCAGCAATTTTGACTTCATGCATTAGCATGCTTCACAAAGAGGTTCCTTTGGTCCGTCAGTGTTCTGTGTCTTCCTGTAGATCATATTAAAGATTATAAGAGCTAAGATTAGTTCTGATTTTTTCGGGTCGGGTTCCTGCCTATCAGGCTATTACTCCTTGCACCTGTTTTGTTTTGAATTACAGCCCCTACTTCAGACCCCATCACAAACCTGATGAGTCAGGAAAGGAACACCATCACATTGTCCCAGACAAAGGTGGCTTTCATCATTCGGAGGGGGAAATTTGAAGTTCATAAAGTGAAAGGGTGATATAGGATCCTCCTAGATAGATTAATCTAGCACTTTTCCAAGTTCATTTTTCATCTTGGAAGACAAACTTTCCATCCTCTCCCAGCCTTATTGTTTGAGACTTTTTATGACCAAAGATAATTCTGAATGTACTTTAAAAACACAGTGCAACAAAACATCACATTGCGGGCATACTGGCAGGCTTCTGTCATTTCCCAGAATTTCTATAAAATATCTGATGGTATGTCGTCCTGTTATGTGATGCGATTTATTTGGTCGGTCTCCATCCCATGAAAATAGCATAATTTGTTGTTTGCTTTCAGCTGTGCCAGTGAAACAGTAATACCTGATCATTTTTATTGTGGAAGTGTTTTTGAGATTGCAGAGCATATGTACTTGTTCCATTGCCCTGGGATTTATTTAGAGCATCCAGCATATTTCAGTTAACTGAGGGTTCAGTTGGCTGTTCAAATGCACTGTGGTTGAGGATAGCCAGACAATTTGGCAGCCACTCCCTAGGCCTGAAGTAAAATCAGCTCATGGGCCTAAAGGAACCTATAAATAAGTAATAAAACTCTTTCTATTTTAAGCCATATTTTCGTTCATGACATTCTTCTATTTCCCCATGCTGTGTACCTCCATCCTCTCTACTCTGTCCTCCCATGGCAGGATTTATCAATGTCGGCACTGCTGACATTTGGGGCCTGGTAATTCTCTGTTGTGGCTACTGCGCTGTGCATTGTAATATGTTTGGTAGCATCTCCTCGAAAGACGTCTGTAGTACCCACCCTCCCGGCTGCGACAGCAAAAATGTCTGCAGACACATCCACCTGTTCCCTGTGTGGAGGCAAAATTGCCCAAGGTTGAGAACCTTTTTTGCAGAGTACCTCTGGATTTTCTCCATCATCTTGTGTGGACACGGTGTGCTGCAGCTCTTTTAAATACCAGTGGCCATAGAAGAAACCATTCCTGACCCATGAACAGATTGTTGGCCCAACAGACTACAATGAGCGGGGCATAGGAATAAGAGAAGGGAAGGAGCAACACATAGCTTAGGCTGGAAATCTCAAAGGAAGCACCTTTCTCCTCCCCATCTTTCTCTCTGCTGGAAAAATGCTGTGAACGTGTAAGCCAACACACTTTCAAAATCCTAGCTTTGTATAGTTTGCTCTGTGTCCCTGTCCCAACCTGCCTCTGATCCACTTGCATAACGTATAGGTGAAACGTTTCTGCCTTCCCCAGACTCAGGGAGCATGATAAAATTCTAGGTTCTATTTACCTAAGGGAGCTTTGGAAAATAACATATAATTAGAATTTTCTCACTTCTGTTTTTTGAAATGTTAGTGTATTTTTATTACTGGGTACAATTGTTGTCTATTTCATTGAGCCTCCCTGAGCTGGAGGCAACAGGCTGTGTGGAAAGATCTCTAGGAACAGAGGTTCTGTTGAAAACTTAACCTAGGACATCAAAATTTTAATTTTGAGTTAAACACAGAGCTTTCTCCAGACCCCCATATTCAGACCTCAAAAAGGAAACTGGAGGATAAATCTAGATGAGGGTGCTAAAAATACATAGTGAAGACAATAATTATATTAATTGTATTTTCAAAAAGCTCTTAAAAATCATATGTGCCTCAGATATCTCAATGTCTAGAAAGCCAGTAGTAAATTTGTAATTTGACTCTCAAAAATGTTACAATATATAAAAAATAAGAGTTTTAAAAGTATATTCTTGACACCTCTTTTCAAAATTGTCCAATAATTCTTTTTAAAAAAATTTTTAATGTTTATTTATTTTTGAGAGACAGGAAGAGACAGAGCACAAGTCGGGGGTGGGGGTGTGGGTCAGAGAGAGAGGGAGACACAGAATCAGAAGCAGGCTCTGAGCTGTCAGCACTGAGCCTGACTCAGGTCTCGAACCCACGGACCGTGAGATCATGACCTGAGCCGAAGTCGGATGCTTAACCGACTAAGCCACCCAGGTACCCTGTCAAATAATTCTTATATGTGTTTCTTTGTTTAAAAGAATATAACTGGAATCTTATTTTCTGTTTTTATTAAAGGCAATGGTTGAAAAAAAAATAAGCAAATCTTATTTGAATTTGTCTTGTTGCTGTCAATAACAAGAACTTTCTGTGCCTTCTCTTCACAGAGGTATGAAGGGTTGATTATTGGGGTAACAGTTTGCACTTGTGAATGTTTTGGTAAATCTTTTTTTTTTCTTCTAACTTTTGTGTAGTTAATCTATCAGTCACCCAATTAAGTTAATTATAGATTTGACATCAAAATATAAAGAGTTAGTAAGAGTATAGATCCAGGCTCATGAAAGTCCTTAGAACAAACATACAGGCAGTGGTATGCTTTTCCCCATTTTAGTAAGAAGTCCATTCAAGTTGACCACTGTTGAGTTCCTGTTTCTTTTGAAATACACATTCATTGACATTCATTTCCCAAATGTCTTGTGACCTTGAAAAACTACCTTTGGATGATGAAGTCCACCAAAGTCATCTACATCCAGAGTTTTTCCTGTCTAAATTGGTAAGAAGAAAAAGTCCATCTCTTATATACATGCGTGTTTTTTTTCCAGCTTTATTAGGAAATAGTTGACATGTAACATTGTATAAGTTTGTGTACAATGTAATAATTTGATATGTGTATATATTGCAAAATAATTTCCACAGTAAGGTTACTTAGCACATCCATCACCTCATATAATTACAATTTTGTTTTTGTGATGAGAACTTTTAAGATATACTCTCTTAGCAATTTTCAAATATACATGTACATCACCATGCTCTTACATCTCCAGACCATATTCATATTATAACTGGAAGTTTGTACCCTGTGACCACCTTTACCTATTACCCTCTACCCCACAACCACTACTCTGCTCTCTATTTCTAGGAGTTTGGGTTTTTTTTTTAGACTCCACCTATCAGTGAGGTAATCCAGTATTTGCTTGCCCTGTTTGAGTTATCTTACTTAGCTTAATGCCCTCAAGGTCCATCCATGTTGTTGCAAATGGCAGGGTTTCCGTCTTATTTTTGGTTGGATAATATTCATTTTGTGTAAGTGTGTGTGTGTGTGTGTGTGTGTGTATGTGTGTGTGTGTCACATTTTCCTTATCCATTCATCCATCAGTGGACTCTTAGAGGGGCGCATAGGTAGCTTAGTCAATTGAGTGTCTGACTCTTGATTTTGGCTCAGGTCATGATCTCGCAGTTGGTGAGTTCAAGCCCCGTGTTGGCCTCCATGCTATCAGTGCAGAGCCTTCTTGAGATCTTCTCTCTCCCTCCCTCTCTCACTGCCCTCTCAAAAATAAATAGGTAAACGTAAAAAAAAATGGACACTTCGGTTATTTCCATGTCTTGGCTAATGTAAATAATGCTCCAGTGAACATGAGGATGCAGATATGTCTTTGAGATAGTGATTTCCTTCAGATATATTCCCAGAAGTGAAATTTCTAGATCATATGATGGTTCTATTTTTAATTTTTGAAGTTTATTTATTTTGAGAGAGAAAAAGTACATGTGGGGGGGTGGGCAGAGAGAAAGAGAGAGAGCATCTGAAGCAGGCGCCAGGCTCTGAGCTGTCAGCACGGAGCGTGATGCAGGGCTTGAACCTATGAACCATGAGATCATGACCTGAGCCGAAGTCGAACACTTAACTGACTGAGCCACCCAGGTAACCCTATTTTTAATTTTTTTTATCGTATTTTTTTAAGTAAGCTTTATACCCAGAGTGGGGCTCAAACTCATAACTCTGAGATCAAGAGTTGCACGATCTACTGCCTAGTGCTTCTCTATTTTTAATTTTCTGAAGAACCTCCATAATGTTTTCCATAGTGGCTACACCATTTTACATCCTCACCAACAATGCAGGGTTTTCCTCATCAGCACTGTGTTATCTCTTGTCTTTTTGATAATAGCCATTCTAACAGGTGTGAAGTGATATCTCACTGTCGTTTTGATGTGCATTTCCTTGATTATAGTGATGTTGATCACTTTTTCATGTACCTGTTGGCCATTTGAATGTCTTTTTTGGAGAAAATGTCTGCTGAGGTTCTTTGCCCATTTTTCTGTTGGATTATTTGTTGTTTTTTTGGTTTTTTTTTTTTTTTTTTGCTTTTGAGTTGTACGAGTTCCTTATATATTTTGGATATTAACCCCTAGTCAGATACGTGGTTTGCAAATATTTTCTCCCATTCCATTTTGTTTACTGCTTCTTTTACTGTGCAGAGCTTTTTAATTTGATGTAGGTCCACTGCTTTATTTTTGCTTTGGTTGTTTGTGCTTTCAGTGTCATATCCATAAAACATTGCCAAGACCAATGTCAAAGAGCTTTTTTCCCTGTGTTTTCTGCTACAAGTTTTGTGGTTTCAGGTCTTATGTCTAAGCCTTTAATACATTTTGATTTAATTTTTGTGAGTGGGATTAGATAGGGGTCCATTTTCATTCCTGTGCACATGGGTCTTCAGTTTTCACACCACCATTTATTGAATAGAATATCTTTTCTGCATTGAGTACTCGTGGCTTCCTTTTCACATGATAGTCAACTCATATGCATAGGTTTATTTCTGGGCTCTTGAGTCTATTCTGTTGGTCTTTGTGTCTGTTTTTATGTCAGTACCATATTGTTTTGATTACTATAGCTTTGTAATGTGGTTTGAAATCAGGAAGTGTGATGCCTCCAGCTTGTTCTTCTTTCTCAGGATTGCTTTGGCTATTTGGGGATTTTGTGGCTCCAGACAAATTTTAGGATAATTTTTTCAATTTCTGTAAAAAACTACCATTAGAATCTAGAGAGATTGTATTGAATCTGTAGATGGCTTTGGGCTTTTAACAATATTAATTAATTAATTAATCAATTAATGACTTTTAACAATATTATTTCTTCCAGTCTACGAACACAGGATGTCTTTCTTTTCTTTTTTTTTTTTTTAA